>OU342742.1:328532837-329132837 GCA_910589775.1 Avena eriantha | reverse complement strand
GTCGGCCATCGATTTCTGTTCTAATCGCATGGCTATTAGTGCCCCGTACCGCTTCGCGTTTAGTTGTGTCGCTGACATGCGGACCCCCTCCCCCTGTCAGCTGCCCTCTGCAATGCGGAGCGCAACTAGGCCAGCCCGTTTGGTTTCCCGCGCTAGTCCACAAATTCAAATAGATGTTTTTCTATTTAGATATAAACTAGATTCTATCCACTTGTTTAAGAATCAATTTAGAAAGATCCACTTAACCAGAATGCATGATTCAAATTTTTCTAGAAAGGAAATTAAGTTATCTATCCAAGCCCGTTGGGTTTAAGTCATTTGGAGTTAGAGATAATCTATACCAAAAATAACAAGACAAAGACTTTTCTGTATTCAAACATTTTTCAAAAATCAACCATAATAGCTTTTGAGTTGTTTCCAACTATCAAAAATCACATTTAACAATACCAATCTGAATATGTAATAATATTTAGGTTTGCATGTAGTGACTTTGGACTAGTACCAAAAGAATGCTATTAGGGCATTTCTAGTCACTTTAAATTGATTAAATAATAAACTTAAACTTTATAAAATGTGACCAACACTTTACATCACATTCCCATGTATTAGAATATGTGGTGATGACATGTGTCCACATGATCTCATATTTTAATTGGAGAATATTAAATCTTAAATATTTTCAATGAGTAGATATTACTTTTCTCAAATAAAATAAATGAAACTAGTTCATTAAATCTTGTGATGATTGTGATGATACTAGATCATCAAGTATGTGCTTTCGTGTGGTAAATAGACTAGTTAAGTATTGTTTGGTGATTGTGTATCTCGTATGTATTTATAGACGATAGTACCGACCAAGTATACGAGGAGGAGGAGTTCTACCCTGAAGACGACGAGGAGAATTTCAAGCACTGCACCAATCAAGGCAAGCTATTATTGGCAAGCTAGAACTAAGCAAGTTAACACTTGCCCTCTTAACTTGAGCAAATGCTTTAGGCATGCTTTTTTTCTACCATTATGATTTATGCCCATCCCCAAGTTTTACTTGAAAGATTTTACTTTCTTTTACTTTACCAAAGTTCTTTACTTTTCTTATAGATAGCATAAAGAGTATAAAACTTGGCCTATACTAGATGTCATTCTATGGCATGAGATTGAGATTAGCCTCCCACCTTAGTGAACACTCTTAACTTAGTGGTTAGTGCTAAACCCATAAAACTTGATCACTTTAGATGGGAATACTTGGTGAAAATACTTATGAAAACCTTGGAATGATGAGTCATTCTATTGAGATGTTTTGACCTGTGTTGAGAAACACAAATGGTGTTGATGATGAAAATGTTGAGGCGTGAGCCTTAGGCCTTTATAAAAACTGATGGTTGGGTTCGGATGCGACCATTCGAAATTACCGTACAACCACAATACCTGAAATGGGTAAGGCTTAGCTGGAAGTTTATATGCATTAGTATGGGTTCCCTCACGGGAGAGGTTTGAGCCGAGGCTACCTCTCAATGTTCTCCACCTATGAAGTGCCTAGGATGGAAGATGGCCATGGCTGGGAGGCCAAGCTCATAGGAGATGTGCTTGTACTAGGGTGTGTAATTGAAAGGTTATGATTGATTATCCGCATACTAAGTATGATGATTCATGGTTATCCCTGACGGATGTATCGAATTTTGTGGTGAAAGTGTACCACCTCTGCAGAGTGTCAAACTATTTGAATAGCCGCGTCCGTGGTCATGGACAGTTGGAGTGGCCATACTGTTCCATCATCAGATTTTTTTCAAAATGACTTATGAAATGAATGGTGACTTTGACTTGACCACAACAGAGTTGTGACTATGAAAACTAGTTTCCCACTTTAGTGATTTAGAACATTAAATTAGATTTCTTTACTTCTGAACACAGCTTAGGTTTCAAACTAACTTTTGCAAATAAACTTAGAGCTTAGCATTCCTACTAGAACTACCTTACTTGTTAGTGATAGTTTGCGAGTACTTAAAGAGTACTCATGGCTTTGTCCCTGGCTATTCTTGTGGTCAGACTATGAGGAGGACTATCCGGAAGAAGGACAACAGGACGACTACGACAACTAGGATCATCTCCCATCGTCAGCATTGCCTGTGACACTGAAGATGGAGCCCACCGCTACGCTTATTATTCCGCTACTTGTTTGTACTAAGACTAGATCATGAGATCCTTTATTTGTGTAAGACCTTATTATGGTTTGTAATGGATGATGTACTGTGATATCTAATATGTTATTTCTCGCAATAATGGTAATCCTGGGATTGCGATGTATGGCATAACAGGCATCTGGGATTAAAAATCCGAGTGTTGACAAGTTGGTATCATAGTCATCCTGACCATAGGAGACCCTAGTTAGAATGGACGTCCGAACAAAAACTTAGTTTCAAAAACAAATGAAGTGAGTATTTATGAAAACCTATTCCCACTCTTATCCTTGAGATTCTTTCAAAAAAAATCATGTTCCTCAAAAATCCTTACATTACTACCTAAAACTTGACACACTTGATCACCTCACTAACTTACTCATCCTAAATTCTTGTAGATGGAAGTTCAGTACTGCAAGTTCTACCAGTTGGGCAACGGAGGCCAACTGATCTTTGAGAGGGATCTTGATGCATTGTCTGAGTACCTGGAGCGCCCGCATCTGGAATTCTTTGGAGCTCAACTCAATGACCACCTTGGAGGAGATTTACAATGGCTAATAGTTGCTGATATTCAAGGGAAGATGGAAGCACCCCTTTGTGAGAAGATTCAATTCACCGTGAGAGAGAACAGCTGGCTAGATGGATTATCCAGGGTAATGCATGAAGCTCCCGCCCGTCTTTGCAGACAGAACGTTAACTTGATCCAGGGAACTCGCTTTGCTCACTATGCAAGGCGTGATTCTATGGGAATCCCATTGGAGATTCCAAGTCACCCGGAGATGAGACACCAAGTGGAGAACCTTGACTTCCTGCTGTATGATAGACAGAAGGAATTGGACAATGCTCGAGCCTACGCCAACCACAACCTTGCCATTGTCGCCTAGAAGGCCCAGACTTTTGCCCTGCTCGTCAAGGATCGTCAATCACTTCGCCGACAACGCGAGAAGAAGGATCGCACCATCGCTTGTCTTCGCAAGAAGGTGGCCGACCTCGAGAAGACCATCCAGGAACAAGAAGCTCAGCTTGCAGCAAAAGAAGAAGAAGAAGTTGAAGACATCCAGGGAGATCTTCACTCGTACCTTAGTGACGACAATGACTATCTGGAGGATGATGCCATGGACTTCTACACTGACGATGATGACTCTGACTTCATCGATGATAAGTAGATGCACTAGAGCACTATCGTAGGAGTGAGAAGTATCGGTCCCACTTACCGTAGTTTACAGAATGGTTCTTAAAACCATCTGTTTTCCTTTTATTGTGGTGTGTGTGTTTGTTTCGTGTGCTTTGCTTGAATGAATGAATGAGAAGTTGTTAGTTTGCAAAACCTGAGTCAAACTCAAAGTTTTAGCTTTCAAAACAAAACCATGAACCTTAGCACTTTCCCTCTTACCCCATTATCTATCTCAATCTTCAGATGACTCGTGGAAACCCCGGAGGACAGCTCATCGCAGGACCCGACGCTGCAGATTCTGCAGATGCTAGTTTTCGACCGTGAAGCTAGTAGAGCAGAGCGACAAGCCAACCTAGCCACCCTACAACAGATCGTTCAGATGGCCCACAATAATCAAGGCCATGGAAATCAGGATCATCATGGATCCAAGCTCAAGAACTTTCAGAATACCAACCCCCCTATCTTTAGCAAGTCTGAAGACCCATTAGATGCTGATGATTGGTTACAGACCATGGAGAATAACCTAGAAGTCGCAGGAGTTGATGACAATGAGCAAGTGATGTTTGCCACCCACTATCTGGCAGGAGATGCAAGAGCCTAGGGGAATAGCACCCGTACTATGAACCACGGGAAAGTGATGACGTGGGAAACTTTCAAGACCAAGTTTAGTTGCACCCATGTGCCGCAAGGTTTAGTCACTAGAATGAGAGATTAGTTCCGAGAACTGAAGCAAGGCAGGATGACTGTAGTAGAGTACCGTGATAGATTTGTATCCCTCGCTAGGTATGCACCTGATGAGATCAACACGGAAGCCAAGAAGGAGAGATTCCTGAACGGACTGCATGATGAGATGCAAATAGTGTTAATAAACATCTGTTTTGACGATCTCGAAGAGCTAGTCAACTCTGCCATCCAGATGCAAGGAAAGATCAACCAAGACAACGACAATCGCAAGCGCCCAATGATGCACCAGAGTGGATCCAACAGTCACCAAAAGTATCGCCCCAACCCGTCTGCAGGATATGCCCCACAGAACAATAGACCCCCAATGTCTCGTCCAAGCTACCCCAACCATAGCGGAGGAAATGTGAAGTCCAGAGGAAATCACAACAACAACCTCGGCAACTCCAACAACTTCAACCGTGCACCGCCCAAGTCCAACAACAACAACAACAATACTGCCCCAAGGACTGGAAGCAATGTTGTGCCTGTTGCAGCCAAAGACAAGTCCTAGATTACTTGCTTTGAATGTGGAGTGAAGGGTCACTACTCCAACGAGTGTCCCAAGAAGCTTACAGCCACCACCAATGTGAATGCCCCAGCTCAGCAGCAGCGCCGTGTTCAACCCGTAAGAAGATTTTCCCCAGGGAATTCGCTCAACTGCAACAATTGTTTGTTTCACATGAATGCTGAAGAAGCCCAAGAAGCGCCAGATGTCGTGCTGGGTATGTTTTACGTTAACTCAGTTTTAGCAAGAGTGTTGTTTGATTCTGGAGCATCACACTCGTTTGTTACAGAAGAATTTGCATGCACTAGTAAGATTCACCCAACCAACTTGAAGCATGTTATGATAGTTCAAATACCTGGTTCAACCACCAAAGCTAGAAACATTTACAGGGTTGTACTTATCAGAATACATGGGATATATTTTTATGCCAATCTAATAGTACTTGGAACCAAAGGTTTGGAAGTAGTACTAGGAATGGATTGGATGTCAAAACATAAAGGATTGATTGATTGTGCTAAGAAAGCCATAACCATGACCAGTAGCTCTGGAGTAACAGTAGAGCATATATCTGAAACCTTACCCCGTCAGTTCAAGTGCAACAAGAATCTAGCCCTACCAACCATAGACCAAGTCAGAGTAGTATGTGAATACCCCGACGTATTCCCAGATGAATTGCCCGGTATGCCCCCAGATAGGGATATCGAGTTCATTATTGAATTGATTCCTAGAACCGGACCCATAGCTTAGAGACCCTATAGCATGAACCCATCAGAGTTAGTGGAGCTGAAGAAGCAACTTGATGCTATGCTGGAGAAAGGCTTGATTCAACCAAGCGCATCGCCATGGAGATCGCCCGTTCTGTTTGTCGACAAGAAAGATGGAGGTAATCATTTGTGTACAGACTACCGGAAGCTGAATGACGTCACCATCAAGAACAAGTACCCACTGCCCAAGATTGAGGATATATTTGATCAGTTGACTAGTGCCCGAGTGTTCTCTAAGTTTGATCTTAGGACTGGTTATCATCAACTCAAGATTCGTGCAACGGATATTCCAAAGACCGCCTTTACCACCAGATATGGGTTGTATGAGTATACGGTCATGTCGTTTGGATTAACCAATGCCCCCGCTTATTTCATGAATCTCATGAATAAGATCTTTATGAACTTTCTGGATAAGTTTGTCATTGTGTTTATCGAAGATATTCTTATCTACTCCAAGTCAGAAGAAGACCATGAGCTACATCTGAGAACCATCCTTGAAACCCTTAGAGAGCATCAGTTGTATGCCAAGTTTAGAAAATGTGAGTTCTGGATGAATGAAGTAGGATTCCTCGGACATATTGTGACTACCGGAGGAGTCACCGTTGATCCCGCCAAGATCACAGATGTTGAAGAATGGAAATCCCCAACCACTCAAACCCAAGTCCGTGCATTTCTCGGATTAGCGGGATATTACCGCAAGTTCGTTAAAGGATTTTCAAGAATCGCAAGACCGATGACCCAACTATTGAAGAAAGATAAGAAGTTTGAATGGACGGACAAATGTGAAGCAAGTTTCCAAGAGCTCAAGAAGAGATTGATTTCAGCCCCAATATTGATTATGCCAGATATCAAGAACCCGTTTGATGTGTATTGTGATGCATCCAAGATTGGTCTCGGATGTGTGATGATGCAAGAAGGCAAAGTCATAGCATATTTGTCAAGACAACTGAAGCAGCATGAGAAAAACTACCCTGCCCATGATCTTGAACTAGCAGCTGTAGTTTTAGCCTTGAAGACATGGAGTCATTACCTTATGGGTAATCGCTGTGAGATTTATTCAGATCACAAGAGCTTGAAGTATATTTTCACTTAGAAGGAGCTGAATATGAGGCAAAGGAGATGGATAGAGTCAATCAACGATTATGACCTTGACATTCACTATCACCCCGGCAAAGCCAATGTGGTAGCGGATGCTCTTAGCAGATTGTCGTGTAGGTTAAACACCATGATCAAAGAGAACCAGCCAAGTTTGCATGAAGAGTTGGAGCAGTTTAGGACATAGCTTGTTAGCAAAGGATTTTTAGCTAGCATTGAACTTCAACGCACTTTGATTAGCCAAATCAAGGAAGCCTAGAACGGAAATGCAAGTATCGACGGAATCGAACGTCGTATTGGTACAGGAAAGGTACCTAGATTCACAGAAGATGAAGAAGGAATTATGTGGTACAAAGGACGTATCTGTGTGCCAGTAGATTCAAAGCTGAAGCAAGTTATGATGCAAGAAGCTCATGATACTCTTTATTCTATCCACCCCAGAGGAACGAAGATGTATCAAGATTTGAAGGAGAAATTTTAGTGGAACAATATGAAGAGAGAAATCGGAAGCTACATCGCCAAGTGTGATATCTGTTAGAGAGTCAAAGCGGAACATCAGAGACCCGCAGGATTGTTGCAACCATTGCAGATTCCAGAGTGGAAATGGGATTCCGACGGAATGGACTTTATCACCGGTTTGCCTACCTCTAGTAGGGGAAATAACTCTATCTGGGTCATAGTTGATAGACTGTCCAAGGTAGCCCATTTTATACCGGTCAAGACCACCTACCAGAGTTCGAAGCTAGCAGAATTGTACATTGCTAGAATCGTCAGTTTGCACGGAACCCCCAAGATCATAGTGTCGTATTGGGGAACCCAATTTACCTCAAGATTTTGGCAGAAAGTCTAAGAAGGATTAGGAACCAAGTTGAATTTCAGCACAGCTTATCACCCGCAGACCGATGGACAAACTAAAAGAGTCAACTAGATCTTAGAAGATATGTTGAGAGATTGTGTGTTAGAGTATGGATCAAAATGGGAAGATTGTGTGCCATTCGCAGAATTTCATACAACAACAGTTATCAAGTCAGTTTGCAAATGGCCCCATTTGAGTTCTTATATGGAAGAAACTGTCGTAGCCCCTTGAATTGGTCGCAAGTAGGAGAGAGTCAGATTTTTGTACCCGATATCCTATGAGAAGCTGAAGAGAAGGTTCACAAAGACCGTGAGCACCTCAAGACCGCCCAATCTAGACAGAAGAGTTATGCTGACAAGAGACGTACAAACCTGCCTTTCAATGACGTACAGACCTGATGTTTTAGTCTGAAAGGAAAGTTAGCCCCCAGATATATTGGACCCTTCAAGATTCTGAATCATCGAGGAGAAGTATCGTATCAACTGGAACTGCCCGATGAGATGTCAGCTATCCATAATGTGTTCCATATCTCGTTACTTCGCAAATGCTTAGAAGTTCCAAAGAAGACCGAAGTGTTCAAGAACATCGATCACCGAGCCATTGATATCAACAAGGATCTGACGTATCGTGAAGTGTCCATCCGTATCTTGGAAGAAGCCTTCAGAACCACCAGGACCCGGAGTATCAAATTTCTCAAGATCCAATGGAGCAACCACACTGAAGAAGAAGCTACCTAGGAGCAAGAGAATTATATTAGGACTGAGTTTCCAGATCTCTTTAGTTCCTAGTTTTCTTAAATTTCGGGACGAGATTTTGTTTAAGGGGGGAAGGTTTGTAACATCCCAAATCTTTAATCAAATTTATCAAGATCCAAATCACCCAATTTAGGGTTAACAAAAACTTTTCATTATTAACATAATTATGAATGCATGTGTGTTTGCATTAATATAGAATTGTTTGGAAATGCCATGTTTGATTGTTATAATGGTTGTAAAATGATTCAAGGGTGAATGCCACATCATCTAGATCATTCAAAAACAAAATCCAAAGAAAAAGAAATCAAATAAGATTAAATAATCCAAATGGTCATTTTGACCATTTTAATCCACTAGGCCACTTTAGGTGTTCCTAGAAGTCAATTTCAAACAGAAACAATTCTAGATCTTTGCACCTCTTGCCAGTACAAGTAAAGATCTACCAAGGCCCACTTTGAAATCTTATAAAAACATTTAGCCACTAATTTTAAATGACATTTGAAAATGGAATCCATTACATATGCATAGTTCCCACTTTTTCAAAAACCACTCAAATGAGTTCACCTTGCCAATTCCCAGCAACCAGAGACTACCAAGCATAAGATCAAGTCACACACCAAACATCCTTTCAAAATTTGAATATGACTTTCTTGCGGCCATTGTGTCGAACACCTGGTGATCATCAAATAAACTGCCTAACTAATACTGTTGAATAATCAAAGCTTTGTCCCCCATTTGACCCTCTCATCTCTCTGTTGTCCCCTCTTATCCTAACCCAGCCCTAGACAACACCCCCCTTCGCCGCTGCGCCAGTACCACGCTGCCCAAAGATGGTTATCGCCGGCCGACCATGCCCAAGTCGCAGGAGACCACCCAGCCCCCTTCCGCCGTGCCTAGGAGGTAGGCGTGATCACACCGCCGCCCACTGTCCCTGCCCCGAGCCCTGCCAAGCACTGGGCCACCCACAGAGCGCCACGCTCTATGCCTATGCGCCATGCACGGACCGCGCCAGTGCGCAACACCCGATAGCCTCGCACAGACCCCACCTTTCCCTCAGCTCGCACGCGCACACTCGCCTTAACACCAGCATGCCCCTAGACATCCCCGCTCACCACCGTTTTACCCGCAGCCACCGTGCGCCGCGTCGAACGCCGCCTCTACCGCGCATAGCATGAACTGCGCCCGACCAAATGCCACCGCCCCTAACCGTGCCTTTACGCCATAGAGGACCACCAGGAGACCGCGCATCAACCGCCGCTCGCAGCCACGCCTCTAGCAGCCCGTAGCCATGTCGCCACCGTCGGCTGACCACGCCGCGCTGTCCCGTCGTCGAGCTTATAAAAGGAGGCCACCCCAGCCTCATTCTGCACACCACTCACCTCCCCTCTCACCCCTGAGCCTTCCCCACTTCTCCCCGGAGCCAATCGAGCCCATAGTCATCGGAATTCCACCGAAGCTGGCCGCCACTAGAGGAGAAGGGCGCCGCTGATTGCGACCGCCCCAGGAGCCGCCACGACCACGCCTAGAACCACCGTCGTCCACCAGTTCGATCGCCCCCATCGCCACGTCTAGCTGGAGCCCTGGTAAGCCATCATAAACCCCCACCATGCCACGTTAGGGTTAGTTCTCGCTAGAGCTACTCACCGGAGACGATGAACGTCGGCCGTCGATTTCTGTTTTAATCGCACGGCTGATAGTGCCCCGTACCGCTTCGCGTTTAGTTGTGTCGCTGACATGCGGACCCCCCTATCAGTTTCCCTTTGCACCACGGAGCGCGACTGGGCCAGCCCCTTTAGTTTCCCGCGCTAGCCCACAAATTCAAAAAGATGTTTTTCTATTTAGATATAAACTAGATTCTGTCCACTTGTTTAAAAATCAATTCAGAAAGATCCACTTAACCAAAATGCATGATTCAAGCTTTTCTAGAAAGGAAATTAAGTTATCTATCCAAGCCCGTTGGATTTAAGTCATTTGGAGTTAGAGATAATCTATACCAAAAATAACAAGACAAAGACTTTTCTGTATTCAAACATTTTTCAAAAATCAACCATAATAGATTTTGAGTTGTTTCCAACTCCCAAAAATCACATTTAACAATACCTATCTGAATATGTAATAATATTTAGGTTTGCATGCAGTGACTTTGGACTAGTACCAAAAGAATGCTATTAGGGCATTTCTAGTCACTTTAAATTGATTAAATAATAAACTTAAACTTTATAAAATGTGACCAACACTTTACATCACATTCCCATGTATTAGAATATGTGGTGATGACATGTGTCCACATGATCCCATATTTTAATTGGAGAATATTAAATCTTAAATATTTTCAATGAGTAGAAATTACTTTTCTCAAATAAAATAAATGAAACTAGTTCATTAAATCTTGTGATGATTGTGATGATACTAGATCATCAAGTATGTGCCTTAGTGTGGTAAATAGACTAGTTAAGTATTGTTTGGTGATTGTGTATCTCATATGTATTTATAGACGATAGTACCGACCAAGTATACGAGGAGGAGGAGTTCTACCCTGAAGACGACGAGGAGAATTTCAACCACTGCACCAATCAAGGCAAGCTATTATTGGCAAGCTAGAACTAAGCAAGTTAACACTTGCCCTCTTAACTTGAGCAAATTCTTTAGGCATGCTTTTTTTCTATCATTATGATTTATGCCCATCCCCAAGTTTTACTTGAAAGATTTACTTTCTTTTACTTTACCAAAGTTCTTTACTTTTCTTATAGATAGCATAAAGAGTATAAAACTTGGCCTATACTAGATGTCATTCTATGGCATGAGATTGAGATTAGCCTCCCACCTTAGTGAACACTCTTAACTTAGTGGTTAGTGCTAAACCCATAAAACTTGATCACTTTAGATGGGAATACTTGGTGAAAATACTTATGAAAACCTTGGAATGATGAGTCATTCTATTGAGATGTTTTGACATGTGTTGAGCAACACAAATGGAGTTGATGATGAAAATTTTGAGGCATGATCCTTAGCCCTTTATAAAAATTGATGGTTGGGTTCGGATGCGATACCATTCCAAATTACCGTACAACCACAATACCTGAATTGGGTAAGGCTTAGCCGAAAGTTTATATGCATTAGTATGGGTTCCCTCACGGGAGAGGTTTGAGCTAAGGCTACCTCTCAATGTTGACCATCTTTGTAGTGCCCAGGATGGCACATGGCCATGGCTGGAAGGCCAAGCTCATAGGAGAGGTGCTTGTACTAGGGTGTGTAATTGAAAGGTTATGATTGATTATCCACATACTAAGTATGATGATTCAGGGTTATCCTTGACGGATGTATCGAATTTTGTGGTGAAAGTGTACACCTCTGCAGAGTGTCAAACTATTCGCATAGCCGTGTCCGTGGTCATGGATAGTTAGAGTGGCCATACTGTTCCATCGTCAGATGTTTTCAAAATGACTTATGAAATGAATGGTGACTTTGACTTGACCACAACAGAGTTGTGACTATGAAAACTAGTTTCTCACTTCAGTGATTTAGAACATTAAATTAGCTTTCTTTACTTCTGAACTCAGCTTAGGTTTCAAACTAGCTTTTGCAAATAAACTTAGAGCTTAGCATTCCTACTAGAACTACCTTACTTGTTAGTGATAGTTTGCGAGTACTTAAAGAGTAATCATGACTTTGTCCTAGGCTATTCCCGTGGCCATACTATGAGGAGGACTATCCGTCAGAAGGACAGCAGGACGACTACGACAACTAGGATCATCTCCCATCGTCAGCATTGCCTGTGACACTGAAGATGGAGCCCACCGCTACGCTTATTATTCCGCTGCTTGTTTGTACTAAGACTGGATCATGAGATCCTTTATTTGTGTAAGACTTTATTATGGTTTGTAATGCATGATCTACTGTGATATCCAATCTGTTATGTCTCGCAAAAATGGTAATCCTGGGATTGCGATGTATGGCATAACAGGCATCTGGCATTAAAAATCCGGGTGTTGACATTTCCTAATTTTATTATCTTTCACAAAGGAATTTAGTTACATTAATATTTAGTTATACTTTGTTTAACTCCAACAAGTAATGTTATATATTTCCTAGGTAGAGTTTATTTTTGTGATCATTTTGATATATTATATGTATTTTTAGGATTTTTTAATAATTTTCTAGAGCGAGAATAATTTTAGGGATATTTTGGTAATTTCATATTTTTATTTCCTTTTATTTCTGGAACCTAGTCTGGCTTGTGAGCCGTCCCATCCCACTAATCCGCTTGGCCCATATTGCCCAAGTGGTTAGGCTTAAGCACTTGGCCTGGCCTGGTCAGTCAGCCCGACCCGACCCTCCACTCTCTCTCTCTCACTCACCCCGACCACACCCCGATCATCCTCACCTACAACGATGTAGCTCTGCCACCATCACCGTATGATTCCGACGTGGTCCGACCACTTCGACTGCCACTATCAGCCGCAATCGATGCCTCCCTCTCTGCTTTGTCAATTGGCCCACTTCAACGTGATGGGAGCGTCCTCGTCTGACCATTTTGCCCCTGAACTAGTGTCTAGGGTTCGGGAAAATTGTTGCGGTGGTGCTCCGCCGCCATGCTTGAGGTTACCAGGAGCTCATGAGCTCCTTCCTCGATGTCGGTGAGCTGATGGTTGCGGCTTGGCACAGGCGCATCACTACCGTGCTCCTTATGTCGTTGTGCCGAGTTTGCCACCTAGGTCTACATCTCCTCTGCTTAACCTCCGGCGAGCTACGTCTCGCTCCTAGGTAGGTAGACTTCACCCTCTCTGTCTCTCTTCCTCTCTCAGTACCAACCCTAATTAGCTTTTATCCTTCCCTTCTCAATTTGCTGAGTCATCGAGGTCTTGATTACTAGTGGTGATTCTTTATCTGGTTAGTATTGTACTTATTGCAATTGTAATTTGGATAGATTAATTGGTTGTGGACAAATTTGGGTGCTAGTTGTAACACCCTCGAATTGGCCCTATTTATATTTTAGCGCTTCCTGCCTAACCCGCATAGAACCGATTCAAAGTTGCCCACCAGGAACTTGTGTGTCGGTGGAAAACAAAGTAATATCATTACACAATAGTCCACGTTGGAACCCACAAGAACATATATATATATACAACAGTGACTCAGTGAGTAAAGAATACAGATATACATTACAAAGATCCAAATCACATTGAAAATGGTACAACATCCGAGTACAGATAAAATGCAAATTGGACTAAGAGTCCTGAACAATAACCAATGGCGTCCATAACCCTGCCCAAGCCAAACCGGAAGGGTAACTTTGCTAACATCTTTCAACTCATATCTATCTACTCAAAGGGGTGCCAACAAAGGGAAAAGGAAAAAGGGAGCGGTCAGTACTGAGGCTAGTTCACGACGAGTCTTGGAATTCAGCGGCTCTCGCCTATATAGGTATGGTGGATTGAAGCGGTAGAAAAACATGCACTAAACAACCTATAGAGACTTGATACAACTCACGGCTATCAGAGAGAGAAGAGAGACCTATTCAGATCCAACCTGATACTAACACCAAACCTACCCAGCTTGGAGTTTTCCCCTCGAGACCAAATGAGGAAGTCTTTCCGAGGAACTCGCACAGTTGGCAGTTTTATTTAAGCATTTCATTGATGTTGCAGCACTTACTAGTCAGATATAGATAGTATATGACATTCCAATACCACTAGTTGTTGGCACTTTTATTTATCCATTCCGTTGTAGTGGAGCTGATTATCAGTCATGCCGAAGTCAAATTTATAGTACTACTTTAGTTTGAGTTGTCTATGGTCGAGACACTATGCTCCAAGTAGTTGATGACTCTGAAATATAGCCATCTACGTCCACATTTAAACTAGATATTATTCATATTTTTGATGAAATATATCTCTAAGCCCTACCACTAATGCCTAATGATCAAAGGGGTATGCAATCCTTTCTTTCTATTTTCCCTACGCAGATAATGATGTTTGATGATGGGAATCACTACATTAAATTCAAAGATACGAGATTTCCAACAAGTCGAAGAAACCAGGAGTCGTGAAGTGGAGACAGACGCTTTAACGACCAACTATACGGTGGGAATAAAATTCTGGCTGTATAGTTCCAGTCGTATAGTTGCAATCGAAACTGCTAGGTCAAAACAGAACAACTTTCCTAAAGGGGCCCCTACATAAAGAGGGCTCGGGCAACGAGAAAGGAGAGCTCTTCTAGACCATCAGCCGCCTCCAGATCTCCATCCACAACACCAAAGAACTGTCGTTGGAATATACTTAGATCTAATCTCCAAACCCATCTCCACCACCATAGCCATATTTTGTCACTTGTAATAATAGATCTCTTCTTCGATTGGCGACATTGTAAGACTATTTTCTATCAATCTCATGATTTCCACTACAATGTTTATGTTTGATATCATATCTATGTGTGAGTAATACTCCTTGGGATCATGTATTAGTTTGTATGACATGATGATTATTGTAACCTCTCTTGCCTCAATCGAAGGACTTGTCAGGTACCCAAGACCTCGAGGATTGAGCTAGGTATAGGGAGTATGAGTAATGACTAATCTGCAGGTTGGGAATCCCAGTGACAGAAGGGGTAGTACGGTTGTATGTGCGGGATTTACTTGGGATTAACGGTGACGTCACTATGCATATCATTAGTTCTCTTTCTTCTATGGATGACACTAGCAGGTTATTGCTATAAGCGGTTGTGGAGGCAATAGCAATTATGGATGCACTGCCCACATATAATTTATCTTGCTCTAACAATTACATGCGTACTTTATTATTACCTTTGATTCCCATTAGATGTTTTGCACAGCTACAGGTGAAATCGAACGCCCTAGGCCCTCTCTCTCCATCATCGACAATAACAAAATACGCAAACTCTTGGTCCGGTAAAAACACAAAAGGAATTCTAGAACTCCCGAAGGTTCGTTAAAGTAACTTCACTATGGTTATGCTTCCTGAGGATTTGATAAACCTATGTCTACTAGGGAAAAAGAGATATGCTACATCCGTAATCCGGATGGAAGGTATCAACCCTTTTTCTGGTGCCGTTGCCGGGGAAGCAATAGCTACCCTGGTGAGGTTAGTAGGAACCTTGCTAGTTTTAATCCTTGTTTTTAATTTTGTTAGTTTGCTTTTAGTCTTTATTTGAAAAACCAAAAAAATTAGTTAGTCTTTAAATTCTTGATTTTATTATTATCATAAGTCTTTGTTTAAGAAAACCCAACAACATGGGAAATATGGCTGAAAAGAAGCTTGGCGAGTTTCCAACTCCCAATAATAATTATTTGCATACTCCTATTACTCAGCCAGTAATTGCTGCTAATGACTATGAAATTATGCTCCATTATTTAAGTTTGGTTCAACAGAATCAATTTGGAGGCTCTGTTGTTGAGGATGCAGGTATGCACTTGATTACTTTCACTGAAATATGTGATATGATGCATATAAAAGATGTTGGCCCCGATGTAGTCAAATTGCGCTTATTTCCTTTCTCTCTTAGAGGAAGAGCAAAAGAATGGTTGCTAGCTTTGCCTAGAAATACTATTACATCATGGGTGGGATGTACTTCTTTATTTATGACTAAATTTTTCCCACCTGCAAAGACTATGCAACTAAGATCTAATATTACTGGTTTTAGACAGGAAGAGCACTAGACACTAGCGCTTGCATGGGAGAGGATGAAAGAATGCATGAGAAACTGTCCCAGCCATGGGATGGAAGATTGGTTAATCCTCCATTTATTTTATATTGCTCTTAATATGTAACACCCTCGAATCGGCCCTATGCAAGTTTTAGCCCTTTCCGCCAAACCCGCATAGAAACGATTCAATGACGCCCACCAGGCACTTTCGTGCGGGTGGAAAATGAAGTAATAACATTACACAATAGTCCTCGATGGGACCCACAGAACAGATATATATATACAACAGCGACTCCCTGAGTCAAGAATACAGATATACAATACAAAGATCCAAATCACATTGAAAACGATAGAGCGTCCGACTATGGACAAGATGCAAATGGGGCTAAGAGCCCTGAAGAATAACCAATGGCGTCCATAACCCTGCCCAGGCCAAGCCGGAAGGGTAACCCTGCTAACGACATCGATCTCAAACCTTCCAAACAAAAGGGGTGCCGACAAAGGGCAAAGGAAAAAGAGGAGCGTCAGTACTGAGGCCAGTACACAGCGAGGCTAGAATTCGGCGGCTCTCGCCTACATAGGTATGGTGGGCTGAAGCGGCAGCGCAGCGGAACTAAACAACCTATAGAGACTCGGTATCACTGGCGGTTATCAGAGAGGGATAAGAAATACCTATCCGGATTCAACCTGAAACTAACACCAAACAAACCCATCCTAGTATTTCCCCCTCGAGACCAAATGAGGAAGTCGGACCAAGGAACTCACACAGTTGGCAATTTTACTCATTCTGTTATAATTGCAGCAATTACTAATCAGATATAGATAGCATGAGTCATTCTGATAGCATAAGTAGTGGCCAGTTTTAGTTAACTTTCCGTTGTAGTTGGAACATTTACTAGTCAGATATAATAGTCCTGAGGAATCCCAAAACCCAACAGTTGTTGGCATTTTTATCACATTCCATTGGAGTTGCAATACTTACTAGGCAGGTATAGTATGACCCAGATCACCACAGATTCACCAGTTGTTGGCATTTTTAATATCCATTCCATTATAGTTGCATCTGTTTACTAGTCACATATTAAGTCAAATTTATAGCACTCCTTTAGTTATGCTTGTCTATGATCGAGATACTGTGCTCCAAGTCATCCATAACCGCGGACATGGCTTTCAGAAAGTTTTACCCTGCAGGGGTGCACAAATAGCAACACACACTCGATCAACCTCGGAAAAACCAACTCAAAACCCAACGAGGCATTCACGACAAAGCGATCACAGGATTCAGAAATATTTCAGGGGTCCACCCCACTAAGCTACCCGCAACGAAGTTGGCCGGCTCTAGAATGGACCCAGGGTTTGCGTCAATGGCTGTAAACGACTGGGAATCCGAAAGTGTGACTGGGCTTGTCGATACCGCGAAAACACTCCGCGATCCTAAAAAGTACAGGTGCTCCACGCACAATCTTAAATAAAGCAGTAAAGCATGGCATAAGTACAGGATAGTAATAAAGCCCCAAACTACTTTGTGGCCCCAAGAAATAGAAATGAATCAAGCTCTAGCTCAGGGGGGTCCATAAGGCCTCCTGGATGTGGATAGTGCGAAATATCAAGGAACAGGTATCAAGTACTCGGGTCCTACGGGACACAAGTGAGCATGGAAGAACCAAATAACATCTATTGCCCACCGATGCCTCTGCATTAGTTATATCTAGCATTTTAATAGTTGTATTTAAAGTCATAATCAACTCCACCATAAACATCTGCGAACATTCCAACAATTGTGGTACTTGACAACACGGGATCGCACCTGAGCAAGCAACTACGACTCGCAAGGCCAGCTATCTACCAAACACGGGTAATAGGAGGTGTCCAAGGCAATATAGAGGCTACACGGGATATAACTGGGGTACGGAAACTAAAGCATCGCGACACAGATAGCAATAGATCAATAGGAGGAAGTAAAGACTATAAAAGCAAAATAGGTAGAAGGGGAAGAGATGCTCGCCTGGGAAATACTGCTGAAGGATCATATCCGGAGAACTTGTCGTTACTCGCATCCACTCATCGGCCTAATCCGCGAAGAAGCAAAGCACTAAAAGAAACACCGGATGCAACATTTAATACTACGGCAGAAGATCCGGCATGCTTATGATATGATGCATGGCATGGCACAGATGCGGTGCAATTAGGCAATATTAAGCGGAACCGTGGTCCCGTCAATTAATTAGACGGTTCGAGTTATTTAACTACCACACAATTTAAATGTTGTATTAACAGGGCGAAACATGACATCGGTTCGCTACACCAATTTAAATGGAGTCCGTAATAAGACAAAGATATCCCACATATAGACTCCATATTTAATTATGAGGTGAATTGGCATAATGCCCCCAACCAACATGGTATGCATGCGAGATGAACAATTAATATGCAACAAGTTTTATATATAGCATTTATAAAATAGGGGCTCAGGAAAAAGGTTCACACATCTGGGTTCGGAAGATCTTGGTTCCGGGGGTTCGGGGTTCGACTGGGATCGGTCTCGACGGGGACGTTCTTGGACAACGGAAGGAGAGCTTGGCGTTCCGGGAAGAAGAACTTGGTTTGTCACCGGGGCTCATCGGATTCGCCCTGGTCGGTGTCGCTCTTGTTGTCACGAATATCTTGTCGGGTCCTCATATCGGGTCGGTCTTGGTGTTCGGGGTGAAGAACTTGGCATCCTCGAGGAAGTACTTGGCGTATCCGTGTCGACGACCTTGGCGTCCGGGTTCTCGGGCATCGGATCCAGGAAGAAGTACTTGTCGCATCGGTGGATTGGTCCTCGGGGTCGAAGAACTTGGCGCGCCAGGGTTCGGTCTTCGGATCTTGGTCGGGGCGTCGGTTTTCCGGGGCCGAAGGACTTGGCGTCCGAGAGACGATCTTGTCGCATCCGCAGTCTTCGGGTCGTGTCGACGGTCTTGTCGTTTCACGGCGGAGATCTTGGCAGGACAAGGGAACGACGATCTTGTTATCCGTGATGTAGAACTCAGGTTCGGTCGGGGACGCGCTTGGATCGGTGCCGATTTTGGTATAGGGCTCGGGCGTTGGGAACACAGACGATCTTCTCGGCTCCGACACGAAAGGGTGCCTGTACACTAACGCCACCATCTGGCTTGCACACATCCAACAGAGAACACACGGCAGGGCATGGCGGGGATGCGCAGGAGGCAGATAGGAGGAGCACCGGCGGCGAGGAGCGGCCCATGGCGGCGGTTGGGGGAGGTCCGTGGCGGTCAGAGCACGTGGACGGCATCACGGGGCTGCACAGACCGCTCTGCTCGGGCGCAGCAGTTGCGGGTGGCACGGACACCAGGGCTGCGTCGCAAGGCGGAGGCACGACGGCCATCGTGGCTCAGGTTTGCGTCGGGGTCAGCGAGGGCAAAGGCGCGGTGCCTGGCGGCGGAGCTGCCGGAGCCCGTAGAAGGTGGCCGGATGGAGGAGCTCGTGCACAGAGGAGGGTTGGCGGAGGATGAAGGAGGTGGGGGCGAGCTCGGGCCGAGGGAGATAAGGCCGGGGCGTCGGCGTCGTGGCGAGAGGAGCTCGGCGGCAGGGTCGAGGAGAGGGACACGATGAGGACGGGCGGCATCGAGGAGAGGGCGGCCTCGGCGACAGTTCGACGGCGGGGGAGGACCTCGCCCGGGAGAGGAGAGGGCGCGGCGGAGAGAGGAGATCGAGTAGGGGGCGGGGCGGCCCGACGGCGGCCGGTGGGGGAAGGCCGGAGGGAGGAGGCCGGGCGGCGACCCTGCTCGCGGGCGGAGGCAGCGAGGAGCGGGATCTGGGGAGGAAGAGAGAGAACGGGGGCGGTAGATGGGGGAGACGCGGTCGGGCGGTTGGTGAGCGGGACAAGGCAGGCGCAGGGATCGGCGTCCAGGTGGTGGGGCCGGGTGACGGGAGTGGGCAGGGTGGAGCGGGAGTGGCTGCACGCAGTGGGGGCGAGCGGGAGAGAGGCGGGAAAAACGGTGGGAGGTGGCGACACGCGCGTGGGAGGGCGTGCGTGCCCGTGGTTGCGTGCTGCGTGGGATCGGGTGTGAGGGAGCGGGTCGGGTTGCGCGGCTACGTGCGATGCAGGGCTGGGCTCGCGCGCGCGCAGTGTGGTGCACCTGGCGGCTGGCGGCGGTTAGGCTGGGGCGTGTCGGTGCGGCTGCGCGCGCGTTGTGTGTTGCGTGTGTTTAGGTTAGGTGGTAGTTGGGTCAGGGTTAGGGTTAGACTGCGATTTTATTTGGAGGTGGCCGGCTGGGCTTTCGGGCCTGCCTGGCTGCCTCCTACAAAAATAATACAAGTTTTATTTGTTGATTTAAAAGACTTTTGTAATCTGTTTTTAGACAAATAAAATATACGGAAAACACCGGGGTTTTGATTTTTAATAAAGACGGGGAATTTATAAAAGCAAAATAGGTTTTTAGAAAATATTTTTCAACAAAACCATGCACGATGATGACGATGCTCAAATGCAATGTGGCATGATGACATGAGCATGCGGTCATGATGATGCAATGCACAAAAACACCGCGATTTTCTAGTAGTGGTTTTAGCGGGATGCCACAATTCGACACCACTAACAAAGGATCTCGCCCTCGAGATCCGCCTCATGGTACCGGGAAGAAGGTCGGTGATCTGAAGCTTCTCGCTTCGTGTAGATCCTCGCAACACCACTAACAAGAGGTCGTTGTCCGTGATCGTCAGGAGAACACTCCGGCGAAACAAAGACGAAGATAAAGGTCTCAAAAGATAAGGCCACCTTTAACTTCCGTGGACGGAGTAAAATTGCTGGATCCACCGATTCAATGTACAAAGAGAATGAAAATAGTAGTGGTATTGTCATGACTGCATCCCGCACTCGAAACATTACTCTGTACATGACTAGTAGAATTATGCAACCAACTCTCGAAATCAGACTGAAGATCTTGACAATCGAGATTCAGAACAAAGGAGGGAAGTAGACTCTACATCGGATCTGGCGTAGATGATGTCGTCGCGTCGGAAAACACCGGAAGGCACAATCAAGGAACAAAGGATGGTACCACAGATAAATGATCACTCAGACAGCACGAAGACCGGATGTAGAAGCACTGTTACCAAAGAAGGAAGCGAAACCCTGAAGGTACGACAGAAAACCCAACCACGAGAATTCCTAGACTCGAAGAAAGAGAAGAGAACAGATTCAAAACACGCAGAGGTAAGAGGAGAATAGCAGAGGGTAAGGAGTAAAAGCAGACCTAATCAGATCTATCCAACCGATTTTGAAAAATATTTTTGACACTCTACTTCGGCCGTTAGCTAGGTTATCCTACAGGCTGGACTTGTGGGGTATCGCAACTGCTGAGCTCTGATACCACTCTGTAACACCCTCGAATCGGCCGGATGCAAGTTTTAGCCCTTTCCGCCAAACCCGCATAGAAACGACTCAAGGACGCCCACCAGGAACTTTTGTGCGGGTGGAAAACGAAGTAATAACATTACACAACAGTCCTCGATGGGACCCACAGAACAGATATATATACAACAACCACTCTCTGAGTCAAGAATACAGATATATAATACAAAGATCCAAATCACCTTGAAAATGATAGAGCATCTGACTACGGACAAGATGCAAATGGGGCTAAGAGCCCTGAAGAATAACCAATGGCGTCCATAACCCTGCCCAGGCCAAGCCGGAAGGGTAACCCTGCTAACGACATCGATCTCAAACCTGCCAAACAAAAGGGGTGCCGACAAAGGGCAAAGGAAAAAGAGGAGCGTCAGTACTGAGGCCAGTACACGGCGAGGCTAGAATTCGGCGGCTCTCGCCTACATAGGTATGGTGGGCTTAAGCGGTAGCGTAGCGGCACTAAACAACCTATAGAGACTCGGTATCACTGGCGGTTATCAGAGAGGGATAAGAAAGACCTATTCGGATTCAACCTGAAACTAACACCAAACAAACCCATCCTGGTATTTCCCCCTTGAGACCAAATGAGGAAGTTGGACCAAGGAACTCACACAGTTGGCAATTTTACTCATTCCGTTATAATTGCAGCAATTACTAATCAGATATAGATAGCATGAGTCATTCTGATAGCATAAGTAGTGGCCAGTTTTAGTTAACTTTCCGTTGTAGTTGGAACATTTACTAGTCAGATATAATTGTCCTGAGGAATCCCAAAACCCAGCAGTTGTTGGCACTTTTATCACATTCCATTGGAGTTGCAATACTTACTAGGCAGGTATAGTATGACCCAGATCACCACAGATCCACCAGTTGTTGGCATTTTTAATATCCATTCCGTTATAGTTGCATCTGTTTACTAGTCACATATTAAGTCAAATTTATAGCACTACTTTAGTTATGCTTGTCTATGATCGAGATACTATGCTCCAAGTCGTCCATAACCGCGGACACGGCTTTCAGAAAGTTTTACCCTGCAGGGGTGCACAAATAGCAACACACACTCGATCAACCTCGGAAAAACCAACTCAAAACCCAACGAGGCATTCACGACAAACCGATCACAGGATTCAGAAATATTTCAGGGGGTCACCCCACTAAGCTACCCACAACGAAGTTGGCTGGCTACGGAACGGACCCAGGGTTTGCGTCAATGGCTGTAAACGACTGGGAACCCGAAAGTGTGACTCGGCTTGTCGATACCGCGAAAACACTCCGCGATCCTAAATAGTACAGGTGCTCCACGCACAATCTTAAATAAAGCAGTAAAGCATGGCATAAGTACAGGATAGTAATAAAGCCCCAAACTACTTTGTGGCCCCAAGAAATAGAAATGAATCAAGCTCTGGCTCAGGGGGGTCCATAAGGCCTCCCGGATGTGGATAGTGCGAAAAATCAAGGAACAGGTATCAAGTACTCGGGGCCTACGGGACACAAGTGAGCGTGGAAGAACCAAATAACATCTATTGCCCACCGATGCCTCTGCATTAGTTATATCTAGCATTTTAATAGTTGTATTTAAAGTCATGATCAACTCCACCATAAACATCTGCCAACATTCCAACAACTATGGTACTTGACAATACGGGATCGCACCTGAGCAAGCAACTACGACTCGCAAGGCCAGCTATCTACCAAACACGGGTAATAGGAGGTGTCCAAGGCAATATAGAGGCTGCACGGGATATAACTGGGGTACTGAAACTAAAGCATCGCGACACGGATAGCAATAGATCAACATGAGAAAGTAAAGACTATAAAAGTAAAATAGGTAGAAGGGGAAGAGATGCTCACCTGGGAAATACTGCCGAAGGATCATATCCGGAGAACTTGTCGTTACTCGCATCCACTCATCGGCCTAATTCGCAACGAAGCAAAGCACTAAAAGAAACATCGGATGCAATATTTAATACTACGGCAGAAGATCCGGCATGCTTATGATATGATGCATGGCATGGCACAGATGCGGTGCAATTAGGCAATATTAAGCGGAACCGTGGTCCTGTCAATTAATTAGACGATTCGAGTTATTTAACTACCCCGCAATTTAAATGTTGTATTAACAGGGCGAAACATGACATCGGTTCGCTACACCAATTTAAATGGAGTCCGGAATAAGACAAAGATATCCCGCATATAGACTCCATATTTAATTATGAGGTGAATCGACATAATGCCCCCAACCCACATGGTATGCATGCGAGATGAACAATTAATATGCAACAAGTTTTATATATAGCGTTTATAAAATAAGGGCTCGGGAAAAAGGTTCACACATCTGGGTTCGGAAGATCTTGGTTCCGGGGGTTCGGGGTTCGACTGGGATCGGTCTCGACAGGAACGTTCTAGGACAACGGAAGGAGAGCTTGGCGTTCCGGGAAGAAGAACTTGGTTTGTCGTCGGGGCTCATCGGATTCGCCCTGGTCGGTGTCGCTCTTGTCATCACGAAGATCTTGTCGGGTCCTCATATCGGGTCGGTCTTGGCGTTCGGGGTGAAGAACTTGGCGTTCCCGAGGAAGTACTTGGCGTATCCGTGTTGATGACCTTGGCATCCGGGTTCTCGGGCATCGGATCCGGGAAGAAGTACTTATCGCATCGGTGGATCGGTCCTCGGGGTCAAAGAACTTGGCGTGCCAGGGTTCGGTCTTCGGATCTTGGTCAGGGCGTCGGTTTTCTGGGGCCGAAGGACTTGGCGTCCGAGAGACGATCTTGTCGCATCCGCAGTCTTCGGGTCGTGTCGACGGTCTTGTCGTTTCGCGGCGGAGATCTTGGCAGGACAAGGGAACGGCGATCTTGTTATCCGTGATGTAGAACTCAGGTTCGGTCAGGGACGCGCTTGGATCGGTGCTGATTTTGGTATAGGGCTCGGGCGTTGGGAACACAGATGATCTTCTCGGCTCCGACACGAAGGGGTGCCTGTACACTAACGCCACCATCTGGCTTGCACACATCCAACAGAGAACACACGGCAGGGCATGGCGGGGATGCGCAGGAGGCAGATAGGAGGAGCACCGGCGGTGAGGAGCGGCCCATGGCGGCGGTTGGGGGAGGTCCGTGGTGGTCAGAGTACATGGACGGCGTCACGAGGCTGCACAGACTGCTCTGCTCGGGCGCAGCAGTTGCGGGTGGCACGGACACCAGGATGGCGTCGCAAGGCGGAGGCACGGTGGCCACCGTGGCTCAGGTTTGTGTCGGGGTCAGCGAGGGCGAAGGCGCGGTGCCTGGCGGCGGAGCTGCCGGAGCCCGCAGAAGGTGGCCGGATGGAGGAGCTCGTGCACAGAGGAGGGTTGGCGGAGGATGAAGGAGGTGGGGGCGAGCTCGAGCCGGGGGAGATGAGGCCGGGGCGTCGGCGTCGCGGCGAGAGGAGCTCGGCGGCGGGGTTGAGGAGAGGGACACGATGAGGACCGGCGGCAGCGAGGAGAGGGCGGCCTCGGGGACAGTTCGACGGCGGGGGAGGACCTCGCCCAGGAGAGGAGAGGGCGCGGCGGAGAGAGGAGATTGAGTAGGGGCGGGGCGGCCCGACGGCGGCCGGCAGGGGAAGGCCGGAGGGAGGAGGCCGGGCGGCGACCCTTCTCGTGGGCGGAGGCAGTGGGGAGCGGGATCTGGGGAGGAAGAGAGAGAACGGGGGCGGTAGGTGGGGGAGACGCGGTCAGGCGGTTGGTGAGTGGGACAAGGCAGGCGCGGGGATCGGCATCCAGGTGGTGGGGCCGGGCGACGGGTGTGGGCAGGCTGGAGCGGGAATGGCTGCACGCAGTGGGGGCGAGCGGGAGAGAGGCGAGAAAACGGTGGGAGGTGGGGACACGCGCGTGGGAGGGCGTGCGTGCCCGTGGTTGCGTGCTGCGTGGGATCGGGTGTGAGGGAGCGGGTCTGGTTGCGCGGCTGCGTGCGACGCAGGGCTGGGCTCGCGCGCGCGTGGTGTGGGGCGCCTGGCGGCTGTCGGCTGGCTCAGGTTAGGCTGGGGCGTGTCGGTGCGGCTGCGCGCGCGTTGTGTGTTGCGTGTGTTTAGGTTAGGTGGTAGTTGGGTCAGGGTTAGGGTTAGACTAGGATTTTATTTGGAGGTGGTCGGCTGGGCTTTCGAGCCTGGCTGGCTGCCTGCTACAAAAATAATACAAGTTTTATTTGTTGATTTAAAAGACTTTTATAATCTATTTTTAGACAAATAAAATATCCGGAAAAGACCGGGGTTTTGATTTTGAATAAAGACGGGGAATTTAGAAAAGCAAAATAGGTTTTTAGAAAATATTTTTTGACAAAACCATGCACGATGATGACGATGATCAAATGCAATGTGGCATGATGACATGAGCATGCGGTCATGATGATGCAATGCACAAAAACACCGCGATTTTCTAGTAGTGGTTTTAGCGGGATGCCACATAATCCTGTGTCTAAGTTTGTGCTTGATACTGCAGCTGCAGGAACATTTATGGGTAAACATATTACCAAAGCAAAGCAGCTATTAGACAATATGCAAGAGAACCATACCTAGTGGCATGTGGATAGATCAAACACGAAGAAGGTGAACTCCATATCACCACAAGAAAATGAAGAACTCAATGCTAAGATGGATGAGCTCATATTAGCCGTAAAAGGTAAGGAAACCGAGGTAAAAGCTATCCCAGAAACTAATATTTAAGAAGTAGACTTCATAGCTCGTAATGATTATAACCATGCTTGGAAGAAGAATTATAATCCTAATTTTCAAAAACACTATTCTAGTCATGCATGTAACTCTAATAATAATATGGGATCAAGTAATGGTAGTCTCCAAGAAACACTTAAGTCTTTTATAGACTCACAAAATGAGCAAAACAATATCCTTGTTAAAATAACAGAGAACCATGATGCTATGCTTGGTAAATTATCTAACCAAGATGTAAGTTTGAGGAATTATTTGCAGGCCCTCCAAGAAAGGACGAGGATTGTTGAGGCACAGCTAGGTAAGATAACCAAGAGTCAAACTCTCATTCTAGTTAATTTGCAGGTAAAGCTGAGCCCAATCCTGTTGAAGACCTCAAGATGATGAGAGTTCAAAGGGAGGAGCCTGAAGAACTTGATTATAGTAATGCTCCTTCGCCAAGTTACACCATTGAAGATCTTGTAAAAAGGATCAACATCAAGATTCCGGTAAGTGAAGGAAATGATGAAGCCATGTATCAACACTTTGTTAATCCGTAGCAATAAAGGTACATGAGCTTGAAGAAGAATATAAGAAAATTGCTGAAAAATTATCTGTTAAGCTTGATGATATATTTGAGCCTACTATTAAGATTAAAATTGGGACCAATGAGATAGCTGCACTTTGTGATCTAGGTGCAAGCATTTCAGCAATTCCAAAGAGTCTTTTTAATAAGTTAAATTTTTGCTCTTTTGAAAACACCGAGTTAAAATTACATCTTGCAGATTCTACCTACAAACAAGCTGTAGGAATTAAGGAGAATACTTTAGTATACATTAAAGGTTGTCCTGGTCTTATTGATTTTGTTATTGTTGACATGCCTGAAGATGCTACTGCTCCTATTATATTAGGTCGTCCTTTCTTAAGAACTTTTAAGGCTTTGATTAATCTACATGAAGGGAACGTGAAGCTTCAATTGCCTTCACGGGATCCTTTTGTTATTCATTTCCCCAGGAAGAAGAAAGCCAAGCATGATGAAAAGGAGGCCATCACTCTGAAGGCCAACTATTTTGGAGTGGGTGTTCCACTCATTTGGCCTAAGTGAGCAACATCAAGGTCAAGCTATTCATCATAAAAGAGCGCTGCATGGGAGGCAATCCATGTGGAATAAAGGTTTGAGTAAAGTTTTAAGTTTTAGTTTAACTTTATGTTTAATAAAGAGTCCTAGAAAGCTCCGGTTGATTAGAAGAAGTTTGGCAGTACTAAAAATCTTGTTATATACATTATGTTGGTCGACAATTTTTAGTGTCAACTTTCGGTCAAAAACAAGGTATTTCGCTAAGTTTTAGAACAAGAAATAATTCTCGAAGAAACAGAATTTTTTGATGGCTATAGAGAGTTTAACGACCAACTATACGATGGGAATAAAACTTCCAGCCATATAGTTCTGGCCGTACAGATACTCTTGCCATCGACAATTTTTTTTTCAAAAGTACTAATGGTTTAATGACCAACTATACGGCGGGAATAAAAATTACGGTCGTATAGTTCCGGTCGTATAGATATCGATGCTTTCGTACAATTTCTTTTCCAGGTACAGACGGTTTGACGACCAACTATACGACGGGAACACTTTGTTCTGGCCGTATAGTTCTGGCCGTATAGCTACGCCGCCAGGAGGAAAACCTAAAATTTTGACAGCAGGCCAACTATACGGCGGAACACATTGTTCCGGCCGTATAGTTTGCCCGTATAGTTGCGCCTAACTACAAAAACACCACGGGTGGTACCTCCAACCCCAAAACTTCAATCCTTTTTCTTTCTTCTGCCTCCAAACTCTCTCAAAACCTCAAGAGATCTTCATCTCTACTCATTTTCGTTCGATTTTCTCGCACACAAGTGATATACGGTATGTTTCTCCTCTGATCCTCCAATTACTTTTTGCAAATTCATCTTCGATCTGTCGTCATTATCAATCTAGGGTGAGACCTACTATGAACTAATTAACATGAATATCTTGTCTACATTATTATTTTGAGGGGATTCTTTAGTGTGCTATGACGAGGAATATCTTATTCTTGTTATTGTTGGATCAAAAAGTTTATTTTTGTCTTTCTTTATTATTTTAGATGATGAACACAAGGAGTCAAACTCGTGCTCGTGCCCCCGCTAGTGCTTCTCGTGTTGTCGCTCAAGAACACATGGGGATACGGTTCAGGAATGAGCTCCAACATGATCACTTCAACAGGATCAAGAACCGAGAAGTGAAGGCAGCCAAGTGGGTTTGCCCAATTATATTGAACCAACTCAGTATTTCTAATGACTTCAATTTACTTTGCAATAGGGTTGGACTGCAAAACATTGTATTCAATGATGTGCCTACTTATCACTGGTTAGCTCTTGAATTTTTAAGTTCTTTGAAAAGAATCATTAAACTATGGCATGGAGAGGACACGATTTCTTTCCGGCTTATGAACAACAATTACACTTTATCACTATATGAATGGTGCGCATGCTTTAATTTGCCAAACAATAATGATAATGACTTGCGCGTATCCTTTACTGGCTTAGACCCTTCCCCGGAACAATATTATAATGGAATGAGCTTCACTTCTAGAGTGAGCAAGGGGAAGAATATTCAACATCCTGTAATTCGCTATTTGTTCTATGTTATTGCTAACACCTTGCAGGCACGAAATGAGTTCACGAGACTCAATGAGTAGGACATCTTAGTCCTTGCAAAGGCTGCTTTCAACAATTGTGACTTGCCACTCAACTTGGGTGCAATACTTGTGTGCTACCTGGAGCACCAATCCTCCCAAAGCCAAGGACCAATTACAGGTGGACGTGCCATCACCGTGCTTGCCATGGCCCTAGGCATCAACCTATGTGAGTTGCAACCTGTGCTAGGTGAGCGATGTGTTGGTTTCTCTACTTTAAAGGCTTGTGGAATGCTCACTCGGAGAGGTGGTGTTTATTGCTTGCATATTGCTGGAGCTGGTGTCTCTATCCCGCTCCTTTGCCTAATGGTCTTTTCTTTATCGAAGAAGGACATTTGCTATATGACTTGCAGGTTGAGCAACACCAACCCGAGGAGGAGATTTCGGACGAGGATGAGGACCAAGAAGAGAAGCAAGAAGTTCCTCATCAAGAGGAGCAGCCACCAACCCGGTTTGATACATACCAAGACTTCCAAGAACTTGGAGGGACTGTGGAGAGGATGCATAGCCTCTCTTTGAACCTCCGTGGAACAAATAGTAATTTATCAACTCAATTTGCGAACTGGAGTTCTAACTTTTTCCCGCCACCACAATGATTTGAATGGCTTGCAAAAGCCTAAGCTTGGGGAAGTTTCCTCATTTATCTTTATTTGGCGTTCGTTTGCTTTTGTTTATTTCAGGGTTATGATTTTAATTCGAGTTTATAAGCACTCATGTTGGTTTCCCCAACACTTTATCTTTAGTTATTTCTATTTGCTTTCAAGATTTTCTAGCCGAGCTTTGCCGCCAATTTTCTATTCTTTAATTCTCTTAAAAACAACAAAAAATATTTCTCCATTTATCTTTATTTTCCCTCTTCTTTCTTTTCTTTTCTTCTCGAGGTTCTCATGTATTTGCAGGAAGAGTGATTGACTTCGAGTTTCTAAGAAACGAATCAAAAAGGAAGAGAGAAGTGGAACCAAACATGAGAGGTATGCCTTATGACTACCCACTTTAGAAGTTTGAGAAACCCATACTAGTTAGTACTAAATGTTGAGATATTATATTGGTGGAGTGTGTCTTTGTATTGTAGTAAAATTTTGTTTGCATGGGTATTTAGTTGGGTACATTTTGTTCCAGCTTTTGTAGTTAACCAAGTCTTGCCTAAAATTTTTCTAAACAATTATAATAATAAAAAGTCTCACAATTGAAGGCTTGGGTGTTGTAGTGTTTAGTCTTGAAGGATTATTTCTAGAGACACTCAACACCACGGAATATAATGATTGACTTGATAGCTCTCTTTAAAAGGATTTGTTCGATTGAATTAATGTTTAGCGGTTTTTGTGAGCATGCCAAAGTTTGACTTGTGAATCATAATAATGGTATAGCTTTATGTGTGTCAAACTTCATGGGATGCCAACAACTCCGCTAGCCTACGAACGATCTTCATGGAGGAAACTCCTAGATTTTGGCTATGAGTTGATTAAACATATGTAGCAGCAATGCTATAATGGGTAAGATTCTTGGCACTCCCGGGTAGTTGTATTCATGTTGGAATCACTCCTCTGGCTGTTATGAGTAATAATTGTACAAAAGGAACAAAAACCATAGTGATGCCACGAGTGTCCATCATAGCCCGATAAACTAAAAAAAATCTTTGGCATGCTCTCAATTACTTAAGAACTGAAATTCTTGAAGGACAATGAATAGAAAAGTAGAGCTTGAAGAGTCTTGATTTATTGATGTGGGAGAATTGAGATACTCTAGTATATATGCTTTTCATGACAACTCTCACACTCTCAATTTTGCATGATTATACTTTATTGTTCAAAGTCAAGCTTGTGAGTTGATTACATGACATGGAATAAAGTTTACTCATTTGAATCATACATGTTAACAATAATTTTGCTACGCTACAAGCATGCATAAAAACCCATATGATATGCTTGCCATTACTCTATCTATGCTGAAGTTTTTCAGATTTATAAAGTGGAGGAAACATGAGACTACCAATCATGAGTAAGATCATCATCTCGTTATTTTAGTTTAAATGTTGAGTTCCTTTTTGGTTTTGGTTTTCTTGCTCAAGGACGATCAAGTTTAAGTTTGGGAAGTTTGATGGATCTGAAATATAGAAATCTACGTCCACATTTAAATTGGATATTCATATCTTTGATGAAATATATCTCTAAACCCTACCACTAATGCCTAATGATCAGAGGGGTATGCAATCCTTTCTTTCTATTTTTCCCTGTGCAGATAATGATGTTTGATCATGGGAATCACTACATTAAAGTCAAACATACGAGATTTCCAACAACCCAAAGAAACCAGGAGTCGTGAAGTGGAGACAGACGCTTTAACAACCAACTATACGGTGGGAATAAAATTCCGATCGTATATTTCCGGTCGTATAGTTGCCATCGACACCGCTAGGTCAAACAGAACAACTTTCGTGAAGGGACCCCTATATAAAGAGGCCTCGAGCGACGAGAAAGGAGAGCTCTTCCAGACCATCAGCCACCTCCAGATCTCCATCCACAACACTACAGAGCCATCGGAGGAATAGACTTAGATCTAATCTCCAAACCCATCTCCACCACCATAGCCATATTCCATCACTTGTAATAGTAGATCTCTTCTTCGATTGGTGATATTGTAAGACTATTTGATATCAATCTCATGATTTCCACTACAATGTTTATGATCTTTGATCTCATCTCTATGTGTGAGTAATTCTCCTTGGGCTAAGGGCGTTGGCCTAGCCATGTAGCTTTTGTGCATGTTATTTATCATAGATGGGATCATGTATTAGTTTGTATGACATGATGATTATTGTATCCTCTCTTGCCTCAATCAAAGGATTCGTCAGGTACCCGTGACCCCAAGGATTGAGCCAGGTATAGGGAGTATGAGTAATGACTAATATGCAGGTTGGGAACCCTAGTGACAGAAGGGGTAGTACGGTTGTATGTGCGGGATTTACTTGGGAATAACGGTGACGTGACTATGCATATCATTAGTTCTCTTTCTTCTATGGATGAGACTAGTAGGTTATTGCTATAAGCGGTTGCAGAGACAATAGCAATTATAGATGCACTGCCCACATATAATTTATCTTGCTTCAACAATTACATGCATACTTTATTATTATCTTTTATTCCCATCAGATGTTTTGCACAGCTACTGGTGAAACCGAACACCCTAGGCCCTCTCTCTCCATCATCATCAACAACAAAAGGCGCAAACTCTTGGTCTGGTAAAAACACAAAAGGAATTCTAAAACTCTCGAAGGTCCGTTAAAGTAACTTCACTACGCTTCTGCTTCCCGAGGATTCGATAAACCTAGGTCTACTAGGGAAATAGAGCTATACTATATCCATAATCCGGATCGAAGGTATCAGTAGTCCATAATCGCGGACACAACTTTTCGAAAAGATTTACCGTGCAGGGGTGCACAAATAGCAACACACGCATGATCAACCTCGGGAAAGACCAAATAAAAAGCAATGAGGCATCACGACAAAGCATTCACATGATTCAAATATTATATCGGGGGGCACCCCGCTAAGCTACCCGCAACAAAGTTATCCGGCTCCGAGATAGACCTAGGGTTTGTGGCTATGGATGTAAACGACTAGGACCCTGAAAATGTGACTAGGCTTATCGATACCACGAAAACATGGCACAATTCCTAAACAATACAGTAGTAAACTGCTCCTCGAGCAACGGTAGCAAATAAAGCAGTAAAGCATGGAATACGTATAGTAAAGCCCCAAACTGGTTTGTGGCCCCAAAAAATAAGATGTGAATCAAGCTCAGGCGAAGGGGGATCCATGAAGTCTCCCACATGTGAATAGTGAGATAGTTAAGGAATAGCCATCAAGTACTCGGGTCCTAGGTGGACACAAGTTGGCGGGATAAAAACTAGATCTCAACTTTTATCCATGGTGACTCTTTATTAGTTATATCTATTTCCAGCATTTTAATTATCAAGTTGTAATTATAATCATGATCATCTCCACTGTTAAGCATGTACCAACCTTTCAACAACTGTGAAACTCGACGACTCGAACCGACGCCTGAGCAAGCAACTATGACTCCCAAGGCCATCTATCTATCTACCAAAATAACGGGCAATAGGAGGTGACCAAGCCAATATAGGCTGTAGGTAATATACATGGTACGGAAACTAAAGCATCGCAACACGGATAGCAATAGAGAAAAGTAAAGACATAAAGCGAAAATAGGTAGCAAGAGGGAGAATGCTCGTCTGAAAAACATGACCGAAGATATATCCGAAGGACTTGTCGAAGCTCACAACATCTCATCATCCTATCTGGGAAGAAGCAAAACACTAAAAGAACAAACGATACAACAATTGCAACTAATGCGGAAGACCCGGCATGATCATGATATGATGCATGACATGGCAAGATGTTATGCAACTTATCCAATTTAAGCAGAATCGGAATCCCGCCAATTTGATAGAAGGTTCAAGTTGTTTAATTACCTCAGAAAATAAATATTGAATTAACAAGATAAAACATGGGCACCGGTAAGCTACACAATATTAAATGGAACCGAGGCAAGACAAATCGCATTCCCATATATTTCATATTTACTAGTTGAATACCCGTGTGCTGCAATGACCATTTAAATTTATTTCACCACTGCACATATATAACTACAATGCACACAAGTATTCTAACATTTTGATAGCGACCAATCCAGTTTGTTAGCTTTTGCAAACATCTGCAAGTTAGGATCTATTAGTTGTACTCTTCGTAAAAGAGAAACACGTATAAGAATAATAGATATTTGATCACCTCAATTAGCAACGCTACATTAGCATTTGAGAACACCAACAAAGACAACAAGTTCACCTAAATAATAATAAAAATTGTGAGAGTAGAAAATGCACAAAACCAACAAACTGCACATTTATTAGACCTTTCACAGTTCAAGGGCTCAAGGCAAACATGTGATCTCAGATACATTGCACTGACGCTATTGAAATAAGAGTATGTACAAAGCAATTTCCTTATTTGAAGATAGAAGGAAGACATGTGAAATTTGAATTGGCAATATCGAGGCTTAATCAGAAAACAAGTACAAGCACGTGTCTAAAGAGACACTGCTATAACAATAAATCAATAGGAACATCCTGATTCAGAGAAGTGCCTTATTTCTAGGAAACATAAAGAGCGAACTAACCAACATGACAAAAAAAATACTCCCTCCGATCCAAATTAATGTTTGGATTTGTCTAGATTCGGATATATCTAGACATGTTTTAATGCTAGATACATTCGAGTGTAGATAAATCTGTTCTAAATACATCCGAATGTATTAAATCTAAGAATACTAATTTGGATCGGAGGAAGTATCCTAAAAGGTTAACTCTATATTACTGATGATACATATTTGGAAGGAGAAAAAGAAATGTTCCAGAGAAGGTCATATGCTATAAAATATTGGCACAATTAATCATAAGCTCTTGCTCAGCAACCTCAGATGGATCATATAGGCGACTTGCCCATATGTCGATCGCTTTCCTCTGTGCATGTCTACACATTACCTCCTGCTCCAGCTGGAGCTGCCATAGATATCGATGCTGACCAGAGAAGAAAAGCGGCCTTGGCGACAGATAAGGCATCTTGCCTAACTCAGCCCAAAAGACTAGCCTGATGGGGATGGATGAGATTTGTCCCACCTTATAAGTTGGGTTCCCTCACATCAATCTTTCGATGTGGGACTAAAACTAACAATGTTCCCGTCACACATCGGGACAAACGGGGCTCCCCCATCATGGAGATGTTACAGGTTTTTTCCGACCATGGACCTTGATGCCGAGTAATTTCTGACGACACGAAGTCCTCCCGTTACTAGGAGATCAGTTACGTGGCTCTGATACCACTTGTTAGAGCGCATAAGCCCAGGTCCACCAAAACCCACAACCAAATAAGACATATGGCCTAACTCAGCCCAAAAGACTAGCTTGATGGGTGAGGTTTGCCCCACCTTATAAGTTGGGTTCCCTCACATTAATCTTTCGATATGGGACTAAACCTAACAATTGATCCGCTCCCGCAGCCTGGGTCGGTCCTCACGTTGCATCTAGGCGCACCGGAGCGCCAGCGAGGCAAAGCTCCCACACCTCCTCCTGTGGCCACTATCCAGCTGTAGCGTCCAACATCTCCCCGAAAGAGTCATGGAAGTCGCCATCTCCTTCCAGCATGGGGCGCCATGGGCGAGCGTCCTTCCGGTCAGTGGCTGCAACACCATGACACCGGATGGAACCATGCATGCCACTCAATCATGCGATTGAGATGAACGAGGATATCGCCGGGCTGGCGCCGACCACGAAAGTGAAGTCAACCGTGACGCCGAGGATCGCTCTGTGTCGCGATGTTGCAGGACACACTGGTCGTCTATCCATTCACCCAAAAACTACACGCCGGACGACGTGTGTCGTCTACTCCCTCCGTTCAGAAATATCAGACTTTTTAGGTTTGTCAATTAAATGTATCTAGACGTCTTTTAATGTATAGGTTCATAAAAGTTCGGTGTGAACATTTACAGCAAAAAAATTTAGATAAATTTATTTCACAAAACTAAAATGTCTTGTATTTCTGAACGAAAGAGTACATGCAAAACCAGCGCGCATCCGATCGAGATGGCTATGAATAATGGAAATCGTCTACATGCGTACCTCGCCAATCGATTCTCGCACGTATGCATGGGGATCAAGATCGGTCGAGCTGAGGTACTCTTTGCCGAAACCGTGAAACGATCTGGAGAAGAGGCCATGCCAGCCGAGCCATGCATGGTAACAAGCTAGAGCTAGACTATGCTCCCACCTCTCGGGCGAACATAGGGTCTGGCGGGCCTGCCGATCTGAATTTGATTGTACTAGATGACCTAGTGCATCGCTGGCGCCGAGGCCAGAAGTGAGATCCTAATTTAGCCATAAAGTTTTATTATTCGTGATTGTATGTAATTTTAGCTAGAAATAATAAAGATATTGTATTGGCAATCTGTGAGATCAACTTCACGCTTTATAAGCTCACTCATATTAATGTCATCTAAAAAGAAAATATCTGCCTTTTGTAGGTAGACAAGGGAACAAATGCCGGACTCGGCCAGAACTGAAGCCACATGTTTTATTTTGCTATAACGATGACACATGTCTACATGGTGGTAAGTGGAAAAGGAACACGTAGTGGAATCATTTTTTTTCATCAAAATCGAAAATATACGCTGCGGAAAGTTACCACCACAGATACATTTAGATAGTTGTATCTTTAATGTTGATCCTACAAATACTATGATTCGTGTCTAAGCCCTACCCATACACTTAAATCAACAAACCAAGCATGAGAAGAACGGTAAAGTCCCGGGAACAACTCTATGCTGTATTTTCAGAGTTGTGCGTGTAGACATTTACATCCAACAATCAACGATACCAGGGACGGAGGCATGATTCAACTTTAAGGGGGGCCAGTCAAGATGTACTATATCCGTTTCACAATATAAGCCTTTTTAGCAATAAAGGCTTACATTATAGAACGGAGGTTATGTACCAATAGATGAAGATGGCACATATACGGTGGCGTATAAAACAAGAAGCACAACTGCTTCGAAGCGCAGCACCCTACCTAAACAGGGTCATTATTACACGAGAGATGTCTATAGACTGAGTTTCAGGTCAATACGGCTATATCAAGGCAAGTGAGACTTGAGTCTTGCGCATAGGATCTTGCACAACATAGAAATAGATTAAATTCTGGTCTGGGCAATAGTTCGTGCCACATATATATATTAGTAGTAGATAAAGTTAAGCCCATAGCTTGGCATAGGATCTTGCGGAGGGGTGGTCTGGCAGGCCTCCTCCGCTACTGGCAAGAGGATCTACTTTCGAAAGGTAACGCAGTCATTATAACCTGATCATGCAAAAAAATGTTAGCTTTGCGACAATTAAATAACGAAGAACGAAAACGAAATCACACCAAGGGGACATAGATTTAACGTGAAAAACCCTCTCCAACAAAGAGAAAGAAAAACCATGGGCGCCGACCAACAAATCTTCACTATAATGGGGAGTGTTTATACAATGCCGGAGATTTCACAGATGCAACTTATCCCAGTCGGCGGCTTACAAGAGGTTTATATAGCGGTGGTAACCTAGGTCATCAACGATCCGCTGCGCTTCGGCCCAAGCCTCCCGGCGACGGGCCTCGTTTGCTCCGAAAGAAGTTAGCCTCCTTAATAGAATTTGGATCATACTTCAACAAACTCCACCTTGAGACAAATTTCTTCTTGTAGCATCAATAGTAATCATCTCCCTAAACAAACAAAGAAAAAACTTTTTGCACCAACAGCCACTTGGGCTAAGCAGTTATACCAACTAAGCTTGAGCATAGCTCAAACTTAGCAACAGGAACATGTTTTGTCATCATATCAGCAGGATTATCATGAGTGCTTATCTTGCATACATTTAGTGTACCTTGTGCAACAACATCACAAACATAATGGTATTTGTATCAATGTGCTTTGTTCTCTCATGGAACATCTGATCCTTAGTAAGGTAAATAGCACTTTGACTATCACAGAACAGGTTAATGCAAGAATCATCCTGACAAAACTCAGCATACAAACTTTTCATCCAAACAGACTCTTTGCAAGCTTCAGCAACAGCCATATATTCTGCTTCGGTTGTAGATAGAACAACAACTGGTTGCAGCGTTGCCTTCCAACTCAAGGCACATCCACCTACCGTGAACACATAACCTGTGAGGGACCTCCTCTTATCCAAGTCGGCAGCAAAATCTGAATCCACGTAGCCTGCGAGTCCCTTACTGGTCTTGCCAAACTTCAAGCAAGCATTCGATGTGCCACGGAGGTACCTGAAAATCCACTGAACAACTTTCCAATGTTATTTACCAGGATTAGCCATGTAACGACTCACCAAACTCATAGCATATGATAAATCGGGGCGAGAAAAAACCATGGCATACATCAAGGAACCAACAACACTAGAATAAGGAACTCGAGATATATACTCAATATCTTCATCAGAACTAGGACATTGCAATGCTAACAATTTAAAGTGAGGAGCAACATGAGTACTAACAGACTTTGCATCATGCATATTAAAATGTTGAAGAACTTTCTTAACGTAACTTTGCTGACTAAGAAACAACAACCTAGATTTTATGTCCCATTTAATTTCCATACCTAGGATTTTCTCAGTGGCACCAAGATCTTTCATCTCAAATTCACTACTTAGGTGTGTCTTCAAAGTAGTGATTTCTTTCATGCTCTTGGCAGCAATTAACATATCATCAACATATAACAACAAGTAAATAGGTGATCCATTAACAAACTTTATGTAAACACAACTATCAAACTGAGACCTCTTAAAACCTTGTGAGATTATAAATGAATCAAAACTTTTATACCACTGTCTTGGAGATTGCTCCAAACCATAAAGCGATCTCTTCAATTTGCACACAAAATCCTTTTTTCCAGGAACTATGAACCCTTCAGGTTGGTCCATGTAAATCTCCTCCTCCAGTCACCATGCAGAAAAGCAGTCTTTACATCTAGCTGCTCAAGCTCAAGATCATGCATAGCAACAATACCAAAGAAAGCACGAATAGAACTTCACAACTGGAGAGAAAGCATCATTGTAATCAATACCTAGAATCTGGCTAAAAGCTTTTGCTACTAACCTTGCCTTAAACCTTGGAGGCTCATTAGGAGACAAACCTTTCTTTCTCTTATATATCCACTTACAGCGGACGGCCTTCTTCTGTTTAGGCAAGCGCACAACTTCCCATGTGTCATTCTTATCAAGTGATGACATCTCTTCTTGCATAGCAGAAACCCACTTCTCGCGGTCAACGAATGCAACAACTTCATTGTATGTAGCAGGTTCAGTATCATGATCCACCTGTTCAGCATAACTCAAAGCATAATGAGCAAGATTACACTCTTCAATTAAACGATGAGGTGGAACTATGTTACGCATCGGTCTATTAGCAGCAATAGATTCATGTGGCTACTGCAAAATAGTAAGTGAGTGTTGAACAACATCATCATCAATATTTTCCTCATGAGCATCATCAACGACATCATTATTATCAACAGTTTTCTGCAGGTGCTCCACCTGCACAGATCTGATGGCAAACTGTCATGATACATAACGGATTCTTTGAAAACAACGTTCCTACTCAACAAAATCTTTTAGTTTCGGGATTTCATAGTTTATATGCCTTAACTCCTGAACCATAACCAAGGAATATGCACTTGACAGCTCTAGGCTCTAACTTTCCATTATCAACATGAGCATAAGCAGTGCAACTAGAAACTCTCAACTATGAATAATCAGCAGGCGAACCTGACCATATGTAACTACCTCGGACCCTACGCTCTAAGTTCAAGCCTAGATGAACTGAAAGTGGTTAAAATAGTACAGCGGGGGCCCAGGGGCCACCCACGTGTAGACCCGTCGGCCGTCCTAACCACTTCCAAGAGCATCGGGACAAGAGCGAGCGGCGTAGGCAACAGGCGAAGAGATCAAATACATACACAAGTGAGTATGTATGCAAGCTACCTTACAACAGTTCTCAGAGCCAGACCATCTAAAAGAAATAGAAATATTGCAACGCCATATGACAAGATCCAAATATCCTAGATAGAGATAATAATGTAGGATAGCTCCTCATACATCAAACAACAGAGTATCAAGCGGAAGCGGGAAACAAAATCCGAGTGTGGACAAGAAGCAAATCGGCATAAGATGCCACATAAGTAAGAACATCCTGCCCACAGATCTCGCGGATCCCCATCCCCAGAATCTCTACACCGAGTGATCGTTGCCAACATCATCTGTCTCCTCCACCTAGTATCCATCTTGCGAATACACATGTTCATCTGAATCAAACAATTTATCGTGTGAGACCCTAGGGGTACTCAGCAAGTCTTTATGCCTCTAAAGGGGACATAACCTGGGTTGACGCAATTGCAGCAAAAGATAATAACTAACAATTCTATAGATACTCGCTAACCATCCGCCTAACCAATGATAGACGGATGTCCGTTAATTAGGAGCAACAGTTATAACAGTATATAGTACAGATCCATCCTCCTTCTCGCTTACCAACGAGAAAGCGGACGGACAACCCATCCGTTGGCAGTTTTATTACTCATTGCATGAATATTGCAATATTTACTAGTCAGGTATTTAGTCAAATTAAAAGCGGTACTTTAGTTATACTTGTCTATGATCGAGAAACTGTGCTCCAAGTCGTCCATAACCGCGGACACGGCTTTCAGAAAGATTTACCCTGCAGGGGTGCACAAATAGCAACACACACTCGATCAACCTCGGAAAAACCAACTCAAAACCCAACGAGGCATTCACGACAAAGCGATCACAGGATTCATAAAATATTTCAGGGGGCCACCCCACTAAGCTACCCGCAACGAAGTTGGCCGGCTCCGGAACGGACCCAGGGTTTGTGTGGACGACGGTAAACGACTGGGAACCGGAAAGTGTGACTGGGCTTGTCGATACAGCGAAAACGTGTCACGATCCAAAACAGTATAGGTGCTCCACGCACAATCGTAAATAAAGCAGTAAAGCATGGCATAAGTACAGGATAGTAATAAAACCCCAAACTAGTTTGTGGCCCCAAGAAATAGAAATGAATTAAGCTCTAGCTCAGGAGGGTCCATAAGGCCTCCCGGAAGTGGATAGTGCGAATAGTCAAGGAACAGCAATCAAGTACTCGGGGTCCTACGGGACACAAGTGGGCAGGAAAAACCAAATAATAGATATTGCCCACCGGTGCCTCTTTCATTAGTTATCCCATTACTACTCAGGTTAAGTTGTTTATGTACCTCGTTATCCATCATACACTCACATACCCTACACATGTTGTTCTACGACTCGCATGGCTCAAACAACTCCTGTAGTAATGGCTCATGGGATTGAGGAACAGGCTCGGTGGGGTTTAAAGTAAAGGCTATCTAGTACTTGGGATTCAATTTAATGCAAACGCGACTCAATGAGGCAAGAATAAGATAGAGGCAATATGTACTATATGTATGCAAGCATGTGGTAGTGCTTGCCTGACAGCTCAGTTGAAGCGAGAGGTGGATCTGGATAGTACTCCTGGGATTCCTGATATTTCCCCTGCTCGGCGTCTATTCGAAAGAAGAACCAAACAAACAAGGGCCAACATAAATAAAGTGCACAATCATATAAATAAAATGCGACAAGCAAACAAACATGCCATGATGAATGATGCACAATTTACATGCCAATAATGTAGCATGGCATGGTGAGGTGTGGGGATAAGAATAAATCATTTTATTAATTATTTGGTCAAGTTTTATTGCCATAAACAGTTCTGATTTTTCATAATGACATGTTGCATGCTTCAATTCAGAACATGGAATGCATAGTTAGAACGGGCTCATCGTGCTGATCAATTTAGACATATTATTTGCCAAATTTGGAGTTATAGAATTGAAGTTATTAATTAATTAAGAAAAGGCATTTTTATTGCAATTAAACAATTTCGAAAATTTTAATTAGTCAAACATTATTTTGGATGGCATATTTGAAATCCTCACATTTTTCTGATTCAAAAACATATATTATTTGTATTATTTGGATTTGTCAAGAAAAAGTTATTTAAAACTGGGTAGAAACATATTTATCAATTTCTAAAATTGTTTTTATTAAACAGAAAAGGTCAGAGACTTTTTGCACCCAGAGGAAAACTAGCCACAACGGCTGACAGTGGGCCAGGCGCTGAGTTGGCAGAATTGCGCGCGGCAGGGCTTTTGTTACCTCGGCGCCAGCTAGACAAAGGGACAGACGAATGGGCCCGAGGCTGTAGCGGGTCCACCCATGCGCGGCCCAACTGTGTGTTGACACGCGGGCAGTCCGGGGGGCGCGGGTTGAAGGCCAAGGAACAGTGGGTGTTTTCGTAAAAGGTTCACGGCGGCTGGCAGGTGGGCCTAGAAGGACTGCGGGTGGAGGCGGGAAAAACCACAGGGGCTTTTACGCAAAACCTCCCGCGAGGCTGGCGAATCTGAAAATTGTGTCTAGGAAAAACACCAGCTGGAGCTAATTTTGGAGGACGATGGCGACGAATCCAGCGACAATTTGGAGATGATGTAAAAACGAAAAGTGTAGATCTCACTGCGCTCTACAATGTCCGTGTACAAGGTTTCTCAAATGGAGGTCTGCAACGGCCGGGATCTTGCGAGGAACAGAGACAGAAAAACACGTTCGTCGCGGACCGTTTTCGTCAGTGAACGCCTGAGCTGCAGCGATCTTGCGAGGACGATTACTCCCGCGACACTTAACCGATCTGACCATGGCCTAGCTCGTTCGAAAGAGGCGAGGTTGATCTACGGGTTTGGTTCAGAATGCAACGCCGACGGGGCACTGTGGCGGTCGGGATTCGACGACGAACATGAGGCTGCGGGGGAAAGCGTCGCTGCTGCAGCAGGCTGCAGATGCGATAGACAGTGCAGCGGCGGCGCACGGAGGCCGCTCGACGGACGTCCGGCGAGGCTAGGCCGCTAGGAGGAGGGTTGTCTTGTCTAGGAGGTTGAGAGGCTCACCACGGGGTCGCCCATGACGTCGCTGGAGCGAGAGGTGGAGCGGGTCGAAGTGGAAGCAGGGGTACTGTGAGCTTCAGTTCCCGGTGGCTACGGCGTGTCCGGCGAGCTATGGCGAGTTTCGGCGAGGCGTGGCCGGTACAGGGTGACGCAGAGGAGGCATAGGGAGGTCCTGGATACACCTGGTCGGCACCGGAGCACTGCAGATCGTGGAGATGGAGAACCTGGCCGAGCTAGGGTTGAGGAGGCATGGAGATGGCCATGGCCGTTTGTGGGTAAGAAGAGGGGAAGGAGAGGAACTGGGAAGGGGCGAACTCGATCTAGAGGAACCTGGGGAGGTGGTGCTCAAGCTTTATGCAAAAGGGCAGGAAGGGGAACACGAGAGGGGCATGAGGTGGGGGCCCTGTCGCACGTGATCGTGAGGCAAGAAGAGGAACAGGAACCAGCCTCGTTCGCTGTCCACTCAGCTGGGTCGCACCAGACCAAGGAAAGGAGCAGGTTCGGTGCAAGTGAGAGAAGAGAGGGATAGGCGCGCGAGGGATGCTGAGACCGGCTTGGCGCGGTGCAAGCTCAGGCTGCTGCCGAGCCAGCTAGCACGGGTGCTGGGTTGGGGTTCAGCTGGACCAGGATGGGGTGGTATGATGATGAATAGGTGTAGAAGAGAGAGAGAGGAACCAAGCCAAGCTAGGTAAATGAGAGGGTTTAAGCTAGAGATGAGAGAGAGATTAGGGTTTAGCGATTATGAAGAGAGCCCATCTTAGGTTGTTTGATGCACATGCCTTTTTGGTCTCGTTTAAAACAAGCCATGCAAGGAGATTCAAATATGAAAGATTTCAAAACAACTCATAAAATACCACAAAGAGGAAAAGAAGGAAGAGGCGCCCTATGTTGCATGTACATGCAATAATAGGCATGCAAGAAATAAAAGAGACAAGATGGTATATTAGGATCCTTTTGAATTTGGCTATTTGATGGATTCCAAACCAAACAAGCTTTACACCAAATCCAAAAGAAATCCCAAAAAGAGGAGGTATGGACAAGCTTGCATGGGCCATGCATGAACCTTAGATAGGCCACATTATATTTGTGAAAACAAATACAAGCTCAAAATACCCCATTTAGACCCATGCACACAAATTGAATAAAACCCAAGCAAAAGGTTGGAAGAGGTTGGATAGAAACATCAAATAGAAGAACTAGAATAAGATGGAAATGTGGAGCTTATACTTCATGCAACATGAAATAATGGTACCACACATAACATACATGCACAAGGAATTAACACATGGTTGGAACTAAACCCATATGTCCAAGAATTGATGAAATAAACATGAATAAATATACTGGAAATGCTAGTGTGGGTATGCCACTAGATAATTATATGGTCCCATTTATATTTAGATATGCCCACTCATATAGAAGTAAACCATATGAAGATGTAGAAGTATCCCCACATGTAGACCCACATCATTTATATTGTGAAAACAATAGTAAACACGATTGGGGCATGTGGGATAGAAGGAGATCCATCTTTATATATGTGAGCTAGACAAGACCCAAAAGAGAAGATGCAAAAACCCGCAAATATTTTGGGATGGTGGAATCATAAGGTGGTGACAAAGAAAAGGTGGTGGAGTTGAATAAAAGATATGCCCCCAACTCAACTTGGGCATCAGCATTTATCAAGAACCAAATACAATTTATTAAGAACCAAATACAATTTATTAAGAACCAAATACAATTGATAAATGCATATGAGACAAGATCCAAAAGAAAAATGGTTTTATATGATGCTCAAATGCAAGGTGGCATGATTACATGAGCATGATATAATTATGATGCAACAATTATATGTAGGAAGTAGCATTTTATTATTAGACCATGTAGCATGTTAGACAGATGGGATGCTACAACTCTCCCCCACTAAACAGGAATCTCGCCCCGAGATTCTAGGAAGAAGAAGAAGACACGAAGAGGGTAGGATACTTGGCACGGAGCTCATCCTCGTGTTCCCAAGTGGCTTCATCAACGGAATGGTGCGACCACTGCACCTTGCAGAACTTTATAGACTTGTTGTGAGTCTTTCTTTCTGCGACTTCTAGGATTTTTGTGGGGTGTTCTTGATAAGACAGATCTTGTTGGAGGTTGATGAGCTCATGGTCCACAGTTCTGTCGGGATCCTTGAAGCACTTCTTGAGTTGAGAGATATGGAAAACATTATGGACCTTGAGTTTTTCAGGGAGCTCAAGGGCATAAGCAACTTCTCCTCTTCTTCCACGAACTTTGAAAGGACTGATGTATCTAGGAGCCAGCTTTCCTTTGATACCAAACTGGTGCGTGCCTCTCATGGGAGTGACACGAAGGTAAACGAGATCACCAGGGACATACTCCATGTCCGCGTGCTTTCTGTCATAGTTGCTCTTCTGGCGACTTTGAGCAACCTTCAGGTTTTCAAGAATGATGTGAACCTTCTCCTCCGCTTGAGTTACAATGTCGGGGCCAAACAATGTTCTTTCACCTGCGCCCGACCAACCAATCGGAGTTCTGCATTTGCGACCATAGAGAACCTCAAATGGTGCCATCTTTAGACTTTTCTGGAAGCTGTTGTTGTAACAGAATTCAGCATAAGGAAGGCATTCTTCCCACTTCATGCCGAAAGAGATAACGCAAGCACGGAGCATATCTTCCAGAATCTGATTGATCCTTTCAACTTATCCTTGCAACTGAGGGTGGTAAGCTGTGCTAAAGTTCAATTTTGTTCCCAAAGCATTTTGGAAACTTCCCTAGAACTTGGAAGTGAAGATGCTTCCACGGTCTGAGCTGATCTCAAGAGGAACCCCATACGGAGAGACAATTATGTTGATATAGAGCTCGGCCAACTGAATTGCAGAAATTGTTTTCTTGATGGGAAAGAAGTGAGCCACTTTAGAAAGCCTGTCGATGACAACAAAGATTGCATTGTTGCCCTTCTGCGACCTTGGAAAACAGTTATGAAGTCCATCTCTACTTTCTCCCATTTCCATTCCGGAGGCTTCAATGGCTGTAGAAGACCGGAAGGTTTCTGATGGACAGCTTTAACTCTACAGCAGACATCACACTACGAGAGATACTTGGCACAACATTGTTTCAACCCAGGCCACCAATATTGTGTTTTCAAGTCCATGTACATCTTAGTGCTGCCAGGGTGGATACAAAGAACATAATCATGCGCCTCCTTGAGAACTTGCTCTCTTAAACCCGGGTAGTTCGGAACAAACATCCAGTGTTCAAAGAAAAGAGTGCCTTGGTCGTCGACGTGGAAGGACTCATACTTCGTAAGCTGAATGTTGGAGATGATGTTTTTAGTGTAAGGATCACCAAGTTGAATGGAGCGGACTTTTTCTTCCAAGAGAGGTGTTGCCAGGAGGTTCAGAAGATACCCTTGATCCACAATTTCAAGGTTGAGCTTGCAGAATTCCTCACACAAGAGAGGCTGTTGTTCTTCCACCATGAGGTTGTTGACATAAGCTTTTCGGCTGAGAGCATCGGCCATGACATTAGCTTTGCCCGGAGTGTAGTTGATTGTGAGATCGAAATCATTAATTTCTTCAATCCACCTTCTCTGATGAAGGTTGAGACCAGGCTGTGTGAAGATATACTTCAGACTCTTGTGATCAGAAAAGATCTCACAACGGTTGCCAAGCAAGTAGTGCCTCCATACTTTCAAAGCAAAGACAACTGCTGCGAGTTCGAGGTCATGTGTAGGATAGTTGATCTCATGCGTCTTCAACTATCGAGAGGCATAAGCAATAACTTGTTTTTCTTGCATAAGGACCGCACCCAATCCTTGCAAGGAGGCGTCACAGAATATCTGGAAAGGCTTTGATGTATCTAGAGGAATCAGGACTAGTGTGGAAGTGAGCTTCTCTTTGAGTGTTTCAAAGTTTGCTTGACATGCAGGAGACCAAAAGTATTTCTTGCCTTTCTTGAGGAGATCGGTAAGAGGCTTCGCAATCTTCGAGAAATTCTGAACGAAGCGACGACAGTTACTAGCCAAACCAAGGAAACTCCGGACTTCTTTGACATTTTTGGGTGGAAGCCAGTCAACAATTGTCTTAACAGTTTCTGGGTTGACGGCAATGCCCTTGGCAGAGATGACGTGACCAAGGTAGGTGACTTGAGGCAGCCAGAATTCACACTTGGAGAACTTTGCATATAGGCGGTTCTCACGCAGCTTGTTTAGGACACACCGAAGGTGTTCTTCATGTTCTTCCTTTGACTTAGAATAGACTAGGATGTCATCCAGATAGACCACGACGAACTTATCAAGATACTCCATGAAAACCGAGTTCATAAGCCTCGAGAAGGTGGCAGGTGCGTTGGTGAGACCGAAAGACATGACCGTGTACTCGTATAGGCCATAGCGGGTGGTGAAAGCTGTTTTGGGAACATCTTCCTTGCGGATCTTGATTTGATGATACCCACTTCTCAAATCAAGCTTAGAGAATACCACAGCTCCAGCTACCTGATCGAAGAGATCATTAATCCGCGGAAGGGGATATTTATTTTTGATGGTTTTAGCATTGAGAGCCCGATAGTCAACACAAAGTCTATCAGTCTTGTCTCGCTTCTTCACAAAGATGGTTGGGCTACCCCAAGAAGAAGTGTTGTGCTAAATGAAACCCAACTTCTCTTGTTCATCAAGCTGACGTTTGAGTTCAGCCAACTCAGCAGGACCCATTTTATAAGGCCGCTTGGAGATAGGAGCGGTACCAGGTTCAAGTTCAATCACAAACTCGACCTCTCGGTCAGGAGGCATACCTGGCAACTCTTCAGGAAAAACATCTGGGAACTCACAGACCACCGGAACACTCTGAATAGCTTCCATAGCATCATCATTCAGAGCCGCCAAAGAGAAAAGCTGAATTGTAGGAGTCAGACTTGGAGAATAGACTATATGGCCTTCAGGAATTTTCAGAGAGACCGAATGTTCAGCACAATCAATCACAGCTTTATTTGCAGCTAGCCAATCCATGCCTAAAATGACATCAATATCTAAGTTCCCCAGAATAATCAAAGAGGCTGGAAAGAAAGAATCCCCAATTTGAACCTGATTATCATAACTGATCTTGGAAGTTAACATCCTTGCCCCAGGAGAAAGGACCATCAGCTTTTTAGGTAACGAATCCGAAGACAACCCATTCTCTTGAGCAAACTTGAAGGACACAAAAGAATGCGATGCTCCAGAATCAAATAAAACTCGTGCAGGGACTGAGTTAACAGGAAGCGTACCCAACACAACTCCAGGTGCATGCTCAGCTTGAGCGACGTTGACACAGTTGGCACGAGCAACCGTAGACCCGGGCTTGGTGTTGATGTTGAGAGCCCGAGGTGGAGGTGCACGAACCATAGAAGAACTTGCTGCGGGTCTTGGAGGTGGTGGAGGAGGAGCTTTGTTGTTCATTGGACAATTCCAGTGTTGATGCCCAGTGTTTCCACAAGTGTAGCAAGCACCAGCTGGACGTGGAGCAGCGTAGCCAGGGACTCCGCCAGGCGCTCCAGGGTAGTTGTGGTTGTAGCCCATAGGAGCCGCGGTGAAGGAGTTTGGTGGCCTTGCCGCGTAGCTTGACGGTCTTGGTGGAGCCGGGAGCGACGGTGGGGTGTTAGGAACCCACACGCGGCGCTTAGAAGGAGCTATCATAGCTGAAGAGCTTGCTGCATCGCGGTTGTGTTTCTTTGACTCCTCAAACACTTGCCTACTTGCTTCTTCCTGCAGAGCTGTATGTTGGAGTTCCAGAAAAGACCCCGGCCTTGCATGAGTGCTTGCATATTTGATTGATGCATTGAGTCCTTGCCTGAACCTCTTTTGCTTCTTCTTGTCATCAGAGATATCATCGCCACCATACCGAGAAAGGTTTATGAAGTTTCTGATATAGGTATTGACATTGTCATTGCCCTGCTTGAGGTTGAGAAACACTTCTTTCATCCTTTCCATGACAATTTCTGACAGGTATTGCTCTTTGAAAGCCCCAGTGAATTGCTCCCAAGTAGGCTGAAAACCAGAGTGGTATGCCTTCAGGTAATTTTCCCACCACAGAGCTGCATCTCCCTTCAGAAGGTGCGTGGCACATTTTACCCATTCTTGCTCAGGAACATCCGCAGTCATTAGCAATCTTGACATCTCCCGCAACCAATCATCAGCATCAAGTGGCTGATCAGACACCTCAAATTGGCGTGGGTTGAACTTCAAAAAACTCTTGATGTCTCCTCGCTTGGGAGGTGGAGGTAGCGGAACAAACTCATTCCTCCTGACACTTTCTTCGAATCGCTGCTGGTTCTGCTGCATTGTTCCCAAGGCATTAGCAATACTTGCCAACGCAACCCCTAGTTCAGGTGGTATGTCCTCCTCAGAACGGCGTGGTGGTGCCATCCTGTGATTGATATAAAACACAAGTCAGTACTATAATGGAGAATAATAATAATCCAAAATAGTACCAAAATGGAATTAACCAAGATTAAAGGATACAATTCACTAAGATGATATTAAAATATCAACAAAGTTCAAAGCACCTAGAATATATTAAGCCTATCACACACGACTGAGCAAGGAGTGTGGTACACAAGCTAACAAATAAAAAAATTCTGCAAATTTCGGCATTAAAATACCACTATATGCGCAAAACCACTTAACGAATCAAGATTAGTAACTCTACCAATTCAATATACAAGAGCGAATGATAAAAGTAGTGGTATGGTCGCGACTCCATCCTGCACTCAAATCATTACTCCGCACATGAATAAGTAAAACACATATCCCAACACCATCTTCTTAAGATGCTCCTAACGATTAGTAACTACGGAAACGAACATCCCAAACAAGATAACGTCGGACAACAAAGAGTAAGACAGATCGCACCGGTATACAACGAATCAGATAGATCGCGTCGGTTTACAAAGGCCTGTCGGTATGGAATGTACCAGCAGTTGATAACCAAAAGGCAGATAGTGATAACATTTGGATGCAACAGATAGACAAAGAATTCACACACACACACACACACACGCACACAACCTATGGTACTACGGAACCCCGACCACGTGAATCCTAGTTTGAATTTTAGAAGAGGATTGAAAAACGTTACACTTCCTTACCAGAAAAGGGTGGGTGGGTGGGTAAGAAGAAAAATGGAAGCAGTCCTACTCTCACATTTTGTTTTTCCCTAGTATACATAGCTACCAAAAATATTTGCTAGACTGACAACGACCATTTGGCTGAGACCCTGAAGGGCGGGATGGCTCTAATACCAATTGTAACTACCTCGGAAAACTACGCTCTTAGTTGCATGCCTGGATGAGCGAAAGTGGTTAAAATAGTACGGTGGGGGCCCAGGGGCCACCCACAGGTAGACCCGTAGGCCGTCCTAACCACTTTCAGAGCATCGGACAAGAACGAGCGGCGTAGTCAGCAGGCGAAGGGATCAACTACATACACAAGTGAGTATGTATGCAAGTCACCATACAACTGTTCACAGAGCCATTCCATCTAAAAGAAATAGAAATATTGCAACGCCATACGGCAAGATCCCAATATCCTAGATAGAGATAATAGTTCAGGATAGCTCCTCATACATCAAACATCAGAGTATCAGGCGGAAGCGAAAAACAAGATCTGAGTACGGATAAGAAGCAAATTGGCATTAGATGCCACATAAATAAACACATCCCGCCACAGATCTCGTGGATCCCCATCCCCGGAATCTCTACACCGAGTGATCGTTGCCAACATCATCCGTCTCCTCCACCTAGTATCCATCTTGCGAATACACCTGTTCATCTGAATCAAACAATTTATCGTGTGAGACCCTAGGGGTACTCAGCAAGTCTTTATGCCTCTAAAGGGGACATAAACCTGGGGTGACGCAATTGCAGCAAAAGATAATAGCTAACAAGTCTATAGATACTCGCTAACCATCCGCCTAACCAATGATAGACGAATGTCCGTTAATAAGTAACAACAGTTATAACAGTATAATTAACAGATCCATCCTCCTTATCGCTTACCAACAAGAAAGCGGACGAACAACCCATCCGTTGGCAGTTTTATTAACCATTCCATGGGTATTGCACTATTTACTAGTCAGGTATTTAGTCAGATTAAAAGCGGTACTTTAGTTATACTTGTCTATGATCGAGAAACTGTGCTCCAAGTCGTCCATAACCGCGGACACGGCTTTCAGAAAGATTTACCCTGCAGGGATGCACGAATAGCAACACACACTCGATCAACCTCAGAAAAACCAAATCAAAACCCAACGAGGCATTCATGACAAAATGATCACAAGATTCAGAAATATTTCAGGGGGCCACCCCAATAAGCTACCCGCAACGAAGTTGGCCGGCTCCGAGACGGACCCAAGGTTTGCGACAATGGCTGTAAACGACTAGGAACCCGAAAATGTGACTGGGCTTGTCGATACCGCGAAAACATTCCGCATTCTTAAATAGTACAGGTGCTCCTCGCACAATCTTAAATAAAGCAGTAAAGCATGGCATAAGTACAGGATAGTAATAAAACCCCAAACTAATTGTGGCCCCAAGGAATAGAAATGAATCAAGCTCTGGCTCAGGGGGGGTCCATAAGGCCTCCCGGATGTGGATAGTGCGAATAGTCAAGGAACAGGAATCAAGTACTCGGGGTCCTACGGGACACAAGTGAGCATGAAGAACCAAATAGCAGATATTGCTCACCGGTGCCACTTTCATTAGTTATCTCATTACTACTCAGGTTAAGTTGTTTAGGTACCTCATTATCCATTAGACACTCACATACCCTACACATGCTGTTCTATGACTTGCATGGCTCAAATAACTTCTGTAGTAATGGCTCATGGGATGGAGGAATAAACTTCAGTGAGGTTTAAAAAGTAAAGGCTATGCAGTACTTGGGATTCAATTTAATGCACTCGCGACTCAATGATGCAAGAATAAGATAGAGGCAATAGGTACTATATGTATGCAAGCATGTGGTAGTGCTTTCCTGGTAGCTCAGTTGAAGCAAGAGATGGATCTCGGTAGAACTCCTGTGATTCCTGATTATTCTCCTGCTGGGTGTCTATTCGAAGAAGAACCAAACAAACAAGGGACAACATAAATAAAGTGCACAATCATACGAATTAAAATGCGACAAGCAAACAAGCATGCCATGATGAATGATGCACAATTTATATGGCAATAATGTAGCATGGCATGGTGAGGTGTGGGGTACAAGAATAAAGCATTTTATTATTTATGTGGTCAAGTTTTATTGCCATAAAAAGTTCTGATTTTTAATAATGACATGATGCATGCTTCAATTCAGAACAAGGAATGCATAGTTAGAACGGGCTCGTCGCGCTGATCGATTTAGACATATTATTTGTCGAGTTTGGAGTTGTAGATTTAAAGTTATTAATTAATTAAGAAAAGGGCATTTTATTGTAATTTTAATCACCTCGAAAATTTAAAGTGGTCAAACATTATTTTGAATAGCATATTTGAAATCCTCTCATTTTTCTGATTCCAAAACATATATAATTTCTATTATTTGAAATTATAATTCAAAAGTTATTAAAAACAGATTTGAAATCATATTTAAATCATTTCTAAAAATGTTTTAATTAAAACAGAAAATTGCCAGACTTTTTATACTCAGGGGGGACTAGCTATAGCCACAGACAGGTGGGGCCGATGCTGACTGAGCGAAAACGGCGCACAAAAACTTCTCTCACCGCGAGTTCCTCTAGCCCACGAGACAAACAGGTGGGGTCTGTGGTCAAACGGGCCCACGCGCCAGTGGCTGAGCCCACAGGTGCCACGCGGCAGAGACAGGGACCGCGGGTTGAGATTTACAAAAGCCGGGAGCCTTTTTGTAAGAAGTACACCGAGGCTGACAGGTGGGGATAGGTGGAGTGCGGTTGAGGGAGCCATAAAAAGGGGGGGTATGTGCGAAGCTACCAACACATACTGTTGTTCTTCTCTGAACTATCTGACAGACGGCCAGGCGACAGATCGGTGCGCGTCACCGCGGGGGTTCAAACCCACGAGCGCTCGCTCGCGCGCAGAGGGCGGAACCACGGCGGTGGCTACGGGGACGTTGTAGGTTTGCGGCTGCGCGGCTAGGTATGCCTTCTGCGGCGCGACAACGAGCCGAAGCTAGCGCACGCCGGCACACAGAGACCGATCGATGAAACAACCGACGAGACCGGGAAACGACGATGGCCTAGGTGATGTCTGGGAGGTACGGTGGCTCACCGCGGGGTCGTCAGAGGTGGTGGATCGGGCCGGGGAGCAGCAGGACGATGGCGAGGCAGAGGCTGAGCGAGCTAGGGTTTCGGTTCAGCGCGTCGGTGTGCAGCAGATCCTGCGCCTCCTCCTCGCTGTCGTGCACAGGGCGACGCCGGGGACCTCGCCTCGTTCTTCCTCGACACCCAAACGCCATGCCCGCCACCTGTTTCGAGGAGAGGGTGGTCGACACTGACGGTGGCCGGCGATTGAGAAGTGGTTGGAGGAGAGGGGTTGGGGCTGCGGCGCGAGGCTAGGGGAGATCTGGGCACGGCAGAGAGACGGGAGGGAGTAGATAAGCACAAGGGAGAGGGGAGAGGTGCCGTGGGGGGATCGGTGGAGATAAAAAGGTGGCTCGGCCACCTTTTCTTCCTTCTCCCTCACGTGCTAGGCAGGGCTCGGCCTGGGGTGTGGCTGCAGCTGGGGTCGGCCAAGGGAAGGAAGGGCACAGGTGTGGGGCCTCTTTGGCAGGGAGAGAGAGAGGAACCGAGGGGGGGGGGGTAGATGGCATGGGCTCGGTCTAGGGTTAGGGTAGGGGTGGTGGCTCGGCTATCTAGAGAGGGGGGCTGGACCCTTGCTGGCAGAGAGAGGGAGAGGTGCCTCGGCATGGTGAGGTGATATGGTGGGGTTAGTGTTAGAGGGGGAGATTAGGGAGAGAGGGTTTATGGAAGGGATGAGGTGTAGATTAGGGTTTTTTCTCATCTCAAAAGCAAAGCATGAGGGTGGCATGGTGTTGGAAAGAGGGGTAGGGTAGATGGGTTTAGGGTTTTAACATGATCCAAGCTAGAGCAAGCAAGAAGGGGAGGTGAGAAAGGATAAGGAGATGGAGGTGAGGGTTTTTGTGTTTTGTTGGGCACATGGTGGTGGTATAAGAGAGAGATGAGGTGTTTAGGATTTTAGGTGCACATGGCAAGGAGAGAAAGATCAAGAGGGTGAGGGTTTAGGGTAAGAGCAAAAAAAATAGAGCCGACAAGAATTGATTCCCAAAGGACCATGATCCACCCAATAATCCAAGATGAGAAGGTGGTGATGATCTTGCATGGGCCATGCATATTCAATAAATGCCATGTTAGTTCTTGTGAAAACAAAATAATAATCATGGCATTTATACACATGCATTCCCAAATATGGAGTAAGGCCAAGCTAAAAGAATGGGGGGATGTTCCATGTGGAGTATATGGAGATGCTCAAATTTTGAATATAATTAGGACTTGCTAGTGTGTATGTCCCACTAGATGTTTAATAGTCTCAAACATATTCCCACATGAGCATACATCCCAATACAATCCATATGGAAGCTAGAAAAAGGGGTACCACTCATAATGCATGCAAAGGTGGCTCCATATATCAATAATGTGAAAACAACATGGTGCATATATGGGAACATGTGGAAGTAGAAGTGGATCCATCCCAACCCACATGAGCTAGAGGTAAAACCAAAAGAAATGCAAAGCTCACATATAGTTGGATGGTAGGATTTTAGGGTGGTGACAAGAAAGGTGGTGGAGTTAACAAAATATATGCCCCCAACTCAACTTGGGCATCAAGCATTTATCAAGAACCAAATACAATATATCAAGAGGCAAATACAATTAATAATGCATATGGAATAAGAACCAAATGAAAAGGGTTTTATATGATGCTCAAATGCAAGGTGGCATGATGACATGAGCATGATATAATTATGATGCAACAATTATATGTAGGAAGTAGCAATTATGTTACTAGACCATGTAGCATTACATATGTTAGACAGATGGGATGCTATAGTGGAGATGGAGAAGCTGGCCGAGCTAGGGTTGAGGAGGCATGGAGATGGCCATGGCCGTTTGTGGGTAAGAAGAGGGGAAGGAGAGGAACTGGGAAGGGGCGAACTCGATCTGGAGGAACCTGGGGAGGTGGTGCTCAAGCTTTATGCAAAAGGGTAGGAAGGGGAACACGAGAGGGGCATGAGGTGGGGGCCCTGTCGCACGTGATCGTGAGGCAAGAAGAGGAACAGGAACCAGCCTCGTTCGCTGTCCACTCAGCTGGGTCGCACCAGACCAAGGAAAGGAGCAGGTTCGGTGCAAGTGAGAGAAGAGAGGGAGAGGCGCGCGAGGGCTGCTGAGACCGGCTTGGCGCGGTGCAAGCTCAGGCTGCTGCCGAGCCAGCTAGCAGGGGTGCTGGGTTAGGGTTCAGCTGGACCAGGATGGGGTGGTACGATGATGAATAGGTGTAGAAGAGAGAGAGAGGAACCAAGCCAAGCTAGGTAAAAGAGAGGGTTTAAGCTAGAAATGAGAAAGAGATTAGGGTTTAGGGATTATGAGGAGAGCCCATCTTAGGTTGTTTGATGCACATGCCTTTTCGGTCTCGTTTAAAACAAGCCATGCAAGGAGATTCAAATATGAAAGATTTCAAAACAACTCATAAAATACCAGAAAGAGGAAAAGAAGGAAGAGGCGCCCTATGTTGCATGTACATGCAATAATAGGCATGCAAGAAATAAAAGAGACAAGATGGTATATTAGGATCCTTTTGAATTTGGCTATTTGATGGATTCCAAACCAAACAAGCTTTACACCAAATCCAAAAGAAATCCCAAAAAGAGGAGGTATGGACAAGCTTGCATGGGCCATGCATGAACCTTAGATAGGCCACATTATATTTGTGAAAACAAATACAAGCTCAAAATACCCCATTTAGACCCATGCACTCAAATTGAATAAAACCCAAGCAAAAGGTTGGAAGAGATTGAATAGAAACATCAAATAGAAGAACTAGAATAAGATGGAAATGTGGAGCTTATATTTCATGCAACATGAAATAATGGTACCACACATAGCATACATGCACAAGGAATTAACACATGGTTGGAACTAAACCCATATGTCCAAGAATTGATGAAATAAACATGAATAAATATACTGGAAATGCTAGTGTGGGTATGCCACTAGATAATTATATGGTCCCATTTATATTTAGATATGCCCACTCATATAGAAGTAAACCATATGAAGATGTAGAAGTATCCCCACATGTAGACCCACATCATTTATATTGTGAAAACAATAGTAAACACGATTGGGGCATGTGGGATAGAAGGAGATCCATCTTTATATATGTGAGCTAGACAAGACCCAAAAGAGAAGATGCAAAAACCCACAAATATTTTGGGATGGTGGAATTATAAGGTGGTGACAAAGAAAAGGTGGTGGAGTTGAATAAAAGATATGCCCCCAACTCAACTTGGGCATCAGCATTTATCAAGAACCAAATACAATTTATTAAGAACCAAATACAATTTATTAAGAACCAAATACAATTGATAAATGCATATGAGACAAGATCCAAAAGAAAAATGGTTTTATATGATGCTCAAATGCAAGGTGGCATGATGACATGAGCATGATATAATTATGATGCAACAATTATATGTAGGAAGTAGCATTTTATTATTAGACCATGTAGCATTACAGATGTTAGACAGATGGGATGCTACACCATACCTCAATGGGAGTTTTCTTTTCAAGTGGAATAGAAAGTGACCTGTTAATGAGGTAGCACGCTGTGTTGGTTGCTTCAGCCCACAAACGTTTATGCATACCTGCATTGGACAACATACAGCGAGCCCTCGAGATATTGTTCTATTAATGCGCTCAGCCATGGCATTCTGCTGAGTGTAAGGAATGGTGTGGTGCCTGATCATACCATCATTACTGCAAAACTCCTCAAACTCATTAGAACAAAATTCCATACCATTGTCAGTACGTAGTATCTTTATCTTCTTCTCAGTTTGCTTTTCTACCATAACTTTCCACTTCTTAAAAGCATCAAAAACATCAGATTTATGTTTTAGAAAATATGGCCAGACTTTTCTTGAGTAGTCATCAATAATAGTAAGCATGTAATTAGCACCACGAATAGAAGTCTTACGAGAAGATCCTCATACATCAGCATGCACATAATCTAATTTGCCTTTGGTAGTATGAATGGAAGTATTGAATTTAACTCTTTTATGCTTACCAAATACGCAGTGCTCACAGAACTCAAACTTACCCAAGTTGTAACCATCAATCAGCTCTCTCTTTACCAACTCTGCCATGCCATGTTCACTCATATGCCCAAGACGCATATGCCATAGATTTGTTTTACCACAATCATCTGAATCATTAGAAGTATCAGCAGCAGCAATACTAGGCAAAGTGCTACCTCTAAGAACATATAACTTAGCAGAATTCATATCACCTATTATGTGAGTAAGAGAACCTTTTGGTACCTTTAACAATCTACGCCCACCGGCGTACTTGTATCCATCAACATCCATGGTACTCAGGGAGATCAGATTTCTAGCCATGCTCGGTATGTGCTTCACCTCATTCAACGTATGTGTCACACATCATGTGTCCTGATCTTAACAGATCCAACTCCAACAATATGGCACGGGTTATCATTCCCCACACGTACAAAATCTCTAGTCTGCACAGACTCATATGAACTGAACCAATCTTTGTTACAGTAAATATGAAACGAACATGCAGTATCAAGTATCCATTCATTATCACGAGAAGCACAAGCAGCAAAAAGGCTAAACATTCACCGTCAGAACTATCACCAGAAACAACAACAGCCTTACCAATACCTTGATCCTTATCTTTCGGTTGGTAAGTTCTGTTCCTTTTCTCCTTATTCTGCAGCTTCCAACAATCATCAATAACATGATTAGAATTCTTACAATACATGCATAACTTGTCCTTTCCCTTGAACTTCGAATGACTTCTGCCGTCTTTGCTCTTATCTCGGTTGCCATAGTTGTTAAATCTCTGCTCGGTCCTGCCACAAACCTGCAGAGCTTCAGCCTTAGATGACGCCCCATCTGCATGCACCATAGTTTTCATCTTTTCCCTCTGTTTGAGGGCCTCTTATACTTCATCAAGGGTTATTTATCATGGCTCAACAATATTGTATCACGAAAGTGCGTATAAGAACTAGGCAATGAGCATAAGAGTAATAGAGCTAGATCCCAATCATCATATTTTACTTCCATAGATTGCAAATCAGAAATAATCTCTCTGAAAAGAGATAAGTGATTCATTACCGATCCACCTTCCTGCAATCTATGCAAGAACAACTTCATATTCACATGCATCTTACTGGTTAGATCCTTTGACATGCAAATCGATTCCAGTTTCAGCCAAAGAGCATCAGCAGATTTCTCTGCCAAAACTTCCTACAAAATATTATTGGACAAATGAAGTTGAATCATAGACAAAGCCTTACGGTCCTTCCGCTTCTCTTTGTCAGACCAGCTCTTAGCATCATCTTTCCCGAATCCTTCCAGCTCTTCATCCAGATCTGAAGTTTGGGCGAGAATCGCCCGCATCTTCACCTGCCACAAGAAGAATCTTGTGGAGTAGTCCAGCTGCGGTAGATCGAACTTGAATGACGACATGTCGCAAACCCTATTAGAACCTGGGGATCTGATACCACTTGTTAGCTTTGCGACAATCAAATAACGAAGTATGAAAAAGAAATCACAGCAAGGGGGGCACATATTTAACGTGGAAAACCCTCTCCAAAAAAGAGAGGGGAAAAAACCACGGGCGCCAGCCAGCAAATCTTCAACGGGGAGTGTTTACACAACGCCGGGGATTTCACAGATGCAACTTATCTCAGCCAGCGGCTAACAAGAGGTTTATATAGCGGTGGTAACCTTTGGCCCAAGCCTCCCGGCGACGGGCCTCGTTCCGCTCCGTCAGAAGTTAGCCTCCTTAATAGAATTTGGATCATACTTCAACAAAAAAGACCAGAAAACAGCAGGCAAAGAGAAAATATGTACCGCAGGGTTGAACATAGGAAGGACTATCCTCACATTGATACTAAGCAGGCAAGTAGGATATTTTGTTCTTCGGGGGCTAGATCTTCTTACATCAACTATTGCAGCTTTTCAAAGATAGACTGAATGCTGAATGAAGAGAAGACTTATATCCCACCCGAGCTGCCGTTGATGTGGCGGGGCTATCATATGAATCATAAGCAGAAGTACCACATACAACTACACTAGTAAATTTTATGTGCCCAAGGCTCATAGGGAGAGGTAACTGAAGGAACTAAACTATCTCATTGTTACATGGTTCATCAGGAACCGAACAGGGACCAGTAGTCCAATCTAACTTAATAGCAAAAGGAAGCACTTGCTAGTTCATCTTGATTCTACGGACTGGTGAATAATTGAAACGAGGGTAGTTTTAAGTTTCGTGAATAATTGAAAGGAGGATAAATTTTAAGTTTCCGTACATTGTCGTTCTGCTTTATCCCCACTTGAGATGGTATTATCATTCTCATGCCCCATGACAGAAAAATGTTCAAAAATGCTTTCTAACTAAGTTTGAATTTATACAAAAAATACAAAGATAAACAGAGACAAGTAGTGTGTGTTTCTTCAAGTTTATAAGATAGAAAGACTGGAATGTGAGGACAGGTTGCCTTGACTCTAATCCATGAAACATTCCTGCAAGCAAACATACGAACCAATGTAGTCTTCCAGGAATTCATGATCCCGGCTCCCTAGTCAGTGATTCTGCTGAAGTTCGGACCATCCCTCACAAGACATTGGTGCAAGAATCAGAAAAAAAAAGCTACATACTTTCAGTTTTAGCAAAACAATAAGCCGTGTAGGTCATCTGCAAGTACCTTCTTGAGATAGAGACAACAGGGAGACCCCCCCCCCCCCCCCCCCCCCCCCCCCCCCCCTCTCGAAGCCTCTGACGACCCCCTTTGAGAGTCGGTTCCGCCCGACCGGATCCGGTCCCTCTCGCCGCCGGTCACCGTGCTGGTTGGTGTAGAGCTGGGCTTGGATGCCGGTGTCCTATGTATAGTAGTAGTTGTAGGGTTAGGTCTAGTTTTGGGCATCGTCTTGTGTCTTCCCTTGTGGATTTTGGCGTCATGCCGTTGGGGAGTTCACCACAGAGGCTAGCGAGCGCTTTCAGGTGGTGGGTGGTGGTGGCTCGCGGCGCTCCAGTGGACGGAGCCGAAGGCGATTAGCAACTGCATCTCTCCATCCTCTTCAATAAAGCTCGTGATCTGTTCTTATCTACGGGATTTTGTCAGGACATGCGGGTGGCCACTGACGATAACTCGAGGAAGGGGAAGGAGTGGAGCGCTCGGGGCTCAGATCTACAGTCTACTTGCAAGAAAGAAAGACATGGAAATAAATTGGGTTTATTAGCTTGCCTCCCATCCTCCCACTCCTGGTCCTTTTATATCGAAAGGAGCCAGGCCAAGCTAATTAAGTTCTGAATTATTACAACTTAACTCTGAAGGTTAACTAGACAGTAACTCAGGACATCTGGGCCGTTGGTTGTCTGTCAGCAAAACGCTTCTTCAGTAGTTGAGCACAACAGCTCGTCAGGTAGTAGTGTAGGTTCCTGACAGATTTGGTCACTCCGCCATCGATGTATAACCATCATGGTGGTGGTGGCGTCGAAGGTGAAGGGATCTGGCCCATCCCTAGTTCAGTGCAGAGGGCAGTGTGTGCTGTTTGTGGAAGATCTGAAGGAGACCGGGCGAGGCTTTATCTTAATCTGGCTGCTCTTAGACAAGATGTGAATCTGGGTGCTCTGCTGATGGAAGTAGATCGAGTTGTCCTGAGCGCTGCTCCTGCTAGAGTTCAGATTCATGCCTGCTTTTTGATGTATTGCACTCAAGATTCAAAAGAACAAGTTCTGCATCAGTTTGATGGCCCGTCTCCACATTCCAAGTCATGTGAGTTCTGTTCTGAGCCTTTCAACCTGAATTGCTACTCTGGTTGCTGTAAGTGCCACGCCTCCTTTGTGATACGTGAGGTTTATTACAAGAAAAATTGTGACGAGGCTGGATATGGGTATGATGTTGGCACCCATATGCTCGCGGTACTGGAGGTTTTTATGAAAGGTTTCGTCGCCACTATCTAGGTTCCGTCGCCACTATCTGTGAAATCATGAAGTTTGCTCCAGGGTCCTTTCAGCATGATGCCCAGATCTTGAGTTGTTTAATTTTGAATCATCAACTCTGTGTGATCCCATGGATACAAGGTAAAATTAATATGTTTCACACATATTTTTTGACAGTTAAGGGCGGGACTACTGATCCTCTTGATATCATCATTGGAGAAGTCTTGATTGCTGAATCAAAGTCATATCTACGTAATCTACATATGGCCCTGATGCATATCGTCCGCACAGTTTTATATGCAAATAAGCAAGGTCTACTTTCAAAGTTTAGCTGCACATTGCTATCTTGGATTGATGAGAAGCATGGCGTTTACACTGTTCCTGTTGTTCGGGTTGATCCTCCGGCAGTGGACGACAACGATGTAGTTTAGGTTCCTCAGATTCAACAATGGGAACCCTTGAGTTCGAGCTCGGTGTTGGATATTCAGTATCTACAGCTCAGTACGCCCCTTCCTCATATGCAGATGCCAGATAGACTTCGGGAGAACCACCCGCGGGACATCAACTGGTTTGCGTCATTGAGGCCTTTGAAGACTGCAGTTGCGGCGTTTTCGGATCCGACTTGTCTTCGGATGGGTGATGGCCGTTTGGTTTCTTCAGTAGTCTTCGGTGTCGATACCTTGTGGTATCATTAGCTATTTCTAGGTTGTGCCTCTTCTGCTTCTTGTACCTTGCTCTATTTTTTGGAGCCACGGTGTATTGTGTCCGTTAATATTATTATATCTTTCTGTTAAAAAAAACCGTGTAGGTCCAACAGCCAGAGTTATTATAATAAACCTCTTAAACATAAAATCTTACCGTCTATAGAGACGCAGAGAGCCGCAAAACACCACAACACCGTCGTCTCAGTCAGGCTGTGGGAAGGAAAAGATGAGATCCTAAACCACATAGAGCAAAGCATCATGAGCATGAACAGTCATCAGAGAGAGGAATTTGTAAGAACCATGACCATGAACAGTCCACAAAGATGAGAGGAGTTTGTACATCCATCCTCGTTCTCTATGATCTTCGTAGGAATACATGGACAGGGAGGTTGATGCTATTGGCACCACCTATGGCACAAAAAGGGGAAATACTCACCTTATTTTGTGTAGCATTAAGTACCAATTATGAAACCATCACAAGATAGTAGAGTATGTACCTACCACAAACATGAGATAGATGCCCAGGTATTGATCAAATTCCCACATGGAGTGAAAGCAAATGCTACCAGCAGCAAAATGAACTCATCAGCTGCAGTAAAAATGGTAATCTAGCTAGCGAACCATAATAGCAATCACATCGATAGACAATGAACTTCATGCATTACAAAAACTTAAAACACGAAGGAATATTAACAATACTTTGCAGTCAGTTGTATAAAAAATACAATACTTAGCAGTCTTGTTCCTGTATCATGGACTGACCACTTCAAGCTGTGTGTTAAGACAGGGGGCAACCTATGCAATGTGAGTACAGAGGATAATTCAGGAGTGGATAGCAAAAACTCAGATTAGAATAATTTACAATAATCACATACACAACTACGTACATCTACCGTATAACTATAGACTGAGGAAGAATCTACAGATCTCATGTTACAATTCGAGTAACATTTCCTTCCCGCTATGATGGATGCAATGGTCATTGTTAGTGTATGGATGATTTGGCAGGAGGGAGGGACAATAGCATCAAGAAACGTCTTAATTTATAAGAATTTAGATCTCCGATCACCAATAAGGTTGGAGCCAAACAGGTTATGATTACAAAATATAAAAATTGAAATGTTTGTAGGATAAACATAATTACGTCAGCAGAATGAGCTAGCAACAATTAGTTCCTATGAAATCCAATTGCTATGTGATAACGGACAACAAAATACAGCGAGGTTGAGACATGTTAAACTGAGACCAGGTGTACAAAAACCGAACCACAATCATACAGGAAGAATACGACTCAGGATGATTCTCATCTTTACTTGGTGCAATAGTAAGGAGCGCCCATTGGCCAGTTCTGCTGAAGCGGCTTTATCAGAAACTAAACTATATGTAATAAATTATTCGTTTGCAGCCAACATGTGTTTTCCTGAATATCGAAGTATGTAAATCTTAGTGATTTAGTGTCATAAAAGCTCAGGTGTGTAAAGAAGTGTTCACCTTTATAACTCTGTACCAGCCCTCCTGCTTCCTCACGGGTACCCTACGAAAATACAGACAAATCACTGGAAAGTAGAATCATTTTATGGAGCCTGGATTTATAAGCTTTAAGAACATTTTCAGAAGATTTAATGAGAGCTCTTCGTAATTCCTCCAATTTCTAGCTGAAGTTGCTACTGGAAAGCAAGTCTTCCTCCATGTTGACCTTCACAAATAAAAATACTTACAAGTGAAAATGCAATTATACTTAAGAGAATAGTTAACAAGTACTGTCGTGAACTACATCACCATGTAACCTATCAGAATGCTTCGCAAAATTTAGATGGTAAAAAACAAAATACACAAGCATTTTTCGTATACAGGTGCACCATAAAAATAAAATGTTTCCACAACTGCATTGAGCAACTCGCCTTCTCCACAAGGAATATCTGAACCGTGGTGCCAAGTTAGTCGCTAGGCCACCAAGCAAATCAGGACAATCACCAACTACTTCGTCAATGGGTTCATGAGTGTTTAAATTTGGTGCAATGTGGTCATCCAACTTCTCATAGTAACATACAGAACTTTAGATAGGGTCTGTACTCACTACTCGGAACTTCCATATTTTTATTAAGTATAGAACAATTACAAACATTGCAAATAAGAAAATGGGCTGAAAAGCCATGATAGCAACTTATCAAACCACACAACTTTTTTTCTTCAGTTATAATCCGCTCAATCTGAGAAGAATTCGGAATTATTATAAAAACTCATGCAAGCCTTTCTACTCATGAGTACTGAATATGTATATCTGTAAGATTGTCACAAATACTTCATTTTCTTTTCTGTAGAAATCTCTGGTCTGAAGTTTTAGTCAATTAATCTCGAGGAAAGAGAGCATTTTGTAACTGCATTCTTCTCTAATATCATACACTCTTTGCGATTCTGGAGTTCCTCTTCAGGTAAGATGTACGACAAATTAATGATTTAAGCTGTCATGTCTTATTTTATTCTCATGTCAATGTAAAAAAAATTGGATGCAATAAACCAAGATTAAAGATAACAAAGAGGTCAAAATATTATTTCTTATATGAAGATGTTAGGAGCTTAAAAACATTCTGTTCCATCACTCCAAGATTCGATATAACAAAAAATAGGAGGACTGGATGACAAGAACACATCAGAAGAAGAAGAAATCACTTTTTTCTTCACCAAGATCCTAACCAATCTTCTCTCAATTTCTTCCATGTACGTGCACAACTCAGGTTTGCATCTAACACAGATTACAAAATCACAATCAAAGAGCATCTTACTTTCTGTTTCTGGGGGATATCAGAACTATCAAGAACCCACGAACAATCCCTAGTTAGCCTACAAGTCATGGGCAGCAACCAAAACAACAATGAGTTATGCAATCGGTTAACTAAAATTAAGAGCAATATACCCACACATGAATTGGAAAGGGATTGGACATATGGAATAAAAATAAGAGGAGGGGCGAGAGAAAGAGGGGAAGCCAGAACACGCGATCTCGCCTGGGCCAGTGATGACGTAGGTGCCGACGAGGTGGCCAACACCGGTGGGGACCGAGGTGCCGGCAAGGTGGACGGGATGGTGGACAGGGAGAAGCCGGCGCCGGGTCCTGGGTGACTCTGCGAGTTTTACCAATGCACTCCCAAATAATGATATCAGTGTCGAAAAAACCTTTTAACGGAAAGCAATAGAATAAGAAGGCTAATAATCTAGTGAATTAAACAAATAGATTTGCATTAAGGAGTCAACCCCTTCAGATCCTCTATTTCACCCCAGATAGCAACAGCCTCAGTGGCACAACACAACTTTACATGTCTTGGTAGTAGTCAAAATCGCCAAGCAGATGTTCTCTGTGATTAATGCTAGTATGAAAATTTCCGTCAGTCTAAAACAATAGGGCATGCTCTCGCTTCACTTACTACTCTACAATAGACAAACAATATGTGTCATCTAAAAATATTAAGCATTCTGATTAGCTAGGTCCGTTGAGTATATATTACGTGTATAGTATATTAGCGTTTAGGCTTCCCATTGTATCTATATATGTGTGGGCATTGCCCCAGAGTAATACAACGACTATTGCTCTTATTCTACATGGTATCAGATTTCCCCACGTTCCTAACCTAGCCGCCGCCACCGCGCCGCCTCCCCTGCGTGCCGCCGCCGTTGCCCCTCCACGCCGCCGCTGGCTCCCCGCCGCGCCGCCGCGCCCTTCCCACCAAACCCTAGCCGCCGCGCCGCCTTCCTCTCGCGTCGCCGCCGCTCTCCTCTTGCGCCATGTCGTCATCCTCCTCGACCAACCCCTTCGGCTCCTCCTACGATGGCTCCGCTCCACCGACCCCCGAGGTCATCCGCGGCGTCCACCTCTCCGACCACGTCCCCATCAAGCTCTCCGTCGCCGAGAAGAACCATCACGCCTGGAAGACGTACTTCTACCTCCTCTTCCGCGAGTACAACATGCGCGATCATGTTGACGGCTCCGTCGACCTCCTCGATCACCGTGACCCTGACTGGCTCGCCATCAACGGCACCATCATCCGCTGGCTGTTCCTCACCGTCTCGCCGGACATCTTCAAGACCGTCGTTCGTGAGGGCGACGACGCTCGTACGGTGTGGAAAAAGATCAATGGCTCTTCACCGACAACAAGCTCCAGCGGATCGTCTTCCTGCAGCAGGAATTCTTTGGTGAACCGCAGCGCTATCAACCCCTCGACGCCTACTGCATGCGCCTCAAGGCGATCTCCGACGAGCTCCACGACCTCGGCTTCACGATTGGCGAGGAGCTCCTCCTCTCCACCCTCACCGCCGGCCTCAACGAGGACCTTGGGAACGCCGCCTCCAACCTCACCCTCATGGCCGAGCCCACCTTCGAGCGCGACGTCGCCTATCTTCGCCTCGAGGAGCGTCGCTTGAAGAACCTCCACACCCGCGCCGTTCACACTGCCTTCGCTGCTGGGTACCGCGCCCCTACCCCTCTGGCCCCTGCGCCCTTCCAGCCGCCGCCGTGCCCCCCGGCGCATGTGGCACCCTTCTCCGCGCCTCCCTAACCGCAGCCGCAACAACAGCGCAACGGCCATGGCGGCCGCCGTCGTGGCGGTGGCTGTAACAACGGCGGTGGCAACGGTGGTGGAAACGTCAACGGTGGTGGCGGTGGTAATGGTGGAGGCAACCAGCAGCCCACGCCACCATGGGCCGGCGGCTACAACCCCTGGACGGGGGTCGTACACGCCTACACCATGCCCGTGCCTCGCCCGCCCGCCCCTGGACTCCTCGGCTCGCACCCACCGACCCACCAGGCCCTCTTCGCCGCGGCTACGCCATACGCCCCCGCCTACAACGCCGCTTCACCGACCTTCGGTCTGGCCTATGGCGTTGCACCGACCTACGCGCCTCTGCAGCCCGCTTGGGACCCGGCGCTCTACACCGCTCTTCATCAGGCGCCCGCTCCTGGCTCCTACGCTGGCGGCGGCGATTGGTTCATGGACATGGGGGCGTCGACCCACATGGCAGCTCATCCTGGTAACCTCTCACATTCTTCTCCCACTTCCACCGAGTCTCGCATCATTGTCGGTAACGGCGCTGGTCTTCCTATCTCTCACATTGGTTCTGCTAGTTTTCCTTCCACTTCTAAACCACTGTCTCTCAATAATGTCATTGTCTCCCCCCATCTTATTCAGAATTTAGTCTCTGTCAAAACTCTTTCTCGTGATAATTTTGTAACTGTGGAATTTGACTCTTCTAGTTTTTTTGTTAAGGACGCTCGTACCCGGATGGTGCTCCACCGATGTGAGAGCCCCGGCGACCTGTATCCCGTCCAGGCGTCTCCCACCCCGGCGCCAGACCCCGTGCTTTCTCTGCCAGCGTCGATCTTTGGCATGCTCGTCTTGGACATCCCGGTGCCAACACGCTTCATCAAATAATGAGGCGTTTTTCGTTTTCTTGTAATAAAAAGGCTACGCATAGTTGTGAAACCTGTCGTGTCGGCAAACATGTCCGTCTCTCTTTTAGTAATTCTTCCCCAGTTGCAACTTTCTGTTCGAGTTAATTCATAGTGATGTCTAGACCTTCCCAATTCCTAGTAATTCTGGGTTTACGTATTACTTAGTTATTATTTACTTAGTTATTCTTGATGATTTTTCTCACTTTGTGTGGACGTTCCCTCTCCGTAAAAAGTCCGACGTCGCCCCCACTCTCATCGCTTTCTACGCCTATGTGTCTACTCAGTTCGGTCGTTCCATCCATGCTCTCCAATCTGATAACGGCAAGGAGTTCGATAATGTCGCCATCCGCACACTCCTTTCATCTCACGGTACTATCTTCCGCCTCACTTGCCCATACACCTCGCAGCAAAACGGCCGTGCCGAGCGCGTCCTCCGCACCCTTAAAGACTGCGTCCGTACTCTTCTCTTTCACGGTCACGTCCCACCTTCCTTCTGGCCTGACGCTCTAGCCACCGCCACTCTCATCGTCAACCTCCGTCCATGTCGTCCTCGCTGGAACTACGCGCCACACCACCTCCTCTTCGGTTCCCCTCCCTCTTACGATGGTCTTCGGATCTTCGGTTGTCGTTGTTACCCCAGCGTCGCTGCCACCGCCCCTCACAAACTCGCTCCCCGCTCCATCCCGTGTGTCTTTCTTGGTTACCCGGCTAACACCAAGGGCTATCGCTGCTATGATCCCGTGTCCCATCGGGTCATCACGTCACGACACGTGTACTTTGATGAGCATTGCTTTCCGTTTGCATAGGAACAGGCGGCGTCTTCCCCTACACCCGCGGGTGGTACCCCGCGACGTCGCGCCTTTGTGCTGGCCGCGTCAACCGCGCCCTCGAGCTCTAGATCGGGTGCCTCTTCGTCAACCCCACCGGCGTCGCCCTCGAGGCCATGCTCGGGCGCCGACCCGCCGACTTCGCCCGCGTCGCCCTCGAGCTCCAGCTCGGGTATCGCCCCGTCGCCTTCTTCCGCTGCACCCTCGAGCTCCGGCCCGGGTGCTGCCTCATCGACAATGCCTGCGTCGCCCTCGAGTTCCGGCTCGGGCACCGCCTCGTCGACCGCATCACCCTCGAGTGGCCACTCGGGTGATGCCGCGCCTGCCCCCACGGGTCTAGTCACCCGTGCCCGCGCCGGCATCTTCCACCCGTCGACGCGGTACCCCGCGGACGCATACGTCTGCCACGCCGCGACAGCCCAGTCGCCGCCCCCGGCGCCCTCCGCCTTCTGGACCAGCGGCAACAACGTTCTCCCTCATGATGGTAGGGCATCTCCATCACACGGAGTTGAGGCGCCCACTCTGCTACCCGCCTCGGCTCGGGCAGCCCTCCGTGACCCATTGTGGCTAGCGGCCATGTAGGACGAGTTTGACACCCTGCAGCGCAACCAGAAATGGCAGCTTGTGCCTCGCCCACGCCATGCCAACGTCATCACCGGGAAGTGGGTCTTCAAGCACAAGTTCCATCTGGATGGTATTCTTGATCGGCATAAAGCGCGATGGGTCGTTCGCAGCTTTCGTCAGTGCGTCGGCATTGATTTCGCCAAAACCTTCGCCCCGGTTGTCAAGCCCGGGACCATCCACACTGTGCTCCAGCTCGCCGTGTCTCGCTGCTGGCATGTTCACCAGATGGACATCTCCAATGCCTTTCTCCATGGTCATCTTGAGGAGCAAGTGTTCTGCCAGCAGCCCACCGGTTTCGTCGACTCCGCTCATCCGGATTATGTGTGCCTGCTCTCGCGCTCTTTATATGGGCTCAAGCAGGCGCCACGGGCGTGGTACCAGCGCATCGCAGCGTTTCTTCACCAACTCGGCTTTCGCTCTACACGCTCCGATGCATCGCTGTTTGTCTACCATATGGGAGACACCACGGCTTACCTGCTGCTCTACGTCGACGACATCATCCTCACGGCTAGCACATCTGTGCTCCTACAGCAGCTCACTGACCGCCTTCGTACCGAGTTCGCGCTCAAGGACTTGGGACGCCTGCACTACTTCCTCGGGATTGAGGTTGTGCGCCGACCGGATGGCTTCCTTCTTCACCAGAAGAAGTATGCCCACGAGCTCCTTGATCGTGCCGGGATGCTTAACTGCACCCCTGTCTCTATGCCTGTTGACACGAAGGCTAAGCTCTCCGCCACGGATGGTTCTCCGGCTCCCGACGCCTCGCTCTACCGGTCTATTGTTGGTGCTCTCCAGTACCTTACTCTCACCAGACCAGAGCTGCAGTACGCTGTTTAGCAGGTGTGCCTTCACATGCACGCTCCCCGTGATGCTCATTGGACGGCGGTCAAGCGGATTCTACGCTATATCCGTGGCACTCTGGACCTGGGCCTCTCGCTTCATGCCTCCACCAACACGGACATCATCGCCTACTCGGACGCTGACTAGGCCGGCTTCCTCGACACGCGCCGTTCCACCTCGGGGTACTGCGTTTATCTTGGACCCTCGCTTATTTCGTGGTCGTCCAAGCAACAGCCTACGGTCTCTCGCTCCAGTGCAGAGGTGGAGTATCGGGCTGTTGCTAACGCCGTTGCCGAGTGCTCCTAGCTACGACAGCTTCTTCAGGAGCTCTCTTCTCCTGTCGACAAGGCCACCGTGGTCTACCGCGACAACGTCTCCGCTGTATATCTCTCCGCCAACCCCGTCCATCACCGCCGGACGAAGCACATCGAGCTCGACATTCACTTTGTTCGCGAACAGGTGGCTCTTGGTCGCATACGTGTTCTACACGTACCCACCTCCCAGCAGTTTGCAGATATCATGACCAAGGGATTGCCTACGGCGTCTTTTGAGGAGTTTCGATCCAGTCTTTGCGTCTGTCCCGCCGATGCTTCGACTGCGGGGGGTGTTGAGTATATATTACGTGTATAGTACATTAGCGTTTAGGCCCCTCCTCTATGTTTATATCTGAGGGTATGGAGGCCTCCCATTGTACCTATATATGTGTGTGCATTGCCCCAGAGTAATACAACGACTATTGCTCCTATTCTACACAGTACACCCAAATCCACGTAACGAAAAATATATACCAACTCAAACCCAAAAGGTATCAAACGAGGAAAACCTGAATCGCATCGCCGATCTCGCTGACAATCTATCTGATCTTGTCCCACTGATTAGATGGGGAGTACATCACACCAGCAATATCATTGTGGCCAATGTCCATCATGTACAGAGCGTTCAACCGGAACTTCCAGTCCTGCAAGAACACAATAGTGATCACTTTCTTCACATGAACCCCTTTGTTCTCTTGCAAATTAGAATGATGACACATAGCCAATGAGGTGAATAGCAAATATGTGTTCTGAAGGATGTTCGTTTTGAGCAATTACTTATGTACGCTGAATCTGTATGTCCAACTATATAATTGGTTTATCACCGAACCATGGTGTATTATATGCTGAATCAAAGTAATAAACTAAATTATTACCACTAAATTCGATAGAAGAGTAATCGTTAAATATGAGAGTAGTTTCATTATGGATCGTAGGGAGGAACTAAAATATTAGACTACATAGAACCTGAGAGATCAATTAGAAGTGTACCTCAACAAGCGGTTTGATGAGGACATCCCTACGGTTGATACAACCGTTGCACCTACAGCCACACTTCCTCACGTTCCACAATTCCAAGGACCTCTCACAAGAGCTCGTGCATGCCAACTAAATTATCAGGTACTTTCGTTTCTAGGAACTATTCCTAATATTCATGAGAATATGATGTTGCCTAAATCAGATGTGTGTATGTTACTTAGGAATGATGGGCCTAGCATGGATGAGAGGGACAAGCATTGGAGCATGATCATACATGGAGATGATGGTAGCAATCGTGTGAAGATCTAGGATGACGCTGCAAGTGAAGATTTCAGAACTTTGAAGCCACCATAATGAAAATATGAAGACATTGATGAACTAGAGAGCTACACACTTCAAATTTTCGTCCATGTGATTAGATGGTGTTGCGTCACCTTTAAATATGGGCCAGGCCCATGTAATTTTCGTCCAAATAAAGGGGTTGAACTTTTAGAGTCCCTATAGTGGAGGAAACCGGCCTGGAGATGCATTTCAACCTCCTCCCCAAGGCTGGCCGAAATTCCCTTCTATTCCTCCATATATACTCCCATTAGGTCATCGTTTAGACTCGGATTTTGTTTAGTAAAAGACTTAGCCACGAGCTACTCTTCGCCATAGGCACAAGTGTCAAACCGACCTTTTGTACTACGCACAGACAGAATCCCACCTCTTCAATAAAGCTCTCATCTATATTCGCAATATCTTGATTGCATCTATAATTCTTGTTGGTTCTTCGATTGCTTGCAGGGATTGATCCTCATGATCAGGTTGATCTAGCTTCGGCGTGATCAATAGCCTCAGAAGTTGGTGTATCGATTTCTAAGGCGCAACGTCTCGCATGTTTGTAGCTGGATCGTCAATGTCGACCTCCACCATAATCGACAGATATCGTCTCATCGAAAGATTGGGCACCTTTACCCTATCAAGTGGTATCAGAGCTCGGGTTTCTCGGTGAGATCTTACAGTTTTCGTAGTTTAGATTGCATCTGTTCTTCTTCCTATAAACCATAAAAGGCCAACAAATTAGGGTTAGATCCGTATCCTAGAAACACTTTCGGGCTTATTGCATCGTTTCTTTTCAGTATTTTCTTTGTTGAGTTCTAGTCTTGCATCATCGTGTCCAGTGCTGGTTTTAGATATTGATCTTTGGAGTTTCGAGGTCTGGTCACAATCATCACCACCGCCACCACCGATTCCGCCATCACCACCGATTCCGTTATCACCACCGCCATACACTTGCTACAACCCTATGCCCACATACCACCTCCGCCACCACATATCCTTGTTCCAGTCCAGTTAGGTTTGTTTTTGTTTTCCTATTCGTGCTTTCCATCATTGTAGATCCGATCCGAGTTGCAACTTGATCCGAGTTCCAGAAAGTTTCGACCAGAAGGGAAGAGGAGGGGAGAGCAAAAAAAGTCTGGAAACTCCTCCGAATTTTTTTTCGGCCTATATTGTTTTTAGGCTTCTGGGATCGTTTTGAGCTATACGCCATTATAGTGAAAAAAAATTGGCGTCTGCACGCTTTCCATAGCAGTTTCATGCAGTTTTCGGAAATTTTAAAAAAAAATCTTGAGGCTATCCTAATATTCCACTTTGCTGATCGTTTTGAGACACTTTCCATACTAGTGATTTGCGCCTCATTCGCGCGCTGTTCAGAGCACTGGTGCCTGTTGCTTTTCGGTGTCGTGGCGTGACTCGTAGTGTTCTAGGCTCGCGTTTCTAGCTTGGGATAGTCTAGGACCAGCATAGTACGTTCGTTGAGCTATTATTCAACCTTGCATTGCTGTTTTGAACTTGTGTCTATAGATATTGCAGGCACCCAGAACTCCACATATTCCTACACCGTGCGTTGACACCACCTGGCAATCGCTCTATTCAATCTTCCTAAAGCTTGATCACGACGGTTGCTGCTCACCACCTGCTGCAGGGTAAGAACGGGTAAGAGTCTTGGTTTGCTTGACAGATTAAGCGGTTTCCACCACTGTTCCTGGTGTATCCCTATTATCTACCTGTGCTTTTTGCGTACTAATCATGCCACCAGAAAACACCGAGACACATCCACTGGAGGGTGAAGCCTTGCAGGCTCACGTCACCACACTTTTGGTTGACCATATGCAGGATATGGACAAGCATTTTACTGACACAATGGAGCAACTCGAGGGACTCGAGACCGCCTTCACCAGCAAACTCGACGCTAAATTCCAGGAGGTGCTAACACGCTTACCTCCACCACCGACGGCTCGCGCGCCTCCTCCACAGCCAACTCGCGGGGCTCCTACACCACACTTGTTGGGACGTGCACAACGCATTCTCAAACATCCGACACAAACTTCGGCTGCACATGCTGCTGCTGCCGCGGGCACTGCTGCTGCTGGAGTTGCAGGAGCTACGGGCGTCACACAGGACTGTGATGCTCAGTTGGATGATTATTACGGGGAAGATGAGGACGAGGGTGAGTACGCGGACGACTTCACAGTTGATCAGCCAGCTGGTCATCCTAGGCAATACAATCCCCACATTCGCTATCCACCCCCTTTTCCATTGGTACATGATGATGACCATGTTGCTAAACTGAAATTAAATGTTTTTACGTTTAATGGTCGCTATAATCCTGATGCATACCTCTCTTGGGAATTAGAATTAGACCAGTGTTTTGCATGCTTAAATTGTCCCGAGGATAGACGTGTTAGTGCTGCTACTTGTAAGTTCACTAGTTTTGTTTCCATATGGTGGTCTAAACATTGTCGTGCTAATCATGCTAATCCAATCACTACGTGGGATGCTTTAAAACATGCTATACGTATTCGTTTTGTTCCACCATATTATTAGCGTTCCATGCTTACCAAATTAGCACGTCTAGATCAAGGTAAAAATTCTGTAGAGGATTACTATCAGGAGTTGCAAACTGGCATGCTGCGTTGTGGTATAGAGTAGGATAATGAAGCATTAATGGCACGATTCGTAGGTGGGTTAAATAAGGAAATTCAGACCATTCTTCGATATAAATCTTATCACACTATTATCCGTTTGTTCCATCTTGCTTGCAATGCTGAATGTGAAGTGCAGGATCGACGTGAGGCGATACGAACTAATTATTCTGCAGGGCGTTCTACTTGGAGATCACCGAATTCGGCGTCACGGGCTGCTGCACCTACACCTCCAGCAACCACATCCACGCGATCTGCAGCATCTACACCACCTCTGTTTGCTACACAGAAGACTACTACGGGACCAGCCCCGAGTGTTGCGTCCTCCATGGCATCTACGGGCAAGTCCAGCCACATTCAGTGCCGCAAATGTGGTGGACTTGGTCACTTTGCACGTGATTGTGCCTCCTTTCATGTGATGATTGCTCTTGAGGATGGTGTATACGATTCCGCTAGTGATTATGATGAAGATACTTTGGCTCTTATTGCATATGATGAGCAATGTGCTGCAGCACCCACGGAGCAAGATTCTGAATATATGGCTGCGGAACATGCAGAGAAATACCCGAGTTTAATTGCACAACGAGTCTTGAGTGCACAAATTACCAAGGTCGAGCCTGATCAGTGCCATAATCTGTTCCATACCAAGGGTGTGGTTAAAGATCGTTGTATTCGCATTATTATTGATGGAGAGAGCTGCAACAACTTTGCGAGCATGGAGATGGTTGAAAAGCTTTCTCTCACGACACTACCCATCCTCGTCCATATCACATTCAATGGTTTTAATAACAGCGGCAAGGTTAAGGTAACACGTACAGTTCGTGTGCATTTTACTATAGCTGCATATGCTGATTATGTTGAGTGTGATGTTGTTCCTATGCAAACATGTGCTCTTTTACTTGGTAGACCATGGCAATTTGATACAAATTCTATACACTATGGTAGCACAAATCAGTATACTCTTGTTCATAATGATAAGAAAATTGTGTTACTTCCCATGTCTCCTGAAAGTATTTTAAAAGATGATCTTGCTAGAGCTAGTAGAGCACATAATGAGGGGGAAAAGCTGAGCGAAAATCAGATTGTCGCTAAGGAACTTATGCCTTCTCCAATTACTTCTAAATCTGATCCAAAACATGCTAATGAAATTCGTTTGAAAAGTACTTGTTTTCTAGCTAGCAAATCTGATATTTCTGAAATTGATGTGAGTACTACTGCATGTTATGCTATCATTTGCAAAGAGGTGTTGTTTTCGGCTGAGGAGATTCCTCCTTCGTTGCCACCTGCTATTGCTAACATTTTGCAGGAGTATGAGGATGTTTTCCCACAAGATGTACCTCCAGGACTGCCACCTATTCGTGGAATTGAGCACCAAATTGATTTGATTCCTAGAGCATCTTTGTCCAACCGTGCACCATATCGTACCAATCCGGAGGAGACGAAAGAGATTCAGCGACAAATTGAAGAACTTCTTGACAAGGGTCATATTCGTGAGTCTCTTAGTCCATGTGATGTTCCTATTATTTTGGTACCAAAGAAAGATGGTTCTTCGCGCATGTGTACTGATTGTTGAGCAATCAATAATATTACAATTCGACATCGTCATCCTATTCCTCGTTTAGATGACATGCTTGATGAACTGAGTGGCTCTACCATGTTCTCAAAGGTTGATTTGCTTAGTGGTTACCACCAAATTCGTATGAAGTTAGGAGATGAATGGAAGACTGCATTTAAAACTAAATTTGGCCTATATGAGTGGTTAGTGATGCCCTTTGGTTTAAATAATGCTCCCATCACTTTCATCAGATTAATGAATGAAGTTTTACGTGCTTTTATTGGACATTTTGTGGTGGTCTATTTTGATGATATATTGATATATAGCAAATCTGTAGAAGAACATTTGGAACATTTACGTGTTGTTTTTGATGCTTTACGTGCTGCGCATTTGTTTGGTAACATTGCGAAGTGCACCTTTTGCACGGATATAATTGCTTTTCTTGGCTATGTTGTTATAGCACAGGGTACTCAAGTTGACCCCGCCAAGATTGAAGCAATTTCGAGTTGGCCACAACCCAAAACAGTCACACAAATGAGGAGCTTTCTTGGACTCGCTGGATTTTATAGGCACTTTGTCAAAGATTTTGGTTCCATTGCAGCGCCGCTGAACGAGCTTACTAAGAAAGATGTGCCCTTTGTTTGGGGCGATGCACAACAAGAAGCCTTCATGCTACTCAAAGATAAGCTTACACATGCTGCTTTACTCCAAGTTCCTGATTTTAATAAGACCTTTGAGTTGGAATGTGATGCTAGTGGAATTGGTTTGGGAGGAGTGTTGTTACAAGAGGGAAAACATGTTGCATATTTTAGTGAGAAATCGAGTGGAGCTAGTTTGAACTATTCTACTTATGATAAGGAATTATATGCTCTTGTTCGGACATTACAAACTTGGCAACATTATTTATGGCCTAAAGAATTTGTTATACATTCTGATCATGAATCTTTGAAGCATATTCGTAGTCAAGCTAAGTTGAATAAATGTCATGCAAAGTGGGTTGAATTCATTGAATCTTTTCCTTATGTTATTAAACACAAAAGGGTAAAGATAATATTATTGCTGATGCTTTGTCACGTCGTAATACCATGTTATCTCAACTTGACTTCAAAACCTTTGGATTGGAAACTATTAAAGAACAATATATGAAAGATGTCGATTTTAAAGATGTTTTGCAACATTGTCTAGAGGTTAGAACTTGGAACAAATTCATCCTCAATGATGGGTTTGTGTTCCGTGCTAACAAACTATGCATTCCAGAAGGTTCCGTTCGTCTTTTGTTGTTGCAGGAGGTGCATGGAGGAGGATTCATGGGTCACTTTGGAGTAAAGAAGACAGAAGACGTACTTGCTACACACTTCTTTTGGCCACACATGTGAAGGGATGTTGAGAGGTTTATTGCTTGCTGTACAACATGTCAAAAAGCTAAGTCACGCCTGAATCCACATGGTTTATATATGCCTCTTCCTGTTCCTAGTGTACCTTGGGAGGATATTTCTATGGACTTTGTTTTAGGATTACCTCGACACAGAAGGGGAGGGATAGTATTTTTGTGGTTGTGGATATATTTTCTAAGATGGCACACTTTATTCCTTGTCATGAGAGTGATGATGCTGCTCATGTTGCTGAATTATTCTTTCGCGATGTTGCTCGCTTGCATGGTGTGCCTAATACTATTGTTTCAGATCGTGATACTAAATTTCTTAGCCATTTTTGGAAATGTTTATGGGCTAAGTTGGGGACTAAGTTGCTGTTTAGTACTACATGTCATCCCCAAACTGATGGACAAACTGAAGTAGTTAATAGAACTTTGTCTACCATGTTACGGGCTGTTTTAAAGAGGAACTTAAAAATGTGGGAAGATTGTTTACCTCATATTGAATTTTCTTATAATCGTTCCGTGCATTCTACAACTAAGTTATGCCCTTTTGAGATTGTGTATGGTTTTGTTCCTCGTGCACCTAATGATTTATTACCTATTCCATCTTCGGTGCAACATAATTTTGATGCTACACAACGTGCTGAACAGATTCTTACGTTGCATAGGATTACTAAGGAAAATATAGAACATATAAATGCTAAATATAAAGTTGCTGGTGATAAAGGACGCAAGCATATTGTGTTTGATGTGGGAGATTTAGTCTGGTTGCATTTGCGCAAATATCGTTTTCCTGATTTGCGCAAGTCTAAATTAATGCCACTTGCTCCTGGTTCTTTTAAAGTGTTAGAGAAAATGAATGATAATGCATATAAACTTGAGCTTCCTGCAGAGATGGGCACGGTAAGTCCCTCATTTAACATTGCATATTTGAAACTATAATTTGGAGAAGAAGATGAGATTGCGTCGAGGACGACTTCAATTCAAGAAGGGGAGGACGATGACGACATCCCTATGGTTGGTACAACCGTTGCACCTACAGCCACACTTCCTCTCGTTCCACAATTTCAAGGACCTCTCACAAGAGCTCATGCACGCCAACTAAATTTGCAGGTACTTTTGTTTCTAGGAACTATTCCTAATATTCGTGAGAATATGATTCTGCCTAAATCAGATGTGTGTATGTTACTTAGGAATGATGGGCCTAGCATGGATGAGAGGGACAAGCATTGGAGCATGATCATACATGGAGATGATGGCAGCAATCGTGTGAGGATCTAGGATGACGCTGCAAGTGAAGATTTCAGAACTTTGAAGCCACCATAATGAAAATATGAAGACATTGATGAACTAGAGAGCTACACACTTCAAATTTTCGTCCATGTGATTAGATGGTGTTCCGTCACCTTTAAATATGGGCCAGACCGATGTAATTTTCGTCCAAATAAAGGGGTTGAACTTTTTGAGTCCGTATAGTGGAGGAAACCGGCCTGGAGATGGATTTCGACCTCCTCCCCAAGGCTGGCCGAAATTCCCTTATATTCCTCCATATATACTCCCATTAAGTCATCGTTTAGACTCGGATTTTGTTTAGTAAAAGACTTAGCCACGAGCTAATCTTCGCCATAGGCACAAGTGTCAAACCGACCTTTTGTACTACGCATAGACAGAATCCCACCTCTTCAATAAATCTTTCATCTATATTCGCAATATCTTGATTACATCTATAATTCTTGTTGGTTCTTCGATTGCTTGCAGGGATTGATCCTCGTGATCAAGTTGATCTAGCTCTGGCGTGATCAATAGCCTCGGAAGTTGGTGTATCGATTGCTAAGGCGCAACGTCTCGCACATTTGTAGTTGGATCGTCAACGTCGACCTCCACCATAATCGACAGATATCGTCTCATCGAAAGATCGGGCACCTTTACCCTATCATGGTTTCAAAATTATTTGATATGTCATAGGTGATGGTTCAAGGAGTGATGCCTGCATCTGATGAAATACATCCCCAACGTTTGGGTACTGCTTGATTCTTCCATATGCTTACATGAGCGCGGTCTGAGATATCAGAGTCAGCCGGTAACATTTCTTGTTCATGTGCTTTAGGACCCTCTCCATCTTGCTAAAATCACCCAACTTTCCCACCAATATTGTGTTCTAAGTCATTGAAGAATCTGAAGAACAAAAAGTTGCAGACATTTAAATATTTCAGAAATCCTTGGAGCATATTGCTCGTGGATTGAAGAGTCGCCTGTAAATGCTTATAAGAAACTTTATTACTTTAAACAAGTAAACCACATGATACCTTTGCATTGCTGACACCAGGAAACATGTTTACCATAGATTAAAACAAGAGAAGGACTATCAATGCACAAGAAAGGAAACTGCAATACAACATGTGCGATAAGCATCCTATTCATCGGGAATACTGAACTACTAACAGATGTGGATATAACATTAGATTATCTAGGGTGTGTTTGGTTTGAGCCCCAACTTGCATAACCAAAATATTGGCATGACCAATGCAAAGGCATGACCAAAATTTTGGTGAGCCATTGTTGTTTGGATTGTAGCCACTGTAACTACCAAAATTTTGGCACGATTGCTAGGCCTTTATTTGGTTTGCAGCCAATTAACTTTCTAGACATTTTTATTTCATGAAGAGCGAAAAAAGGGAAGCACCTGTTAGAAACCTAATCGCTTTTGCATGCAGAAAAAATACACGGCGGAGTGTTGTGTCGTTTACTTCGAAGGTTGTACGGATAGTTCACCTGAGGCCGAGGCCGGCGGAGATGGAAGGGCGCCATGGCCGGCGCGGGTTGGCAGCAGAGGTTGGGAAATCAAAGAATTAGATTAGGGCAGGATAACATATAGAGAAGATAAAGTTTTCTTATTGCTTGCCGTTACGTTACAGATCTAGGGGCTTATAAATCCAAAAAAGGATAAGTGTCCTGGGAGGACACGGACTCATAATAGACTAGGACTCAAACTATTCTAACTTCTAAACTGACTCAGACCTGGACTCTGTCTCGTGGTTTCCTTGTGCTGCAAGGGTCACACCAGACCCTTCCTTCTGTGATCTGCGCTGATAGTGTATCCCCCAGTGTGCGTCCACAACACTTCTCCCCTCCTCGTGAAGCAGCTCGTCCTCGAGCTGAAACTCCGGAAACTGCTCCTTGAACTTTGCCATGTCTTCCCATGTAGCTTCACTTGGAGGTAGCCCTTGCCAAGTGACTAACACTTCCCATTTGTCACAGCGTAGACGTGCTTTGTCTACCTTTATTGGAGTGGGCACTATTCTGCCGTGCTCTATAGTAGGCATCACTGGGGCCTCCTTTGGCACGGTTCCATGGAAATGCTTGAGAAGGCCAACATGGAACACATCATGGATCCGGGTACTCGGAGATAGCTGAAGGCGATAAGCCACGGTGCCAATTCTTTCCAATATTTGAAATGGGCCATAGTACCGTGGTGCGAGCTTGGCATGGGCGCGAACAACCATGTTAGCTGCTTGGCGATTTTGCAATCAGAGCCAAACCCAATCGTCCACTTCAAATTCGAGCTTCCGGTGATGATTATGATGCTGCTCTTCCATGACATTTTGTGTAAACATTTTGTGTAAGGAGTAGCCTCTCCTTAATCTCCTATAGAAATTCATCCCTGTCCAACAAAGTACGTTCAACTGCATCCACCTTGGCAGTACCTGATTCATAGGATTTGATGGAAGGAAGATCACGACCATAGACAACCTTAAAGGGGCTAGTCTGAATGACACGCTGGAAACTCGTGTTGTAGCAATATTCTACCCAAGGAAGCCACTTCACCCAATCTCTAGGCCGATCCTCAGATAAACATCGCAAGTACATCACAATGATGCGATTGACGACCTCAGACTGCCCATCTGATTGGTGGTGGAAAGCTGAGCTAAAGTTAAGTTTAACCCTAGAGAGACGAAAGAGCTCCAGCCAAAAATTACTAGTAAATGTTGGATCCCGGTCGCTAACTATGGATGCTAGAAAACCATGGAGACGTACCACCTTAGTGAAGAACAACTGTGCTTCTGAACTTGCCGTGTATGGGTGGGATAAAGCAATAAAGTGCGCATATTTGGAGAATCGATCCACAACCATAAGGATGACTGATTTGCCATTGACCTTGGCTAAACCTTCAATGAAGTCCATCGAAATATCCGTCCAAATTTGTTATGGTACTGCAAGAGGCTGCAACAGACTAGCAGGATGCAAATGTTCTGTTTTATTCCATTGGCATGTATCACAGTTTCGCACCCAATCAGCCACCAATGTTCTGTCCCCAGGAATATAGAAGTCGCTGCGTAGCCGGTGTAATGTTTTCTGAACGCCTTCATGTCCCAAGCTATGTATTGCCACCAAAACTATTGGAACCAATGTTGAGTCGGCAGGGTGAAATATTCTACTTCTGTGGGTGACCAACCCATCCACCAAGCCCCATGGAGCAGCTAATTCTTTAGACTCAATTTGTTGTTTCTTTGAAAGTAGCAGGGGATGTTCCTGTCCCTCGGTGCGGCTATCTTCAATGAGCTCAAAGTGTGGAAAGGAAAGTGACATTACAGTTGCCTGCTCATCGCGCCCAGAAAGAGCATACACCACCCTATTTTGACACCCTGGACGAAACTCAATTGTGAAATCAAATCCAAATAATTTGCTCACCCATTGGTGTTGAGGGACTGTTGATAGCCGTTGATCCAACAGAAATTTCGGACTATAGTGATCAGTGCGAATACAAACCGATTACCCCACAAATAAGGTCGCCAATGACGCATAGCCTTCACTAACCCAATCAGCTCTCTCTCGCATGCAGCAAGTTTCGCATGATGTGGAGCAATGGGCCGACTAAAAAATGCCAGGGGTCAATCACCCTGATGTAGTACAACCCCAAATCCTGAACCTGAAGCATCACAATCAACCATGAAGGGTTGGCTGAAATCCAGTAACTCTAGAATCGGTCCAATAGCCAATGCATCTTTCAGGCGCTGAAAAGCACGGTCAGCCTCCGATGAGCATGCAAAAGATTCCTTCTTCAAGAGCTTTGTCAATGCAGCTGCAATTGTTCCATAATCACGCACAAACTTGCGATAGTAGCCAGCCAATCCCAAGAACCCACAGAGCGCACGCACCGAGCGCGGGGTCGGCCATTCATGGACTGCCTGAACGTTCTCGCTATCCATGGCAACCCCCTCTACAGAAATCCTATGACCTAGATAGGAAATCGTCTCCTTGCTGAATGAGCACTTGGTTTCTTTTAGGAATAGTTGATGCGCTTGTAGTAATTGGAGAATAACTCGAACATGGCGAAGGTGCTGTGACCATGAATTGCTGTAAATCAAGATTTCATCAAAAAAAGACAAGAACGAACTTACGAAGATGTGGTTTGAGCACATCATTCATCGAAGCTTGGAATGTCGCCGGTGCAGTAGTGAGGCCAAACGGCATCACCAAAAACTCAAAAGGACCTTCGTGTGTTTGAAAAGTTGTCTTCTTGATATCTTCCTTAGCCATGCGAACTTGGTGGTATCCGGACCGCAAGTCTAGCTTGCTGAAGTAAGGTGCCCCCTTTAATTCATCGAGCAGCTCGTCGATGTGGGATCAGAAATTTATCCTTGATTGTTTTCTCATTCAGCACTCGAAAGTCCACACAAAAACGCCATGAGCTATCCTGCTTCTTGACCAATATAACGGGCGAGGAGTAGTCTGAATTACTTTCACGTATAATCCCCTGGGATAACATCTCTTTGCACTGTCTTTCAAGTTCTCCCTTCTATGTGGCTGGGTATCAATATGGCCGCACTACAATGGGGCATGTCCTAGGCACTAAGCGGATACGATGGTCACATCGGCGAGCTGGTGGCAGTCCCGTGGACTTGGCAAAAACATCTTTGAATGTGCTCAACAACATTGTCATCAAGTCTGTACCAACAACACTATGTGAGTGAGGTTGGGAAGTGGCAGGAATCCCATGCCAAAACACCTGGTCATCTGAACGCCAAAAGGCCATGGTTAATGCATCAAAATCCCACAGAATAGGCCCAAGTGTGCGCAGCCACTGAGTTCCAAGTATGATATCAAAGCCATCCAGTGATTATGCATAGAAGTCCATGTGGAACGGCTCCCCGTCAATCTGTAGTAGCTGCCATCGAGCAACACCAGCAAATGGCACCCGTTCACCATTTGCCACACTGACTTTCAGATTTGGTCGTGCTGCAAGAGCGAGCCCTATACGCTGGACCACGTCGTCTCGTACGAAATTGTGGGTTGACCCTGAATCAACTAGAGCAATCAGGTCAGTATTGTCCAACTGAACTTGAAGTTGCATTGTCCTACTGGCGCAAATTCTAGTGAGGGTGTGTAACGAGACATGGGGATCATCATCTGATTCAGCAGGCAAGTGGTCTTCTGCTTCATCATCATAAATAACCTCAATGCAAAAACTCATGCTGCAGCGATGCCCGGGAGTGAATTCATCATCACAATTAAAGGACAACCCCTTCTCACGTCTCTTTGTCATATCTGCTGCTGTAAGACGCTTGAATGGTCGGCTGCCTGGAACTCTAGTGATGTTGCCTATACCCTGAACCACCTAGTAAAGGTGTACTCTGGTTGTGTTGCTCGATTGGCCAGCGGGATAGTGGACTAGAGCGGGAACGACCATGGTTTGATGATGTGGTTGCAACTGCAACAATCTCTACACGCTGCTCGAAAGCACGAGCTAAGCTCATAGCTTCCTGGAGATCCTGTGGTTTTTGCATCTCAACATCCACTCGGAGTAGATCCGTGAGCCCAGACGTGAATAGTTGCACCTGTTGCTTGCTTGAGAGAGGGTCATTATGAGCGAGCAAGGACAGGAATTTCTCCACATAATCTGTGACCGTGCCTGACTGCCGCATGCGTGCGATCTCGCCCAAAGGATTAGTCCGGATAGGTGGCCCGAAATGCAGGTTGCAACACTCCTTGAATCGAGGCCATGATGGCATACCCTCGTCGCGCTCCAGCTATATATACCACTCATGAGCGACGCCAGCCATATGACAGTCTACTAGCCAAACTTTGAATGCTTCATCCATGCGTTGCCCCCAAAAAATTGCTCGCAACGATTCAACCAGGTAAGCGGGTCTTCCCCAAGCCGAGACAAGCAGCCTGCTCACTAGCTCCCGGGGATGGGGCGCGGTCGCCTTCTTCGCCTCCGGTGGCATGGCGGGGATCCTTTGCGTCGCCGGTGGGATTCCTTCTGGGCCGGAGACCTCGGATGCAGCCATGGAGGGGACCGCTTCCTCCGCGTCGGACGTCAATGCCTCCTGTACTCGGTGCATTCTTTTCAGAGAGGATGGCGCGTGCTGATCACAGGCCGGTGATCACGCGATCACCGCGGGTGGTTTTGGTGTGTGCTGAGGTGGACCACGAGCAGGCGATTGCATGTGGGACCGTGGATCACGATGGGTGCGGTTCGAACTCTGCCTGGCGTGCGGTGGCCCGGGCTATTGGGATCGGACGTACGCAACTGGGTCTCTAATCCCCATCACTACCCTCTGCCTCGCTACCGCCAGAATCATCTGCGTCGCTGCCTCTCGCCCATCCTCCATTGGCCTCATCATCTCCGCCGCCTACGGCCTCCTCACCGGCTCCTCGCACGTTCGCCCAGGCTGTGCTTGGGTCTTGCTCGATGGCAGGTGCCCCGGGCCGCCCTAACGTGCCTGCGCCCGTGATGGCAACCGCGTCTGCTAGGGTGTCCTCTCCCTCTGTCTCTACTCCTGTGTATGGGGTGCAGTCCCCTCGAGCTCCTGTGCAAGGGACGATGAGACCTGCTGCGCTCGTGTCGGTGGGCTTGCCACCGAACTCCGCCGCCACTCTTGGGCAAAATTTTGGGGCTCGGCCTCCCTTCCCCATGCAGCCACCTCAGGGTCAGTTCAACAATGGGCCGTCGCCGTTCTCCGGACCAACGAGGATGCCGCTGTCAGGGGCCTTCCAGCAGGGGATGGGAGCACGACCATCTTTCATGCCATCGTTTGGCTAGCTGCCGTTGCAGCCGCCATTTTGAGGTCAACCAACTACTAGCGCCCCCTTATCCCAACAAGGGATGTATCTGCATGCTTCGACGCCCCAGCCGTTTAATGTTGGAGTCAGAGCTGTGGGTGCAATTGTGCCAAAGCGAAGAACAAAAAGAAGAAGCCATAGGTGGATTAGTAGGTGGCTTCGCAGTTAGTTCAGTACCCACCGCAGTTTCGTCAGCAGTCAGTTGGACAGTATGGGTATCCTGTTGTGCTAGCGGGTGCTTCCTTCCAAACTTCAGGGCAACAGGGGACCTACCAGTATGGTGTGCAGGGGACCGTTGATACCGCTGTGCCAATGGTTGCCGCTCTGGAGGTTGTTCTTACTGCATCGGGTTCTGCTACTATGGGTAAGAAGAATCTGAAGGCTGTTCGCTGCTGGAAGTGCGCGGTTAATACTCATGCGACTAAGGATTGCAAGGCGGTTCATTACTGTTATATTTGTGATAATTGTGCTCATCCCATTTTGAGATGCCCTGTTCTCAAGCAACCGCGTCCTACTCCTTACATGGCCGGTATTGGCAATGAAAGGACTTTGTTTTCTCAAATTCCTGATAATGTGGTTCATGATCATTTGGGGACTTCTCAGTCTCCCATAGCTTTGGTGAGTGTGTTTGGACAGATGGTGACGGCAGATGTTGTCTAGCGTCAGATTGCCAGGAGATGCCCGGTGCGTGATCAGTGGGAGTGGGAGGCTTTGCCGCATGGAGAGGCTGCTTTCCTTATGAGTTTCCTGTCGTTTGAGGATCTCAACATGGTGGATGGGATTCAGGTGTCTATGCCCCAGGGCAATTCTCAGCTAGCTTTCTCAGTTTTTCGTGCACTGGAGGTGCCCCATAAGTTTGAGCTAAAGCAGGTCTAGTTACACGTTGAGGGGGTTCCTCATTGTTTGCGATCCTTCTGGGGTCTATGGGCTATTGGTGGGCTCATGGGGATCACTCAAGATGTTGACTTGTTCCGTTTGAGGCGGTGTGGAGTCGTTCGGATCCTGGTTGCAATGACTGACACCTCGGTTTTTCTTGCAGCTGAGTGATGCTTTGGGTCATTACCTTAAGTCGGATGTTGTGGTCAAACTTAAGGCCTTCGAGCTTCGTTTCCGGTTGGAGCCTGCAGGTTATGCTCCGGAGCCAAAGTTTGTTCCTTTCCTGTGGCGGAAGAGGGATGAGGACCATGATGATGATGCAAATGGGAAGGGCCCTGATGATGCTATGGACATGTCTGATTGGACTGATGGTTACAGGATGCTGGGGATGGCTCTTCTTCGGCCTAGTCTGGTCAGGGGGATTCAGTGCCACCGTTTTCCATCTAGAGGGCTCAATTATTGACACATGGTTCTGCACCTTTGATCGCGATCACTCCTTTTAATCCCAATCCTTCTACGCCGCGTGGAATAAAAATTCTTGTGTCGCTTCCGTTGGGCTCTCCTCTTTGTGGTATCGCACCTGCAGTGATTTCGCCTCGGGTCTCTCCTTCTCAGCTGCAGGCTGCTTTGTGGGCGGCAGCTACTGGGGCTCAGACTCCTCCACGGTCGACGTCCCCTGCTCGTTGTAGACCCAATGTATTGGGTCGGTCTATTCCTCGCCCGGAGAGACCTGTGCTGGAGCCGGTGCTTCAGGTGTTGGACGACGAGCCTTCGGTGTGGGGACTGGCCCAAGAGGGGCTGGTCGACCGCGGTGCTACTCCGACCTCGCCGACTCTACCCTGGGTCACGCTGACCGGTTTCTCGTTGATCCAGGCATGCGGCCTTGGGTTGAGTGGGGAGCCAGGGTCTTCGTTGCGGAGACTGGCCCAGGAGGGGCTGGTCGACCGTGATGCTTCTTCGACCGCGCCGACTGTAGTCCTGGACGCGTCGGCTGGCCCCTCTTCTATCTAGGCAGGTGGCCTCGGGCTGAGTGGAGAGCCAGGGTCTTCGACAACCCATGTTGTACTGCTACATGGCGATGCTTCTGGAGGGACGGCGGACATTCGGCGTGGTCTGGCCTCCCAGGAGGGGTAGCCGGGCCATGCAGCGCGGAGGAGTGCTAGGCATGGTGTCGACGCCTCTGGGGCTTCGGCTACGGATGAGGACTCGTTGGTCAAGGCCATGCGGAGGAAGGCTGAGAAGAACCTCGACTCACAAGGTATAATGAATTCATCAAAGTCCTTCCTATCTTTCTCCAATTCGTCTATCGCTGAAAAATGGCTAATGTTGGAGTTAGTATGGGTAGATTTGTTAAGGATGTTTCTTTTTCTACTTCTATGTTGAGATGAATGGAGGTTGACTGTTTAACGGTTACTCCTAAGACTCATTTTTTTTGATCCTTCACCGACCGAGGAGGAGGAGTTGCATGCCACGGTAGATGGTCAACTCCTTTCTCACTTAGTTGGTGAAGTATTAGAGGTGGGCTTCGATGAGACTGAGTTGGGTTCATTATTTGAGCTTACAGCTTCTGGTCAAAAATCGAAGGGCCACAAATCTCGTAAAAGGTCTCGGGTATCCAAATCTCCTATTGTTTCTCAATGAATGGCATGTTCTCGAATAGCAGAGGTCTTCGTGACTTTGCTAAATATTCGTTCTTTGCGGATTGCATGAGAGATCATAATTTGGATTTCTTGGGTATTTCTAAGACTGGTAGACGCGATTTCACACAAGCTCAACTCAATCGCCTTTCTGGTGGAGTGGAGTTCACGTGGGTATCACATCCGCCGCGGGGTCAATCCGGGGGGATCCTGTTAGGCGCCCGAGATGAGACTATGGAAGTCTTAGCCAGTTCGGTTGGAGATTTTTTTATTAAACTCCATATCTGTAACAACGCTGATGATTTTCTATGGTCTCTAGTCGCTGTATACGGGGATGCCCAGGACGTTTTTAAGGCGGGCTTTTTACTTGAGTTGGTCAATCTGACTAAGGACAATCCGTATGTTATTCTCATAGGCGGAGATTTCAACTTGCTCAGATTCCCTCACGAAAAAGGCGGTGCTGTTTCGATGATCATTAGCCTTTCATGTTCAATGCTGTCATATAAAGCTTGGATTTACGAGAGGTTACAATGATCGGAAGACAGTTCACTTGGGCTAATAGTCTTCCTGAGCCTACATATGAAAAATTGGATAGGATGCTTATAGATACCGAATGGGAAGATAAATTCCCTATGGTAACTGTTCGGGCCCTAGAGTGTATTGAGGCTTTATCAGATCATGCTCCTATTTTATTGTCTGTTGGAACACCACCACGAAAATCCAAACATAGTTTCGAATTTGAACTTGGATGGATGGAACGTGAGGATTTCCATGACCTAGTAAAGGCTATTTGGGAGAAACGGTTAGTGGTCAAACACCTATATAGTGATGGAACAAAAAAATGCGTGCGTTACGCAAATTCCTTCGTGGTTGGGCCAGACATACTGCTGGAATCCTTAAAAAAGAGAAAATACCCCTTTCATCTATTATTAACGATTTAGAGGCTTCTGCGGAACTCGGGCTTTTATCTGCACAAGAGATTGAGCTTAAAAACCAATCTAATACAGAAATTGTCAGACTACTCCGTGAGGTGGAACTCAAATGGTATCAACGCTCTAAAGCGAAATTCATTCTGGAAGGAGATGCAAACACAAGATACTTTCATGATGTGGCTAATGGCAAGCATAAGAAGAAACTTATTCACTCTCTTATCCAGGATGAAGGTATGATTGAGGGGCAGGACCAACTTAAATCGTATATTACTAGTTATTATAAATCGTTGTTTGGTGCACCACCAGAGAACTCATTCTCGTTGGATGAGTCCCAAATGGCAGATATTCCTCAGGTTTCTGTTCTAGAAAACGACTTTCTAACAGCTCCGTATACGGAGGATGAGGTTAAGAAAGCCGTTTTTCAGATGGAACATAACAAGGCACCAGGACCTGATGGCTTTCCGACGGAATTTTACCAAAAGTTCTGGGAAGTTATCAAAGAGGACCTCATGCAATTGTTTGTGTTCCTGCATGCCGGGCAGTTAGAACTTTTTAGACTCAATTTTGGCGACATAATTTCACTTCCTAAGGTTAACAACGCAGAACGAATACAACAATATCGTCCAATCTGCCTTCTTAACGTTAGTTTTAAAATATTCACCAAAGTTGCTACGATTAGACTAAATTCGGCCGCTGACCATGTTGTAAGCCCATCTCAAACTGCTTTCATGCAAGGAAGGACTATCCTAGATGGGGTAGTAACCTTGCATGAAACAATTCATGAACTACACTCAAAGAAGTTGAATGGTGTATTGTTCAAAATTGACTTTGAGAAGGCTTATGACAAAGTTAATTGGTCTTTCCTTCAGCAAACACTCCATACGAAAGGTTTTTCTAAGGAGTGGTGTGCTCTCGTACGGTCTTTTGTGGATGGTGGTAGTGTTGCCATCAATGTCAATGATTACACTGGCAAATACCTCCATACCAAAAAAGGTCTAAGACAAGGGGATCCATTATCGCCTATACTATTTAACATAGTGGCTGATATGTTGTCTATCCTCACCGAGAGAGCTAAGGCTGACGGCCAAATTGAAGGATTGGTTCCTCATCTGGTTGATGGTGGTCTATCCATTCTTCAATACGTAGATGATACAATCTTATTTATGGAACACGACTTGGAGAAAGCAAAGAATCTGAAGTTAATACTATCAGTGTTTGAGCAACTCTCTGGATTGAAAATTAACTTCCATAATGGTGATTTGTATTGTTTTGGCGAGGCTCTAAATGAGTCCCACCTATATGCTGAACTTTTCGGCTATAGTCAGGGGCAATTTCCAATCAACTATCTGGGAATACCGATCCACTATCGGCGTCTCACGATTGCTGAATGGAAAATCATTGAGGAAAGACTACAAAATCGCGTTAATAGTTGGAAAGGTAAATTGCTATCCCTTGGTGGAAGACTGGTCCTCATAAACTCAGTACTCACCAACATGGTACTGTATATGATCTCGTTTTTCCAACTGCCAAAAGGTGTCTTAAAGAAAGTGGATTATTTCCGATCAAGATTCTTTTGGCAAGGGGATAGTGAAAAAAGAAATATCGACTGACCAGATGGAATGTGGTTTGCCGACCAAAAGAATATGGTGGACTGGGCATACATGATTTGCAAGTCAAAAACACCGTGCTTCTTGGTAAATGGCTTTTCAAACAACTATCAGAAGATGGTGTCTAGCAAACCATTCTATGGAGGAAATATGTTGGCTCCAAACCTGTGTCTCAAGTGGTTTGGAAACCCGGTGATTTACATTTTTGGGCTGGACTAATGGCGTCCAAAAAACATTTCTTCTGCTTTGGTGTTTTCAATATTAAGGATGGATCACAGGTTAGGTTCTAGGAAGATAAATGGCTTGGCCAAACTTCTCTTCGCGAACAATACCTAGCTCTATACTCGATTGTTAGGCACAAAGGAGATACCCTCTCTACAATATTGGGATCTGATCCTCCTAATGTGTCTTTCATACGAAGTCTCTTACGTCCTAGACTCGTATCATAGAACAATCTTCTATTACGATTATCCACGATACAATTTTCTAAGAGGATGGATGAGTTCAAATGGAAACTACTAGAGAGTGGTAAATTTTCTGTTGACTCATTATATAGAGCATTGATCCAACCTGATATTCTAGTGGTTGATAATTCTAAAATTTGGAACATGAAAATACCACTTAAAACGAAGATTTTCGCTTGGTACCTTCATAAATGGGTCATTCTCACAAAGGATAATCTTATTAAGAGGAATTGGCAAGGAAGTACACAATGTGTTTTTTGTCATCATAATGAGACAATTTGGCATTTATTCTTCCAATGCAAATTTGCTCGTACTATATGGTCAATCATCCATGTAGCCTCGGGTTTATCTCCTCCATGTTCGGTTACCAATATATTTTGTAATTGGTTGCACGGGATACACGATAAATATGGGACTTTATTTAGGGTGGGAGCGTTTGCCATTATTTGGTCGCTTTGGCTATATAGAAATGACAAGATTTTTAATAACATTGTGTCTTTTTCTCTTCAGGTGATATATCGAGCCACGACTATCCTACGATCATGGACTACTCTCCAACGTATGGAGTTTCGCAACTTGTTTGTGGCGGGGTATACGTGATTGGAGGCCACAGCAAGGGATATTTTTTCCCGACATGGATGGCAACGTGACCTGCGGATAGACCTGCCTTACATCGACGTGTGCCGTCGTTTTTTTATCATTCTTGTAATGTTGATACTTTTGTCCTGGTTACTTTCTCTCTGGTTGATCGGCTGTGTGCATCCTAGCTATGTAGAGGCCGGGTGTAAACATTATGGATATTACTAAAGCGCCCATTTTCAAAAAAAAAGGTAAGTGGGTTTTCCTTGCCCTCAAACTTAGGAAAATCCAATTTATGATAGCGGGGGGGGGGGGGGGGGGGGGGGGGGAGGGGGGGGGTGGGGGGGCTGGGGGGGGGGGTTGGTGGGTTGGGGTGGGGGCTTCGTCTCTGTGATATTGGGTGTGGGAGGGACCGGGCCAGATACTTGGAAATCTGGGTTGTTGTTGTGTGGTGCGAAGGACGGTACCCTGTAGCAAACTGTGGCGCTATTGGCAGTTGTTGTGACAGCGAAGGAGCTGTTGCGAGTACTGCGGCAGATTCGTCGAGGGCAGCCCCACCGAGGTGGTGAGTGTGTCTGCAAGCTGCACGGCCATGAGAGTCGCTGATACACCCGATGAAGCGAGAGGCTGGATGTTTGCTTGTGTTATTACGAGGCCGTTGCTGAGCGCCTTCTCCTCCAAGGGCTTTGATGCGTATGTTAAAGCCTGCAAAGCCGTCCTCCATCTTCTTGAGGAAAGTCTCCTGCATGGTAGCCATGGCTTTAGCCAGGTCACCATCGGTTGCTTTCTTGTCGTCATCGGACATGGTTTTAGTTAATCTGTCGTACTTACCAGTTTAAATTAATTACTGTCCACAGACCTACAGAGGGCGAGCGGGGCTGCCAATTTTTTGGCGCATGATTTGTACGCCCTCGGTGCGCCCAGGCATGGGCGAAAATTACACCGGAGAGTTGAGGGTGGGCTGGGGTGAACCAATATTTTGGCTTGGTTCCAAACGGGAGCCAAATCCCGCGGGCAAGCCAAAAAATTGGTAGGGTCGGCATCGGTTGTAAACCAAGCATACCCCTAATGCCAGTACTATGGTAAACTAGTTGCACCCACATGACCAACAACCACAGATAGTAGTACCTTACCCACAATATTTTTCGGGCCAAAGGTCATTTGTGCATCTGCTTCACAAGGCCCAGGCGTGGCAACATAATCCACCTTTTCTCACTTCAGTACCTGCATTGCATAATGCATGTTTTAAAACAAATATACAGAACTCTAACTAAAAAAATATTCTTATTCTGGTAGAAGCTACTTTACATAGATGTTAACTAGTTGGCAACATTACAATGAATTTGTTTTTTACATAGATAGTTCAGTAGCAATTTTCGTCATGTCAACAGGTAACCCGTGAATCCCCAGCTGCTTCATGTTCCCTTGCACGCTCAAGATTTTTTTTTCGTGACCTGACTAACTACATGATTAGCACCAAGTTACTAATACCGTAAAACGAAAATAGCTGCACCAGAATAGCAAATGGTAGCCATAATCCCCATAAACGGCGCAGTACTAAATAATGATATTGTTACAAGTGCATTATATAGGTAGAGTCCCAGCTAACTTTAGCAGTAGCTCGTATGTAAATAAAGTTGAAAATACTTTTAGCATTCTACAAGGGTAATGCCAATGACCCTAGGCAGCCGAAACATGAGACTACCCTTGAAAAGGACCATACCTTGCACATTTGACCTCGTTCTCCCTCTTCATTGGCAGAAAGGCTCCATCAAATACGAATAAATGGGGTTCACGCTGTGGTGCCGCAACAAATCAACCCTATGCAGGCCGTACTCAATATGCCTAGTTTAAATTCAAGGGGCGAATCACATGTGAGTCTATGGTGCTGCAACACGGAAGCAAAAGTTAATTTCAGATGTAACTTTGTCCCTCTGAAATCACTGGAAAATACTATTGTCTACTATACAAAAGGGCAGAAATATATTGTCAATTATGAGGGCAGCTCTACAGCTAACGACCTTATCCTCCTCCACTCTCTGTAGTTCACATCCCTGCAACTAACGCCCTCCCACAGAGGCCGAGGAGAGAGACGACAGTGAAATAAGGGGAAAAAGAGGAGGGAAAGGCAAAACCGAACCACATCAGCCATCCACCATCCTTCGCCGGCCACCACCTCAGAAACCCTAGCGCCCCAACATATCTCTCCCACACATGTGCCCACCACTCTGTCGATCTCCCTCCTTCAGTTCACCTCCTCCCGAGCTAGGCGCCTCCTGCTAACGGGAGAAGAGGCGGCGACTGCACGGGTTCGAGAGCAGAGGATGAGCTGGGCAAAAAGGGGAGGAGGAGGGGCGTGGGGCTCGAGGACAAAAAGGGGGAGGAGGCCGCATCTAGGATTTCCCCACCCAGCTGTGCGCCACCGCTGGTCTCCCTTGTGCCATCTCCTCTTCCTCTTTTCTTCGTGCGGGAGGGCAGAGGAGAAGGGAGGCGGGACGAAGCGGGAGAGGAGGGGAGGAGGGGTGTGGCAGCGGCGAAGAAAGAGGCGCGAGGCTCAAGGAGGGAAGGAATTTTTTTAAAAAAATGGGAAAGGTCCGGAAGGCCCAGAAACTGCTTCATTAAAATAGCGGTGGGTATGTTACAGAAACACCCCTATACCAAGGGGCACAAAAGATAAGGACGACACACTTGCAAAAAAGATCCTAGAAAAATAGTAGGAGATGCGATTAGGTCCTCGCTCTTCTCCACCGCATCCGGTCATTGTCGACGTCCTAGAGTTCGCATCGTCGTCGGGAACCTGCCACTTGGGGCAATGCCGACTATGGATCTCACGCACAGGGTGCCGAAAAGCTTTCGCCTCACACGGAAGAGCAAGCTCAGGCTTCGTCCGAGTGAAGAAGTGACCCTCCTGGCCACGGATAACAACGGCACAACCTCTCCGACATTGATGGAGAAACATAAGAGCAGCTTCACGAACCGCAGCACCCAGATGAGGCAGGCTTGGCGTCGTAGAAGGCTGAGCCCGGGGCATGCCACCCCTTCTCTCCTCGCCACCACGGCCGTCCGGAGAAGAGCGGCAGGAACCCGAAGCAGAAATTCACAAACCAAACACACAAGACTTATGAGGAGGGCCTCCGGAGCCGAGAACCACCACTGCACCAGGCTCCGACCGAGGAAGCGCAGCAGCTGGGCAGATCTTCTCCCAAAGATGATGGCTTGGGCCAAGCATGCCAGCACCCCGTCTGTCTCACGAAACCAGCGGCCACCATCATGTTCTTCTCCCACCCCTCGCCACCACATCCGGCCAGGAAGAGAAGAATGGCACTAGGCTGCCAGATCTAGAGGCAGCAGCACTTATTAGGAAGGCCTCCGTCCATGCCGGCAGCAGCAGCTAGCTCCATCCACTGGAGCTTGCCGAACCACCTCGGAGACGGCCGGCCGGCGTCGTGCAGGAACACCGGAGGGGACAGACTGGATGGCATCTCGCCACAAGCCACGAGGGCAGACACAAACAAACCTAAACCTAGACCTACGACACCTACGGCGAGAAGCCAAGGACCTAGCCTACAAGGGGGACCTCACCTCCGCCACTCTCCGGCGGCAGCACCGCCGTAGAGGGCTTTGGCTCCGCCAGAAATGAGGAGAGGAGGGTGTTGGGGATATACTTTCCGAGTATCCTCACTGTATCTCACTGGCCAGGGTGGCCCACTTCGGGTTAGAGCATTGCTTCACGGGCGGCCAATCAGGGAGAAGAAACGGAGTCCAGTCCGACTGCGGGAAGGCCCAGAAGACTTATCAACATAGGCCTGTAATGTTACTTGTAGTTCAAGATGTACTCTGTAACCGACCCTTAGTCATAGCCGGATAGGTCTCTCCTATAAACCTAGGTCGGATATCTATATAAGCCGTCCTAGGGACCAGCCTTTAGGGCACCCCACAATAGTTTACAATCTCAACTCGCACAGGCGAATCCCTTGTAACCCATATTCTGGCTCTGCCGTATTACTAGATTGCTAGCAGGAGTAGGATCCGTCCAAAGCCGGCGAATTCGAACCTGGGTAAACTTGTGTGCTCACCATCCCGGAACACCGTACATCTCACACCCCTCTCTTCCACATGCCTCGAGGACCCCCTCATGGTGTACTTGTCATCAATCCGACGACAGTTGGCGCCCACCGTGGGGCAAGTGAGCTTTGGATCTGCATTCCGAGCAGAATCTGCAAGAATCGGAATCGGTAAGACAATCATCGTCGGTCACGTCCTCTACGCCAGTGATGTCCCTCTCATCGTTCTCGACGAGACCTAGATTCCAGCTAGGGAGGCCGTGACTGCCTACACCATCATGTTTTCTGGTGAGATCGATGTTTACATCAGTTTCGCTGAACCTGCCCCACCCACCCCAGCGGTGATGATAGAGGCAAAAGAAGCTTCTAGGTCCACTTTGTCTGCGGAGGCGGCAGAGTTACAAATTCCGGAAAACCCTAATCCCACCCAGCCCGCACCTATTGTAGAGATAGTGGAGAAAGCTGAGCCTGAAGCAGATCTTATTGTGAATGTCGAATCTGGAGTGGATCTCCCTAGGGGGGTGAATCCCAGATCGATCTTCCTAACAAGGTCGAAATCTAGGAGGAACAAAACAACAACTATGGTTCTGGCTCTGCCAACACCGGAACGGATCAACCTTTTCTAAGGCACACGTTGAGGTGTATTATGCTGCATGACGCTAGCATGGATGAAATTCTTGAGATCATCAGACGTTTCAAGGAATCCCACGAAGAAAGCCGCAGCTACCTCAGGATGCACGCGTCGCGCATCGTTGGATATGTTGGATCCAGATCCGGCTCTGCCGATGCCGGGGAGAATGCTGACTCAATGTTGGAGGCGATCGGAACAAACACCGACTTACCAGCATCTTCAGATGATTCGATGACATCGACGGATTTTCGAAAGTTCTCCGTGGAATATGAAGAGGAGTACAACTCCAAAGCTATAGAAGTAGGAGAAGCCATGGACGAAGGATCCGGAGATAACTCTCCTAAAGCACATGATGACATGGATCTCGGAGATAATCCCGACGTCAAGATGTCCGAAAGTACCAATCAGAGCTTGACTTTGGGAAACGGACCCAAAGCCTTCTTTGCTACCGGTGCTGCCAAGAAAGCAAAGAAGAGGAACAAGAAGAAAACTATGGCAAACGATCCTCCTGCTGAGGAAGTAGTTGTCAAAGAATATGAACAAGACTCGAATGGATCCCTAATCCCAGACGAGCCAAAGGAAACTCCGGTGGATGGATACGTGGTTACCGCTGGTGCTCATAAACTCATCAGATATGCATTAACTACGCCAATCCCTAGTGCTATAGAGATTACACCTTCGGAATTGGAAGATAGGCCCAAGCCCTAGAAGCGCGTCGTCAAGTACTCGTGGATGAGGCTAACAACCTTATGGAAGAGAAGAAGCGCATAGCATCTGTGGGGCAGTTCCACTCCCTGCAGCATCACAAGACCCAGAACAGCCCCGTGCGGGCTAACAAAAATCTAGAAGTCCACAAGACCCTCTTTGAGGGAGATGAGGTCATCAAAGGAGAACCTCGGCTCGATAGCAAGGGAGATATGGTGTATGGAACATCAGTATTATCTTGTTCATAATGATAAGAAAATTGTGTTACTTCCCATGTCTCCTGAGAGTATTTTAAAAGATGCTCTTGCTAGAGCTAGTAGAGCACATAATGAGGGGGAAAAGCTGCGTGAAAATCAGATTGTTGCTAAGGAACTTATGCCTTCTCCAAGTACTTCTAAATCTGATCCAAAACATGCTAATGAAATTCGTTTGAAAAGTACTTATTTGCTAGCTAGCAAATCTGATATTTCTGAAATTGATGTGTGTACTACTGCATGTTATGCTATCATTTGGAAAGAAGTGTTGTTTTCGGCTAAGGAGATTCCTCCTTCGTTGCCACCTGCTATTGCTAACATTTTGCAGGAGTATGAGGATGTTTTCCCACAAGATGTACCTCCAGGACTGCCACCTATTCGTGGAATTGAGCACCAAATTGATTTGATTCCTGGAGCATCATTTCCCAACCGTGTGCCATATCGTACCAATCCGGAGGAGACGAAAGAGATTCAGCGATAAATTGAAGAACTTCTTGACAAGGGTCATATTCGTGAGTCTCTTAGTCCATGTGGTGTTCCTATTATTTTGGTACCAAAGAAACATGGTTCTTCGCGCATGTGTACTGATTGTAGAGCAATCAATAATATTACTATTCGATATCGTCATCCTATTCCTCGTTTAGATGACATGCTTGATGAATTGAGTGGCTCTACCATGTTCTCTAAGGTTGATTTGCGTAGTGGTTACCACCAGATTCGTATGAAGTTAGGAGATGAATGGAAAACTGCATTTAAAACTAAATTTGGCCTATATGAGTGGTTAGTAATGCCCTTTGGTTTAACTAATGCTCCCAGCACTTTCATGAGATTAATGAATGAAGTTTTACGTGCTTTTATTGGACATTTTGTGGTGGTCTATTTTGATGATATATTGATATATAGCAAATCTCTAGAAGAACATTTGGAACATTTACGTGATGTTTTTGATGCTTTACGTGCTACACGTTTGTTTGGTAACATTGCGAAGTGCACCTTTTGCACAGATAGAGTTGCTTTTCTTGGCTATGTTGTTACAACACAGGGTATTGAAGTTGACCCCGCCAAGATTGAAGCAATTTCGAGTTGGCCACAACCCAAAATAGTCACACAAGTGAGGAGCTTCCTTGGCCTCGCTGGATTTTATAGGCGCTTGGTCAAAGATTTTGGTTCCATTACAGCGCCGCTGAACGAGCTTACTAAGAAAGATGTGCCCTTTGTTTGGGGTGATGCACAACAAGAAGCCTTCATGCTACTCAAAGATAAGCTTACACATGCTCATATGCTCCAACTTCCTGATTTTAATAAGACCTTTGAGTTGGAATGTGATGCTAGTGGAATTGGTTTGGGAGGAGTGTTGTTACAAGAGGGAAAACATGTTGCATATTTTAGTGAGAAATCGAGTGGAGCTAGTTTGAACTATTCTACTTATGATAAGGAATTATATGCTCTTGTTCGGACATTACAAACTTGGCAACATTATTTATGGCCTAAAGAATTTGTTATACATTCTGATCATGAATCTTTGAAGCATATTCGTAGTCAAGCTAAGTTGAATAAATGTCATGCAAAGTGGGTTGAATTCATTGAATCTTTTCCTTATGTTATTAAACACAAAAGGGTAAAGATAATATTATTGCTGATGCTTTGTCACGTCGTAATACCATGTTATCTCAACTTGACTTCAAAACCTTTGGATTGGAAACTATTAAAGAACAATATATGAAAGATGTCGATTTTAAAGATGTTTTGCAACATTGTATAGAGGTTAGAACTTGGAACAAATTCATCCTCAATGATGGGTTTGTGTTCCGTGCTAACAAACTATGCATTCCAGAAGGTTCCGTTCGTCTTTTGTTGTTGCAGGAGGTGCATGGAGGAGGATTCATGGGTCACTTTGGAGTAAAGAAGACAGAAGACGTACTTGCTACACACTTCTTTTGGCCACACATGTGAAGGGATGTTGAGAGGTTTATTGCTTGCTGTACAACATGTCAAAAAGCTAAGTCACGCCTGAATCCACATGGTTTATATATGCCTCTTCCTGTTCCTAGTGTACCTTGGGAGGATATTTCTATGGACTTTGTTTTAGGATTACCTCGACACAGAAGGGGAGGGATAGTATTTTTGTGGTTGTGGATATATTTTCTAAGATGGCACACTTTATTCCTTGTCATGAGAGTGATGATGCTGCTCATGTTGCTGAATTATTCTTTCGCGATGTTGCTCGCTTGCATGGTGTGCCTAATACTATTGTTTCAGATCGTGATACTAAATTTCTTAGCCATTTTTGGAAATGTTTATGGGCTAAGTTGGGGACTAAGTTGCTGTTTAGTACTACATGTCATCCCCAAACTGATGGACAAACTGAAGTAGTTAATAGAACTTTGTCTACCATGTTACGGGCTGTTTTAAAGAGGAACTTAAAAATGTGGGAAGATTGTTTACCTCATATTGAATTTTCTTATAATCGTTCCGTGCATTCTACAACTAAGTTATGCCCTTTTGAGATTGTGTATGGTTTTGTTCCTCGTGCACCTAATGATTTATTACCTATTCCATCTTCGGTGCAACATAATTTTGATGCTACACAACGTGCTGAACAGATTCTTACGTTGCATAGGATTACTAAGGAAAATATAGAACATATAAATGCTAAATATAAAGTTGCTGGTGATAAAGGACGCAAGCATATTGTGTTTGATGTGGGAGATTTAGTCTGGTTGCATTTGCGCAAATATCGTTTTCCTGATTTGCGCAAGTCTAAATTAATGCCACTTGCTCCTGGTTCTTTTAAAGTGTTAGAGAAAATGAATGATAATGCATATAAACTTGAGCTTCCTGCAGAGATGGGCACGGTAAGTCCCTCATTTAACATTGCATATTTGAAACTATAATTTGGAGAAGAAGATGAGATTGCGTCGAGGACGACTTCAATTCAAGAAGGGGAGGACGATGACGACATCCCTTTGGTTGGTACAACCGTTGCACCTACAGCCACACTTCCTCTCGTTCCACAATTTCAAGGACCTCTCACAAGAGCTCATGCACGCCAACTAAATTTGCAGGTACTTTTGTTTCTAGGAACTATTCCTAATATTCGTGAGAATATGATTCTGCCTAAATCAGATGTGTGTATGTTACTTAGGAATGATGGGCCTAGCATGGATGAGAGGGACAAGCATTGGAGCATGATCATACATGGATATGATGGCAGCAATCGTGTGAGGATCAAGGATGACGCTGCAAGTGAAGATTTCAGAACTTTGAAGCCACCATAATGAAAAGACGAAGACATGGAAGAACTAGAGAGCTACACACTTCAAATTTTTGTCTATGTGATTAGATGGTGATGCGTCACCTTTAAATATGGGCCAGCCCATGTAATTTTCGTCCAAATAAAGGGGTTGAACTTTTAGAGTCTGTATAGTGGAGGAAACTGGCCTAGAGATGGATTTCAACCTCCTCCCCAAGGCTGGCCGGAATTCCCTTCTATTCCTCCATATATACTCCCATTAGGTCATCGTTTAGACTCGGATTTTGTTTAGTAAAAGACTTAGCCACGAGCTACTCTTCGCCATAGGCACAAGTGTCAAACCGACCTTTTGTACTACGCAAAGACAGAATCCCACCTCTTCAATAAAGCTTTCATCCGTATTCACAATCTTGATTGCATCTATAATTCTTGCTGGTTCTTCGATTGCTTGCAAGGATTGATCCTCGTGATCAGGTTGATCTAGCTCCAGCATGATCAATAGCCTCGGAAGTTGGTGTATCGATTGCTAAGGCGCAACGTCTCGCACGTTTGTAGTCGGATCGTCAGCGTCGACCTCCACCATAATTGATAGATATCTTCTCATCGAAAGATCGGGCACCTTTACCCTATCAAGTGGTATCAGAGCTCAGGTTTCTCGGTGAGATCTTACAGTTTTCGTAGTTTAGATTGCATCTGTTCTTCTTCCTATAAACCATAAAAACCCAACAAATTAGGGTTAGATGCGTATCCTAGAAACACTTTCGGGCTTATTGCATCGTTTCTTTTCAATATTTGCTTTGTTGAGTTCTAGTCTGCATCGTCGTGTCCAGTGCTGGTTTTAGATATTGATCTTTAGAGTTTCGAGTTCTGGTCACAATCATCACCACCGCCACCAAAGATTCCGCCATCACCACTGATTCCTCTATCACCACCACCATACACTTGCTACAACCCTACGCCCACATACCTCCTCCGCCACCACATATCCTTGTTCCAGTCCAGTTAAGTTTGTTTTTGTTTTCCTATTCATGCTTTCCATCATTGTAGATCCGATCCGAGTTGCAACTTGATCCGAGTTCCAGAAAGTTTCGGCCAGAAGGGAAGAGGAGGGGAGAGCAAAAAAAAAGTCTGGAAACTCCTCCGAATTTTTTTCGTCCTATACTGTTTTTAGGCTTCTGGGATCGTTTTGAGCTATACGCCATTATAGTGAAAAAAATGGCGTCTGCACGCTTTCCAGAGCAGTTTCGTGCAGTTTTCGGAAATTTCAAAAAAAACTTGAGCCTATCCTGATATTCCACTTTGCTGATCGTTTTGAGACACTTTCCATACTAGTGATTTGCGCCTCATTCGCACGTTGTTCAGAGCACTGGTGCCTATTGCTTTTCAGTGTCGCGGCGTGACTCGTAGTGTTCTAGGCTCGCGTCTCTAGCTTGGGATAGTCTAGGACCAGCACAGTACCGTCGTTGAGCTGTTATTCAACCTTGCATTGCTGTTTTGAAATTGTGTCTACATATATTGCAACCACCCAGAACTCCACATATTTCCTACACCGTGCGTTGACACCACCTGGCAATCGCTCTATTTAATATTCCTGAAGCTTGATCACAACGGTTGCTGCTCACCACCCGCTGCAGGGTAAGAATGGGTAAGAGTCTTGGTTTGCTTGACAGATTAAGCGCTTTCCACCACTGTTCCTGTTGTATCTCTATTATATACCTGTGCTTTTTGCGTACTAATCATGCCACCAGAAAACAACGAGACATAGCCATTGGAGGGTGAAGCCTTGCAGGCTCACGTCACCACACTTTTGGCTGACCATATGCAGGATGTGGACAAGCGTTTTACTGACACGATGGAGCAACTCGAGGGACTCGAGACCGCCTTCACCAGCAAACTCGACGCTAAATTCCAGGAGGTGCTAGCACGCTTACCTCCACCACCGACAGCTCGCGCGCCTCCTCCACAGCCGACTCACGGGGCTCCTACACCGCACTTGTTGGGACGTGCACAACGCATTCTCAAACATCCGGCGCAAACTTTGGTTGCGGGTGCTGCTGCCGCGGGCACTACTGCTTCTAGCGTTGCAGGAGCTACGGGCGTCACACAGGACCGTGATGCTCAGTTGGATGATTATTATGGGGAAGATGAGGACGAGGGCGAGTACACGGACGACTTCACAGTTGATCAGCCAACTGGTCGTCCTAGGCAATACAATCCCCACATTCGCCGTCCACCCCCTTTTCTGTTGGTACGTGATGATGACCATGTTGCTAAACAGAAATTAAATTTTCCTATGTTTAATGGTTGCTATAATCCTCATGCATACCTCTCTTGGGAATTAGAATTAGACCAGCGTTTTGCATGCTTAAATTATCCCGAGGATAGACGTGTTAGTGCTGCTACTTGTGAGTTCACTAGTTTTGCTTCCATATGGTGGTCTAAACATTGTCGTGCTAATCATGCTAATCCAATCACTACGTGGGATGCTTTAAAACATGCTATACGTATTCGTTTTGTTCCATCATATTATTAGCGTTCCATGCTTACCAAATTAGCACGTCTAGATCAAGGCAAAAATTCTGTAGAGGATTACTATCAGGAGTTGCAAACTGGCATGCTGCGTTGTGGTATAGAGGAGGATAATGAAGCATTAATGGCACGATTCGTAGGTAGGTTAAATAAGGAAATTCAGACCATTCTTTGATATAAATCTTATCACACTATTACCCGTTTGTTCCATCTTGCTTGCAATGCTGAATGTGAAGTGCAGGATCGACGCGAGGCGATACAAACTAATTATTCTGCAGGGCGTTCTACTTGGAGATCACCGAATTCGGCGTCATGGGCTGCTGCACCTACACCTCCAGTGACCACATCCACGCGATCTGCAGCATCTACACCACCTCCGTTTGCTGCACGGAAGACTACTATGGGACCAGCCCCGAGTGATGTGTCCTCCATGGCATCTACGGGCAAGTCCAACCACATTCAGTGTCGCAAATGTGACTGACTTGGTCACTTTGCGCGTGATTGTGCCTCCTCTCGTGTGATGATTGCTCTTGAGGATGGTGGATACGATTCCGCTAGTGATTATGATGAAGATACTTTGGCTCTTATTGCATATGATGAGCAATGTGCTGCAGCACCCACGGAACAAGATTCTCAATATATGGCTGCAGAACATGCGGAGAAATACCCAAGTTTAATTGCACAACGAGTCTTGAGTGCACAAATTACCAAGGCCGAGTCTGATCATCGCCATAATCTGTTCCATACCAAGGGTGTGGTTAAGGATCGTTGTATTCGCATTATTATTAATGGAGGGATCTGCAACAACTTGGCGAGCATGGAGATGGTTGAAAAGCTTTCTCTCACGACACGACCCCATCCTCGTCCATATCACATTCAATGGTTTAATAGCAGCGGCAAGGTTAAGGTAACACGTACAGTTCGTGTGCATTTTACTATAGCTGCATATGCTGATATGTTGAGTGTGATGTTGTCTCTATGCAAGCATGTGCTCTTTTACTTGGTAGACCATGGCAATTTGATACAAATTCTATACACTATGGTAGCACAAATCAGTATTCTCTTGTTCAGAATGATAAGAAAATTGTGTTACTTCACATGTCTCCTGAAAGTATTTTAAAAGATGATCTTGCTAGAGCTAGTAGAGCACATAATGAGGGGAAAAGCTGAGCGAAAATCAGATTGTTGCTAAGGAACTTATGCCTTCTCCAAGTACTTCTAAATCTGATCCAAAACATGCTAATGAAATTTGTTTGAAAAGTACTTGTTTGCTAGCTAGCAAATCTGATATTTCTGAAATTGATGTGAGTACTACTGCATGTTATGCTATCATTTGCAAAGAAGTGTTATTTTTGGCTGAGGAGATTCCTCCTTCGTTGCCACCTGCTATTGCTAACATTTTGCAGGAGTATGAGGATGTTTTCCCACAAGATGTATCTCCAGGACTGCCACCTATTCGTGGAATTGAGCACCAAATTGATTTGATTCTTGGAGCATCTTTGCCCAACCGTGCGCCATATCGTACCAATCCGGAGGAGACGAAAGAGATTCAGCGACAAATTGAAGAACTTCTTGACAACGGTCATATTCGTGAGTCTCTTAGTCCATGTGATGTTCCTATTATTTTGGTACCAAAGAAAGATGGTTCTTCGCGCATGTGTACTAATTGTAGATCAACCAATAATATTACTATTCGATATCGTCATCCTATTCCTCGTTTAGATGACATGCTTGATGAATTGAGTGGCTCTACCATGTTCTCTAAGGTTGATTTCCGTAGTGGTTACCACCAAATTCGTATGAAGTTAGGAGATGAATGGAAAACTGCATTTAAAACAAAATTTGGCCTATATGAGTGGTTAGTGATGCCCTTTAGTTTAACTAATGCTCCCAGCACTTTCATGAGATTAATGAATGAAGTTTTACATGCTTTTATTGGACATTTTGTGGTGGTCTATTTTGATGATATATTGATATATAGCAAATCTGTAGAAGAAAACATTTACGTGTTGTTTTTGATGCTTTACGTGTTGCACATTTATTTGGTAACATTGCGAAGTGCACCTTTTGCACGGATAGAGTTGCTTTTCTCGGTATGTTGTTACAGCACAGGGTATTGAAGTTGACCCCCGCCAAGATTGAAGCAATTTCAAGTTGGCCACAACCCAAAACAGTCACACAAGTGAGTTTCCTTGGCCTCGCTGGATTTTATAGGCGCTTTTTCAAAGATTTTGGTTCCATTGCAGTGCCGCTGAACGAGCTTACTAAGAAAGATGTGCCCTTTGTTTGGGGCGATGCACAACAATAAGCCTTCATGCTACTCAAAGATAAGCTTACACATGCTCCTTTACTCCAACTTCCTGATTTTAATAAGACCATTGAGTTGTAATGTGATGCTAGTGGAATTGGTTTGGGAGGAGTATTGTTACAAGAGGGAAAACCTGTTGCATATTTTAGTGAGAAATTGAGTGGAGCTAGTTTGAACTATTCTACTTATGGTAAGGAATTATATGCTCTTGTTCAGACATTACAAACTTGGCAACAATATTTATGGCCTAAAGAATTTGTTATACATTCTGATCATGAATCTTTGAAGCATATTTGTAGTCAAGCTAAGTTGAATAAACGTCATGCAAAGTGGGTTGAATTCATTGAATCTTTTCCTTATGTTATTAAACACAAAAAGGGTAAAGATAATATTATTGCTGATGCTTTGTCACGTCGTTATACCATGTTATCTCAACTTGACTTCAAAATCTTTGGATTGGAAACTATTAAAGAACAATATATGAAAGATGCCAATTTTAAAGATGTTTTGCAGCATTGTCTAGAGGGTAGAACTTGGAACAAATTCGTCCTCAATGATGGGTTTGTGTTCCGTGCTAACAAACTATGTATTCCAGAAGGTTCCGTTCGTCTTTTGTTGTTGCAGGAGGCGCATGGAGGAGGATTGATGGGTCACTTTGGAGTAAAGAAGACAGAAGACGTACTTGCTACACACTTCTTTTGGCCACACATGTGAAGGGATGTTGAGAGGTTTATTGCTCGCTGTACAACATGTTAAAAAGCTAATTCATGCCTTAATCCACATGGTTTATATATGCCTCTTCCTATTCCTAGTGTACCTTGAGAGGATATTTCTATGGACTTTGTTTTAGGATTACCTCGAACACAGAAGGGGAGGGATAGTATTTTTGTGGTTGTGGATATATTTTCTAAGATGGCACACTTTATTCCTTGTCATAAGAGTGATGATGCTGCTCATGTTGCTGAATTATTCTTTCGCGATGATGTTCACTTGCATGGTGTGCCTAATACTATTGTTTCAGATCATGATACCAAATTTCTTAGCCATTTTTTGAAATGTTTATGGGCTAAGTTGGGGACTAAGTTGCTGTTTAGTACTATATGTCATCCCCAAACTAATGGACAAACTGAAGTAGTTAATAGAAATTTATCTACCATGATACGGGCTGTTTTAAAGACGAACTTAAAAATATGGGAAGATTGTTTACCTCATATTGAATTTGCTTACAATCGTTTCGTGCATTCTACAACTAAGTTATGCCCTTTTGAGATTGTGTATGGTTCCGTTCCTCGTGCACCTATTGATTTATTACCTATTCCATCTTCGGTGCTGAACAGATTCTTACGTTGCATAGGATTACTAAGGAAAATATATAAAGTATGAATGCTAAATATAAAGTTGCTGGTGATAAAGGACGCAAGCATATTGTGTTTGATGTGGGAGATTCAGTTTGCTTGCATTTGCGCAATGATCGTTTTCCCGATTTGCGCAAGTCTAAATTAATGCCACGTGCTGCTGGTCCTTTTAAAGTGTTACAGAAAATGAATGATAATGCATATAAACTTGAGCTTCCTGCAGAGATGGGCACGGTAAGTCCCTCATTTAACATTGCAGATTTGAAACCATACTTTGGAGAAGAAGATGAGATTGCATCGAGGACGACTTCAATTCAAGAAGGAGAGGATGATGACGACATCCCTACGGTTGATACAACCGTTGCACCTACATCCACACTTCCTCTCGTTCCACAATTCTAAGGACCTCTCACAAGAGCTCGTGCACGCCAACTAAATTTTCAGGTACTTTTGTTTATAGGAACTATTCCTAATATTCGTGAGAATATGATTCTGCCTAAATCAGATGGGTGTATGTTACTTAGGAATGATGGGCCTAGCATGGATGAGAGGGACAAGCATTGGAGCATGATCATACATGGAGATGATGGCAGCAATCGTGTGAGGATCCAGGATGACGCTGCAAGTGAAGATTTCAGAACTTTGAAGCCACCATAATGAAAATATGAAGACATGGACGAACTAGAGAGCTACACACTTCAAATTTTTGTCCTTGTGATTAGATGGTGCTGCGTCACCTTTAAATATGGGTCATGCCCATGTAATTTTCATCCAAATAAAGGGATTAAACTTTTAGAGTCCGTATAGTGGAGGAAACCGGCCTAGAGATGGATTTCGACCTCCTCCCCAAGGCTGGCCGAAATTCGCTTCTATTCCGCCATGTATACTCCCATTAGGTCATCGTTTAGACTCAGATTTTGTTTAGTAAAATACTTAGCCAGGAGCTACTCTTCGCCATAGGAACAAGTGTCAAACCGACCTTTTGTACTACGCACAGACAGAATCCCACCTCTTCAATAAAGCTTGCATCTATATTCGCAATATCTTGATTGCATCTATAATTTTTGCTGGTTCTTTGATTGCTTGCAGGGATTGATCCTCGTGATCTGGTTGATCTAGCTCCGGTATGATCAATAGCCTCGGAAGTTGGTGTATCGATTGCTAAGGCGCAACGTCTCGCACGTTTGTAGTCGGATCGTCAATATCGACCTCCACCATAATCGACAGATATCGTCTCATCGAAAGATTGGGCACCTTTACCCTATCACGGTTTCAAAAAAAATTGATATGTCATAGGTGATGGTTCAGGGAGTGATGCCTGCATCTTATGAAATACATCCCCAGCGTTTGGGTACTGCTTGATTCTTCCATATGCTTCCATGAGCACGGTCTGAGATATCAGAGTCAGCCGGTAACATTTTGTTGTTCATGTACTTTAGGACCCTCTCCACCTTGCTAAAATCACCCAACTTTCCCACCAATACTGTGTTCTAAGTCATTGAAGAATCTGAAGAACAAAAAGTTGCAGACATTTATATATTTCAGAAATCCTTGGAGCATATTGCTCGTGGATTGAAGAGTCACCTGTAAATGTTATAAGAAACTTTATTACTTTAAACAAGTAAACCACATGATACATTTGCATTGCTGACGCCAGGAAACATGTTTACCATAGATTAAAACAAGAGAAGGACTATCAATGCACAAGAAAGGAAACTGCAATACAACAGGTGTGAGAAACTTCCTATTCATCGGGAATGATACTGAACTACTAACAGATGTGGATATAACATTAGATTATCTAGGGTGTGTTTGGTTTGAGCCCCAACTTGCCTAACCAAAATATTGGCATGACCAATGCAAAGGCAACACCAAAATTTTGGTGAGCCATTGTTGTTTGGATTGTAGCCACTGTAACTGCCAAAATTTTGGCAAGATTGCTAGGCTTTTATTTGATTTGCAGCCAATTAACTTTCTAGACATTTTTACAAGTTGTTTTAACTAGCACTTTATTTGATTTGATTCAGATTTAGATTTCATGAAGAGCGAACAAAAAGGGAAGCACCAGTTAGAAACCTAATCGCTTTTGCATGCAGAAAAAATACACGGCGGAGTGTTGTGTCGTTTAATTCGAAGGTTGTATGGATAGTTCACCGGAGGCCGAGGCCGGCGGAGATGGAAGGGCGCCGTGGCCGGCGCGGGTTGGCAGCAGAGGTTGGGAAATCAGATAATTAGATTAGGCCAGGATAGCATATAGAGAAGATAGAGTTTTCTTATTGCTTGCCCTAACGTTACAGATCTGGGGGCTTATAAAGCCAAACAAGGATAAGTGTCCTGGGAGGACACGGACTCATAACAGACTAGGACTCAAACTATTCTAACTTCTAAACTAACTCAGACATGGACTTTGTCTTGTGGTTTCCTTGTGCTGCAAGGGTCACACCAGACCCTTCCTTCTGTGATCTGTGCTGATAGTGTATCCCCTAGTGTGCGTCCACAACACTTCTCCCCTCCTCTCGAAGCAGCTCGTCCTCGAGCCGAAACTCCGAAAACTGCTCCTTGAACTTTGCCATGTCTTCCCATCTAGCTTCACTTCGAGGTAGCCCTTGCCAAGTGACGAACACTTCCCATTTGTCACGGCGTAGACGTGCTTTGTCTACCTTTATTGGAGTGGGCACTGTTCTGTCATGCTCTATAGTAGGCAGCACCGGGGCCTCCTTTGGCACAATTCCATGGAAACGCTTGAGAAGGCCAACATGGAACACATCATGGATCCGGGTACTCGGAGGTAGCTGAAGGCGATAAGCCACGGTGCCAATTCTTTCCAATATTTGAAATGGGCCATAGTATAGTGGTGCAAGCATGGCATGGAAGTGAATAGCCAGGTTAGCTGCTTTGCGATGTTGCAATCAGATCCAAACCCAATCTCCCACTTCAAATTCGAGCTTCCGGTGATGATTATCATGCTGCTCTTCCATGACATTTTGTGCAAGGAGTAGCCTCTCCTTAATCTCCTGTAGAAATTCATCCATGTCGAACAAAGTACGTTCAACTGTATCCACCTTGGCAGTACCTAATTCGTAGGATTTGATGGAAGGAAGATCACGACCATAGACAACCTTAAAGGGGCTAGTCTGAATGACACGCTGGAAACTCGTGTTGTAGTTATATTCTTCCCAAGGAAGCCACTTCACCCAATCTCTAGGCTGATCCCTAGATAAACATCACAAGTACATCACAATGATGCGATTGACGACCTCAGACTGCCCATCTGATTGGGGGTGAAAAGCTGATATGAAGTTAAGTTTAACCCCATATAGACGAAAGAGCTCCCGCCAAAAATTACTAGTAAATGTTGGATCCCGGTCGCTAACTATGGATGCTGGAAAACCATGGAGACGTACCACCTCAGCGAAGAACAACCGTGCTACTGAACTTGCCGTGTATGGGTGGGATAAAGCAATAACGTGCGCATATTCGGAGAAGCGATCCACAACCGTAAGGATGACTGATTTTCCATTGACCTTGGGTAGACCTTCAATGAAGTCCATTGAAATATCCGTCCAAATTTGGTATGGTACTGCAACAGGCAGCAACAGACCAGCAGGATGCAAATGTTCTGTTTTATTCCGTTGGCATGTATCACAATTTCGCACCCAATCAGCCACCAATGTTCTGTCCCCAGGAATATAGAAGTCGCTGCATAGCCGGTGCAATGTTTTCTGAACGCCTTCATGTCCCAAGCTATGTATTGCCGCCAAAACTATTGGAACCAATGTTGAGTCGGCAGGGAGAAATCTTCTACGTTCGTGGGTGACCAACCCATCCACCAAGCCCCATGGAGCAGCTAATTCTTTAGACTCAATTCATTGTTTCTTTGAAAGTAGCAGGGGATGTTCCTGTCCCTCGTTGTGGCTATCTTCAATGAGCTCAAAGTGTGGAAAGGAAAGTGACATTACAGTTGCCTGCTCATCGCGCCCAGAAAGAGCATTTGCCACCCTATTTTGACACCCTGGACGAAACTCAATTGTGAAATCAAATCCAAATAATTTGCTCACGCATTGGTGTTGAGGGACTGTTGATAGTCGTTGATCCAACAGAAATTTCAGACTATAGTGATCAGTGTGAATCACAAACCGATTACCCCACAAATAAGGTCGCCAATGATGCACAGCCTTCACTAACCCAATCAGATCTCTCTCGTATGCAGCAAGTTTCGCATGATGTGGAGCAATGGGCCGACTAAAAAATGCCAGGGGTCGATCACCCTGATGTAGTACAGCCCCAAATCCTGAACCTGAAGCATCACAATGACCATGAAGGGTTGGCTGAAATCCGGTAACTCTAGAATCGGTCTTGTAGCCAATGCATCTTTTAGGCTCTGAAAAGCACGGTCAGCCTCCGATGACCATGCAAAAGATTCCTTCTTCAAGAGCTTTGTCAATGGAGCTGCAGTTGTGCCATAATCACTCACAAACTTGCGATAGTAGCCTGCCAATCCCAAGAACCCGCGGAGCGCATGCACCGAGCACGGGGTCGGCCATTCACGGACCGCCTGAACCTTCTCGCTATCCATGGCAACCCCCTCCTTGCAGAAATCCTATGATCTAGATAGGAAATAGTTGATGCGCTTGTAGTAATTGGAGAATAACTCGAACATGGCGAAGGTGCTATGACCATGAATTGTTGTAAATCAAGATGTCATTAAAAAAGACAAGAACGAACTTACGAAGATGTGGTTTGAGCACATCATTCATCAAAGCTTGGAATGTCGCTGGTGCAGTAGTGAGGCCAAACAGCATCACCAAAAACTCAAAAGGACCTTCATGTGTTCGAAAAGTTGTCTTCTTGATATCTTCCTCAGCCATGCGAACTTGGTGGTATCCGGACCGCAAGTCCAGCTTGCTGAAGTAACGTTCCCCCTTTAATTCATCGAGTAGCTTGTCGATGTGGGATCGGAAATTTATCCTTGATTGTTTTCTCATTCAGCGCTCGAAAGTCCACACAAAAACGCCATGAGCTATCCTGCTTCTTGACCAATATAACGGGCGAGGAGTAGTCTAAATTACTTTCACGGATAATCCCCTAGGATAACATCTCTTTGCACAGTCTTTCAAGTTCTCCCTTCTGTGTGGCTGGGTATCAATATGGCCGCACTACAATGGGGCCTATCCCAGGCACTAAGCGGCTACGATGGTCACATCGGCGAGCTGGTGGCAGTCCTGTGGGCTTGGCAAAAACATCTTTGAATGTGCTCAACAACATTGTCATCAAGTCTATACCAACAACACTATGTGAGTGAGGTTGGGAAGTGGCAGGAATCCCATGCCAAAACACCTGGTAATCTGAACGCCGAAAGGCCATGGTTAATGCATCAAAATCCCACAGAATAGGCAGGAATCCAAGTATGATATCAAAGGCATCCAGTGATAATGCATAGAAGTCCACGTGGAACGGCTCCCCATCAATCTGTAGTAGCTTCCGTCGAGCAACACCAGCAGATGGCACCCGTTCACCATTTGCCACAGTGACTTTCAGATTTGGTCATGGTGCAAGAGCGAGCCCTATTTGCTGGACCACGTCGTCTCGTACGAAATTGTGGGTTGACCCTGAATCAACTAGAGCAATCAGGTCAGTATTACCCAACTGAACTTGAAGTTGCATTGTCCTACCGGCGCAAATTCCAGTGAGGGTGTGTAACGAGACATGGGGATCATCATCTGGTTGAGCAGGCAAGTGGTCTTCTGCTTCATCATCATAAATAACCTCAATGCAAAAACTCCTGCTACAGCGATGCCCGGGAGTGAATTTGTCATCACAATTAAAGCACAACCCCTTCTTGTCTCTTTGTCATCTGCTGCTGCTATAAGACGCTTGAATGGTCGGCTGCCTGGAACTCCAGTGATGTTGCCTGTACCCGGAGCATCTCCTCTTGCTTGCCCTGAACCACCTAGTAAAGGTGTACTCTGGTTGCGTTGCTGGATTGGCCAGCGGGATAGTGGACTAGAGCAGGAATGGCCATGGTTTGCTGATGTGGTTGCCTCTACAACAATCTCCGCACGCTGCTCGAAAGCACGAGCTAAGCTCATAGCTTCCTGGAGATCCTGTGATTTTTGCATCTCAACGTCCACTCGGAGTAGATCCGTGAGCCCAGACGTGAATAGTTGCACCTGCTGCTTGCTTGAGAGAGGGTCATTATGAGCGAGCAAGGACAGGAATTTCTCCACATAATCTGTGATCGTGCCTGACTACCGCATGCGTGCGATCTCGCCCAAAGGATTAGTCCGGATAGGTGGCCCGAAACGCAGGTTGCAACACTCCTTGAATCGAGGCCATGATGGCATACCCTCATCGCGCTCCAGCTGTATATACCACTCATGAGCGACGCTGACCATATGATAGGCTGCTAGCCAAACTTTGAATGCTTCATCCATGTGTTGCCCCCAAAAACATTGCTCGCAACGATTCAGCCAGGTAAGCGGGTCTTCCCCAAGCTGAGACAAGCAAGCTGCTCACTAGCTCCCGGGGATGGGGCGCGGTCGCCGGTTAACCATGACGCCCGAGGGACTTGGGTCGCTGGCGGTGGGATCTGCCTCCATGGAGTCGACTGGTTCGGGGTCCAGATTCCACTGCTTGGGATCGGAGTCTGGTTCTGATAGGGAGGAAGCCATGTCTGCGCGGGTGGCTCTCGAGGATCTAGAAGATGAGTCGGGTGAGCTGGGGTGGACAATTGTCTGCCGCCGGCGTAGGAAGACTGGGGAGGAGCTCCGGCAAGCGTTCTAGGAGGAAATTGGGTTTCCGGCGGCGGCCTCAAGGTTTTGGGAGCGAGGCTCGTCGTCTTCACCGCCTCGGCCGCCTTCTTCGCCTCCGGTGGCTTGGCGGGGATCCTTTGCGTCGCCGGTGGGATTCCTTCTGGGCCGGAGACCTCGGATGCGGCCATGGAGGGGACCGCTTCCTCCGCGTCAGATGTCCGCGCCTCCTGTAGTTGGTGCGTTCTTTCCGGAGAGGATGGCGCACGCTGATCGCGGGCCGGTGATCACGCGATCAACGCGGGTGGTTTTGGCGTGTGCTGAGGTGGACCACGAGCAGGCGATTGCGTGTGGGACCGTGGATCACAATGGGTGCGGTTCGAACTCTGCCTGGCGTGCGGTGGCCCGGGCTATTGGGATCGGACGTACGCGACTGGGTCTCCAATCCCCGTCGCTACCCTCTGCCTCGCTACCGCCGCAATCATCTGCGTCGCTGCCTCTCGCCCATCCTCCGTTGGCCTCGTCATCTCCATCACCTACGGCCTCCTCGCCGGCTCCTCGCACTTTCTCCTAGGCTGTGCTTAGGTCTTGATCGATGGCAGGCACCCCGGGCCGCCCTAACGTGCATGCGCCCGCGACGACAACCACGTCTGCTAGCGCGTCCTCTCCCTCTGTCTCTACTCCTGCGTATGGCGTGCAGTCCCCTCGAGCTCCTGTGCAAGCACCGATGAGACCTGCTGCGCCCGTGTCGGTGGGCTTGCCACCGAACTCCGTCGCCGCTCTTGGGCAAAATTTTGGGGCTCGGCCTCCCTTGCCAATGCAGCCACCTCAGGGTCAGTTCAACAATGGGCCACCGCCGTTCTCCGGACCACCGGGGATGCTGCCACCAGGGGCCTTCCAACAGGGGATGGGAGCGTAGCCATCTTTCACGCCACCGTTTGGCCAGCTGCCGTTGCAGCCACCGTTTCGAGGTCAACCAACTACTGGCGCCCCCTTATCCCAACAAGGGATGTATCCGCATGCTTCGACACCCCAGCCCTTTAATGTTGGAGTCGGAGCTGTGGGTGCAACTGTGCCGAAGCGGAAGAACAAAAAGAAGAAGCCACAGGTGGATTAGCAGGTGGCTTCGCAGTCAGTTCAGAACCCGCCGCAGTTTCATCAGTAGTTAGTTGGACAGTATGGGTATCACGTTGTGCCAGTGGGTGCTTCCTTCAGGACTTCGGGGCAACAGGGGACCTACCAGTATGGTGTGCAGGGGACCGTTGATACCGTTGTGCCAGTGGTTGCCGCTCTAGAGGTTGGTCTTACTGCATCGGGTTCTGCTGCTATGGGTAAGAAGAATCTGAAGTCTGTTCGCTGCTGGAAGTGCACGGTTAATACTCACGCGACTAAGGATTGCAAGGCGGTTCATTACTGTTATATTTGTGATAATTCCGCTCATCCCACTTTGAGATGCCCTATTCTCAAGCAACCACGTCATGCTCCTTACATGGCCGGTATTGGCAATGAAAGGACTTTGTTTTCTCAGATTCCTAATAATGTGGTTCGTGATCATCTGGGTACTTCTCAGTCTCCCATAGCTTTGGTGAGTGTGTCTGGACAGATGGTGACAGCAGATGTTGTCCAGCGTCAGATTGCCAGGAGATGCCCGGTGTGTGATTAGTGGAAGTGGGAGGCTTTACCGCATGGACAGGCTGCTTTCCTTGTGAGTTTCCCATCGTTTGAGGATCTCGACAGGGTGGATGGGATTCAGGTGTCTGTGCCTCAGGGCAATTCTCAGCTGGCTTTCTCAGTTTTTCGTGCGCTGGAGGTGCCCCATAAGTTTGAGCTAAAGCAGGTCTGGTTACACGTTGAGGGGGTTCCTCATTGTTTGCGATCCTGCTGGGGTGTGTGGGCTATTGGTGGGCTCATGGGAATCACTCAAGATGTTGACTTGTTCAGTTTGAGGCGGCGTGGAGTCGCTCGGATCCTGGTTACAATGACTGACACCTCGGTTTTCTCACAGCTGAGTGATGCTTTGGGTCATTACCGTAAGTCGGATGTTGTGGTCAAACTTAAGGCCTTCGAGCTTCGTTTCCGGTTGGAGCCTGCAGGTTATGCTCCGGAGCCAGAGTTTGTTCCTTTCCTGTGGCGGAAGAGGGATGAGGACCATGATGATGATGCAAATGGGAAGGGCCCTGATGATGCTATGGACATGTCTGATTCGACCAGTGGTTTACAGGATGCTGGGGATGGCTCTTCTTCGGCCTAGCCTGGTCAGGGGGATTTGGTGCCACCGTTTTCCATCCGGAGGGCTCAGTTATTGACACAGGGTTCTGCACCTTTGATCGCGGTCACTCCTTTTAATCCCAATCCTTCTACGCCGCATGGAAAGGAAATTCTTGAGTCGCTTCCGTTGGGGTCTCCTCTTCATGGTGTCGCACCTGTAGTGATTTCGCCTCGGGTCTCTCCTTCTCAGCTGCAGGCTGCTTTGCGGGCGGCAGCTGCTGTGGCTTGGACTCCTCCGTGGTCGACGTCCCCTGCTCGTTGTAGACCCAATGTATTGGGTAGATCTATTCCTCACCGGGAGGGACCTGTGCTGGAGCCGGTGCTTCAGGTGTTGGACCACGAGCCTTCGGCGCAGGGACTAGCCCAGGAGGGGCTGGTCGATCGTGGTGCTACTCTGACCTCGCCGACTCTACCCCGGGTCACGCTGAACGGTTCCTCGTTGATCCAGACATGCGGCCTTGGGTTGAGTGGGGAGTTGGGGTCTTCGTCGCGGAGACTGGCCCAGGAAGGGCTGGTCGACCGTGATGCTTCTTCGACCGCGCCGACTGTAGTCCTGGACACGTCGACTGGCCCCTCTTTGATCCAGGCAGGCGACCTCAGGCTGAGTGGCGAGCCAGGGTCTTCGACGACCCACGTTGTACTGCTACATGGCGATGCTTCTAGAGGGACAGCGGACGTTGGGCATGGTCTGGTCTCCAAGGAGGGGCAGTCGGGCCATGCAGCACGGAGGAGTGCTAGGCATGGTGTCGATGCCTTTGGGGCTTCGGCTACGGATGAGGACTCGTTGGTCAAGGCCATGCGGAGGAAGGCTGAGAAGAACCTCGACTCGCAAGGTATAATGAATTCGTCAAAGTCCTTCCTATCTTTCTCAATTCATCTATCGCTGAAGAAATGGCTAATGTTGGAGTTAGTATGGGTAGATCTGTTAACGATGTTTCTTTTCCTACTTCTGTGTTGAGACGAATGGAGGTTGACTGTTTAATGGTTACTCCTAAGACTCATTTTGTTTCTGATCCTTCACCGACCGAGGAGGAGGAGTTGCATGCCACAGTAGATGGTCAACTCCTTTCTCACTTAGTTGGTGAAGTATCAGAGGTGGGCTTTGATGAGACTGAGTTGGGTTCATTATTTGAGCTTACAGCTTCTGGTCAAAAATCGAAGGGCCACAAATCTCGTAAAAGATCTCGGGTATCCAAATCGCCTATTGTTTCTCAATGAATGGCATGTTCTCAAATAGCAGAGGTCTTCGTGACTTGGCTAATTATTCGTTCTTTGCCGATTGCGTGAGAGATCATAATTTGGATTTCTTGGGTATTTCTGAGACTAGTAGACGCGATTTCTCACAAGCTCAACTCAATCGCCTTTTTGGTGGAGTGGAGTTCACATGGGTATCACGTCCGCCGCGGGGTCGATCTGGGGGGATCCTGTTAGGCGCCCGAGATAAGACTATGGAAGTCTTAGCCAGTTCGGTTGGAGATTTTTTTATTAAACTCCATATCTGTAACAACGCTAATGATTTTCTATGGTCTCTAGTCGCTGTATACGGGGATGCCCAGGAGGTTTTTAAGGCGGGCTTTTTACTTGAGTTGGTCAATCTGACTAAGGACAATCCGTATCTTATTCTCATAGGCGGAGATTTCAACTTGCTCAGATTCCCTCACGAAAAAAGGCGGGGCTGTTTCGATGATCATTGGCCTTTCATGTTCAATGCTGTCATATAAAGCTTGGATTTACGAGAGGTTACAATGATCGGAAGACAGTTCACTTGGGCCAATAGTCTTCCTGAGCCTACATATGAAAAATTGGATAGGGTGCTTATAGATACCGAATGGGAAGATAAATTCCCTATGGTAACTGTTCGGGCCCTAGAGTGTATTGAGGCTTTATCAGATCATGCTCCTATTTTATTGTCTGTTGGAACACCACCACGAAAATCCAAACATAGTTTCAAATTTGAACTTGGATGGATGGAACGTGAGGATTTCCATGACCTAGTAAAGGCTATTTGGGAGAAACGGTTAGTGGTCAAACACCTATATAGTGATGGAACAACAAAATGCGTGCGTTACGCAAATTCCTTCGTGGTTGGGCCAAACATACTGCTGGAATCCTTAAAAAACAGAAAATACCCCTTTCATCTATTATTAATGATTTAGAGGCTTCTGCGGAACTCGGGCTTTTATCTGCACAAGAGATTGAGCTTAAAAACCAATCTAATACAGAAATTGTCAGACTACTCCGTGAGGTGGAACTCAAATGGCATCAACGCTCTAAAGCAAAATTCATTCTGGAAGGAGATGCAAACACAAGATACTTTCATGATGTGGCTAATGGCAATCATAAGAAGAAACTTATTCACTCTCTTATCCAGGATGAAGGTATGATTGAGGGGCAGGACCAACTTAAATCGTATATTACTAGTTATTATAAATCGTTGTTTGGTGCACCACCAGAGAACTCATTCTCGTTGGATGAGTCCCAAATGGCAGATATTCCTCAGGTTTCTGTTCTAGAAAACGACTTTCTAACAGCTCCGTATACGGAGGATGAGGTTAAGAAAGCCGTTTTTCAGATGGAACATAACAAGGCACCAGGACCTGATGGCTTTCCGACGGAATTTTACCAAAAGTTCTGGGAAGTTATCAAAGAGGACCTCATGCAATTGTTTTTGTTCCTGCATGCCGGACAGTTAGAACTTTTTAGACTCAATTTTGGCGACATAATTTCACTTCCTAAGGTTAACAACGCAGAACGAATACAACAATATCGTCCAATCTGCCTTCTTAACGTTAGTTTTAAAATATTCACCAAAGTTGCTACGATTAGACTAAATTCGGCCGCTGACCATGTTGTAAGCCCATCTCAAACTGCTTTCATGCAAGGAAGGACTATCCTAGATGGGGTAGTAAACCTTGCATGAAACAATTCATGAACTACACTCAAAGAAGTTGAATGGTGTATTGTTCAGAGAAGGCTTATGACAAAGTTAATCGGTATTTCCTTCAGCAAACACTCCGTACGAAAGGTTTTTCTGAGGAGTGGTGTGCTCTCGTACGGTCTTTTGTCGCTGGTGGTAGTGTTTCCATCAATGTCAATGATGACACTGGCAAATACTTCCAGACCAAAAAAGGTCTAAGACAAGGGGATCCATAATCGCCTATACTATTTAACATAGTGGCTGATATGTTGTCTATCCTCATCGAGAGAGCTAAGGCTGACGGCCAAATTGAAGGATTGGTTCCTCATCTGGTTGATGGTGGTCTATCCATTCTTCAATACGCATATGATACAATCTTATTTATGGAACACGATTTGGAGAAAGCGAAGAATCTGAAGTTAATACTATCAGTGTTTTAGCAACTCTCTAGATTGAAATTTAACCTCCATAAAAGTGATTTGTATTGTTTTGGCGAGGCTCTAAATGAGTCCCACCTATATGCTGAACTTTTCGGCTATAGTCAGGGGCAATTTCCAATCAACTATCTGGGAATACCGATCCACTATCAGCGTCTCATGATTGCTGAATGGAAAATCGTTGAGGAAAGACTACAAAATCGCCTTAATAGTTGGAAAGGTAAATTTTTATCCCTTGGTGGAAGACTAGTCCTCATAAACACAGTATTCACCAACATGGTACTGTATATGATCTCGTTTTTCCAACTGCCGAAAGGTGTCTTGAAGAAAGTGGATTATTTCCGATCAAGATTCTTTTGGCAAGGGGATAGTGAAAAAAAGAAATATCGACTGACCAGATGGAATGTGGTTTGCCGACCAAAATAATATGGTGGACTGGGCATACATGATTTGTAAGTCAAAAACACCGCGCTTCTTGGTAAATGGATTTTCAAACTACTATCAGAAGATGGTGTCTGGCAAACCATTCTATGGAGGAAATATGTTGGCTCCAAACCTGTGTCTCAAGTGGTTTGGAAACCCGGTGATTCACATTTTTGGGCTGGACTAATGGCGTCCAAAAAACAGTTCTTCCACTTTGGTGTTTTCAATATTAAGGATGGATCACAGGTTAGGTTCTGGGACGATAAATGGCTTGGCCAAACTTCTCTTTGAGAACAATACCCAGCTCTATACTCGATTGTTAGGCACAAAGGAGATACCCTCTCTACAGTATTGGGATCTGATCCTCCTAATGTGTCTTTCAGATGAAGTCTCTTAGGTCCTAGACTCGTATCATGGAACAATCTTTTATTACGATTATCCACGATACAGTTGTCTGAGGGGATGGATGAGTTCAAATGGAAACTACTAGAGAGTGGTAAATTTTCTGTTGACTCATTATACAGAGCATTGATCCAACCTGATATTCCAGAGGTTGATAATTCTAAAATTTGGAACATGAAAATACCACTTAAAACGAAGATTTTCACTTGGTACCTTCGTAAAGGGGCCATTCTCACAAAGGATAATCTTGTTAAGAGAAATTGGCAAGGAAGTACACAATGTGTTTTTTGTCATCATAATGAGACAATTCGGCATTTATTCTTCCAATGCAAATTTGCTCGTACTATATGGTCAATCATCCATGTAGCCTCTGGTTTCTCTCCTCCACGTTCGGTTACCAATATATTTGGTAATTGGTTGCACGGGATACACGATAAATATGGGACTTTATTTAGGGTGGGAGCGCTTGCCATTATTTGGTCGCTTTGGCTATGTAGAAATGACAGGATTTTTAATTACATTGTGTCTTATTCTCTTCAGGTGATATATCGAGCCACGACTATCCTATGATCATGGACCACTCTCCAACGTATGGAGTTTCGCGACTTGTTTGTGGCGGGGTGTACGCGATTGGAGGCCACGGCGAGGGATATTTTTTTCCGACATGGATGGCAGCGTGACCTGCGGATAGACCTGCCTTAGATCGACGTGTGCCGTCGTTTTTTTATCAATCTTGTAATGTTGATACTTTTGTCCTGGTTACTTTCTCTCTGGTTGATTGGCTGTGTGCATCCTAGCTATGCAGAGGCCGGGTGTAAATATTATGGATATTAACAATGCGCCCATTTAAAAAAAGGTAAGCGGGTCTTCCTTGCCCTCAAACTTAGGAAACGGTTCTGTGATATTGGGGGTGGGAGGACCGGGCCAGATACTTGGAAATCTAGGTTGTTGCTGTTGTGGTGCGAAGGACGGTGCCCTTGTAGCAAACTGCGGCGCTATTGGCAGTTGTTGTCACAGCGAAGGAGCTGTTGTGAGTACTGCGGCAATTTGTCGAGGGCAGCTCCACCGAGGTGGTGAGTGTGTCTGCAAGCTACGCGGCCATGAGAGTCACTGAAACACCCGATGAAGCGAGAGGTTGGATGTTTGCTGGTTTTATTATGAGGCCGTTGCTGAGCGCCTTCTCCTCCAAGGCTTTGATGCATATGTTAAAGCCTGCAAAGCCGTCCTCCATCTTCTTGAGGAGAGTCTCCTGCATGGTAGCCATGGTTGTAGCCAGGTCACCATCAGTTGCTTTCTTGTCGTCATCGGACGTGGTTGTAGTTAATTTTCCGCACTTACCGGTTTAAATTAATTACTGTCCATAGACCTACAGAGGGCGAGCGGGGCTGCCAATTTTTTGGCGCACGATTTGTAAGCCCTTGGCGCGCCCAGGCGTGGGCGAAAATTACACCGGAGAGTTGAGGGCGGGTTGGGGTGAACCAATATTTTGGCTTGGTTCCAAACGGGAGCCAAATCCCGTGGGCAAGCGAAAAAATTTGTAGGGTCGGCATCGGCTATAAACCAAGCATACCCCTAATGCCAGTACTATGGTAAACTGGTTGCACCCACATGACCAACAACCACAGATAGTAGTACCTTACCCACAATATTTTTCGGGCCAAAGGTCATTTGTGCATCTGCTTCACAAGGCGCAGGCGTGGCAACATAATCCACCTTTTCTCACTTCAGTACCTGCATTGCATAATGCATGTTTTAAAACAAATATATAGAACTATAACTAAACAAATATTCTCATTCTGGTAGAAACTACTTTAGATAGATGTTACCAGTTGGCAACATTACAATGAATTTGTTTTTGTACATAGATAGTTCAGTAGCAATTTTTGTCATGTCAACAGATAACCCCGGAATCCCCAGCTGCTTCATGTTCCCTTGCACGCTCAAGATTTTCTTTTCGTGACCTGACTAACTACATGATTAGCACCAAGTTACTAATACCGTAAAACGATAATAGCTGCACCAGAATAGAAAATGGTAGCAATAATCCCCTTAAACGGCGCAGTACTAAGTAATGATATTGTTACAAGTGCATTATATAGGTAGAGTCCTAGCTAACTTTAGCAGTAGCTCGTATGTAAATAAAGTTGAAAATACTTCTAGCATTCTGCAAGGGTAATGCCAATGTCCCTAGGCAGCCGAAACATGAGACTACCCTTGAAAAGTACCATACCTTGCACATTTGACCTCTTGCTCCCTCTTCATTGGTAGAAAGGCTCCATCAAATACGGATAAATGGGGTTCACGATGTGGTGCCGCAACAAATCAACCCTATGCATGCCGTACTCAATATGCCTAGTTTAAATTCAAGGGGCGAATCACATGTGAGTCTATGGTGCTGCAACACGGAAGCAAAAAGTTATTTTCAGATGTAACTTTGTCCCTCTAAAATCACTAGAAAATACTATTGTCTACTATACAAAAGGGCAGAAATATATTGTCAATTATGAGGGCAGCTCTGCAGCTAACGACCTCCTCCTCCTCCACTCTCTCTAGTTCACATCCCTGCAACTAACGCCCTCCCATGGAGGCCGAGGAGAGAGACGACAGTGAAATAAGGGAAAAAAGAGGAGGGAGAGGCAAACCTGAACCACATCAGCCATCCACCATCCTTCGCCGGCCACCACCTCAGAAACCCTAGCGCCCCAACACTCTGTCGATCTCCCTCCCTCGGTTCACCTCCTCCCGAGCTAGGCGCCTCCCGCTGACGGGAGAAGAGGCGACGACAGCACGGGTTCGAGAGCAGAGGATGAGCTAGGAAAAAAGGGAGGAGGAGGGGCGTGGGGCTCGAGGACTAAAAGGGGGAGGATGCCGCATCTGGGATTTCCCCACCCAGCTGTGCGCCACCGCTGGTCTCCCTTGTGCCAACTCCTCTTCCTCTTTTCTTCGTGCGGGAGGGCAGAGGAGAAGGGAGGCGGGACGAAGCGGGAGAGGAGGGGAGGAGGGGTGTGGCAGCGGCGAAGAAAGAGGCACGGGGATCAAGGAGGGGAGGGATTTTTTTAGAAAAACAGGAAAGGTCTGGAAGGCCCACAAACTGCTTCATTAAAATAGCGGTGGGTATGTTACAGGAATACCCCTATATCAAGGGGCACGAAAGATAAGGACGACACACTTGCAAAAAAGATCCTAGAAAAATAGCAGGAAACGCGATCAGGTCCTCGCCCTTCTCCACCGCATCCGGTCATTGTCGATGTCCTAGAGTTCGCATCGTCGTCGGGAACCTGCCATTTGGGGCGATGCCGACTATGGATCTCACGCACAGGGCGCCGAAAAGCTTTCGCCTCACACGGAAGGGCAAGCTCAGGCTTCGTCCGAGCGAAGAAGTGACCATCCTGGCCACGGATAACAGCGGCGCAACCTCTCCGACGTTGATGGAGAAACAGAAGAGCAGCTTCACGAACCATAGCACCTAGATGAGGCAGGCTTAGCGTCGCACAAGGACGAGCCCGGGGCACGCCACCCCTTCTCTCCTTGCCACCACGGCCAGCCGGAGAAGAGCGGCAGGAACCTGAAGCAGAACTTCACAAACCAAGCACACAAGCCTTATGAGGAGGGCCTCCAGAGTCGAGAACCACCACTGCACCAGGCTCTGACCGAGGGAGCACAGCAGCTGGGCAGATCTTCTCCCGAAGACGATGGCTCGGGCCAGAATGAGCGCACACCGAGCACCCTGCCTGTCTCACGAAACCAGCGTCCACCATCATGTTCTTCTCCCACCCCTTGCCACCACGTCCGTCCAGGTAGAGAAGAATGGCACTAGGCTGCCAGATCTAGAGGCAGCAACACTTATTAGGAAGGCCTCCGTCCACGCCGGCAGCAGCAGCTTGCTCCATCCACTGGAGCTTGCCGAACCACCTCGGAGACGGCCGGCCGGCGTCGTGCAGGAACACCAGAGGGGACAGGACGAATGGCATCTCGCCACAAGCCACAAGGGCAGACACAAACAAACCTAAACCTAGACCTACGACACCTACGGCGAGAAGCCAGGGACCTAGCCTACAAGGGGGACCTCGCCTCCGCCACTCTCCGGCGGCAGCACCACCATAGAGGGCTTTGGATCCGCCAGAAATGAGGAGAGGAGGGTGTTGGGGATATACTTTCTGGGTATCCTCACTGTACCTCACTGGCCAGGGTGGCCCACTTCGGGTTAGAGCTTTGCTTCACAAGCAGCCCAGTCAGGGAGAAGAAACAGAGTCCAGTCCGACTGCGGGAAGGCCCAGAAGACTTATCGACATAGGCCTGTAATGTTCAAGATGTACTCTGTAACCAACTCTTAGTCATAGCCGGATAGGTCTCTCCTGTAAACCCTAGGTCGGATATCTATATAAGCCTTCCTAGGGACCAGCCTTTAGGGAACCCCACAATAGTTTACAATCTCAACTCGCACAGGCGAATCCCTTGTAACCCATATTCTGGCTCTGCCGTATTACTAGATTGCTAGCAGGAGTAGGATCCGTCCAAAGCCAGCGAATTCGAACCTGGGTAAACTTGTGTGCTCACCATCCTGGAACACCGTACGTCTCACACCCCTCTCTTCCACATGCCTCGAGGACTCCCTCATGGCGTACTTGTCATCAATTCGACGACAGTTGGCGCCCACCGTGCGAAAAGTGAGCTTTGGATCTGCGTTCCGAGCGGAATCTGCAAGAATTGGAATCGGTAAGACAATCATCGTCGGTCACGTCCTCTACACCAGCGATGTCCCTCTCATCATTCTCGACAAGACCTGGATTCTGGCTAGGGAGGCCGTGACTGCCTACACCATCATGTCTTCTGGTGAGATCGATGTTTACATCGGTTTCGCTGAACCTGCCCCACCCACCCCAGAAGTGATGATAGAGGCAAAAGAAGCTTCTAGGTCCACTTTGTCTGCGGAGGCGGGAGAGTTCCAGATCCCGGAAAACCCTAATCCCACCCATCCCGCACCTATCACAGAGATAGTGGAGAAAGCTGAGCCTGAAGCTGATCTTACCGTGAATGTTGAATCTGGAGTGGATCTCCCTAGGGGGGTGAATCCTAGATCGATCTTCCTAACAAGGTCGAAATCCAGGAGGAGCAAAACAACAACTATGGTTTCGGCTCTGCCAACGTCGGAACGGATCAACCTTTTCTGAGGCACATGTTGAGGCGTATGATGCTACATGACGCCAGCGTGGATCAAATTCTCGAGACCATCAGACGTTTCAAGGAATCCCACGAACAAAGCCACAACTACCACAGGATGCACGGGTCACACTTTGTTGGATCCGGCTCTGTCGATGCCGGAGAGAATGCTGACTCAGTGCTGGAGGCGATTGGAACAAACACCGACTTACCGGCATCTTTAGATGATTCGATGACATCAGCGGATTTTCGAAAGTTCTCCGCGGAATATGAAGAGAAGTACAACTCCAAAGCTGTAGAAGTAGGAGAAGCCATGGACGAAGGATCCGGAGATAACTCACCTAAAGCGCATGATGACATGGATCTCAGAGATAATCCCGACGTCCAGATGTCCGAAAGTACCAATCGGAGCTTGACTTCGGGAAATGGACTCAAAGCCTTATTTGCTACCGGCACTGCCAAGAAAGCAAAGAAGAGGAACAAGAAGAAAACTATGGCAAAAGACCCTCCTGCTGAGGAAGTAGTTGCCAAAGAATATGAAGAAGACTCGTATGGAGCCGTAATCCCAGACGAGCCAAAGGAAACTCCGGTGGATGGATACGTGGTTACCGCTGGTGCTCGTAAACTCATCGGAGATGCGTTAACTATGCCAATCCCTACTGCTACAGAGCTTACACCTTCGGAATTGGAAGATAGGGCCCAAGCCCTAGAAGCGCGTCGTCAAGTACTCGTGGATGAGGCTAACAACCTTATGGAAGAGAATAAGCACATGGCATATGTGGGGCAGTTCAACTCCCTGCAGCATCAGAAGACTCGGAACAGCCCCGTGCGGGCTAACAAAAATCCAGAAGTCCACAAGACCCTCTTTGAGGTAGATGAGGTCATCAAAGGAGAACCTCGGCTCGATAGCAAGGGAGATATGGTGTATGGAACACCAGTGGAAAACACTACTGTGGCTCAGGATATCCTGGCAAACAATCCAAATCCAGATCAAGTTTGGTTGGGCATAAAGCTACTTACCAAGGGTCTAGAGCAACAGAAGGTCGCAAAATCCGGGAGCGAAAAACTAGTCTCCAAATCCGCGGATCCAGCTTGGAATGACATTAGGCCCTGACGGGACCCAGCACAGTATCACCGTCCCGACCGTCGGGAAGACAACTACTCAAGAACCTGATCTTTAGGACAACGACATAGAGTCGCACGTGACTGGAGCAATGTTGCCCCAGCCGCAGAGCGAGATGTAGTGGCAGCACTGGTTCCGAGGTAGCCTCCTCGGTGACAATCGAATAATCATAGGGAAGATGAAGAATAACAACATCGGGAGGAAGATCGACAAAGGATGCCACCTCCTAGACATACAAACTGTCTGACTGAACCTCATCACAATGGGGGAAACGACGGACGAAGGAACGACGGACACCGTGCCTAGTCAAGCCGGCAGGGGGCTCGTCTTAATCAAGACCCTCCTCGGAGCCGGAATAATGACGCTCCGGATGGAGGAAACAATCCACCTGCACCACCCTCTCCACCAAGTAGCCATCATACCGGCTCTCGAGGAGGCCAAGGAGGGCGTCATGGCGGAGGAGGTGGCGGAAGAAGCAGAAGTCCGGCTCCAAGGCACCACAACCACAACGAACAACCAAGACGGCGATCTCTGTCACCAAGTGACGCGAGGCAACGGATCAACTCTAACATAGAGGCGCGGTGCTACGAGTCCGACAATATTTATGTGGGTCCAAAATGCTTCAGATCGTGCATTCGACAGACACACTTTCTGGAAGGATTTGCTATCTCGAGACACATCCAAGCCTACGACGGTGTAGCCTAGCCAGATACTTGGCTTCAGAATTTTTTCCAGGCTTGCTGCATCACCAAAGGCAGAAATAGCTTGGTCGCGACCTGGTATGTCTCGCTTATGCTGAGGAAGACGGCATGATCCTGGCTCAATGAACTTCCGAAAAACACCATCCACAACTGGTCTGACATGCAAAGCGCGTTCTTTCGGAATTTCGAAGGCACGTATTGGAGGCCTTATACGGTAGGAGACCTACAGCGTTTCACTCAGAAAGCCGGAGAAACTTGCCGAGATTATCTCGAATGATGGATCAACACCAAAAACTCTTGTGAAGGGGTAAATGATCAAACTACGATTGAAGCTTTCATTGCAGGACTCCCAGTTGGTTTACTACGTCGCCGTTTGAAGTGTGACAAGGTCAGTGATCTAGGAGAGATGATAGAGACGGCGAGCAAGTATGTACACACCACCAATTACGTAGAAGGACTACTGAACGTCCTGGTTGTACCACAGTCGGCAAACCAATCGAAGCAACCAACTCAGAAGCGCAAAAACACCTCAAGAGAAAAACCCAACGTTGAAATGGCGGTTGTCAATGCTACTTTTGGGTCTAGAGGACGAGGAGAGCGCAGAGGCGGCCGCGGACGCGATCGTGGGACCTCAAGAGTCCAAGGTAGAGGAGACCAGCAACCTGGCAAAACCTACTCTTGGGCCGACATTGCCAACAATCTGTGTGTGCATCACTTAGATGCCAACGGGGGCTCGTCCCACACAAATGCCGAGTGTCGTTTCAATGACAAAATCAAGAAATACGAATTCGCTGGCTACAGGGCCAAGCGAAGAAAGGGAAAGAAGAATCCTGAAAAAGAAAAAGAGAACAAGGAAGATTCCGACATGAAGGAAGTAGAGGCTTCAAATCCCAAGTCGGATGGAAAGAAGAACTTCCCAACGAAGAAAGACACTTATGTCACTTTCCTTGGGTCTCAACCAGCTAAGGTCAAGAAGGCAGTTTTGCATGAACTCAATGCAACTGTTCTGTCTGTCCCTCAATTCTTGGACTGGTTGGAAGTGACAATCACCTTTGACCGCGCTGATCATCCACCTAAGTTGCACAGGCGAGGAAAGTACGTGTTAGTCATCAATTCACTTATTGACGACTATGGTTTCTCCAAGATCCTCATGGATGGCGGCAGCAGCATCAACATCCTCTACATTGAAATGCTGCATCGGATGAGGATCTCGGAAACTCAGCTGAATCACAGCTATGTGATCTTTCATGGAGTTGTCCAAGGAAGACAAGCAAATTCCCTGAGAGATATCACTTTGGATGTTACTTTTGGAACTTCAAGGAACTACCGGACGGAAGCACTATTTTTCGAAGTGGTCCCGTTCAAGAGCGCATATCATGTTATCTTCGGACGACCGTCCTACCAGGCTTTTATGGCTCGTCCATGTTACATTTATAATATGATGAAAATTCCAGGTCCTAAGGGCGTGATCACCATCAGGGGAGATCTGAAGAAAGCACGAGAGTGCGAGGACGGAAATGCCGCCTTCATTGAAGCCCCACTACATGCCTAGGAGTACCGGGAGATCAAGAAGACCATTGACCCGTCCGAGATGCCTGCAACAAAGAAGGAGGTGACAAATCCAACTCCGGAGTTCAAGGCATCAGAAGAGACAAAGAAGACGCCGTTGAAGGATGATGACCCCTCCAAGGTGACCCAGATAGGTGTAGGTTTAGATAGCGCATAGGAAAGTGTGCTCGTCAAGTTCGTCTAAGCAAATCAAGATATCTTCGCATGGCAGCCATCTGACATGACCGGAGTACCTAGGGAACTTGCCGAACACTCTCTAAATGTACACCCAAATACTAAACTCGTCAAACAGTCCTTACGATGTTTCGGCAATGAAAAGAGAAAAGCAATAGCTAAGGAACTAGCCTGGCTCGAGTTAGCCGGATTCATAGAGGAGGTCATCCACACTGAGTGGTCGGCCAATCCTATAATGGTCCCTAAAAAGGACACCACTGAATTAAGGATGTGTGTTGATTACACTGCCTTGAACAAGGCTTGTCCCAAAGATCCGTTCACTCTACCTAGAATTGATCAAGTTATCGAATCTACGGCAGGCTCGAAACTCTTATGTTTTCTCGATGCATATTCCGGTTATCACCAAATCCGGATGAAAGAATCATACAAAACCAAAACTTCATTCATAACCCCCTTCGGAACCTTCTGTTTTGTAACGATGCCCTTTGGGCTCAAGAATGCAGGAGCTACGTACTAGCACACTATGCAGCGTTGCCTCCACGATCAAGTGGTGATGTCAAAAAAGAAGGAAACCTTAATTTCTGACTTGGAGGAAACATTCGGCAATCTACGCAAATATAACATAACACTTAATCCGAAGAAGTGTTTCTTTGGAATACTAGCCGGAAAATTGTTAGGTTTCATCGTGTCTCAAAGAGGCATAGAGGTGAACCGAGACAAAATTAAGGATATACTCAATATTTCCAGGCCGACTCGCCTGAAGGACATTCAAAGACTAACTGGTTCCATTTCTACAGTTAGTCGGTTTGTAAGACGGCTCGGTGAAAGATCCGCACCACTCTACAAGCTCCTGAAAAAGACAAAAAATTCATTTGGACTGATGAAGCTGAAGCTACACTACAAGACCTGAAAGCAGTACTCTCGTTTGCTCCTATCCTTGCAGTGCCGGAACCTCGCGAACCGATGTTGCTCTATCTAGTTGAGACAAACAAAGTCGTCAGCGTCGTTATGGTGGTGGAAAGACCGGAGGAAAAAATAAGAACACCTGGTGCAGCATCTGACTTACTACCTCAGCGAAGTCCTAACTGAATCAAAGCAGCGATATCTGCACTATCAAAAGCTAGCTTACGTTGTGTTCTTCACATCTCAGAAGCTATGGCATTACTTTCAGGAGCATCAAATTATCGTGGTGAGCACAGCTCCCATGAGAGACATAATTAACAACAACGACACTGAAATGGATCGTATGGGCACCTAGATGGGGGGTGAATAGGTGCTACACCAATTTTTAATTCTTTTTCAATTTTAGGCTTAGCACAAAGGGTAAATTCACTAGATAAACTATTTGGTGGAATTTCCCTATATGCAACCCTATCTACTAGCAAGTAAAGAGCGAGTGGAAGAGGAATGGGTAAACCGAAGTGAAGCACGCGGAGACACGGGATTTGTTTGACCGCAGTTCCTTCCTTGTTAAGGGAAGTACGTCTGCGTTGGAGGGGTGGGCGGTACTAAGACCACCACGCCACAAAAGGCCTCACCCTGTTCTCCGATGGATCTCGCCACAAAAGGCCTAATCCACCTTCCACTATAGGTACCCTTCGAGGCGGGCACCGGCGCCTTTACACAACTAGCGGGGCAACAACTCCACAACAACTTGGAGGCTCCCAAAATGACAACAAGCTGCCACAAGAACAAACTTATCAAATACAATAAACAAGATCTAGGTATTGACAAGAATACTAGATCAAGGATTTCTCCAAGTGAATGGAGAGGAGTCGAAGTGCTTGATTCTTGATGATGATGATGAAGTTCTCCTCCTTAAATTCCACCAAAGATCAAGACCTTTGGGTGGTTGAAGTGGGAGATCGAGAATGAGAGCTCTTGCACAATGTCTGGTCAATTTCGAATGAATCAATTGTTCTGAACATTGGGGAAGAAGGGGTATTTATACCCCCTTCAGAAACCAGCCGTTGCAACATTTGGGGGCCGGATTATCCGGCCCAAGTGAGGGCCGGATTATCCGGTCTGTGGAAAACACCACCCAAACTCGGAATATCCGGCAGAAAATCCGCCCCCTCTCAGAGCGTCGCGCCGAGCTTGCCCTTGATCAACTTCTGGGGGCCGGATTATCCAGTCCTATGCGAGGGCCGGATTATCCGGCATGGGGAAGAAAAATCGCCCTAGTTTGGATTTTCCGGGAGAAAATCCGACCGCATACCGAGCGACGCGCCTTGGCTTCTTTTGCTCGAAAACTGGGGGCCGGATTATCCGGCCCGTGCCACACCCGGATTATCCGGCATGGGGAGAAAAAACCGCCCCAGTTCGGATTTTCCGGGAGAAAATCTGACCGGGTACCGAGTGACGCGCCTTGGCTTCCTTTGAGCAATGAGGTAGGCCGGATTATCCGGACCTTGGTGGGGCGGATTATCCGGCCCCCCTCAAAACTTCCTGCACACTTAGCGCACATGAAAAGTCTCCATAGTATTGTTATCTAACACGCAAAATATAGGAAAACATGAAATGTTCTTTCAATCTCCCCCTTTTTGGTGTTAGATGACAATACAAGGATTTGCAGGAGAAAGACACAAGACAAATAGTGATAACTATGAAACGGACTCCCCCTCAATGTGTGCATAATAGAGTTTTGCATTGGAATACAAATGCACACAAATAGGTGAATCTATTCCATAGACATATGAGCAAATGTTGGGGATATACTTTCCGGGTATCCTCAACGTTCCTCACTGACCAGGGTGGCCCACTTCGGGTTAGAGCTTTGCTTCACGGGTGGCCCAGTTAGAGAGAGAAGACGGAGTCCCATCCCGCTACGGGAAGGCCCAGAAGACTTACCGACTTAGGCCCATAATGTTACTTGTAGTTCAAGATGTACTCTGTAATCAACTCTTATTCGTAGCCGGATTGATCTCTCCTGTAAACCCTAGGCCGGATATCTATATAAGCCGTCCTAGGGAGAGCTTTTACGGCAACACTAGAGACGACCAATAGTCTACAATCTCAACTTGCACAGGCGAAACCCTTCTAACCCATATTCCGGCTTTGCCATATTACTGGATTGATAGCAGGAGTAGGGTCCGTCCAAAGCCGGCGGATTCGATCCTGGGTAAACTTGTGTGCTCACCGTCTCGGAACACCGTATGCCTCACACCCCTCTCTTCCGCACGCCTCGAGGACCCCCTCATGGCGTACTTGTCATCAATTCGATGACAGTTGGCGCCCACCGTGGGGCAAGTGAGCTTCGGATCTATGTTCCGAGCGCAATCTGCAAGAATCGGAATCAGCGAGACCATCGCCATCGGTCGCATCCTCTACGCCAGCGACGTCCCTCTCATCGTTCTCGACGAGACTTGGATTCCGGCTAGGGAAGCCGTGACTGCTTATACAATCATGTCTTTTGGCGAGATCAATGTTTACATCGGTTTCTCTGAACCTTCCCAACCCACCCCAGCGGTGATGATAGAGGCATAAGAAACTTCTGGGTCCCCTTTGTCCGCGGAGGCGGCAGAGTTCTGGATCTCAAAAAACACTAATCCCACCCAGCCCGCACCAGTTGCGGAGATAGTGGAGAAATCCGAGCCTGAAGAAAACCTCGTGGACCAAGTCGAATCCGGAGTGGACCTCCCTGGAGAAGCCGGATCCCAGATCGACCCACCCGTGGAAGTCGAAATCCAGGCGAAGCATATCAACGACACTGATTCCGGCTCTGATGATGCCGGGACAGACAGGCCTTTCCTCAGATACCTCAGGAAGCACGCATCGCACTTCATCGGATACGTTGGATCCGGATCCGGCTCTGCCGATGCTGGAGAAAACACCGACTCGGTGCTGGAGGCAATTGGAACAAACGCCGACGTTCCCGCATCCTCGGATGAGTCCATGACGTCGGCAAATTTCCGAAAGTTCTCCGCGGAATATGACGAGGAGTACAACTCCAAAGCTGCAGAAGACGGAGAAGCCATGGACGAAGGATCCGGGGAACACTCTCCCAAAGCGCAGGATGATATGGAGGTCGGAGACAATCCCGAACTCCAGATGTCCGAAAGTACCGCTCAGAGCTTGACTCCGGGAAACGAACCCAAAGCCGTCTTTGCTACCGGCGCTGCCAAGAGGGCAAAGAAGAAGAACAAGAAGAACAAGATCCTGGCAAAAGACCCTCTGACAGAGGAAGTGATTACCGAGGAATATGAGGAAGACTCGGATGGAGCACTTATCCCAGACAAGCCGAAAAAAGAAGCATCGGTTGATGGGCACGTGATCACTGAAGGTGCGCGTAAACTCATCGATGCCGCATTAACCACACCTATCCCTACAGCTGCAGAACTTACCGCAGATGAGCTGGACGAAAGGGCCCAAGCCCTAGAAGCGCGTCATCAACAACTCCTTGATGAAGCCAAAAACATCGAGGTGGAGAAGAAGCGCATGTCAAACAAGGAGTACATGTCCCGTCTGCATCAGAAGACACGGAAGCGTCACGTAGATGACAACCAATTCCCACGTGTCCGTGCCGTCCTTTTTGGAGATGAGATGGGAAAGCCACGGAAGGACAGCAATGGAGATTGGGTTTACCCAACACCAGTGCAAAACACTGTGGCAGCTCACGAAATTCTATCAGCTAATCCAGGACCAGAAGAGATACGTTTGGGTATCAAGCTACTCAACAAGGGACTGGAGCAGCAAAAGGTCGCCCTGTCGGGAAGCCAAAAGCTGGTCTCGGATTCTGACCAATGTCGCACAGATCCGGCATGGGCTGGCGTAAGATCCCATTATGTTCGGGCGCAGTATCATAACCCCGAACGCAGGGAAGACAATTATTCAAGAACCGGATCGATGGGGCAGCATCGCAGGGCTACACATAACTGGAGCAACGTCACTCCAGTAGCCAAGAAAGACGCAATCGCTGCACTCAATCTGGGGAATCCTCCCCGAAAGGGAGAAGATAAAGAAAAACGTCGGGAGGAGGATCGTCAGAAAATGCCACCTCCTAGGCATGAAAACCGTCCGGCTGAACCTTACCATGGTGGGAACGACGGACGAAGGAACGACGGAAACCATGCTGGTACAAGCCGGCAGGGGGCTCGTCACAGTCAAGAACCTCCCCGGAACTGGAATAATGACGCTCCGGACGGAGGCCGGCGATCAGCCGGAAACAACCCAGCTACCCCACCCTCTCCACAGCACAGTTATCACAACGGCCCCCAAGGAGGTCAAGGAGGACGACATGGCAGAGGAGGTGGCGGCAGAAGCCGAAGTTCGGCTCCAAGCCACCGCAGCCACAGCCGATATTCGGGACGATCCCTATCCCCGAACGACGCAAGGCACAGGATCAACTCCAACATAGAGGCTCGGCGCTACGAAAATGATGACGTGTACGTGGGCCCAAAATGCTTTGGACCACGCATCAGAGCTACAAAATTCCCGGAAGGATTTGCTATCTCAAGACATATTCAAGCCTATGACGGCATTGCTCGGCCAGACACCTGGTTAAAGGACTTCTTCCAAGCTTGCTGCATCGCTAAAGGCGGAAACAGCCTGGTCGCAACCCGATATCTCCCACTTATGTTGCGGAAGACGGCGCGATCATGGCTCAATGAACTTTCGGCAAACACCATCCACAACTGGTATGACTTACAAAGTGTGTTCTTTCGGAATTTCGAAGGCACATATCGGAGGCCCTGTACGGTTGGAGACCTACAGCGTTGCACCCAGAAAGCCGGAGAAACCTGCCGAGATTATCTCGGACAATGGATTGACACCAAGAACTCCTGCGAGGGAGTAAATGACCAAACTGCGATTGAAGCTTTGATTTCAGGTCTCCCAATTGGATTACTGCGCCATCGCTTGAAGTGTGACAAAGTTACTGATCTGGGAGAGATGATAGAAATAGCGAGCAAGTATGCAGATGCTGACGACGATGCAGAGGGATTACTTAACGTCCTGGCTGTACCACAGTCCGCAAAGACAAAGCAACAGGCTCAGGAACGCAAAAACACCTCGGAAGAAAAACCCAACGCGGAGACAGTAGTAGTCACTACTGTTTCCGGGACTGGAGGACGAGGAGGACATGGTGGAGGCCGCGGGCGTGGTCGTGGGACATCAAGGGTCCAAGGTAGAGGAGAGCAACAACCAGGAAAAACCTACACTTGGGCCGACATTGCCAATAACCCATGTGTGCATCACTTAGACGCCAATGGGGGCTCGTCCCACACCAATGCTGAATGTCGTTTTAACGATGACATCAAAAGAGATGACACCGCGGGCTACAAACCTAAGCGGGAGAAGGGAAAGAAAAATCCCGAAAAAGAAAAAGAGACCAAGTAAGATTCCGACATGGAGGAAGTCGACGCTTCAAATCCCAAGTGGGAAAGGAAGAAAACGTTTCCTACCAAGAAGGACACTTACGTCACCTTCCTCGGATCTCAACCAGCAAAGGTCAAGAAAGCAGTTCGCCACGAGCTCAACGCAATAGTTCCGGCTGTCCCTCAGTATTTGGACTGGTCAGAGGTGGCAATCACATTTGACCGCACTGATCATCCGCCTAAGTGGCATAGGCGAGGAAAATACGCCTTAATCATCAATCCACTTATTGACGGTTATGGTTTTTCCAAGACCCTCATGGACGGTGGTAGTAGCATCAATATTCTCTATGTAGAAACGCTACGCCGGATGAAGATCTCGGAAACACAGCTTAACCATAGCTCTGTGATTTTTCACGGGGTTGTACCAGGAAGACAAGCTAATTCCCTGGGAGAGATCACTTTGGATGTTACTTTTGGAACACCAAAAAAGTATCGAACGGAGGCACTTTCCTTCGAAGTGGTCCCATTCAAGAGCGCATACCACGCTATATTTGGACGTCCGGCTTACTGGGCTTTTATGGCTCGTCCATGTTACATTTACAATATGATGAAAATTCCAGGTCCCAACGGCGTGATCACCACCAGGGGTGACCCAAAGAAAGTGTGAGAGTGCGAGGATGGAAATGCCGCCTTTGCCGAAGCCGTGCTGCACGCCCAAGAGTACCAGGATATCAAGAAGAGCATAGATCCATCCGAGATGCCCGCGACGAAGAAGGAGGTGACAAAACAAAATCCAGAGTTCAAGGCATCAGAAGAGACGAAGACGACTCCATTGAAGGATGATGACCCCTCCAAGGTGACCCAGATAGGCGCAGGCCTAAGTAGCGCATAGGAAGGCACGCTCGTCAAGTTCCTCCGAGCAAATCAAGATATCTTCGCATGGCAGCCATCTGACATGACCGGAGTACCTAGGGAACTTGCCGAGCACGCTCTAAATGTAAACCCGAACGCTAAACCCGTCAAACAGTCCTTACGACGGTTTGGTGATGAAAAGCGTAAGGCAATAGCTAAGGAACTAGCGCGGCTCGAGTTAGCCGGATTCATAGAAGAGGTCATCCATACTGAATGGTCGGCCAACCCTGTAATGGTCCCTAAAAAGGACACTACTGATTTAAGGATGTGTGTTGATTATACTGCCTTGAACAAGGCTTGTCCAAAAGATCTGTTCGCTCTGCCTAGAATTGATCAAGTTATCGATTCTACGGCAGGCTCGGAACTCCTCTGTTTTCTCGACGCATATCCCGGTTATCACCAAATCCGGATGAAGGAATCTGACAAAATCAAGACTTCATTCATAACCCCTTTCGGAACCTTCTGTTATGTTACGATGCCCTTTGGGCTGAAGAACGCAGGAGCTACGTACCAGCGCACGATGCAGCATTGCCTCCATGATCAACTCGGGCGCAATGTACATGCATACGTGGATGATATCGCGGTCATGTCCAAAAAGAAGGAAACATTGGTTTCCGACTTAGAGGAGACGTTCGCCAATTTACGAAAATACAACATCATGCTTAACCCGAAGAAATGCTTCTTTGGAATACCAGCCGGAAAATTGTTAGGTTTTATTGTGTCTCAACGAGGCATAGAGGTGAACCATGACAAGATTAAGGCTATTCTCAATATTTCCAGGCCAACTCGCCTGAAGGATGTACAAAGATTAACTGGTTGCATCGCCGCGGTCAGTCGATTTGTAAGCCGGCTTGGTGAAAGAGCTGCACCATTATACAAACTCCTGAAGAAAATAAAGGATTTTGTCTAGACTGACGAAGCCGAAGCTGCACTACAAGACCTGAAGAAAGTACTCTCATCTGCTCCTATCCTTGCAGCACCGGAACCTCAGGAACCGATGTTGCTTTACATTGCTGCGACAAATAGGGTTGTCAGTATAGTTATGGTGGTGGAGAGACCAGAAGAAAATCAGGAGCACCTGGTACAGCGTCCGACGTACTTTGTAAGCGAGGTCCTGACAGAATCAAAACAGCGATATCCGCACTATCAAAAGTTGGCTTACGGTGTTTTTCTGGCATCTCGTAAGTTACGACACTATTTTCAGGAGCACCCAATTACCGTGGTGAGCAAAGCTCCCATGAGAGATATAATCAATAACAGCGATGCTACAGGACGCGTCGCCAAATGGGGCATAGAGCTTGCAGCTTTCGATATTGAGTACAAACCCCGGACAGCAATCAAATCCCAGATCCTTGCCGACTTTGTCGCTGATTGGACAGAGACCAAGGAGAACATGGTCCTCCCGAAGTCGGAATATTGGACCCTCTTTTTTGATGGATCCAAGGCTAGGGGGGCTCGGGGGCTGGCGTGGTGCTCAAATCACCCTAAGGAGATAAACTTTTATATGTGCTGCAGATCCACTTCACAGTGACAAACAAGATTGTCGAGTATGAAGCACTGCTGCATGGAATCCGGATTGCTAAGGATATTGGCATCTGACGTTTGATGTGTTATGGAGATTCGGATCTTGTTGCTCAGCAAGTGTCAGATATTTGTAATGCAAATAAACACATGGCAGCATATAAAGTTGTCGTGGATGATCTATCCAAATCGTTAGAGGGGTTTGAAGTTCAACACATCCCTCGAGCAGAAAACGAGGAAGCAGATGCACTATCTCGAATAGGTTCTGCGCGGAAAGAGGTTCCGGATGGCGCATTTTTAGAGCACCTCAAAGTTCCCTCAATAAAGGGAATAGATGAGGAGTATCCGACCAAATCCGACTCACCTTTAATGCAGTTCTGGCTGTAATTCCCAGCTAGACTCAACCCTACCTTGATTACTTGGTAGATGGCAAATTACCCGAAGACGAGGTGCTGAGCCGGCAGATTATCCGACGAGCAAAAGCCTATACTATTGTTAAAGGTGAGCTCCATAAATGGAGTGTTTCTGGGGTTTTTCAGTGTTGTGTATCTCCGGAAGAAGGAGTGGAAATCTTAAGAGAAATCCACGAAGGCGAGTGTGGTCACCACGCTGCAGCCAAATCTTTAATGGCAAAAGCTTTTCGACATGGTTTTTTCTGGCTCACAGCTAAGGCAGATGCCGAACGATTAGTCAAGACATGCAAAGGCTGCCAAAAGTACGCCAAGCAAGCTCATGTTCCGGCTGATCAGCTGTGAACAATACCTATAACATGGCCTTTTGCGGTCTGGGGGCTTGATATGGTAGGACCTTTTAAAAGAGTTCCAAGTGAATTTACTCACCTCTTAGTGATGGTGGATAAATTCACGAAATGGATCGAGGCTAAACCTGTCACTAGTTGTGATGGAGCAACAGCCGAAAGATTTGTTGAGAATGTTATAATCCGGTATGGTTATCCGCATAGCATTATCACGGACAACGGGAGTAACTTCTCTATGGGAGAATTGGCTGAATTCTGCGACGAGCAAAATATCCGGCTTGACATTGTGTCAGTCGCACATCCACAGGCTAACGGACAAGTCGAAAGAGCAAATGGTTTAATTCTACAAGGCTTGAAACCAAGACTCGAAGCACCACTAAAACGTGCTGCGGGGGCTTGGGCAGAGGAACTACCCTCTGTAATTTGGAGTTTGCGAAACAACTCCGAACAGGTCAACAGGATATACACCTTTCTTCTTGGTCTATGGCGCAGAAGAAGTTCTTCCTAGTGATTTGATTCATACTTCTCCTAGAGTGGCCGCGTATATTGAAGAAGATGCTGAGATTTCTCGACAAAATGATCTCGACTTAGTCGAAGAAGTTCGCGTCGTTGCTGAAATGAGATCTACAGCCTATCAGCAGAAGTTACGCAAGTTGATGGGTTCGTAGCATGGAAAACAAAAAATTTCTACCGCAAGAACGAACAAAACCCAGATCTAATCTAGATAAAAGCCAAGATCTAATCTATTAGACATGTGCAACGAGATAGATAGGAACTAACCCTCGTAGATCCGAAAGCGTTAACGAGATTAGATCTCGTGGTTGATGTAGTCGATCACATGCCGATCTCAAGATCGTGTGGACGGTCCTTCCGGCGCCGCGTTCCGGCAGCGCTTCCGCAGTCGGTCACACGTGCGGAGTCGAAGCAGACCTTCCTCTCCTCGTTCCAGCGAGCAGCGGAGGTAGTAGATCTCTCCACGGAATCCCAGCAGCACGACGGCGTGGTGGTGGTGGTGGAGTAGAGAATTCTGCAGGGCTTCACCTATGCCTGTGCAGAAGAAAGGAGGAGGAGAGAGGCGGCAGAGATTGGGTGTTGTAGAGGAGGGGCAAGGGGTGGCGCCTCCCCCTTCTATTTAAAGGAGGGAGGGTGCCTGGGGAGGGGGAGTCCTAGTAGGACTCCCCACCTCCTTGGGCCGGCGGATTGGGGAGGGGGGAGGATTCCTCCTCCCCCACGACTCCTTGTCTTGACCCACCAGGACTCCTTGATCCCTATCTTGATTTTCAAGCAAACTCCAAGAAATCTTCTAGAACCTTCCGGAACATCCCGAAACCTTCTAGAATCCTCATACAAATACTACGGAACATTTCCTAACTCAGAAAATGATCCCCAATATATGAATCTTATTCTCCGGACAATTCCGGATCTCCTCGTGATGTCCCGGATCCAATCCGAGACTCCGAACAACATTCGGTCTCCAACGCATATTCCATATCTACTTAAAACAACTTCGAACCTTAAGTGTGTCACCCTACGGTTCGTGAATATGTAGACATGATAGAGACACATCTCCTATCAATAACCATTAGCGGGACCTGGAGATCCATAATGGCTCCCACATACTCAACGATGACTTCGTGATCGATTGAACCATTTACATATGAAACCATTTCCCTTTGTCACGCGATACTATACTTATCCGAGGTTTGATCGTCGGCATCTCCATACCTAGTTCTACCTCGTTACTGATAAGTACTCTTTACTCGTTCCGTGATATGTCATCCCTTGTGACCCAGTCACATGCTTGCAAGCTAACTAGATGACATTCCACCGAGAGGGCCCAGAGCATATCTATCCGTCATATGGATGGACAAATCCCTATCTTGGTCCATGCGCTTCAACACATACTTTCAGAATACCCAATGACACATTTATAACCACCCAGTTACGAAGCGGTGTTTGATGTCATCAAAGTACCCATCCGGTGATGGTGATTAACACAACCTCATGGTCGAAGGATTAGGTTACTATGTATTTGAAAGCCCATAGCAATACGAACTTAATGACTTGATCTTTATGCTATGCTTACTATGGGTGTGTGTCCATCACATCATTCTCCTAATGATACAACCTTGTTATTAATGACATCCAATGTCCATGACCAGGAAACCATGATCATCTATTAATCAACAAGCTAGTTCAACAAGAGGCTTACTAGGGACTCTTACATGTTTACAAAACACACAAGTATTAGTGTTTCCTAATAATACAATTATAGCATGGGATGTAAACATTTATCATAAACACAAAGATATAATAATAATCACTTTTATTATTGCCTCTTGGGCATATCTCCAACAGTCTCCCACTTGCACTAGAGTCAATAATCTAGATTACATGGTAATATACCTAACACCCATGGCGTTCTGGTGTTGGTCATGCTTTACCCTAGGGAGAGGTTTAGTCAACGGATCCGCTACATTCAGATCAGTGTGTACTTTGCAAATCTTTATGTCACCATCTTTGACATACTCGCGAATAGCGTGGAAACGTAGCTTGATGTGCTTCAGCTTGATATGTGACCTTGGCTCCTGTGCATTAGCTATGGCACCTGTGTTGTCACAGTAGATGGCCATCAGGTCCAACGCACTGGGAACCACGCCAAGTTCAGTAATGAATTCCTTCATCCATACGGCTTCTTGTATAGCCTCCGAAGCAGCTATGTATTCCGATTCAGTTGAAGATTTCGCCACAACGCTTTGCTTTGCACTCCTCCAGCTCACTGCAGCACCATTCAAAATAAATACGTATCCCGACTGTGACTTCGAGTCATCCGGATCGGTGTTCCAACTAGCATCGGTGTAACCGTTTACAACAAGTTGTTCATCACCTCCATAAGAAAGAACCATATCCTTAGTCCTATTTAGGTACTTTAGGATATTCTTGACCGCTGTACAGTGCTCCATTCCAGGATCACTTTGATATCTGCTAGTTAAACTAACAGCATGTGCTATATCCGGTCTTGTACACAGAATGGCATACATGATAGAACCTATGGCCGAGGCATAAGGAATATTATTCATTTTCTCTCTATCTTCTGCCGTAGCTGGACTTTGAGTTTTACTCAAGGTCTTACCTGACAACATGGGCACGAACCCTTTCTTGCTATCTTCCATTCTAAACTTCTTTAGAACTTTGTCTAAGTATGTACTTTGTGAAAGCGCTATTAGGCGTCTTGATCTATCTCTATAAATCTTGATGCCTAGAATATATGCCGCTTCGCCAAGATCCTTCATCGAAAAACTATTATTCAAATAGGTTTTGATGCTACTAAGAAGTTCTATATCATTCCCAATCAACAATATGTCATCTACATATAGTACTAGGAATGCTACAGAGCTCCCACTCACTTTCTTGTAAATACAAGCTTCTCCATAAGTTTGTATAAATCCAAAGTTTTTGATTACTTTATCAAAACGTTGATTCCAACTCCGGGATGCTTGCTTCAGTCCATAAATGGAGCACTGAAGTTTGCATACCTTGTCAGCATCTTTAGGATCGACAAAACCCTTGGGTTGTACCATATACAACTCTTCCTCAATGTCACCATTAAGGAACGCCGTTTTGACATCCATCTGCCAAATCTCATAATCGAAATGTGCAGCAATTGCTAACAAAATCCTTACAGACTTTAGTTTCGCTACTGGTGAGAAAGTCTCATCATAGTCAACTCCTTGAATTTGTCGGAACCCTTTTGCGACAAGTCGAGCTTTATAGACGGTAACATTACCATCAGCATCTGTTTTTCTCTTGAAAATCCATTTGTTCTCGACAGCCTTACGGCCATCCGGTAAGTCCACCAAAGTCCACACTTGGTTTTCGTACATGGATCCCATTTCGGATTTCATGGCTTCTAGCCATTTGTCGGAATCTGGGCTCACCATAGCTTCTTCATATGTCGCAGGGTCATCAGCGTTGTCCACCAACATGACGTTCAAGGCAGAGTCATACCAATCAGGAGTGGTACGAACCCTCGTTGACCTGCGAGGTTCAGCAGTAACTTCGTTTGAAGTTTCATGATCATTATCATTAGCTTCCTCTCCAATTGGTGCAGGCGGCACAAAAACATCTTCCGGTGCTGCGCTACTCTCAAATCCGAGAGAAGGTTCAATAACCTCATCGAGTTCTACTTTCCTTCCAGTCACCTCCTTCGAGAGAAACTCCTTCTCAAGAAAGGATCCATTCTTGGCAACGAAAACTTTGCCTTCGGATCTATGATAGAAGGTATACCCAATTGTTTCTTTAGGGTATCCTATGAAGACGCATTTCTCCGCTTTGGGTTCTAGCTTATCAGGTTGTAACTTCTTTACATATGCTTCGCAACCCCAAACTTTAAGGAACGACAACTTAGGTTTCTTACCAAACCACAATTCGTACGGTGTCGTTTCAACGGATTTAGATGGTGCCCTATTTAAAGTGAATGCGGCTGTCTCTAATGCATAGCCCCAAAACGATAACGGTAAATCTGTAAGAGACATCATAGACCGAACCATATCTAAGAGAGTTCGATTACGATGTTCGGACACACCATTACGCTGTGGTGTTCCCGGCGGTGTCAACTGTGAAAGTATTCCACATTTCTTTAAATGCATAACAAACTCATAACTCAGATATTCACCTGCGCGGTCAGAGCGCAGAAACTTAATCTTCTTGTTACGATGATTTTCCACTTCACTTTGAAATTCCTTAAACTTCTCGAAAGTTTCGGATTTATGTTTCATAAAGTAGACATACCCATATCTACTTAAGTCATCTGTGAAAGTGAGAACATAACGATATCCACCACGCGATGCTACACTCATTGGACCGCACACATCAGTATGTATTATTTCCAATAAGTCTGTAGCTCGCTCCGTTGTACCAGAGAATGGAGTCTTAGTCATTTTTCCCATTAGACATGCTTCGCATCTTTCAAGTGATTCAAAATCAAGTGATTCAAGAAGTCCATCAGAATGGAGTTTCTTCATACGCTTCACTCCAATGTGACCAAGACGATAGTGCCACATGTATGTAGAATTATCATTCAATTTTATTCGTTTAGCATCTATGTTGTGAACATGTGTATCACTACTATCGAGATTCAGTAAGAATAAACCATTCATCTCAGGTGCATTACCATAAAAGATATTACTCATATAAATCAAACAACCTTTATTCTCGGACTTAAAAGAGTAACCGTCTCGCAATAAATAGGATCCAGATATAATGTTCATGCTTAACGCAGGCACCAAATAACAATTATTTAAATTTAAAACTAATCCCGAAGGTAGATGTAGAGGCAGCGTGCCGACGGCGATCACATCAACCTTGGAGCCATTTCCAATGCGCATCGTCACCTCGTCTCTTGACAGTCTTCGTTTATTCCGCAGCTCCTGTTTCGAGTTACAAATATGAGCAACCGAACCAGTATCAAATACCCAGGCACTACTACGATTACTAGTAAGATACACATCTATAACACATATATCAAATATACCTTTCTTCTTGATGTTGCCGTTCTTCAGATCCGCCAGGTACTTGGGGCAGTTACGCTTCCAGTGACCTGCACCCTTGCAGTAGAAGCACTCAGTTTCAGGCTTAGGACCAGCCTTGGGCTTCTTAGCAGGTGCGGTAACTTTCTTGCCGTCCTTCTTGAAGTTGCCCTTGTTCTTAGGCTTGCCCTGTCTCTTGAAATTGGTGGTCTTATTGACCATCAACACTTGGTGCTCCTTCTTGATCTCCACTTCAGCAGTTTTCAGCATGGACGACAGTTCAGGCAACATCTTGTTCATGCAGTGCATGTTGTAGTTCATCACAAAGTTCTTGTAACTTGGTGGCAGTGATTGGAGGAGACGGTGAATCCCCAATTCATTAGGAATCGATATCCCCAATTCCTGGAGCTTGTTTGCGTACCCAGACATGGTGAGCACGTGCTCGCTAACGGAGCTTCCCTCTTCCATCTTACAGTTAAAGAACTTTTCGGAGGCCTCATAGCTCTCCATGGCCGCGCGAGTCTCAAAAATTAGCCTGAGCTCCTTAATGATCTCGAACGGGTCGTGGTGCTCAAAACGCTTTTGGAGCTCCGCTTCTAAACCGTACAGGATGGCACACTGAACTGTGGAGCAATGATTTTTCCGAGTAGCGTAAACATTCTTTACGTCATCGGTGGCATCATCTGCAGGTGGGTCACCTAGCGGTGCTTCGAGCACATAGGTCAACTGACCAGCCCTGAGGACGATCTTCATTCCACGGAACCAGTCCGTGAAATTGATTCCATTGTTTTTAAGCTTTTCTTTCTCTAGGAACGCATTGAAATTGATGGACGGGGTCGCCATAATCTACAACAATTTGCAAGTAGTTTAGAGTAAGTTTATGACAAAGTGAGTTCAGATTTAATTCTTAAACTAACTAGGTGAACTCCCACTCAAAACAACATCCCTCACATTGTCTTAGTGATTACACGAACCAAGTCCACTACACCAAGTCCGATCTTCACGAGAGAAGATGTAGTTTCATCGGCGAACAATCTTCATGTTCATCATATCATTTATATGACTCATGCTCTACCTTTCGGTATTCCGTGTTTCGAGACCATGTCTGTACATGCTAGGCTCGTCAAGATAACCTTAGTTTCCGCATGTGCAAATCTGGCTTGCACCCGTTGTATGCACACGTAGAATCTATCGCATCCGATCATCACGAGATGCTTCGAAAAGACGAGTCTTAGCAACGGTGCCAACTAAGGGTGAACACTTTATTACTTGATATTTAGTGAGAGGGATCATCTTATAATGCTACCGTCACGATCTAAGCAATACAAGATGCATAAAGGATTAACATCACAGGCAATTCATAATTAGTGTGATATGATATGGCCTTTTCTTCTTGCGCCTTTGATCTCCATCTCCAAAGCACGAACATGATCTCCATCATCACCAGCATTGCGTCAAGGTCAGTGGCGCCACTTCATGGTTGTCCACCATCACTAGCAACTATTACAACTACTTGGAATAAAGCTATTACAAGATGAATAGACACGCATGTCTTAATAGAATTAAAGACAACCATTAGGCTCCTGCCGGTTGCCATATTACAACAAGGATCATTGCATACATCAAATACAATCATAATCACATGATGGCCATATCACATCACAAAACCCCTGCAAAAACAAGTTAGACGCCTCTAATTTTCTTTGCATGTTTTACGTGGTTTGGGGCTTTCGCATAAGACCGATCTTACCTACGAACAAGAACCACAACATTGATACAAGTGTTGTCAGATGCTCATTTTAAATTGAATCTTAACTATGGTGGGAGAGACAGACACCCGCAAAGCCACTTGTGCAAAGCAAGTTGCACGTCAAGCGTGGAGCAAGTCTCATGTGCGATGACATGTAATGTTAGCCCGAGCCACTTCATCCCACCATGCCGCAAGATGCAAAGTACACGCTAAGACACCGACAACAAAAGCATCAACGCCCACAAAAACATTGTGTTCTACTCGTGCAACAGATCTACGCATAGATACGGCTCTGATACCACTGATGGGTTCGTAGCATGGAAAACAAAAAAATTCTACCGCAAGAACGAACAAAACACAGATCTAATCTAGATAAAAGCCAAGATCTAATCTATTAGACATGTGCAATGAGATAGATAGGAACTAACCCTCGTAGATCCGAAAGCGTTAACGAGATTAGATCTCCTGGTTGATGTAGTCGATCACTTGCCGATCTCAAGATCGTGTGGACGATCCTTCCGGCGCCGCGTTCCGGCAGCGCTTCCGCAGTCGGTCACACGTGCGGAGTCGAAGCAGACCTTCCTCTCCTCGTTCCAGCGAGCAGCGGAGGTAGTAGATCTCTCCACGGAATTCCAGCAGCACGACGGCGTGGTGGTGGTGGTGGAGTAGAGAATTCTGCAGGGCTTCGCCTATGCCTGTGCAGAAGAAAGGAGGAGGAGAGAGGCGGCGGAGATTGGGTGTTGTAGAGGAGGGACAAGGGGTGGCGCCTCCCCCTTCTATTTAAAGGAGGGTGGGCGCCTGGGGAGGGGGAGTCCTAGTAGGACTCCCCACATCCTTGGGCCGGCGGATTGGGGAGGGGGGAGGAGTCCTCCTCCCCAACGACTCCTTGTCTTGACCCACCAGGACTCCTTGATCCCTATCTTGATTTTCAAGCAAACTCCAAGAAATCTTCTAGAACCTTCCGGAACATCCCGAAACCTTCTAGAATCCTCATACAAATACTCCGGAACATTTCCTAACTCAGAAAATGATCCCCAATATATGAATCTTATTCTCCGGACAATTCCGGATCTCCTCGTGATGTCCCGGATCCAATCCGAGACTCCGAACAACATTCGGTCTCCAACGCATATTCCATATCTACTTAAAACAACTTCGAACCTTAAGTGTGTCACCCTACGGTTCGTGAATATGTAGACATGACAGAGACACATCTCCTATCAATAACCATTAGCGGGACCTGGAGATCCATAATGGCTCCCACATACTCAACGATGACTTCGTGATCGATTGAACCATTTACATATGAAACCAATTCCCTTTGTCACGCGATACTATACTTATCCGAGGTTTGATCGTCGGCATCTCCATACCTAGTTCTACCTCGTTACTGATAAGTACTCTTTACTCGTTCCGTGATATGTCATCCCTTGTGACCCAGTCACATGCTTGCAAGCTAACTAGATGACATTCCACCGAGAGGGCCCAGAGCATATCTATCTGTCATATGGATGGACAAATACCTATCTTGGTCCATGCGCTTCAACACATACTTTCAGAATACCCAATGACACCTTTATAACCACCCAGTTACGAAGCGGTGTTTGATGTCATCAAAGTACCCATCCGGTGATGGTGATTAACACAACCTCATGGTCGAAGGATTAGGTTACTATGTATTTGAAAGCTCATAGCAATACGAACTTAATGACTTGATCTTTATGCTATGCTTACTATGGGTGTGTGTCCATCACATCATTCTCCTAATGATACAACCTTGTTATTAATGACATCCAATGTCCATGACCAGTTAACCATGATCATCTATTAATCAACAAGCTAGTTCAACAAGAGGCTTACTAGGGACTCTTACATGTTTACAAAACACACAAGTATTAGTGTTTCCTAATAATACAATTATAGCATGGGATGTAAACATTTATCATAAACACAAAGATATAATAATAATCACTTTTATTATTGCCTGTTGGGCATATCTCCAACACAAGTATCATAGCCAGAGAGTCCGAACTAGATCTTTCAATAAAGGTGATTTGGTTCTCCGGCTTGTGCAACAAAGAAAGCACAAACTTTTCCCAATATGGGAAGGGCCCTTTTTGGTTAGTCGAGTATTGCACAATGGGTCGTACTACTTAACTGACATGAGGCCAGTCAAAGAAAGACCTGCTACTAAGAAGAGAAAGAGAGCTGGAGGCAGTACAAATCCGGAAGAATTAGACAGTCCATGGAATATTGCTCAGCTACGTCCCTTTTATTCTTAGTTTTATCTTTTTTTTGTAATTATACATATGTACATGCTCTGTGAGAAATAAAAGTTTTGGTTACCTCAAAGTTTTCCTGAGAAGTTTTTACCATCTTATTTCCTAATGATCATGTCATAGTCGAAAATCCCAGAATGCTTGAAAGTACTTTATGCTCATGTTCGTTCTGGTTTAGATTCCCGATTCTAAAACTGCTACCTTTGGGTATAACTCTAAAAAACTCTAGTCTTTACTTGGGTTATTTGTCTGATTGCTGGATGCGGGTATCTTCCGAGTAGTGAATTGTTGGTACTGGAAGCCGGCTTTGTTTCCGAGTTTAAACTGGTTTAGCAATTGAGCTCCGTTGCTCGGCAAAGTTTCCGACTGAAGGTTTAGCCGGCTCACGAAAGGGACAAGACGGAAAGCCAGACAAACGATAAGTAGAGGCGGAAAGTTCCAAGTGCTTACGCAAACATTTCAGGCGCACAAATAATCTAAGACAAAAGTGCTGAATAAAAAAACTTGGCAGTAGCAAAAATCATAGTACTTAATATTTACAATCGCATCAGGTTTTTTTCAGAATAATACATAAGTTTTCTGGTCTATGATGCAGGAGGAGATGAAGGATCTGCCGGCTCGCTGGCTACTCCGCCTTGGTATCTTGCCGAGATGTCCGGATCCGAGATGGTCTGTTCATCGTCGGAAACTTCTTCGGCATCTTCTGGAGGAGGTGGCGGAGTATCCACGCAGGTGAAGAAGGGCGTCTCGTAGCTGGTCAGATCAGCTACGTGACACCCATATCCGGCACAGGAGTGCATGATAGCTTGAAGGTCTTGCTCCTGGTCGTCTTCGTCTACTTTGCAGTACCCTCTGGTCACTTGCCATATCTCCATGTTTCCATGGTGGCTCATGACCATGGTGAGAGCGTTCTGCGCAGCGGTCCACGCGTAGGACATGTTCCAGTCCCGAACAAGCTGCGGCATCTCCTTGGCCTTCTCCTGCACTTGGAAGTCCGACATGCTTGGCATGTCCGGAATCCTAAGAGATTCGCCAATGTCCTCAAGGCACTGGCGATAGTCATGAATGAGATCACCGACTTGAGTAAGCCGGTGAGTGCGGGGTTCGGACGAGGAGGAGTCCGTCAAGTTCAGAGGACCTACACACAAAACAAGTCAATGAAAATCCGACATTGATGAAAGTCGAAGAAAGAATAAATTAGGTAGATGGAATGTACCAAGAATGACGTCGTCAATCTTGGCTTTCTCTTCCCGAAGACTCTGGAGTTCAGCCCGGAGCGCCTGGGATATATCCTTCTCTCTGTCAACCTCATTTTTGAGGTCCGAGATAACCTTATCTTGAGCGGCAATCTTGAGATCGCGCTCTTCAGTGGCCATGGAGGAGGACTCGAGGACTTGAGCTATGCTCCTTTCATGATCAGCCTTAAGCTTATCCAGCTCTTGGCGAAGTCCCTTGTTCTCCACCACTAAGGTTTTGAGGTTCTCGGCCTCTTCAGTCATAGCAATGGATTGTTTCACCAACGCTGTAAGTCAAAAAGAACAACAGTTCAGAAAAATGCGATATTGGAAAAATAAAAGTCGAGGTTTGAATATCAAAATGTTACCTTCGGCTTCATCCTTGGCTAGCTTGAGTTCAGCATTTTTAAGCCGGAGAGCTTTGATTTCTCTCCGCTTATCACAGACATTTTTTAACAATTCCTGGTTATAGGAATACACTTTCTGTAAGTCAGAATACCCAAAGTCAGAAAGCTACTTAAGACTCGGGCTAATATTTTTGCTAAATATCAGCACGAGCCTTGGGGGCTACACTAGTTGGTTCTTTGGCATCCTAATGAAAGCATAAACTCGGATTTCTATATCGTACTTCATGCTTGGGGGCTAGAGGATATGATATAACATAAGGTAAAAAACAAGAGTTGGAATTCCGACTTACATAATGCTCGCGGGTGAGTTTGTCTAAACCTGCGTTCACCTCAACTGCCACCTTCTCGGCGAGATTAAGAGGAATTACTGGGGCTGTTGGAAGCTCTCTAGTCCTGATCCTCTCGTCGCGAAGGCGGACTTGGGCGAGAAGGTCAGAGAACTTGACGTCCTCTGCTTCTTGCGCTTCCTTAGATGGCTTTTGTCCAGGACTTGTCTGGCCAGCCGCTGGATCTCCTCTGCAGATTTCCGGGATAAGCCAAACTTGGCAAGTCCGGGATTGCTGAGGAGGTTGTCGGCGAAGATTTCAGCCGAGGGATCATTACCCGGAGAGGGTTCACCCTTATCTTGAGATGACGCACCCACGGTGACGTCAGTTTGCGGTCCAAGGATCACAGGCGCCGTTGGAGGAGCCGGATCTTCTGCAACAACCGGAGAAGGAGTAATCGCCGGTGTTGCAAAAGGTTGAGGGGCAGGAGTCGAAGGAGCCGTGACAGGGGAAGCTGTGGTAAGCTTCATCTGTCGCAGGGGCTTCGCCGGAATCCCCTTCCCCTTACCCTTGATGAGAGGCTTTGCTCTGAGAATGTAGTAATGTCGAAAATATTACATCTAAGAAAGAAATTCGAGAAAGGTACAAATGCGGAAATTGTGAATGAAAGTTACCTCTTCACAACAGGCACCTCCTTTGTGCCAACAGCCACTGTCGGAGCTTTGCGCTTCCTGAGCGCAAGGTCCGACAATGGGACCACTTCAGCTTCCTGAGAAAACTCAGGAGGATATCCTTCGAGTGGAGCAAGCTCCGACTCGGGGAGTTCGGCAAGCTGAAAACAAGAAAACATATCAGCATTGCAAATGTATGACTTAAAAGATTGTAACACGTAAAAGGTGTACTGATGGAAGCTTACCGCTACCACGGGGTTTTCCGCCGTGTGCATGTCTAGAGAGATCTCCGGAATTTTTCTCTCGATCCGCTCTTTAATCAGCCATTTGATCTGGCTTATATAGCCTTGGCTGGTGTAGGCCTTGGGGCTGATGCGGAGAGAATCTCTTTTGGAAGACGTGATGGAGTGCATCAGTCTATCCTCGTGGTACTGAAGTGGCTGGATCCGACGTGCGACCCAGCACTGAACTAAGTCGGATCCCCTCAGACCCTTGTGCTTGATAACATATTCGATCCGCCTCTTAGCGAGGATCAGATCATCCGTAAGAGCCAGAGCAACCTCATCCTAGGAAGGCTGGGCTGTGGCGGCTCCGCCGACAAAAGCCGGCAAAGCAGTAGCTTTGCCGGGAGCCGGAATATCCCTATGATAGAAAAAGGTGGCTGGCCATTGTTTGACCGAGTCACTGGCAACGATTTTGGGATAGGACCGGTCTCGTCTAACAGAAAAACTAATAGTACTGGTGATATAAGGAACACCGGCGGTAATAGAATTTCTCTGGACATGGAAGTAATACCGGAAAAGAAGCAAACTCGGCCTAATGCCGAGAAAGCCCTCGCAAAGCGCAGCAAACGCGCTCATCTCTAGAAGGGAGTTGGGATGAAGATTATAGAGTTGAACTCCATAATGGTCAATCACCTCAGAGAAGAACTCCGAGGGAGGAAAAGACAAACCTCAGTCCAGATGGGTGCCGAAGTGGACGTGCTCGCCCTCGCGCGGATTGGGGATGGTTTCGCCGGAACCGCTCCGCCAGTCGCCGGCGGCGAGAAGCCCCTCCTTCTCCATGTTCTTGAGCGCCGCCTCGTCGAGGGAGCAAGGGATCCAGATTCCCTAGAAACTTTCTTTTTCTGTGGCTGCTTCTGCCGACGCTGCCGCTGCCGCCGCCGCCAGAGAGGAAGAAGAGGATGAAGCCATTTCTCTCCGGTGGAAAGGGGTGACCCTAAAGTGGCGGTGCTAGGAGCTCTATGGGAGGAAAACGAAAGGGCTCTGGGCGCGCTGGAGATTTGGGAAGAAAGGAACGGCAAAAGGCAGGTGGAGAGGAGAAGAAAAAATCTAGACCCCTTATATCTACCTACCTGCGCCAAGATTCGTGCAAATGCTATAGTGTAACCGCCACGCGTCGTGGAAAGAACTGGGAAGGGCCCGCGCGATGATTGCGTCGCCTCGATCTCCATGCACGCATTGAAATGGCGCCTCGGTTCCGCGAACTGCGGACCCACCAACGGTCGTGCTGACGGAACACCTGTCAGATGACGTGACTTGACCATACTTGTGTCAGGTGGCGTTAGAGAACAAATTCCGGCTTAGTTTAAAAGCGAGCTGGAAAATCTGACTAACTAATTGAAAGGTCCGACTTAATTTTAAGACCCGGATCGTATTCTTTGTTATAAAGTTTCAGGAACCCTTCAAGATTCTGCAAGCCGAAGATCAAGCTAGACGATGATAAAATCCGACTTTGGATCTTGGAGGCCTCCGGGGGCTACTGTTGGGGATATACTTTCCGGGTATCCTCGACGTTCCTCACTGACCAGGGTGGCCCACTTCGGGTTAGAGCTTTGCTTCACGGGCGGCCTAGTTAGAGAGAGAAGACGGAGTCCCATCCGGCTACGGGAAGGCCCAGAAGACTTACCGACTTAGGCCCATAATGTTACTTGTAGTTCAAGATGTACTCTGTAATCAACTCTTAGTCGTAGCCGGATTGATCTCTCCTGTAAACCCTAGGCCGGATATCTATATAAGCCGTCCTAGGGAGAGCTTTTAGGGCAACACTAGAGACGACCAATAGTCTACAATCTCAACTCGCACAGGCGAAACCCTTGTAACCCATATTCCGGCTTTGCCGTATTACTGGATTGATAGCAGGAGTAGGGTCCGTCCAAAGCCGGCGGATTCGAACCTGGGTAACCTTGTGTGCTCACCGTCTCGGAACACCGTACGTCTCACACCTCTCTCTTCCGCACGCCTCGAGGACCCCCTCATGGCGTACTTGTCATCAATTCGACGATAGCAAAAACACATACCACCGAAGTAGAGAGTAGGCATCCTTGACATAAGTCATAATTAATACCGGATAACCATTATGAGCGTGCCTTCCGTGATAAGCCTCCAGCAATAGGATATGAATAGATAGATCCATAAGCATAATCCATGATAGGAAATCCATAGGCATAATGCAGACAACCACATAAAGTCTCAACCAACCACAAATCACGAATTTAAAGTTCAACGCTAAATGGGCATAAGCTAGAAAAAAAAAATAGAAAAGTTCAAGTGCTTATGCCCGACCCATGCAAATCCACGGACAACCTAATTGAACTACTTCTCCCCCTTTGGCATCAAGACACCAAAAAGGGAGAAGAGCGATGCTAGCGCCCCATGGGATCACTCGTAGTCCTCGTCCTCGTCCTCTTCTTCATTCTCTTCCTCATCCTCATCTTCAAGCTCCTCAGTGTCACCTTCCTCATCATCAGCATCAGCAGCAGGCGCAGAGGGGAACAAGTGACACTCCAGCACACCATAGTTCAACCCAGAGGAAGAGTTCCACCGAGCATACGGAGTGGGAGGTGTAGGAGCTGGAGGAGCACCCGAAACGCCGGACACATGGTGGAGAATGAGCTGCTAGGACTGAGCCAACTCATGGCGCTACATATATGCCTCGTACTGACCCTTGCGTGTGTCCACGCCCATGCAGAGAATGTTACGCTGGAACTAGTTCAGCTGCTTGATCTCACGGGCCACGGGAGGCACAGGGGGCCTGCGAGCATCCCTCATGAGACCCTCAGGAGCAGAGGAGGGGTGAGAGGTCTTCCGAACCTTGGTGTAGATCTTCTTGGCCTTGTACACCGAGTCGATGTGGAATTCCTCAGCAGGCAGCAGGTGACGAATGAGCATCATAATGTAGGGCGCATATGGAATGGACAGACGGTTGAACATAGCATCACACAGCTCATGGTAAATGAAGTCCATGACATCCAGCTTGTACTGCACTGACTCGTCCTCGCATGAGGCAACCTCATGAGAAAATTGAAGTAGCTGAACAAGGTGACCACGGATGCTGTCATTGTTGCCCCCACTCGGTGTAATGGAGTCACAGAAGAGACCCACTAAAGCAGCATAGATGGGAGCAAGGCCAGCCACAGTACCGACAATGCCATTGTCCATAGTGCAAGGGGAGAGAGATGCATCCTTGTTGGGCTTCCGCTGAGTGATGATCCGGTGGCCACTGGCTCTATCCCTGCTGCGGAAGGAGTACCCCAGAACCTCAGCAAACACGTGAAAATCAGCAGTCATCGGCCTGTCATGAGTCATCCACTTCATAGTGCGACACTCATCCCCACAAATCACCAAAGTGGAGAAGAACTGCTTCACCACCTCAGAGTCAAAGGAGCACTGCAGAGACATAAGATGGTGCAGCCCCATCCTCTCAGCAACATACATCGCATCCACAAGATGCGCCTTCTCCAAAGCATCAGCAAGTACCAGTGGGTGCATAGACCTAATGTTCAGCCTGGCATATATGTCTTCATAGATCCCCTTCTGTTCTACACACCAAAAACAAGGATCCCCCAGCTCATCATCACGAGGCAGCTCAGCAAACAAGTCATGGTGACGGATGGCGGAATAGGAGACCGCATCCAAAGTCCTGTAGTTGATCTTGGCCTCCTTGCCCTTCCTCTTGGACACCCCCTTCCTAGTCCTCTTTGCTTGTTCAGCCATGCGCTTCTCTTCGTTCTTCCTTCTCAATTCAACTTTGTCCACTAAGTTACCCTGTCCGTCGTCCCGAAAGTATTTGGCGTGAGGACGGCGCTTGTAGGTCTTGGAAACACCGGAACCACCTGTGAGGAGAATAAGGGCGATAGCAAGGGGATAAGCATACACACAAGTCCAGGAGAGAGCATGGAAAAAGTAGTCAAAAAGTTCATAGGACAAAACTACTCAATGCATATTCCATAGTGAAACTGAACCAGAATCGAATCTGTCAGGCCGGATTATCCGGCCTGGCCAGGGGCGGATAATCCGGCCCTGGCAGAAATTTTCGATTTCACCTAGATTGAATGCAAAAAAGTAGATCGGGCCTAGAAACTATAAGACTACGATTTCTATGCGAAAACACAACCTTCTAGACAACGTTCCACCCAACAAGTTACACATCTAGCCAAAGATGGGGAGAGAGGGAGTTACCCTCACTCATTGGAGGAAGAACACGGAGGAGAAGGTACCCGGAGGCGCGGAGAAGAAGATCCGGGGAGGCCCGGAAAATCTGGTGGCCGGAGAGGCTCCGGGCAGGGTGAGGGGCGGCAGCGGCGGCTGGGGAGGAGGAGAGGGCTGGGGGAGAAGTGCTGCTCATTATGAGACCTTCCCCCCGAGCCCTGCCCTTTAAGATGAAATCCGCCAGGGCCGGATTATCTGGCCTACACTTGGGCCGGATTATCCGGCCTGAAATCTCGGATTCTGTTATACACAGAACCAGGCCCGCGCGTCCCCAAACAACACCCCCACAAGGTGTACAAGGGACTTGTGTGCTAGAATAGATGGCTTAGAGGTAGGGAAAGGCTTAGGATTAAGAGAGCCAAACTGAGATGGTACTAGACACTCAAACTTGCAAAATCCAAATCAAATAAAAGCCAAGATTGAGTGTGATTCCCATAAGAACATGAGAGAGCAAATAACATCCAAAAAGATCCAATTCTCCTCAAGGGAGAGGGCGGTGGCCGAAGCCACCTTGTTGGAGTGTATGGTGTGACACCGCGAAGATATATCTTGGGTTCACGACCAATACTCATCAATAAGCTCACATATCACAAAATGATATTAAGAGAAATGATTTATCTTGCTTTTGGCATTATGGGGGGAGGGTTAGCCCAGTGAGTTAGGACCACACTCCCCCTATATCCATGCCCACACCTAGACCAAAGAAGGATTGAGATGTATGAGTGAGTGCATGGGTAATCAAGACAAGCTCCTGGAATCAATGATATTTAGCTAATTCCTCAAGTAGCAGAATCTTGCTTCATCAAGTGGCTTGGTAAAAATATCTGCAAGTTGGTTCTTCGTGCTCACAAAGGATAGATCAATATCGCCGCGAGCAACATGGTCTCGAATAAAATGATTCCGAATCTCAATATGCTTCGTCCTTGTGTGTTGAACAGGACTGTACGCAATTTTGATTGCACTTTCATTATCACATAAAAGAGGCACTTTGTCACAATTAATACCGTATTCCTTTAAAGCTTGCCTCATCCACAATAATTGAGTACAAGCGCTGGCAGCAGCAACATATTCAGCTTCAGCGGTGGAGAGAGATATACAATTCTGCTTCTTAGAGGACCAACATACAAGAGATCTTCCCAAGAATTGACAAGCTCCAGAAGTGGACTTCCAATCATCCTTATCACCAGCCCAATCTGAGTCAGTATAGCCACATAAAGAGAAATTGGAGCCCTTGGGATACCAGAGACCAAAGTTAGGGGAATGAACCAAATATCGAAAGATCCACTTGACCGCCACTAAGTGGCTTTCTTTAGGAGCTGCTTGATACCTTGCACACACTCCCACACTCAACACAATATCGGGTCTAGATGGGCAGAGGTAAAGAAGAGAGCCGATCATGGACCGGTATACCTTTTGGTCCACATCTTTACCATTTGGGTTAAGTTCGAGATGACATTTTGTTTGCATCGGAGTGGCGACACCATTAAGATCCGTCATCTTGAATCTCTTGAGCATGTCTTGGATGTACATTGCTTGATTAATAAAGGTTCCTTCTCTAAGTTGCTTGATCTCGAATCCAAGAAAGATCCGTAATTCCCCCATCATAGACATCTCAAACCTGTCAGTCATAAGCTTTGAAAATTCATCATTAAAAGCTTTATTAGTAGAACCAAAGATAATATCGTCTACATATAGTTGGCATACAAAGAGCTCCCCCTTAACCTTCTTAGTAAAAAGAGTGGGATCGATTTGCCCAACTTCGAAGCCACGATCTAACAAAAGCTCTTTAAGGTGCTCATACCACGCACGTGGGGCTTGTTTAAGGCCATAGAGTGCCTTATCGAGTTTGTAGACATGGTTCGGAAAGTTAGGATCCTCAAACCCCGGGGGTTGCTTTACGTATACCAACTCATGTAGAGGACCGTTAAGGAAGGCACTCTTGACGTCCATTTGCTGCAACTTAAAATTATTATGAGCAGCATAAGCAAGAAGGATATGGATGGAATCCAGGCGAGCCACTGGAGCATAGGTCTCGCCGAAGTCGATGCCCTCAACTTGGGAGTAACCTTGAGCCACAAGTCTTGCCTTGTTCCTCACAACAATGCCATTCTCATCTTGCTTGTTCTTGAAAATCCACTTGGTGCCGATAACATTGCGGCACTCTTTGGGTTTCTCCACGAGTTTCCAGACTTTGTTGCGCTCGAAATTATTCAATTCTTCATGCATAGCAACAACCTAGTCTGGATCTTCAAGAGCTTCAAAACCTTCTTAGGTTCCACCATGGAGATATGAGCTTGATGCTCACCAAAACTGGCCAATTCTCTTCTTGTAGAGACCCTTCGTCGAAGATCACCAACAACCTTGTCGAGAGTGTGACCCCTCAACTCAAGGTTACGATCAGCCTGAGCCTTGCGACGAAGTTCAATAAGTTTGTTGTCTCTTGGAGGAGGAGATTCATCACTTGAGTCTTCATTGGAAGCATTTTCTCGACCTTGATCAGTAACTGGAACATCAGTAGCAGGTGGTGGAGACGCGTGCCCTTCAGGTGAGTCCATAGCCGTAACAGGAGGCTGCAGAACTGGAGAGTCAGGGCCGGATAATCCGGCCGGTGGAGAGGCCAGATAATCCGGCCTGGGAGAACTTGCAGCAGCTTCATCAGGAAGCCTGGGACTTGCTTGAACTGGCGAGGGGTCGGATAATCCGGGGCTAGCCAGAAAATCTGGCCTGGAGCTTGCATTGAAATTTTCACCACCTGGAGCAACATGGTCAGCTAGAGCGGGGTGGCCGGATAATCCGGTGTCGACCGGAAAATCCGGCCTGGAGCTTTCTGGAACATCTTGACCTTCAGCAGTTGATGGAGATGGTGTAGAAGTTGTCCCCGTGGTTGGAACATGTTGACTATGTGTAGATGAGGGCTCTATATGAGTAGAGCATTGTCCTTCCCGGTCCGCCACAAGGGGTTCCTCAATGGGGCGGAAAAATCCCACGCCCATTCCTCTTATGGCATCTTGGGGTATTTCAACATCTGCATCACAAACACCAACTTGCTCCGCAAGGGAACCGTCATTTTCCTCGAACACCACACTACAAGATTCTACAACAGTTTCGGAGAGCTTATTGTAGACTCTATAAGTGTGGGATTCGACACCATAACCAACAAAAATGCCTTCCAAAGCCTTAGATTCAAACTTAGATAAACGAACTCCTTTAATAAGAAAGAAACACTTACACCCGAATACCCGAAAGTATGAGATGTTTTGCTTGTTACCGGTAAGTATTTCATACGGAGTCTTATCCAAGATCTTACGGAGGTATAAACGGTTGGATGAATGACAAGCAGTAGAGATTGCTTTAGCCCAGAAGTTATATGGAGATTTAAATTCGGCTAACATAGATCTTGCCATATCCATTAGAGTATGATTCTTCCTCTTGGCTACACCATTTTGTTGGGGGGTGTACGCAGCGGAATATTGATGTCTTATCCCCTCTTCACTTAGGAACTCATTTAAGGTGTAGTTCTTGAACTCAGAGCCGTTATCACTCCTTATAGCCAGAATGGGGACGTTGTGTTGATGTTGAACCTCGTTGGCGAAGTCGATGATAGTTTGTTGAGTTTCACTCTTCAACTTGAAGAAATAAACCCAAGTGTATCTTGAGTAATCATCAACAATCACTAGACAATACTTCTTATCACCGAGGCTTGCATGAGATGGAGGTCCAAAGAGGTCCACGTGAAGGAGCTCCAAAATCCTTTTTGAAGATATAATGGTTTTCCTTCGGTGAGGAGAGTCATGCATTTTCCCTTCAACACACGCCCTGCAAACACGATCTTTGGCAAAAGAGACATTTTCTTTTAGTCCAAGAATGTGGCCACCCTTGTGGAGACTTTGCAAAGTTCTCATATTGACGTGGGCTAGTCGGCGATACCATAGCCAACCCGCGTCAGCCTATCCGAAAAGACACATCGGGCCTGTAGTGGTTTTCCCCGAAAAGTCCACCACGTATAGGTCGTTTTCGACATATCCCATGAAAGCGACTTTTAGAGACTTGCTCCACAAGAGTACCACCAAATCAGCATCAATATAAACTGCAAAGCCCATCTTACCAAGGGCATGAACTGAAAGTAAGTTGTACCCGAGGGTCTCAACAAGCATGACGTCCAAGAGAGAGATATCGTGAGCCACCACAACTTTGCCGAGACCCAATACCTCAGATTTGGACTTGTCACCATAGGAGACGGTTATGTGATCAAGGTTTGGCCGCATCTCCGTGATAATCTCCTTGCTTCCGGTCATATGACTCGTGCACCCGCTATCGAGTACCCATTTAGAACCACCGAAAGCATAGCCCTGCAAGAAAATTACTTCTTGGTTTTAGGTACCCATTTTTCAATGGGTCCTCTCATGTTAGTAACAAGGGTCTTGGGAACCCAAATAGACCAAGGAATGTAACAATCATAAGGGCCTACATAACTAGCATAAACATCACCATAATACTCACAATATAGTTCAAAGTTAGGATTGTTGATCCCTGCAAAACCATCATAATTAGTCTTCTCATTGGTAATGTTGCTAGTCTTTGGTTGAGCAGTCTTGCTCTTCTTCTTCTTCTTCTTCTTCTTCTTGTTTTTCTTGCTCTTTGTCTTGGGTATGTAACCAAGACCTTCTTTACTATTGTTTGTCCTTTGCCTGCCCAGTATCTCATCAATAACCCCTTTACCTTTGTGTTGGGAACTTCTTGCAATATCTACTTTTCCAGTGGATGAAGTGGAGGTACTTGGCACATTATACCGTCTCAATTGAGTTTGGAGCTGGTCATGAGACTCATTTAAAGTAGAATTATCACTCTTAAATGCCTTGTGAGAACTTTCAAGATTATCAAACTTCTCCAAAAGTCTAGCATGAACAGCCCCAAAGTCAATCTTTTCTTTCTTTAGTTTCTTTACCTTGGCAAGAGCATGGTCACGTTCTTTGATGAGCTGAGCTATAGCTTCTTCTTATGACTCCTCAAGGTATTCGAGTCTTTCTTCCAAAGATACTCGAGCTTCCTCTTCCTCTTCCAAGGCATTCTTCAAAGAAGCTATCTCCAAGGCATCTTCTCTTTCAATTCTGCCCTTTTCTTCAAGAAGATCTTCGGCTTGAGCAAGTTGGATCATAAGAGCATCAAAATGGAGTTTTTGCTCACCTTGTAGGTTAGTGAAAAAGTATCCAAGGCAATAACTTCTTCTTTCATTTTAAGACTGTCATGATCATCCATATCCAAAATTATGTTAGTCTTAGGAAATGAAGAGCTAGAAGTTGATACCTCGGACCCTCTTGCCATTAGGCAAGTGGCGTTGTTGTTGATGGGGTTCTCGTTCGGCGAGTCGAAGAGAGATGAGGGAGTCGATGTGGTGGCTATAGCAGCCACCTCGCGGGAACTATCATCATCCTCTTCATCTTCACTTGCGGAGGAGTATTCCTCTTGAGCTACCAAGACAATCTTGGGTTGCTTCTTGAAAGGACCATTCTTCTTAATAAATGGCTTCTTCTTAGGTGCTTTAGATTTCTCTTTAAGAATGAGCCTGCCACCATTGTCTTCTCTATTTTGATAAGGGCACTCGGCTACAAAGTGCATTCTATCTCCACAGTTGAAGCAAGTTCTCAATCTTGGGCCACTTTCTCTTCTTCCATTTGACCCGTTCTGGCGCTCAAGTTCAGACTTGGCTTTGGCAGGGTCCTTCCAAAAGTTCCTTGCATAGAATGCCATGTACTCACCATGAGCACGTTTGACCTCATCGGGGCAGTCCATGGATACCCCCTCAAAAGCTCCTTCATCTTCCTCTTGATCAACAACATTGGCTTTGAGAGCCACATTGACACCCTTTTGCATTCCAATGGCCCGAGCACGAGCATCTTCAGCATTCTTTGCTGCCACTTTGAATGAAGCCATTTCTTGCATGACTTCGTTGGATGTCATTTGATGATAGTTGTGTCTACCTTGCAGGCTCTTCAAATCCGTTGGCTCGAAAGGCATTAAGGCACTCACATATTTCCTTTTTATCCATGCATCATCAATGTGAGTGGTCCCATAATTTCGAAATGTTGTTGCGGTGCCCTTGAGTCTTCTATACATGTCCTCATGGTTTTCACCATCCAACATATAGAATCCCTCAGCTTCATTACTAAGGGCATCATACCTGTTTCTTCTCATGCTTTCGTTTCCAACGAAGAGATCCGTAAGAGCATCCCAAGCCTCTTTAGCTGTGTTGAGATGTTCAATGTGTGGCATGTCCTTGGGACCCACACCCAACTGTATCATGTGGAGAGCGGTAGGATTCAACTGGCTATCCACAACTGCTCTTCTCGTTAGATTGGTTTGATCTCCAATATGAAGACCCTCTTCAATAATCCTCCACAATTCAATAGAGGAGCTACAAACATGAGATTTCATTAGGAATTGCCATTGATTAAAAGAGGATGCAGTGAGCTTGGGTGGATCACCCCTATTGTTTATATGAGGATGAGAGATAGGTGGGTCGGGGAAATATACGTGGCGAACCTCCTTATATTCCTCCTTACCACTTCCCTTCTTGGAGGTGGAACCATTAAGTTTTTCACCTTCCACATCATCATCCTTGGATCCGGTGTTACCCTTTTCCTTAGATGATGGTGTGGCAGCCTCAGAGGAGGATGGAGATGGGGCTATGAATGATGTAAGGCGAACAATCATTTGATTCATCTCCTCCATCTTGGCCTCAAAGGATTTCAGCAAGGTTGTTTCCAACGACTTGAGATCATCCATTGTGACCTTATCCACAGCCTCATTTCCATCATCCTTGGTACCCATACTACTCTTAGGCGGTTAAGACCGAATTAAGAGCCGGGGCTCTAATACCAATTGAAATGGATCGTATGGGCACCTAGAGGGGGGTGAATAGGTGCTACACCAATTTTTAATTCTTTTTCAATTTTAGGCTTAGCACAAAGGGTAAATTCACTAGATAAACTATTAGGTGGAATTTCCCTATATGCAACCCTATCTACTAGCGAGTAAAGAGCGAGTGGAAGAGGAATGGGTAAACCGAATTGAAGCACGCGGAGACACATGATTTGTTTGACCGTAGTTCCTTCCTTGTTAAGGGAAGTACGTCTGCATTGGAGGGGTGGGCGGTACTAAGACCACCATGCCACAAAAGGCCTCACCCTGTTCTCCGATGGATCTCGCCACAAAAGGCCTGATCCACCTTCCACTATAGGTACCCTTTGAGGCAGGCACCGACGCCTTTACACAACTAGCGGGGCAACAACTCCACAACAACTTGGAGGCTCCCGAAATGACAACAAGCTGCCACAAGAACAAACTTATCAAATACAATAAACAAGATCTAGGTATTGACAAGAATACTAGATCAGGGATTTCTCCAAGTGAATGGAGAGGAGTTGAAGCGCTTGATTCTTGATGATGATGATGAACTTCTCCTCCTTCAATTCCACCAAAGATCAAGACCTTCGGGTGGTTGAAGTGGGAGATCGAGAATGAGAGCTCTTGCACAATGTCTGGTCAATTTCGAATGAATCAAGTGTTCTGAACGTTGGGGAAGAAGGGGTATTTATACCCCCTTCAGAAACCAGCCGTTGCAACCTTTGGGGGCCGGATTATCCGGCCCAAGTGAGGGTCGGATTATCCGGTCTAGGGAAAACACCGCCCCAGACTCGGAATATCCGGCAGAAAATCCGCCCCTCTCAGAGCGTCGCGCTAAGCTTGCCCTTGATCAACTTCTAGGGGCCGGATTATCCGGTCCTATGCGAGAGCCGGATTATCTGGCCTGGGGAAGAAAAACCGCCCCAGTTCGGATTTTCCGGGAGAAAATCCGACTGAATACCGAGTGACGCGCCTTGGCTCCTTTTGCTCGAAAACTGGGGGCCGGATTATCCGGCCCGTGTGACACCCGGATTATCCGGCCTAGGGAGGAAAAACCGCCCCAGTTCGGATTTTCCAGGAGAAAATCTGACCGGGTACCGAGCGACGCGCCTTGACTTTCTTTGAGCGATGAGGTAGGCCGGATTATCCGGCCCTTGGTGGGGCGGATTATCTGGCCCCCCTCAAAACTTCCTGCACACTTAGCGCACATGAAAAGTCTCCATAGTATTGTTATCTAACACGCAAAACATAGGAAAACATGAAATGTTCTTTCAGACGCTACAGGACATGTCACAAAATGGGGAATAGAGCTTTCAGCTTTCGACATTGAGTACAAACCTCATACATCAATTAAATCCCAAATTCTTGCTGACTTTGTCGCTTATTGGACAGAGACAACGGAAAATATGACCCTCCCAGAGTCGGAATACTGGACCTTGTATTTTGATGGGTCTAAGGCGCTCGGGGGCTTGGGGGCTGGCGTGGTGCTCAAATCACCCCAAGGAGATAAGCTTTTCTATGTGTTGCAGATCCACTTCAGGACAACAAACAACATTGCCGAATATGAAGCACTGCTGAATGGAATCTGGATTGCTAAGGATATCAGCATCCGACGACTTATGTGTTATGGAGATTCGGATCTTGTTGCTCAACAAGTGTCAGATCACTATAAGGCAAATAAACACATGGTAGCATATAGGTCTATCGTGTATGAACTATCTAAATCGTTCAAAGGGTTTGAAGTTCAACACATCCCTCGAACAGAATATGAGGAAGCAGATGTATTATCTCGAATAGGCTCTGCACGGAAAAAGGTCCCGGATGGCGCTTTTTTAGAGCACCTCAAAGTTCCCTCTATTACAAGAGTTGATGAGGAATATCTGACCAAATCCGACTCACCTTTAGTGGCAGTTCTGGCTGTGATTCCCAGCTGGACAAAACCCTACCTGGATTTCCTGGTAGACGAAAAATTAACCGAAGACGAGGTTCTGAGCCAACAGATCATCCGACGAGCAAAAACCTATACAATAATAAATGGTGAGATCTATAAGCAGAGTGTATCTGGGGGTTTTCAGCACTGTGTATCTCCGAAAGGAGTGGAAATCTTAAGAGATCCACGAAGGCGAATGCGGCCATCATGTTGCAGCCAAATCTTTAGTGGCAAAAGCTTTCAGACACGGATTCTTTTGGCTTACAACTAAGGCAGATGCCGTACAACTAGTCAAGACATGCAAAGGCTGCCAAAAATACACCAAACAAGCTCATGTTATGGCTGATCAGCTACGAACAATTCCGATAACATGGCCCTTCGCAGTCTTGGGGCTGGACATGGTAGGACCATTCAAACTGGCTCCAAGTGGATTTACTCACCTCTTAGTGATGCACAAAATGGACTGAGGCTAAACCCGTCACAAGTTGTGATGGAGCAACAACCAGAAGATTTGTCGAGGATGTTATAATCCAATACGGTTATGCGCAGAGTATTATCACAGACAATAGGAGCAAAGTTTCTATGGATAACTTGCCGAACTCTGTGACGATCAAACAATCTGTCTTGACATTACGTCAATAGCGCATCCACAAGCCAATGGACAAGTCGAAAGAGCAAATGGTTTAATCCTACAAGACCTCAAACCAAGACTCAAAGCACCACTTCGTCGTGCTGCGAGGGTTTGGGCAGACGAGTTACCGTCTGTGATATGGAGCTTAAGAACAACTCCGAATAGGTCAACTGGATACACACCTTTCTTCTTGGTGTATGGCGCAAAAGCAGTTCTTCCTAGCGATTTAATTCACACTTCTCCCCGAGTTGCTGCATATATTGAAGAGGATGCCGAAATTTCTCGACAAAATTATCTCGATTTAATCGAAGAAGTTCGTGTCGTTGCTGAGCAGAGATCAACAACCTATCAGCAGAAGTTACGCAAGTATCATAGGCAAAGAGTCAGAAACCGGTCTTTCAATAAGGGCGATTTGGTTCTCTGGCTTGTCTAGAAAAGAAAGCACAAACTTTCCCCAGTATGGGAAGGGCCATTTTTAGTTAGTCGAGTATTGCATAATGGTTCTTACTATCTAACTGATATGCCGCCAGTCAAAGAAAGACCTGCTACTAAGAAGAGAAAGAGAGCTAGAGGTAGTACAGACCCGGAAGAATTAGACAAACCATGGAATATTGCTCAGCTACGACACTTTTATTCTTAAGTTTTCTTTCTTTGAAATCATATATGTGTACATGTTCAATGAGAAATAAAGTATTGTATGCCTCAATATTTTCTGTGAAGTTTTATATTACCATCTTATTTCCAAATGATCATGTCACAATCAAAAATCCTAGAATACTTGAAAGTACTTTATGCTCATGTTTGTTCTTGTTAGATTACCGATTCTAAAAATGCTACCTTCGGGTATAAATTTAAAATTTTCTAGTTTATACTTTGGTTCTTTATCTGATTGCCGGATGCGGGTATTTTCCAAGTAGTGAATTGTTGGTACTAGAAACTGGCTTTATTTCCGAGTTTAAACTGGTTTAGCAATTGCACTTCGTTGCTCGGCAAAGTTTTCTTGTTGAAGGTTTGCCTGCTCACTAAAGGGATGAGGCGAAAAGCTAGAAAAAGCGATAAGTATAAACAAAAACAAAAAGTTCTTGTGTAAAATTTCAGGCACAACAAAATAAAGCCAAAGTGCTAAAAAGAAGCAAAGAGCATCAATTCTTGCAAACTTTAGTACTGGCAAAAATATTATATTACAACCCGATTGTTTCAGAATAACACAATGTTTTTTCTGATATTCTACGATGCAGGGGAAGAGGTAGGAGCTACCGGCTCACTGGTGACATTGCCTTCGCCTTGAGACCTTTCCAAGACAGGCAAATCGGATTCGGTTTGCTCGTCGTCGGAAATTTCGATTGTCTCTTCGGGAGGCGGAGGAGGCGTTTCCACGCGAGTGAAGAACGGAGTGTCGTAGCTGGTCAGATCAGTTACGTGGCATCCATAGCCGGCATAGGAGTCCATGATGGCCTTGATGTTCTGCTCCTTGTCATCTTCGTCCACAGTTGAATAACCCCTGGTTACTTGCCAGATTTCCATGCTTCCATGGTGGCTCATAACCATGGTGAGGGCATTATGTGCTATGGTTAGTGCATAGGACATGTTCCAGTCCTGGATGAGCTGGGGCATCTCCTTCGCCTTATCTTGCACCTCAAAGGCGTACATTTTGTTCATGTTTGGAACTTTCAAAGCTTTGCCAATATCCTCTAGTGACTGGCGGAAATTGTGAAGCAAGTCGTCGACTTTGGTAAGCCGACTAGTGCGAGACTCGGTGGAGGAGGAATCCAGCAAATTCAGAGGACCTGCGTATATAAAGCAAAGGTTAGAAAATATATCCAAACTCCTAGAGTCAGAAGAATGAAAAGTCAGAAGACAGGAAAATACCGAAGATGACATCGTCAACTTTGATCTTCTCCGCCCTAAGGCTCTAGAGTTCAGCCCGGAGTGCTTGGGTGATGTCCTTCTCCCTGGCCAACTCATCACTGAGATCCGAGATTTTCTGATCTTGGATTGCGATCTTTCGATCACATTCTTCGGTAGCCATATTAGACGACTCAAGAACACTGGCAATGTTGCGCTCATGATCCGTCTTAAGTTCATTCAGCTCCCGCTATAAGTCGGCATTTTCCACCTCCAGGGTTTTAAAATTCTTGGCCTCTTCAATCATTTTACATGACTATTTGACTAGTTCTGTAAGCAAAATAAAACAGTCGAATAAGAATTCGACTATGAGATAAAGAAAAAATAGAAAGGATAAGGACTAAAATGATTACCTTCGGCCTCATCCTTAGAAATCTTCAATTGAGCATTTTTAAGACACAGAGCTCTGATCTCTCTCTGCTTATTGCAAATATTTTTTAATAATTATTAGTTATAAGCATTAACTTTCTATAAGTCAGAATAATACCCAGATTCAGAAGTCTACTAAAGACTCGGGCTAATATTTTAACTAATATCATCTCGAGCCTTGGGGGCTACACTAGTTCGTTCTTTGGCATCCTATGAAAGCATACATCCGGATTTTCTATCCAGCTTCATGCTTGGGGGCTAGAGGATATGATATGAAGTAAAATAGTGAGTTGGAATTTTGACTTACATATTGTTCATGAGTAAGCTTGCTTAAACTCATGTTCACCGCAGAAGTAACCATCTCGGCGAGAGTCAGCGGGATTATGGGTGGTGGCGGAGCCACGCCGGCCTTCAGCTTCTTGTCACGAAGACGAACTTGGTCAAGAAGCTCAGAAAACTTGACATCTTGGCTTCTTGCGCCTCTTCCTCGACGGTGATGTTCTGGCTCTCCAGGCATTGCTGAGCTAGCTTCTGGATCTCCTCTACAGTTTTCCGAGTAATGCCAAGTTTGGCAATACCCGGATTACTGAGAATGTTGTTCGCAAAAATCTCTACCGAGGGAACATTACCCTTTGAGTGTTCACCCTTATCAACTTCCGAGTCACCCATGGTGATGTCGGTCTACGAGCCAAGGTTCGATGGCTCAGAATGCTGAGCCGGATCTTCTGCAACACTTGGATATGGATTAACCTCCGGTGTTGTGGAAGGCTTCGGGGTAGGAGTCGAAGGTGGAGCAGCAGGCGAATTCAAATTTAACTTTGACTATCGCATAGGATTTGTCGGGATTGTCTTCCCCTTGCCCTTGATGAGCTGTTTAGCTCTAAAGAAGTGACATCGTAAGATTGTTACGCTTCAGAAAGAATGAGAGATAAAATACAAAGACCTTGTGAGGAAAGTTACCTCTTCACAACAGGCACTTCCTTTGTGCCGATAGAGACGGTCAGAGTCTTACCCTTTCGGGTAAGTGTCTCCGGCAATGGAACAAGTTATCCATCATCTTGAGAGATCTCAGGAGGATATCCCTCAAGAGGAGCAAGCTCCGACTCGGGGAGGTCAACGAGCTAAAAGAAGAATTACCTCAGTATTGCAGAAAGATGTAGTAAAATACAAATGAGCACATATTCGAGTACAAGAGTGACTGCTGGAAAACTTACTGGTGTTACAGGATCGTCAGCTGTATACATATCCAAAGATATGTCTGGAATATTCCTCTTGATACGCTCCCTGATCAACCATTTGATCTGGGACTCATAGTCCTTCTCCAAGTAAGACCTGGAGCAGATTCGGAGAGAGTCCATCTTGCTCTTGGTGATCGAATGCATGAGACCCTTGTGCTTCATCAAATATTCGATCCGCCTCTTGGCAAGAAGCAGATCGTCAGTGAGAGCCGGAGCCTCTGCGTCCCAAGACTCTTGGGGCAGCGTCATCGACGAAAACCGGCAAAGCAATTGCTTTACCGGGAGCCGGTATGTCCTTATGGTAAAAAACATGGACGGCCACTGCTTCACCGACTCGCTAGCTTTAATCCTAGGATATACTCGTTCTCTCCTAACAGAAAAGCTAAGAGTTCCGGTAATGTAAGGATTACCGGAAGTGATGGAATTTCTCCGTGTATGGAAATCATACCGGAATAGAAGAAGGCTCGGTTTAGTTCCAAGATACCCCTCACACAAATATGCGTAAGAGGTCATTTCTAAGAGTGAGTTTGGGGGGAGATTGTGGAGTTGCACTCCGTGGTGATCTATGACCTCAGAAAAGAAATCTGAGGGAGGAAAACTCAAACCTCTGTCGAGGTGGGTGCCAAAGTGCACTCGCTCGTCGGTGTTGGGGGTGGGGATGGTTTGGCCAAAACCGCTCTGCCAGTCACCGGTACAGAGGAGGCCTTCCCTCTCGATGACATGGAGCTTCTCGTCGTCAAGGATGAAGGGGATCTAGACCCCGTGGAACTTCTCTTTGCCGTTGTGCCGGAGGATGAAACTCCAGCCATTTTCGTGGGCGGTGGTAACCTAGGATGGGCGGCGCTGTGTGTTTTGGGGGAGGCAAAAGAACTTTGCGCGGAGGCGTCGAGAGGAAGGAGAAGACAGTGGCGTTGGTAAGGAAGAAAGAGGAGATCTTGACCCCTTATATCCTTCACGTGCACTAAGATTCGTGCTAGATAAACAGTAACCCTGCCACGCGTCGTGGAAGAAGCTGGGTAACCTCCTCGCGAGGATTACTCCGCCTCGATCTCCACGCACGCATTAAAACGACGCCTCGGTTCTGCGAAAGGCGGACCCACCAACGGTCGTGCTGAAAGGAATGTCTGTCAGTGACGTGACTTGACCTTGACTGTTGTCAGGTTACGTCAGAAACCAAGTTCCAACTTAGTTTGAATTTCAAGATGGAAACCTGAATGATGTACTCATAGGTCCAGCTTATTTTTTAAGACTCGGATCCTATCCCTTCTTTTGAAGTTTCAGGAACCCTTCAAGATTCTACAAGCCGAAGATGGATCAAGCTAGACGATGGTGAAATCTGACCCTGGATCTTAGAGGCTTCCAGGGGCTGCTATTGGAATATACTTTCCGGGTATCCCCACTATACCTCACTGACCAGGGTGGCCCTCTTCGGGTTAGAGCTTTGCTTCACGGGCGGCCCAGTCAGTGAAAAAAAAACGGAGTCCAGTCCGTCTGCGGGAAGGCCTAGAAGACTTACCGACATAGGCCCGTAATGTTACTTGTAGTTCAAGATGTACTCTATAACCGACTCTTAGTCGTAGCCGGATAGGTCTCTCCTGTAAACCCTAGGTCGAATATCTATATAAGCCGTCCTAGGGACCAGCCTTTACGACACCTCACAATAGTTTACAATCTCAACTCGCACAGACGAAACCCTTGTAACCCATATTCCGGCTCTGCCGTATTACTGGATTGCTAGCAGGAGTAGGATCCATTCAAAGCCGGCGGATTCGAACCTAGGTAAACTTGTGTGCTCACCGTTCTGGAACACCGTACGTCTCACACTCCTCTCTTTCACACGCCTCGAGGACCCCCTCATGGCGTACTTGTCATCAATCCGACGACAAAGGGGGGTCATCTAATGTAGAGGGAGAGTGGAAGAGGAGGGCACCGGAGGGGAGGGATTGGTTTCTCTCGGCGTCTCGCTGACCTAGATTTTCACCGCTTATCATCTACTGAAGTGACAGACGACATGAATACATGTTGTCTCTAACAAGCTGACCCCACGTACGCTTAGGCCCAGCAGTCATGGAAGACCATACGCAGTCTAGAAGTGAACGAGGAAATCACCAGATCCAATGGCTGTAATTCTTTGCGGAAGGGAAAGCCAGAACTGTTCACAAAATCGGACGGAGCAGGATAGCTGCACGTGAGGGAGCTCGGAGAGGCCGGGTAGACTATGTCCAGTTATAGGAGTAATGCGCGGGGGCGAGAGCTGCTACGCGCAAACCAACCAGCCAGGAAATAGCGATTGAAGACGGACAAAATCAAGAAAATACGTACCAGACCATCAATACCTTAAAAAAATTAATAGTATAAATTTAGTAGATGAATCGTCATTTAATCTCAAACAATAATATATGTATGCAAGCATAAATAATTTAATATGCACCGAGTTTTAACATTTTTATATAAAATAGGGGCGGATGATTTAATATGCACCAATACAAAATAGGGACGGATAGAGGTCGCGTGTTGGGTTCGGAGGTCGAGGTCTTAGATTTTGGAGGTATTCGGGTTTGGTCTTCGGTTCCACGAAGAAGTACTTGGCATACCGTGTTGAAGATCATCGAGCGCCAAGCTAAGTACGTCTCTTCGGGTTCGGCTTCTTGTGTCTCGCGTTGGTCACCGGGTTCGGCTTCTTGTGTCTCGCGTTGGTCACCGGGTTCGGTCCTTCAGATGGTGTCAAGAATACATGAACACGGGACGGAAATCTTGAAGTTTAGCCGAGAATGCTTGGCATCGAGAGAGCAGCTGGAATGGCGGGAAGAGAATCTGGAATTAGAGACCTTGTCAAACCCTCGGTTTGGTTGTCGTGCACACACAAACATACCAACACGATCATACATGTACAACACATACCCAAAATGTATCTGCAATGCGTACATCCATGAAGACGCACGCGCGGAGGGGTGGCCTGCACCGGTGCTCTCTGATGTCGCAAGAGAGTGCATGGCGGCGCAAGGGAACTAGACGTTGGCCTTGGCATGCGGTGCCTGGCAGGAAACTGCAGCAGGATGAAGGAGAGCAGGGTGGCGTTGCCTCGGACGAGGTCGGGGTCGAGGATATAAATGAGCGGGGCTGGGCTCAAGCATGGCGGCGGCGCGGCCTTGCGGCAGAACGACGCGAAGGAGACGAGGTGCTCTAGTTTGTGGATGGAGGCGGCGGGGCTTGACGTGAGATGTGGCTCGTGGCAGCGACAAGCAGACCTTGGCGGGGGGAGGGCTTGAGGCGGCGTCGAGGCCGACGGTAAGCGGCCTAGACACACGGGCATCGGAGCAAGTCCATGGGGCGAAGGCGCACCCCTTGGATCGACAGAGCAGCGGCGGGGTCTCAGGCTGAAGCGCCCAGGATCTGGTGCAAGGACGCAGCGTGGTCCGGGTTGAAGAGGATGGCGAGGTGGAGTTCGACGCGGCAGCATGGTCAATGGAGGTGGCGGCGGTTTCCGCTCGGGAGGCAGGGATCAGGAGAACTGGCAGATTCGAGGATGGCGAGGAGGAGCTTGGGGGAGGGGGAGAGAAGCAGGCGCAGGGAATTGGCGGCACTGCAGGGATGAGGGCGCCGTCTAGCATCGGGCATAGCAGAGGAAGGGGGGCGTCGGGCCGAGCGGCGGCGCCATGGGAAAGGAAGGGGAGGCGCTCGGGGAAGGTTTCCAGATGGGGAAGGAGACGACGGGGGATGCGGGAGTTGGTCGAGTTTGCGTGCAGCATACGTGTGTGGTGCGTGTGTGCGGTACACCGTGTGCATGTGTTGTGTCGCATGCGTTGTGTCCGTGTGCGTGAGGTGTACCTGGGTGCGTGTTGTGTCCACCGAGGTGAGTTGGTGTGGAGTGTGTAGCGTGTGCGATGGGTGGGTGTGTGTGCGCGTGTTGCCTTGTGCGGCTGCTGTTGTGTGTGTCGCTGTATGTGGAGCATGCATCGCGTGTAGCTGGCGACGGCGGGGTGTGGTGTTGTGTGTTGTAGTGGTTTAGGGTTTGTGGTTGTGGCCTCCGGTTGGGCGACTTGGGCTTACCCGGTTGGCTGCCTTTCCCACTAAAAAAACATACCTTTATTTTTATTTTATAAAACATTTTTAGCAAATAGTTTTAGACAAACAAAATATCTAAAAGGCTTAGAGTTTTAATTTTAAATAAAGCAGAAGAATAATGTAGAAAAGAATATAGATCTTTTAGTACAATTTTTTTGGGACAAAACAAATGCATGATATCATGATGATGCAATAATAATAAAAATATGTGATTTTCTAGTAATGGTTTCTTAGGTGCTACAATTCGACACCACTAACAATATATCTCGTCCCGAGATCCGCTCCATGGTATGGGGAAGAGGGTTGATGGTCTGACTCTTCTTGCTTTGTATAGATCCTCGCGACACCACTAACGAGGATTGACATGGGTATACCTCACGGGCACCCAGATTCAGCCTATACGATGCAACCCAAGAGAAGCCCACGACAAGGCCCAAAAAGATTTGGCTAGCCCAAGTCCAAGAATATGCGACTCCTTGGGAAGCACGACAAAGTGTAGATAGGAAAATTAAAGGGGAAACCCTAATATGTAACCGACTTAGCCTGCTATCCCGAGACCTAGCCCCTATATATAAAGGCTAGGAGAGGGCGTCGATGAAGACAATCCACAACCTATCTCACACACCGCTAGATTGCATCTGCGCACTTTTGTACTTCTCAATTTCGTCGATAACAAAGACCAGACAAGCAGGAGTAGGGTCCCTTCTTAGGGCCTGAACCTGGATAAACCGTGCGTCCTTGATGTGCTTGTTTGCTAGACGATCGATGCCGCCAGGGCTCTCCACTTCCTTAAACCCAAGTCCATCATTCATGGGCATTGGCGAGTTAACCCCTCGTCAATTGGCACCGTTTGTGGGAATCGGGAGTGCTGATGTTACGACTTCATCAGCTTCATCACCCGCGATCTACAACTTAGTTGCAACGGAGAATCACCTCCTCTTTGGAACCTTCGACTTCACCATCCACTCGCCGGCGACTCACCCGAATTTCGAGTTCGTGGGCGACGGAGTCAGCATAATGATCAGGAGCTTCCGCTTCTAGGTCAGCACGATCGGCACGCTCCGCTTCCCCGATCACTCGCTGGCGCCTTCGATTTCACATGCCTCGTAGTTCCCACCACTGATCGACACCTTTAGCAAACTTAACGCGTCAGCTTGAGCCTATGACACGGATAGCAACAACAGTTGCATCTCCGATATGTGCAACCTGTCGATGAAGGATGACACCTACGGCTCCGGATTGAAAAGTTGCGGAAGCAGCAGCCTCCCCAACCACTACATGTTGTAATCCCCGGACCTCATGTTTCTAAATCACAAGCCGTTGTAACTCGAATCTGGGGAGGACATACTACCGTGGAGGCCACGAGGCTGACCATAAGTAGGCCGCAATGGCAGGGCACGGTACCGCCAACCATCCACCCAAAATTCATGATTATAGCTTCGAGTGCGAGAAACTTGACCGGATGGTGCGAGTCTAACATACACAAGTGAGTATGTACACCAGTGACATACAAGAGTACATCAGAGCTATTCCATCTAAAAGAAATAGAAATATATTGCAACACCATTACAACAAGAACCAAATTATATCCAAATTATATAGATGGTAATAATATTGTGAGATTATATCCTCATACATCGCTCAACAAATCATCAAGAAGAAGCGGAAACACAGATCTGAGTACGTATTAAGAGCAAAATCAGCATAATATGTCACAAAAATAAGCACATTCCCACCCACAGATCTCAGAGATCCCCATCCCCGGAATCTCTACGCAAGAGGGTCATTGTCTCTATCATCGGCCTCATCGACATAGTAGCCTTGATGTGTCCAAAATTGAGACATATTTAATTATTAAATTATTTATATTGTCACTCATTACACACTACATATATCTACAACTATGTCTATTATGTATGACTACTAGTTCTCATTTATTTTGCCATGGACATTGCACAACTAGTAGTTTTATTAGGATTTTATTACTTTTTCTTGTCTTTGACTTGTGTGTAGGTGTTGGGTTGGATTATGGATAAAGCAAGGCAAAAGGAACCAAGAAGATGCAATATGGAGGAGATGTAGGCACCAGACTTAACCATTTGAGATGTGGAAAAAGTGGATTTTTCATAAACTCCAAATTAAGATCCAAGGCCATGGTGTTGTAGCCCTCGTCCATATGATTCCAACGAGCCGAAGAACACCCAAATCGGAATTCGTATAAAGAAATGGCGACCAACATATGAAAGCATACAAAGGGCGTAACAACCACTGGTACGGGTAGGTACGGTCGTAACGTCTGCCCGAACCGCGGGTCTGGACGCACGGAAACAGCCGTTCTAGACGCGTTTCTTCACAGAATCCGTCCCCGTTTATTCCTAGACCTTCCTTAGGTCATAAGGAACATATCAGGGACTATTGGGGGCATTCCTAGGCCTATATAAAGAGGCAAGGAGTCAAGGGAGATCCATACCTCTCCATAGACATCCATGACAGAGACCTGCCGCCGTGTCATTGCCATAGCCGTCACACTTCCAAGATCCAGATCTCCATGTACACCCCACACTATTCAAGCAAGAGGAAGAAGAGAAGGAGGTCATCACCATCACCACACATCAAGCGTCAACTCCATCTCCATCAATGCCTCAATTTCCCTCTCTCTTGTATTTAGTATACGTTAGATTGAACTTGATGATGATCTCCATGAATTATTCTTTGTGTTATTGTTCATCTAAGGTTGAGTAATTGATTCGGTTTTAGGTTGAGGTATGATCTAGTATGTAACCCTAGACATTGGGGCTTGGTCTATTATATTACTCTCTCCCCTAGTTACAAGGAGGAGATAGATGAGTTCATGTGATCCTTTGGTTTGGAGTGTATTATTGACTTGAGCGAGTGACATCGATGCCAGGCTCTATGTAGTACACATGTGTGACAACCCGAAATCATTAGGGATCATTTATTTAACTAAAGATGTATCTGGTGTAATTCCAATAAATGGCTACATAGTTGCCCCTCTAGTACTAGTGAAACAGAAAGCCTAGACACTGCCTTACTCAAGTCAATTCTATATCTACAACCCCCCTTTGTTTACTTTCAATATTGCTTTACCTTTTTCTCGTTTAGTTCCTTATTGTTAGTTACTTTAATCCTCTCTCAGTTACCATTATCCTAGCAACCTATAGAGTAGACTATTTCCAGACACAGTTTTGGGTGCGAACGTGGCTGCATTGACAATGTGGCTGCGGGGTTGTGTTGTTGCCATTTGCAAAGATTCCAAGGGACAAACTTTATAAATAATATTTTCTGCTACAAGTACTGCAATAATCTTATTGATCACAGAAAATCCAAGCATCAAATTGGCGACTTTGCCTGGGAGCACAACGTTTGGTTATTTCCTACCCGCTTGCACATAGTTTATTTCCGTCTGTTGCTATTATCTTACTGCTTTTATTCATTTGAAAAGAACAAAAAAATAGTTAATATTTTATTGCTAGTCTTGTTATTTGTCTTAATAAAAAATACAAAAATATGGGAACTATTTCACCAAAGGATCTTGGGGAGTATGGTACTTTAAATAGTATTTATTCACGTTCACCTATTACTCAGCCCGTCGTCACAGTAGAGAATTATGAAATGAATCCAAAACTAATACAAATCATCGAAAGCAAAGCTTAGGATATTTAGAGAATGATCCATACGATCATACTGAGAACTTAACGGAATTGTGTTCTATCGTGAGGTTGGCCATTTGGACAGATGATTTTCTAAAATTAACGTTGTTTCCATTCTCATTGAAAGGGGAAGCCAAAGTATGGTTATATTCACAATCTGCGGGATTGTTTAAATCATGGCAAGGAATCTCTGATGCTTTTCTCAATTAATATTTTTTAGAAAAGAAAATTTATGACCAGAGGTTTGACATCATGACATTTAAGAAAAGCAACAATGAAGATTTAATGCTAGCTTATAATAGGTTCTTAACTTTGTTGCGTTATTGTCCGCCTCATAATTTAGATGATTGGTTATTGTTGAAAATATTCTATGGGGTCTTAAACTATACTTCTAAAGAAAAGTTCGACATGACGTGTAATGGTTCTTTCCTTAGCAAAACCGTGGATGAAACTTGGCAGCTTTTGAATAAAATGAAGAATAATTTTCATCAATGGCATGTTAATATTGTGCATGAGGAGAAACCTCTCCCTACTGATCTTGAAAGTTTGGTCAATGATTTCTTCAAAGATTAAAACAATAGAGGAAAAATTCCTTATGGTGACACCATAGTTAGAAATGTTCTTTCTAAAGCAATGCCTTTCATAGATAATTATTTTAATCATATTAAAACTACTATCACTAACAATGGAGTAAAACCCTCTACTGTTAGTGCTATATCTTCCACTTGTTGTACTATTAAGGCAGGAAAGAAGGTTAAAACCAAGAAGCCTAAGAGCAAGAAGCCTAAAACCAAGAAGCCTTGTGTTGAACATATCATACCCGCAACAATCTTACAAGACGGTAAGGAGAATTGTGAATTAACTAAATCTGATGAGATGTATACAAGCGGGGAGTATGAGGCTCGATTAGGGTGGGTAACTCTTATGAATGAAAGAGATCCAAAAACCAGGAAGAAAGAAAAAGAAGAAGATTTGGAAGTAAAGTATCCCGCTCTCAAACCTTATCCATATCCTTATTCTACATCTTATGATGTATATGACTCTAGTGATGATGAGGACTTATATAATTCTAGAATTCTTGATGTTTCCCTGAAGAAATTTTTGATGATTCTAGTAGTGTTTGTTTAGATACTCTTTTTGGGAATATTGGTGATGATGAACCCAATACAAAATCTTGTATGCCTTCCATATCTTTTTTGCTATGCCCTTTGTTTTACTAATGAGGTGAAGGAAAGTTTGTTGCTACAAGGAAAACTACTAGCTCCAGAAGAATATTATAAACTATATCCTCAAAAAATTAGCCAAGGTAAAGATTCGAAGATTGATCATAAATCCTTAACCTCATATTGGCAGAAAAATAAGAGTACACGCTCACCACACCTTGTGTATAATTTATCGCCAACATGCGGATACATATTACTTATATGATGCCAATGCACCACAAGAGGGTTCGTCTTCGACTATAGATGGTTCTTGTAGCCTAGCTCTATGCCTTTAAATTGGGCTCTTCTTAGGAGACAACAGGAAAGTCATTACATGTCTTTCTTAATTTTGTGTCTTTAGTTAGTTGCATTACTATTGCATTGGCACATTGCATGTTTCACTATTAGAGTTGATTTGGGACATTATTCAGAAAGTAGAATTGTTCATTGCTTTAATCATGTATTGCTTATCTTGGTTAAATCTTCTCAACAAAAATATATGTTTGTTCTGTTTGGATGTTGGACTAACGTTTTAGGTCCTTAGTAAAATTTTCGGAGAAAATAACTTGTTCAAAGTGAGCTTAATGAGCAGTAGTACGGGCGGACCCCTCCGTACAGCGCGCCCATACCGTTCATGTGAAAAATAGGAAGACGCGTGACTGCAAGCCTAATGAGTATCGGTACGGTGGGACGCGTTTGTACCGTCCGCCCGTACCGACCTCGTTACCAGGCAAAGGAAACATGAAGACGACCTAGAAGGTGTAACGACCACCCATACGGGTGCATCCCGCCCATACCACCCGATCGTACAAACTTTGACGGAACCCTTAAAAAAGGGAGAATATGAGGTGTAGTACAGGCGGAGCCCGTCCGTACCACGCGCCCATACCAAGGAGCGGCACCACGCAGCAAGGGTAGGAACATGTACAAAAAGGTTATAACCCCTCTAATCTTTTTATTTTGATAATCTCGGGTCAGAGGGTTAGCTTCTATATGTTCCTTTATACTTCATTTTCCTTTACCTACCTTTGAAACTCCCTATCTTATGATTTTCTATAGTGTTTCATGTTTCTTTTATTTTTCTCACGGTTGGGTGCATGAACTCCCTTTGTACACCGAATCGTTTGCTTTTACTTCATTTGTTATTTTTTCTAGGACTTGAACTGTGTGTGATGACGTGCATGGTTTCTGTCAACCATGTAAATACTTGCACAAGCCACTTGGTTGTTTCAACTAAACGCTTCAACAAGGAAGTATTCGTTGAACCAAAGGTCCATGTCCATCAAAAGTGAGGTTACTCGTACTTCAACGGTAAAGTGTGTCACCCTTTATTTATTCAAACTTGGGGAAGTAACCACTTCTCACACTCTCTTTTGATAACTGCATTTTTTCTTTTCTTTTTGGTAATCTATTCAAGTTTGGTTCTTGCAAAAGTTCTAGCTCGGGGAAGTTACTTACACATATGTAGAGTCTTGTGCAATGTTCTTGGTTGATGATTTTTTGTGCAATCACGTATCCTGATGACCCACAAGTATAGGGAGTGTATCACAGTATTTTCGATAAGTAAGAGTGTTGAACCCAACCAGGAGGAGATGGTGTTGATGAGTGGTATGGATCAGGAATTCTCTGCAAATACTTAGCAAACAGATTTTTAGGGTTTTTTGATAATGCAAGTAAATAAAGTACGAGTAAATAAAAGAAAATAAGAATAAATGCAGCAAGTGGCCCAATCCTTTCTTTAGCAAAGGACAAGCCGGTTGTATTACTTAAGATGCCCAAACGTTCTCGAGGACACACGGGAATATCATCAAGTGCTTTCGCTTCATATAGTTGATTAATCTTCTTTAGCTTGCTAAGTGTTGTTTGGGTGAACCTATGCTAATGTACCGACCTTCCTAGGACTAATACATACTTGTGAGTATACCCCTTGCAAGCATCCACAAGTACAAGAAAGTAATTAAGATAGACATCCAACCATAGCTTTAAACTCTAAGACCCTGACATCCCTTGTGCAAAGGTTTCCTAACGGGGGTTCAGGTTTCTGTCACTCCGGTAACCCCTATGATTAGTAGCCAAATACACAATGCATTCCCCTAGGCCCATATAGGTGAAGTGTCATGTAGTCGATGTTCACATGACACCACTAGAAGAAGTACACCACAACTTAATTAACAAACCATTGAATCTTTCTCAACACAATTCCACTACTAACAACATGACTTCTCCCATGTCCTCAAGAACTAAACGAACTACTCACAAGACATCATATGGATCAAGATCAAAGATGAAATAATGATATATAACAATCTGAACATAACAATAATTCAATGGTTCCACTCAATAGTTTCCCCAAAGAACTATGCAAGATTCAACCCAATTGTTACAGCACTATGATGATGGTGATGATGGTGCTGGTGAAGATGATGGTGGTGATGATGATGATGATCCCGATGAAGTCCAGCTTGATGGTGGTGTTGATGGCCATGATCTCCCCTCTCCGGGGAGGAATTCCCCCGGCAGAATTCTGTCTGCTAGAGAGATCTTTCTCTCTCGATGTTTTCCACCCCGCAGAGGCGGCGGAATCTTTCTGTGGTCGCTCCTCGAGTCTTAGGGTTTCATGGGGATAATATACGCCAAAGGGGAGAGACTGGAGTGGGCCAGGGTGGCCACACCACCTAGTGGCGCGACCTGGGGTGGCCCGCGCTAGGGGGTGGTGTGGGCCCCCTGTGGCCCATCTCCACTCCCCCTTTGGCAATCTTCGTCTTCTAGAAAAATAGGATTTTCCATATATTTTCGCGGATTTTCTGATCTTCGTGAATTTCACCTCCAAATAGCCCCTTTTCCATCAGAATCCTGACTACAGCGGTCCATGCTGCAAAAGTCATCAACCATCCAAAAACAGATGAAATAACATAAGTATCATCTCTTAATATGAAATATATCAATGAACAACAGTAAATTATGATATAGAATAGTGATGCAAAATGGACGTATCAAGTCCCCCAAGCTTAGACTTCGCTTGTCCCCAAGCGAAACTGAGCTCAATAAACATGACCTCAGGTTTATGGAGTGAAGAGTCGATAAAAGAATACAGACAAGAAGCATCACATTCATTAATAGATAGATCATAATAGCAGACAACTCGCCATTGTATAACTTAACTTGCAATAGGTAAAGGAAACACAATAAAGATACATAAAGTAAATCGCAATTGGTAATGGCAAACTTAGCTCTTGGTCAAAGAATAGTTGACAATTTGCAGGGGTTCAAACATAATGGTTTTTCAATGATAGCTTTCAAAGTAATAAACACTAAGATAAGAGCAAAGTCCAAAACAAGGAACATAAGAAACATGATTGAATAAATTATCATATGAATGAATGAAACACAACAACTCAAAATACTTGCTGAGATAGAAGGGAATAGGTTTACTAACTCAACTAAAAAGTAAAAGAGAGGCCCTTCGCAGAGGGAAGCAGGGATCTCAAGTTTCATAAAGAGCTTCCAAAAATTATGGTACTTATTAGCTTTCGGCTCGCATTGCCCTATCATAAGCATCTTTAGGTGATTAAGGTTAAAGTGAACAAATATGAGGATATGCTTGACAAGTTATAAGTTGAAGTCTCATGCCCCTTACTTACGAAGCCTGAACCTCATGCTACTCAACTTCAGTCACAAGTAAGCTCTTGTCATTGTAAGTACATATGTATCATAGAGAACCGCCAACGGGGTACCCCTTGCACATGATACATGATCTATCCCATAATCAAAATGACAAGGAAAGCAGACAATGAGCATCTCAGCGATCTTTTTATTTGCTATTTGCATAGGTTTTTATTGAGGATGCTTCATCGAATGCTCATTATGGTTATGCTGCAAGTTTCCACCATGATTAGGCATGGCTTAGGCTAGCGGCCCAGGTGTTTCTCTAACACATATACACACTCCATGATCTTACAAGTTCCCCTTTTATTTCACACTGCCAGGATCCATAAGCAAAAGAATCATGATATCAACAGGGTGCAATGTACAAGTGCAATGTTGAAAGCGTTCCCCATGATACATGGTTCTGCTAACTTCAACTTATAAAGCGCAAGCATATACGCAACATAGATGGGCACAATGGTTCAAGTTTATTAAGTTCAAGAAAGTAAAGTGTGCCATCAAGTTCGTGAGAGCTTTAATCACTAATTTTCACATAACAAGTTTAATTTGGAAGGTAGATAAAAACATGAATTTACTTGGAATATCAATAATGCTAATAGGTAGGTATGGTGGACACAAATGGCATAGGTTTTGGTTTAAGGAATGGATGCATGAGAAGAATTCCCTCTCAGTACAGGTTTTTGGCTAGCAAGGCTAGGTAGCAAGTATAAGAGTTGAAGGAAACAAACAAACATACATGTGATAAAAACAAACATGCAATCTTCCTTGGAAGCACAAAAGATCTTAACCAGGGAATACTAAGCTTATGAGAAAATCAAGAAAGAAAGATGAAGAAATTATATTTCTTTAGAGTACTTTTTATCTTTTTCATTCAACTCTCAAAAATAGTGTTGCTACTGACCAAGCAAGGTTTGCCAAAACCAACTAAATTAACTCAATGATCCCAAAGTGATACCAATACTAACAACAAGATTAATCATATAATAGCAATTGAAAACTAATATAAGATATGCAAAATATTAAATGATAGAACTTCTCATTAATATTTCATAACGACAAATCACACCAAGGGATACATATCTAATGAGAGAGGGGACACTTCCATAATGCAAACCATCCTACATGATAACTTCTCTATTCATGATATGACTCTACTAAAAAGGTAAAAAGATAGAAGATAGTGATGTGATACCGCAGCACTCCCCCAATCTTGGAACAAACCAAGGGGATGCCAAAACCTGATGACGAATTACTCCTTCGGTGGTGGTGGTGTTCTCTCGATGAGATTTTTGATTAATTTCCCCAAGTCCTCAATCTCGAAGGTGAGAGTACGAATAAACTCTGAGTTTTGCTCAATACGGCTCATGATCATGTCGGGTTGTGAATTCCAGCTCTTGCGGTTCTTTCCCCACTCTTCCTCCTTGAAGTTTTCTTTTCCTGCATGGTTAGAACGAGGCATATCCCAATTGGAGGGTAGTTTATCCTTGGGAATATTCCAGAACTGATGCCCATGGATAAGGGCATGGAAAGGATTCTTGGTGCATGGAGAAGGTGACTGTGGACCAAACAATGACGAGTCCTTTTTATCCTGGCAGGGTTTACCACCACTCCAATGCTTGCAATGGTAGTGCCGGTGTGCGGATGTTGGCTTTGCTTTGCCTCCTCTTCATCTTTACTCTTGATCTCCTTCTCCTGCCCAGGGTCTTGGGGATCCTCCTCCACAAGCTTCTTTCCCTTATTCTTGGTAGAGACCATTGTTCTTCTAAACTTTTAAGAATAGTTCCTGGTAGAAACAGATCGAAAGGAAAACACGCCGAGCACACGATATATGAACCTCGAGGGATCCGGGGGATTATATATTATGAATTTTTACAACAAAAGGAAGGTACTGGAAGAAAATGGGTTGGAGACGGAGTCCGGGGTGGCCACACCACCTGGTGGCGCGGTCAGGGGTGGGCCCGTGCCACAGGGTGGTGTGAGCCACCCAGGCTCCGTTTATGTCCCTCTTTTGCTTCGTTGCTTTCCTTGTTGGATAAAAACTGCAAAAATATAACTGGACAGATTTTTCACGGATCTTTTCTTACCAGAACTGTTACCTTATTCGAAAATGGACTCTGCAGGTCTCTGAACTTGGTTTTTAATGAATTCTTCCGGAATCAGCACTTGAATAACATCAATATCTTCATCTTCATACACATATTGCTTGAGTCATGAAACCTTTCACTTTCTTATTAGACCATTTCCTCCACTAACCTGGAAATTTCTTTCACACAAAACTTCCACAATTCTCTTTAGCAACATTAGTGCATACGAGGTAAGAAACCTTTTAAGTTCAATTTGAACTGAAATCCATCAAAACATAAGCTACTGAAACAAATCCTTCCGAAAGTCCAGATGAATTCAAAAAGGAAATCGATTTAAGAGGCAAATGTAAGAGTGGTCAAAATCTGTCAAAACAGACCAGCAAGCAAAGATCAATTTTTTTCGAAAATCTTCTGTTGCTCAAATCAAAAAGTGCAAAACTAATGAAAGTTAAATAACAATCTGGGGCAGAAGCCCAAAACATTACAGCTCAATCCGAAGTACAGAGATCTCTCACGATTTTTTATGGTGAAGCACAAAAATCTGTTTCGGGACAACAACTTCCCTAAATATTACTTCTCTCTCATTAGGGGTTGATCTTGACACAAAAACCAAATAAAAAGGATAAGGAGAGGTTATTACCAAAGTAATAACTTCCAAGACTCAAATAAACTGAAAGCACAAATATATCGGGTTGTCTCCCAAAAAGCACTTTCTTTATAGCCATTAAGATGGGCATGATAATTTTAATGATGCTCACATAAGAATATGAATTGAAGAAAAAGAGAGCATCAAGAAGCAAAAATACACATGTTTAAGTCTAACCCACTTCCTACGCAAGGGAATTTTGTAAGCAAACAAATTGTTGAAACCAGAGGCTACTAGCATAGGAAGGCAAAACAAGTACAACCTAAAGATTTTTAGCATAAAGTGAGGAAACTTATTATAATTGAGATGCAGGAGAACACTTTTCCCTCTCTCATAGTAGCTTTCAGTATCATGCATAAACTTAACAATATAACTATCACAAGGACCATCAGAGCAATCATCACTTATTCTAACAGAAAACACATGTATACTAGTTCTTATAACACTACTTCGTGAAACAATACTTGAAGTACCCTTACAAAGAATAGTGTGTCCATATTCTACATATTTAGTGACAAAGTATTTCACATTTGCTATTGTAGGTTCAATAGCTACTTGTTCATCAGGTTCAACAGCTTTATTTGTACTTTCATTAACCATACTAGCTATCATAGAATGTTCCTTTACCTTGACTGGGAAAGGCATTTTCTCAATGTAAGGTTCAGGTAAAACATGATTAGTAGTATAAACTTCAGTATTTTTAGTAGGAACACTATTAACAATATCTTTATAAGGTTCATGATACTTATTCCACTTCTTTTTAGGAACTTCAATATAGGAAGAAAAAGCCTTAAAATAAATTGCAATAGCTTGAGAGTCTAGACCATAAGCATTTTTAATATTTTGAAAGTCATCAGTCCACATAAAAGATTCAATGCATTCATAATCATAATTTATACCTGACTTTCTTCCTTTATCATTCTCCCATGCTTCAGCATTGTCTTGAATACAGTCTAGAAGATCCCATTTAGCTCCTTCTTCCATGCGTGTAAATGATCCAACACAAGAAGCATCCAATAGATCCTTATCATGAAGAGAAATCCTTGCAAAAAAGTTATTGATAATAATATTGTTGGGGAGCTCATGAATGGGACATTTGAGCATTAGTAACTTCAATCTCCCCCAAGCTTGAGATGTACTCTCTCCATCAAGAGGACAAAAGTTGTATATTTGATTCCAACCTTTATGAATCTCACTAGGAGGGTTAAATTTAGAATAAAAGAGAGGCACTACTTCCTCCCATTCAAGAGATTGGCCATTCTTTACCAGCTTATACCATTCTTCAGCTCTTCCTTTTAGTGATAATGATAATAACTTCTTCTTGACTTGATTTGCTGTAATATCTACACACTTGAACAACCCGCATAATTCGTGTATAAAGAGAAAATGATCACCGGGATGGACAGTGCCATCCCCAAAATAGTAGTTATCCATAACACGATCAATAATTCTTGTAGGTATTTTAAAAGTATCATTCTCAGCAGGTGGTGGTTCATCTACTACCTTAGCAATGGTAGTAGCATTACGAAATAAGAAACTTAGTGAATTATCCATATTGAAAATAAAGCGACTAACATAAGTAAACAATACTCAAAATAGAAGTTTCCTTTACCAGTTCCACTCTCCAATAGCGCTTCACTCCCCGGCAACAACGCCATAAAATAGTCTTGATGACCCACAAGTATAGGGGGTGTATCGCAGTATTTTCGATAAGTAAGAGTGTCGAACCCAACGAGGAGCAGAAGGTGTTGATGAGTGGTATGGATCAGGAATTCTCTGCAAATACTTAGCAAACGGATTTTTAGGGTTTTTTGATAATGCAAGTAAATAAAGTACGAGTAAATAAAAGACAATAAGAATAAATGCAGCAAGTGGCCCAATCTTTTCTTTAGCAAAGGACAAGCCGGTTGTATTACTTAAGATGACCAAACGTTCTCGAGGACACACGGGAATATCGTCAAGTGCTTTCGCTTCATATAGTTGATTAATCTTCTTTAGCTTGCAGAGTGTTGTGTGGGTGAACCTGTGCTAATGTACCGACCTTCCTAGGACTAATACATACTTTTGATTATACCCCTTGCAAGCACCCGCAAGTACAAGAAAGTAATTAAGATAGACATCTAACCACAACTTTAAACTCTAAGACCCTGACATCCCTTGTGCAAAGGTTTCCCCACGGGGGTTTAGGTTTCTGTCACTTCGGCAACCCCTACGATTAGTAGCCAAATACACGATCCATTCCCCTAGGCCCATATAGGTGAAGTTTCATGTAGTCGACGTTCACATGACACCACTATAAGAAGTACACCACAACTTAATTAACAAACCATTGAATCTTTCTCAACACAATTCCACTACTAACAACATGACTTCTCCCATGTCCTCAAGAACTAAACGAACTACTCACAAGACATCATATGGATCAAGATCAGAGGTGAAATAATGATATATAACAATCTAAACATAACAATAATTCAATGGTTCCACTCAATAGCAGCAACTACCAGGAGTAATCAACACCAGGAAAGTTCCCCTAAGAACTATGCAAGATTCAACCCAATTGTTACAGCAGTATGATGATGGTGATCATGGTGCTGGTGAAGATGATGGTGGTGATGATGATGATGATCCAGATGAAGTCCAGCTTGATGGTGGTGATGATGGCGATGAGCTCCCCTCTCCGGGAAGGAATTCCCCTAGCAGAATTCTGTCTACTAGAGAGATCTTTCTCTTTCAGTGTTTTCTGCCCCGTAGAGGCGGCGGAATCTTTATGTGGTCGCTCCCCGAGTCTTAGGGTTTCGTGGGGATAATATACGCCAAAGGGGAGAGCCTAGAGTGGGCCAGGGTGGCCACACCACCTGGTGGCATGGCCTGGGGTGGCCCGCGCCAGGGGTGGTGTGGGCCCCCTGTGGCCCATCTCCACTCCCCCTTCTGGCAATCTCCGTCTTCTGAAAAAATAGGATTTTCCATATATATTTTCAGATTTTCTGATCTTCGCGAATTTTGCCTCCAAACAACCCCTTTTCCATCAGAATCCTGACTGCAGCGGTCCATGCTCCAAAAGTCATCAACCATGCAAAAACAGATGAAATAACATAAGTATCATCTCTTAATATGAAATATATCTATGAATAACAGTAAATTATGATATAGAATAGTGATGCAAAATGGACGTATCATATCACACTGTTTTTTAATGCTTGCTTGAGTAAGTTTTGTTTCATGTTTATATAATGGATGCACTTGCTTTTGTTGGGATTCATAGGAGTTGAGTGAGAGCTTGATGCACGTTGTTAAAATATTTATCCAGCTTGAGAAGAACTTTGTAAGCCTCTAAAAATACATTGCCATGATTTCTACACTTAAAACCTTTGTCTCCCACTTTTGAAGTTTGAATTGTTTATCTTAGTTGGTTGATTTCTGAAGATGCCATTCTAGTGGGATTTATTCAAAATAGTTAGAGTAAAGCTTTTTTATTTGAATGAGTGATTAGTTGTGGAAGATTTTGCTCTAGTTCTTTTAGCTAACCGAGTCTTGCCTTGGAAATAATATTGCCGAACAAGTACAACAAGAAAAAGTCTGAAATTTATGACTTGTTTGATGAATGATTATCTTGAGAGTTTACCCTTGAAGATACTTAACCCCATAGATGTTTTGATAGACTTTACGGCACTCTTGAAATGAGTTGTTTGATTGAAATAAAGTCTACCGCTAATTGTGATGCATGCCAAATCTAACCTTGTGGATCAAACTGTGGTACTAGTTAAACAAGTTCTATGTTTCTCATGCACACCTTTTGAGGCCAACATCTCCGCTGGCCTACGAACGATCTATGGTACAACCCTTGATTTCTGCTATGAGTTGACGACATGAGTGGCATAAATGTCACTGTAATGGGCAAAAGTATTGGTACTCTCAAAGGTTGTGCAAGAAATTGTAAAAAGAAACACTCAATGATCCTTGAAAAGAAGGAAGAAGAAAAAAATATGAAGATCCACATAACAAGTCCTTGGCATGGTCTCATTACTAATTTATGAATTTTCTTGAAAGATAATGATTGGATTAGAAGTGTTTTGATAGCCTTGATTTACTGATGTGGGTGTCAATAAGACACTTCACTATTATGCTACTTAGGACATGAACTATCTTACTCAATTTTGCTATTAAAACATCCTAGTGTTCCTTGGCAAGCTGAGAGTTAACTAGAAGAATTGGATTGATCGTTACACTTCTCGTTATTTATACTTATATTAAACTCTAATTTTCTTGACTTGATTTATCTAAGCTTGTATAGTGTTCTTGTCATCTCTATAACTTTGATGAGACTTTCAAATGGATGGAGTGCAGGAAGTATATGTCTGTCAACCGTAAGTGAATTCATATTCTCGTTGAATCCCTTACGTTACAAAAGTGAGGAGATACAAAACATAAAAGGTGCAATAAGAGGATCATAAGTTTGCTTTCAAAGCTAGATTCACTCTTGACATTAGCATTGAAGTTTTAATTGATCTTTTATGGATTGACATAACTGAGCTTGTGTTGCCTTGTATGAATATGTTATTTCTTACTTTAAGCTTGTAGAGAAAATAAGGATACAAGGCATCGATCTTATACATCCAATATGATAATTTTGTTTCAATTTTTTCTCATTTAAAGTATCGAATCGTGTCTCGTGAACATGATGACCTTGTCCATAAGCCACCTTATTACTTAGGAACAAGCAAGAGTCTAGCTTGGGGAAGTTGATGAGTCCGAAATTGAGAAATTTAATTATATAAATTATTCATATTGTCACTCACTACATGTTACATCTATCAACAATTGTGCCTATTATGTATGATTACTAGTTCTCATTCATTTCGATATGGACTTTGCACAACTAGTAGTTTTATTAGGATTTTATTATTTTTTCTTGTCTTTGACTTGTGTGTAGGTGTTGTGTTGTAAAAGGACCAAGAAGATGCAATATAGAGGAGCTGCAGGCACTAGACTTAGCCATTTGAGAGGTGGAAAAGGTGGATTTTTTCATAAAATCCAAATTAAGATCCAAGGGCATGGTGTTTTAGCCCTTGTCCATATGATTCCAACAAGCTAAAGAACACCAAAATCGGAGTTTGTATGAACAAATAGAGGCCAAAATACGAAAGCATACAGAGGGTGTAACGACCACTGGTACGGGCAGGTATGGTCGTACCGTCTGCCCATACCGCAGGCCTGGACGTACGGAAACAGCTGTTCTGGACGTGTTTTTTCATGGAATTCGTCCCTGTTTGTTTCTAGACCTTCCTTAGGTCATAGGGAACATACGTGGGGCTATTGGGGGCACCCCTAGGCCTATATAAAGAGGCAAGGAGCCAAGGGAAATCCATACCTCTCCATAGACATCCACATCGGAGCCCTGCCGTCGTGCCATCTCCATAGCCCCCCACGTCTAAGATCCATATATCCATCTACACACCCACACCATTCAATCAAGAGGAAGAAGAGAAGGAGGTCATCACCATCACCACTCATCAAGCGCCAAGTCCATCAACATCTCCATATCCATCAACGCCTCTATTTCCCTCTCTCTTGTATTTAGTATTTGTTAGATTGAACATGATGATGATCTTCATGAATTCTTCTTTGTGTTATTGTTCATCTAAGATTGAGTAATTGATTCGGTTCTAGGTTGATGTATGATCTAGTATATAACCCTAGACATTGTGGCTTGGTCTATTATATTAGTCTCTCCCCTAGTGACAAGGAGGAGATATATAAGTTCATGTGATCCTTTGGTCTGGAATGTATTATTGACTTGCGTGAGTGATAGCGATGCTAGGCTCTATGTAGTACACATGTGTGACAACCCAAAATCATTATGGATCGTTTATTTGTATAAAGATGTATCTTGTGTAATTCCAATAAATGGCTACATAGTTTCCCCTCTAATACTAGTGAAACCGAAAGCCTAGACACCGCCTTACTCTAGTCAATTCTACATCTACAACCCCCCTTTGCTTACTTTCAGTATTGCTTTACCTTGTTCTTGTTTAGTTCCTTATTGTTAGTTACTTTAATACTCTCTTAATTATCATTATCCTAGCAACCTATAGAGTAGACTATTTCCAGACACAGTTTTGGCGCGAGCGTGGCCACATTGACAATGTGGCTGCGGGGTTGTGTTGTTGCCATTTGCAAAGCTTCCAAGGGACGAACTTTATAAATAATATTTTCTGCTACAAGTACTACAATAACCCTGTTATTGATCACAGGTAATCCAGGCATCAAGCCTCCATAGGGATATACTTGACAATCTGATCAATATTTATGGTGTGAGACCCTAGGGCACTCAGCAAGTATTTATGCGTCTAAAGGGATTAACATGGGGTGATGCAATTGCAGTGAAAGACAATTAGCTAAACAGTTCTATAGAGACATGCTACAACATCCGCCCAACCAGATATGGATGGACGCTCGTTAATTAGAACCAACAGTTATAAAAGCAACATAAGTTAACATCGCTCGTCCTCCATCTCACTTACCGAACGAGAAGGTGGAAGAACATCTCATCCATTGTGAATTTTATTAACCATTCCATGAGTGTTGCACTATTTACTAGTCATATTTTAGTCAAATTAAATATGGTACTTTAGTTATAGTTGTCTATGATCGAGAAACTGTGCTGCAAGTCGTCAATAACCGCCGACACGGCTTTCAAAAAGATTTACCCTGCAGGGGTGCACAAATAGCAACACACGCATGATCAACCCCGGGAAGAACCAACTAAAAATAAATATGGCATCACGATAAAGCATTCACAAGATTCAAAAAAAATTCGGGGGGCCACCCCACTAAGCTACATGCAACGAAGTTGACCGGGATCTAAGCTGGACCTAGGGTTTATGTCGACGGCTGTAAATGACTGGAACCCAAAACTGTTACTAGGCTTGTTGATACCACGGAAAGGTAGCACAAGTCCTAAACAGTACAGGCGCTCCACGCACAATAGTAAATAAAGCAGTAAAGCATGGCATATGTATATGATAGTAATAACGCCCCAAACTACTTTGTGGACGCAAGAAATAAGATGTGAATCAAGCTTAGGCCAAGGGGATTCATGGTCCCACATGTGGATAATGCGATAGTCAAGGAACAAGAATCAAGTACTCGGGTCCTATAGGACACAAGTGAGCATGGAAGAACCAAATAATAGCTATTTCCCATTGATGCCTATTTGTTTAGTTATCCCATTACTACATAGTTTAAGTTGTTTAGGTACCTTGTTATCCAAAGACTCACACAAACCTTACACATGAAATTATACGACTTGCATGGCTCAAACAACTCCTGTAGTAATGGCTCATAGGATTGAGGATACAAACTTCAGTGGGGTTTAAAAGTAAAGGCTGTGCAATACTTGGGATTTCAATTTAATGTGAATCGTGACACAATGATCCAAGAGTAAAGATAGAGGCATATATGCAATATGTAATGCAAGCATGGGGATTTGCTTGGATGTTAGCTCAAAAGTAGGATAACCGGGAACCGAGTAGTACTCTTGGTTCTCCTGATAACCCCCTTTCCCGGCGTCTATCCGGAATAAAATCCATACACACAAGGGCTATAATAAATAAAGTGTGCAATCATATAAATCATATGCAACAATCAAAACAAGGTATGTCATGATGTAATGATGCACAATTACATGGTATAATATAACATGGCATGGGTGAGGTGTAGGACCAATAAGAAAGTATTTTAATTAATTATTTAGTTATGTTTTACTCCCATAAACCTTATTGTATACTTAATATTTATATTATGCATGCTTCAATTGATATCATGGAGTGCATTATTAGAAATGGATCATCACACTGATCAATTTAGACATATCATTTGTCGAATTTGGAATTACGGAATTAAAGTTATGAATTTATTAAGAAATGGGCATATTAATGGTATTTATTAATTCGAATTTTTTCCCCTAGAAATAGCAATTTCGTATTCCTGGCATTTTTTGATAGTAAAACATATATCATTTGCATTATTTGAATTTATGAATTTAAAACATTATTTAAATACAAAACAATTTTAAAAGGGGTCAAAGTCAAGGGTTTGACTAGCTGTAGTCAATTATGATCAAATTTGAAAATATGTTTGAATTAGATTCAAAATTGATTTATATTTCATATAGAAAGTTTCCTCAAATTCAAATTCATTTGAAAGTTATGAAATAAATGAATTATCTTCATTTTTTGAATTTTATTTGATTTAGAAATACTCCTGGGACTTTCTCACTCGGGGCTACTTACCCACAGCCACAGACAAGTGGGCCAGAGAGCAACGCGGGGCCACACGCGGGCGTGCCAGCGCCGGGGCAACACGTGGCCAAGATCAGGGATTGCGATTGAGGTCTAGAAGAATGCAGGGGGGTTTACAAAAGTTCCGGCTCGACTGATGAAACTAATGGATTGTCATTTTGTTAGACAACGCATCAAGCTTGTCTTCCAGCGAGGCTGGCAGGGTCGCTCCGCTGGGAATCTCGTTCCGCCGAAAAAACCAAAATCGAAGACGGTGTTACGGGCTTCAACTTTCATTCAGGAAGTATCTCCAAAGGAGGGATGTCGCAGCCGAGATCTAGCATGGAACAGAGGAGTCTCGGTTAGTCTGCAGGTGCGAGCTGCTGCAGCTGCATGTCCAGCGAGAGGCTGCTACCGCGGCCGGCCAGCACACGGGTGGCGGGGATATTGCAGGTGCTAGGGATATTTTCTACAGGGATGGCGGGGTCGAGGCCTAGTGATGACCCACAAGTATAGGGGGTGTATCACAGTATTTTCGATTAGTAAGAGTGTCGAACCCAACGAGGAGCAGAAGGTGCTGGCTAGTGGTATGGATCAGGAATTCTCTGCAAATACTTAGCAAACGGATTTTTAGGGGTTTTTGATAAAGCAAGTAAACAAAGTACGAATAAATAAACGATAGTAGGAATAAATGCAGCAAATGGCCCAATCCTTTATGTAGCAAAGGACAAGTCGGTTGTATTTCTTAAGATGACCAAACGTTCTCGAGGACATATGGGAAGACTGTCAAGTGCTTTCGTTTCATATAGTCGATTAATCTTCTTTAGCTTGCTAAGTGTTGTGTGGGTGAACCTGTGCTAATGTACCGCCCCATCCAAGACTAATACATACTTGTGATTATACCCCTTGCAAACATCCGTAAGTACAAGAAAGTAATTAAGGTAGAAACCTAACCACAACTTTAAACTCTAAGATCCTTACGTCCCTTGTGCAATGGTTTCCTAACGGGGGTTCAGGTTTCTGTCACTCTGGCAACCCCTACGATTAGTAGCCAAATACACAATGCATTCCCCTAGGCCCATATAGGTGAAGTGTCATGTAGTCGACGTTCACATGACACCACTAGAAGAAGTACACCACAACTTAAATAACAATCTATTGAATCTTTCTCAACGCAACTCCACTACTAACAACAAGACTTCTCCCATGTCCTCAAGAACAAAACGAACTACTCACAAGACATCATATGGATCATGATCAGAGATGGAATAATGATGTATAACAATCTGAACATAAACAATAATTCAATGGTTCACTCAATAGCATCAACTACAAAGAGTAATCAACACCGGGAAAGTTTCCCCTATGAACTATGCAAGATTCAACTCAATTGTTACAACAATATGGAGATGGTGATGAGGGTGCTGATGGTGATGATGGTGGTGATGATGATGATGATCCCGATGAAGTCTAGCTTGATGGTGGTGTTGATGGCGACGATCTCCCCTCTCCGGGAAGGAATTCCCCTGGCAGAAATCTGTCTACTGGAGAGATCTTTCTCTCTCGGTGTTTTCCACCCCGCAGAGGCGGCAGAATCTTTCTATGGTTGCTCCTCGAGTCTTAGGGTTTCGGGAGGATGATATACGCTAGAGTAGAGAGGCTGGACTGGGCCAGGGCGGCCACACCACCTCCAGGCGCGGCCTAGGCCTGCCCGCGCCATGGGGTGGTGTGGGCCCCCTGTGGCCCACCTCCACTCCATCTTCTGGCATCCTTAGTCTTCTGGAAAAATAGGATTTTATGTATATTTTCCCGGATTTTCTGATCTTCGCGAATTTTGCCTCCAAACAGCACCTTTTCCATCAGAATCCTGACTATAGCGGTCCATGCTCCAAAAGTCATCAACCATGCAAAAATAGATGAAATAACATAAGTATCACCTCTCAATACGAAATATATCAATGAATATTAGTGAATTAAGACATAGAATAGTGATGCAAAATGGACGTATCAGTCTTCTCCACCACGGGCGGGGTTTCTTCGCAACAGGGAGCGACGTGGGGCGGGCGCGCGTGACGTGCCCGGGGTGACGTGGCCACCTGCGGTTGGGGGTCACGGGAGTTGTGGGTGAGCGAGGGGGATGAGCGGGGCGGTGCCTGGGGAAGAGGCGCGCTGCAGCACGGGCCCAGGCGCGACAGAGCGGAGGCGTGCACGGTGGGTGACTGGTCGAACGGGATTTGGGCGATCTGCCGCCCTCCTCTCTCTCTCTCTCTCTCTCTCTCTCTCGGGCTAAGGGGTGAACGGGACGACCTGGGGTGGTGGTGTGGTTCCCTCTGGTACATTTTGGTCGTGCCAGACCGTGTGCATGCGCTGCAATCGGTGTGGAGAGGAAGAACAAGGTGGGTGGTCGATCTAGGGCAAAGTGGCTCAGGTGGTCACTTTGGTTGCTTGTAACTTCGGGCTTGTATCACCAAAGGCAGAGGGATAACCTTGGGGGTGTAGAGGGATGCTAGGTGAAGAAGTAGAGCCCATGGTTGCCTCCTGGAACTAACTCAAGTGCTTGCAAGGTTCCTCCAAAGTCGGCCAAAAATAAGGTTCCCATTCCTTATGTGGCAACTAGTGAAGAAAACACTCACATGCAAATGGCTTATGTTTATGGTTTAACCAGGGTTAAGGGGGGGGGGGGGTCCAAGTACTCATGGCAGGGTACCTCAAGGTGTTCTTGCATGGCCAAAAGAGTGATGGGTTTTCTCATACCATAGTTCCAAAAATGGAACATGACTAGAGAGTTATGACTTAGCCGAAAAGGAGGGGTTTTCTTTAGCTTCCAAGAAATTCCAACCAAGGTGATCTTAGTGGTTACCAAACATTGATTTAATAATCCTACGCACATAAACTACCAAGCATCACCAAATGCAAGATACCATGGTAACACACTAGATCATGCATTCATATAATTAAGCAATATAAGCACACACCAAAAACCCTGAAAGTTTTATTTCCCCCTAATTTCTAGACTTATCTTCTAAGCAAACAAGGATGCAAAAGATGGGAGGTTACAATAATAGTGACTATATGTTGCCTAGTGGATCACACACAAGCTTGGCCACCTTTTATTCTTGTATGCTCGTTTATTTAGTCCATATGGGAAGAAGGCTTCCTTTTATTTAGTCCACAGGTTCACGTCGTCCTCCACCCCATGGCGCGGGCAGGCCTAGGCCGCACCAGGGAGTGGTGTGGCCACCCTGGCCCACTCCAGCCTCTCCCCTCTGGCGTATATCATCCCCACGAAACCCTAAGACTCGGGGAGCGACCACAGAAAGATTTCGCCGCCTCTGCAGGGCGGAAAACACCGAGAGAGAAAGATCTCTCCGGCAGACAGATTTCTGCCGGTGGAATTCCTTCCCGGAGAGGGGAGATCGTCGCCATCAACACCACCATCAAGCTTCACTTCATTGGGATCATCATCACCATCATCACCACCATCATCACCATCAGCACCCTCATCACCATCTCCATATTGCTGTAACAATTGAGTTGAATCTTGCATAGTTCATAGGGGAGACTTTCCCGGTGTTGATTACTCTTTGTAGTTGATGCTATTGAGTGAACAATTGAATTATTGTTTATGTTCAGATTTTTATACATCATTATTCCATCTCTGATCATGATCCATATGATGTCTTGTGAGTAGTCCGTTTTGTTCTTGAGGACATGGGAGAAGTCTTGTTGTTAGTAGTGGAGTTGCGTTGAGAAAGATTCAATAGATTGTTATTTAAGTTGTGGTGTACTTCTTCTAGTGGTGTCATGTGAACATCGACTACATGACACTTCACCTATATGGGCCTAGGGGAATGCATTGTGTATTTGGCTACTAATCGTAGGGGTTGCCGGAGTGACAGAAACCTAAACCCCCGTTAGGAAACCATTGCACAAGGGACGTAAGGGTCTTAGAGTTTAAAGCCGTGGTTAGGTTTCTACCTTAATTACTTTCTTGTACTTACAGATGTTTGTAAGGGGTATAATCACAAGTATGTATTAGTCTTGGATGGGGCAGTACATTAGCACAGGTTCACCCACACAACACTTAGCAAGCTAGAGAAGATTAATCGACTATATGAAGCGAAAGCACTTGAAAGTCTTCCCATGTGTCCTCGAGAATGTTTGGTCATCTATAGAAATACAACCGGCTTGTCCTTTGCTGCATAAAGGATTGGGCCACTTGCTGCATTTATTCCTACTGTCTTTTATTTACTCATACTTTGTTTACTTGCTTTATCGAAAACCCCTAAAAATCCGTTTGCTAAGTATTTGCAAAGAATTCCTGATCCATACCATTAGCCAGCACCTGGTGCTCCTCGTTGGGTTCGACACTCTTACTTATTGAAAATACTGCGATACACCCCCTATACTTGTGGGTCATCAGTACCCCATTGGAGGTTCTCTATGATACACATATGCTTACAATGACAAGAACTTACCGGTGACTAAACTTGAGTAGCATGAGGAGCGGCCCTCGTATTCAAGGGACATGAGATTCTCAACTTACAACCTGTCAATGCATATCCTCATATTTGATCACTTTAACCTTAATCACCTAAAGATGCCTATGATAGGGGCAATGAGAGCTGAAAGCTAGTAAGTATCATAATTTTTGGGAGCTCTTTATGAGACTTGCAATCCCTTCTTCCCTCTTTGAAGGGACTTTCTTTTACTTTTTAGTTGAGTCAGTAAACCTACTCCCTTCTATCTCACGAAGTATTTTGAGTTGTTGTGTTCCATTCATTCATATGATGATTTATTCAATCATGTTTCTTATGTTCCTCGTTTTGCACTTTGCTCTTATCTTGATGTTTACTACTTTGAAAGCTATGATTGAAAACCAGTTATTTGTGAACTCCATCAAATTATCAACTATTCTTCGACCAAGAGCTAAGTTTGCCATTACCAATTATGATTCACTTTATGTATCTGTATTGTGTTTCCTTTACTCATTGCAAGTTAAGTTATATAATAGTAAGTTGTCTTCTATTATGATCTATGTATTTGATGAATGTGATGATTCTTGTCCGTATTCTTTTATCGACTCTTCACTCCATAAACCTGAGGCCATGTTTATTGAGCTCAGTTTCGCTTGGGGACAAGCGAAGTCTAAGCTTGGGGGAGTTGATACGTCCATTTTGCATCACTATTCTATGTCATAATTCACTATTATTCATAGATATATTTCGTATTGAGATGTGATACTTATGTTATTTCATCTCTTTTTGCATGGTTGATGACTTTTGGAGCATGGACCGCTGCAATCAGGATTCTGATGGAAAAAGTGCTGTTTGGAGGCGAAATTCGCGAAGATCAGAAAATCCGGAAAAATATATGGAAAATCCTATTTTTTCAGAAGACGGAGATTGCCAGAAGGGGAGTGGCGATGGGCCACAGGGGGCCCACACCACCCTCATGGCGCGGGCCAGCCTAGGCCGCGCCACCAGGTGGTGTGGCCACCCTGGTCCACCCCTGGCACTCCCCTCTGGCGTATATTATCCTCCCAAAACCCTAAGACTCGGGGAGCGACCACAGAAAGATTATGCCGCCTCTACGGGGCGGAAAACACCGAGAGAGAAAGATCTCTCCGGCAGACAGAATTTTGTCGGGGGAATTCCTTCCCAGAGAGGGGAGATCGTTGCCATCAACACCACCATCAAGCTGGACTTCATCGGGATCATCATCATCACCACCACCAGCATCACCATCAGCACCCTCATCACCATCTCCATTTTGTTGTAACAATTGGACTGAATCTTGCATAATTCATAGGGGAACTTTCCCGGTGTTGATTACTCTTTGTAGTTGATGCTATTGAGTGAACCATTGAATTATTGTTTATGTTCAGATTGTTATACATCATTATTCCATCTCTGATCATGATCCATATGATGTCTTGTGAGTAGTTCGTTTTGTTCTTGAGGACATGGGAGAAGTCATGTTGTTAGTAGTGGAGTTGTGTTGAGAAAGATTCAATAGTTTGATATTTAAGTTGTGGTGTACTTTTTCTAGTGGTGTCATGTGAACGTCGACTACCATGAAACTTCACCTATATGGTCCTAGGGGAATGCATTGTGTATTTGGCTACTAATCATAGGGGTTGCCGGAGTGACAGAAACCTGAACCCCCATTAGGAAACCATTGCACAAGGGACGTAAGGGTCTTAGAGTTTAAAGCTGTGGTTAGGTTTCTACCTTAATTACTTTCTTGTACTTACGGATGTTTGCAAGGGGTATAATCACAATTATGTATTAGTCCTAGGAAGGTCGGTACATTAGCACAGGTTCACCCACACAACACTTAGCAAGCTAAAGAAGATTAATCAACTATATGAAGCGGAAGCACTTGACAGTCTTCCCATATGTCCTCGAGAATGTTTGGTCATCTTAAGTAATACAACCGGCTTGTCCTTTGCTGCATAAAGGATTGGGCCACTATTTGCATTTATTCCTACTGTCTTTTATTTACTCATACTTTGTTTACTTGCTTTATCAAAAACCCCTAAAAATCCGTTTCCTAAGTACTTGCAGAGAATTCCTGATCCATACCACTAGCCAACACCTTCTGCTCCTCGTTGGGTTCGACACTCTTACTTATCAAAAATACTGTGATACACCCCCTATACTTGTGGGTCATCAAAGACCCGTGCGCAGCCCCCAACAACCCCAGCACCGCTACGCCCACTGCACCCTAGCCTAACCGAACCGTGTCGGACACGACCATTCGGTCGAGCAGCTAGCGTGCATACACCGCCATCATCACCTCGCACTCTCCCGAGGCCTTGCGCCGCAGGTATTCGCGCCCCGCAGCCCACGCTCGCGCAGAGACGCTCCCCGCCGCCGCGGCAACCAACCCCAGCCGCGCAGCCCTCTTCCCACGGCCCCTACACTCGGTACACCGTGGGCGTCTCCACTCGTGTTTAAAGCCACCCAGCCGCCCCCGACGCACGGCACCCACGCCATTCTACTCCCCACCTACCACCACTCCACCCCTAGAGTGGAGCCGAGCTCGCCGGGTCTCCGCCGCCCTCACCAACCTCCGCACCACCGCGGTACCATCGGAAAACGGTGAAGGTTGTCGTCAATGCTCACCTCCTCACCCCTTACTTTTCCCTCCGCCATGCTCGACTCGTAGACGCCGATCTAACCCCACCTCCGTTTTCCCAGGAAACTCGTGGAGCTGACGCCGAGGAGTTCAGGTGCACCGCTCCACCACGAGCTCGCCCGCGACCGCGGCTGCAGCCGAAGCCCCGCTGCCGCCCCTCGTCCGCACCGCCTTCACCTTCCGTGTCGAATCCCGCCGTCGCCAGCCTCTCTCCAACCCAGGGTAAGCCGTCCCAGCCACCTCCCATCGTAGCTAGGGTTTGCCCGTGCCGCCACTATTCTCGCGGGGAAGACGACCCCAGGCCGTCGGATCAACATAAGGTCCAACGGCCCAGACCGCCCAATACCCCTTCGTGCCGCTCAAGTCGCTGGCACGCGGGGCCCCTGCCGGGGATTTGAATCCCCAGCTCCCGCGTGCACCGCCGAGCCAATGGGCCGGCCCAGCCTCTAAGCAGGCTGCGACCCAGGACACCACCCCCTTTATCCCTTTTTGATTTTTGGCAATTTAAATTCCCAGAAACTATGTTGTAGCTTTAAATCCACCAAAAATTACTTGGAACACTTTTCAGCATGATTCAAATTTTGTGCACTAGACCCTGTAAATACGCATCACATAGCACTGGTAGATTGGTAAAATGTTGTCTGTGCAGCTTCTGACAATTTTAGTGGCAAAATAGTTCTGTTTCCACTATTTAATTCATAATTTTCGATCTGTGACTCCGAAAATTATGAAACCACTTTTCATACCTTTAATATGAACCTGCCTATCCATGAAAAGTGGACTCACACCTTTTAGACCTGTCTAGCTCCTGTGATTTATTTCCCAAGTTTTGTACAGAAGCCACTTCCTATAATTTTAGAAACTTCTATAGACCTCCATTTAAAGAGAGACCAACTCCTGGAGTTGTGCCTCTACAAGTACTACTTGTTCCTAGGAGGGTAGAATTTTTAGTAATGTAGAGTTGTCCTGAGAATTATTTTGCTTATGCTAGTGTTGTTTGCAGGATATTAATTGCTATAAATCAACTGTGTTGGCTAAAATTATGAATCCAGTTGAGTTGGGTTGGTATTTCCAATACCTTCCCAGTGGTATAATTTTTGTACACTGTTCACTTACAGAACTTGGTCGAGTCACTTGCTTGCTTGCAAAACTAGTGTTCACCATTAAAATCCTCATAATTGTTTGGTTTAACCTTTTTAGTTGATTCTAGTGGTTTCGTCTTGGTTTGTTCAGTAGTTTCAGGCGTGTGGATTTGTTGGTTCAGTTGAGTACCTGAACTGTACTGTTGGGTGTTTTCCTTGTGATTGATGTATGGTGTTGTTGTTTTGTTTTTCTTCTTTTCCAATGATAGAAACGAACGGCGATGAATACGAGGACGGTGATTGGGAGGATTTTGAAGAGGAAGATCAGGGACAAGCTGCCAACCAAGGCAAGCCACCAACAAGTTCATGAGACTTGTCCTATCCTTCACTTTATGCATCTGTTTTTACCTATTTATGCAAATGCATTATTTTACTATGTACTTATATCTCGATATCGTGTATTGGTTTGGCTCCTTCAAACCCATACCTATGGTACTGTTTAGTACATCCCTTGTACATACCTACTTATCCCCTGGTAGAATTTAGGTGGTGTTTTACACCACACCCCTCTTGGAGACCCCGTTTTAGCCCACATAAAACTCTAGGTTGGGAACCCGGAAACAAAAAGGTTCTCAAAGATTTTGAAGGAAAAACCTTGGCAAGTGAGACTTGCCAAGAGAGTGTGCAAGAAGGAAAAGTTTTTTTATGTAGGAAAGAGAAGAGAAAAATGTTTACGAAAACGCACCCGGTTCTATGTAGTTTTGCCCTAACAATTACCCCGTACAACCACACTACCCCTGAATGGGAAGGGGCTTGGCTCGAAGGTTGTCCGCTCTATTATAAGTTTCCTCACAACTACTAAAAGGGATCGCGATCCCCGGAGGCTAGGCCTTCTCCTATAAAGGCCCATGTGGGACATCGGCCTGGAGAAGGAACGAACTGTCTACGGGCAGCCAGGCGTTACTGTGAGCCCCTCATTGAAAGCGCCCACTTTGTGCAGTGTAAAATGCGCTCCAGTTGGTCCTCGGTACCCGACGTCCCGGTCTTGAGGGGGAAAACTCATAGGGTAGGCGCTTGTATTAGAGTAGACATCTCGAAGGTCTTGTTTGATTATCCGAACCCCACATACTGGTGTATGACAATCCGTGATTGCTCACGGCGGATGTATCAAATCTTGTGGGTAAAGTGTACCCCCTCTACAGAGTGTAAATCTATTCGAATAGGTGTGTCCACGGTCATGGACGGTTGGGAAGGTTGCTGCTTAGCGGTGTGGTTTTGTTTTACAAAAAGGTTTTCGAAAGATGTCTTGACCATGGGATGGTCGGAAGGTACAAATGATGGACCATGGGATGGTCGGAGATGAAGAAGGTGTTGGTCATGGGATGACCAGAAGAAAAGCAAATGGGTGACCCCATCCTAGTTGCTACAATTTACACAACTAAATTCTCAAATGGTTTACAAAGGATTTTCAAGTAAAGTTGTGTAGATGTTATTTCTACAACAGAAGTTAGCCTCTAAAAGAACCTCTTTGGAGCCATCCTAGTCCCAACCATAATGTATACTCTATTGTTTATCCTCTTGTATTACGGTTTGCGAGTATATTCAGAAGTACTCACTGGCATTGTCCCTGGCTATCTACTTGGCCAGACTATGAGCAGGTTGATGGAGACGATGAAGGTTACGACGACTTCGCGAACTAGGGCGTTACTCCGAGTCAGGCACCTGTTGGGCTATGGCTTGACTCGGGTCTTCCACGTTTGGGTGTTCTGCTACTACTATCTACTTGTGCCCTTCGTGGCAATTATGTAAGACTATTATTGTAAGTCTTGATGTATTCGGTACTGTAATGGATGTGTACTTTGATACTATGTCGGTTATGCTCCACGATGCACTGATCATGGGATCGTGGTGGTTCGCATAATGGGTAATCTCGGATGTTAATCTGGGGTCGCCACAGACTTGGTATCAGAGCCATCCTGACTTTAGGAGCCCCTAGTTAGCCTGGACGTTAGACAAGGACCAAAAACTACTTTCTCTATATAAAGGTAGGAGGTTGGTATTTGCAAAAATAATGCTTATGTCTCCTGCCCTCTATTTCGAAAACTACTTGCATTAATCTAAGCTTTGCATACTTAAAATTTTGCACACTGTTCACTAACTTTAATCTACCATAAAATTTTGTAGATGGATGTGGTCTTCACCGAGTACCATCAGGTAGGGCTGGACATGCCACTCCAGTTGATCGAGGCCGAGCTCAGGGATTTGGCCAAGCACGTGGGACGCCCTACTGCAGAGATCAAGGGCGCCCAGATCCCCAAGCTCCTTGAGGGAGAGATGACCTGACTTGTGGTGTGCACCATGAGAGGAAGAGTAGTGCCCCCACCATCTAAGGAGATTTCGGTCCAAGTAATGGAGAAGGAGTGGGGCGATGGTGTGCTTCGTGTGGCCTAGGAGGCGTTGGCACGTCTTGCTTATCACCACCGTGAGCAGCTGATGGGTACCAGCTTCTACTTCTTTGGGAGGCGCCACCCCCAAGGCTACGCAGCCGTGACTCCACACCACTTTGACTTTGCGGATCACATTCAGAACATGGAGTACCTTCTGAGGAAGCCCCGGGATACTTTGGATGATGTTCGCATGCGCCTGGATAACAAGATGATGGAGTTACTCACCGCTGAGGAGAACCTGAAGGTGGAAAATTTAGAGAACACCCAAACCAAGCTGAACAAGAAGGCTATTGTCGCCAGGAACAAGCGCCTCATGAAGCAGGTGAAGGATCAGTAGGAGCTCCTAGTGACCATGGAGGCCAAGATTGAGGAGCTAGAGGAGGAATGTGCTGATCTCCGCAAGGACAATGACGATCTGCTATACGAGACTAGCAATGATGCAGCCCACAAGGAGGACTTTGACATGGAGCCCCAGAGCGACCTAGAGGATGATGATCAGATGGTCGAGGAGGAAGAGGATCCAGAGGAGCGCGTCTTTGAGCCGGAGGATGATGACACTGAGGTTATCATCGCGGAGGATACCACTGCACGTCATGATGAGGAGTAGGCCGTGCGCTAGCGAGCTAGTGAGATAGTTGCCGTGTCCCCTTCTAAGTGGCGATTTGGTTGTTGTCTACTTATTTTGTATCATTGAACTTGTGGTATTCCTATCTAGCGTCGAGATGTGACGCTTGAACTTGGTTGGGATGTTGTTGAACTTATGCTTGCTTAAATTCCTAAGTGGTTTCCTTCCTTTATGCATGGTATGCTTGTCGTGTTGTTTACCCCCCCCCCCCTGCTGTGCGGTCTCGTTTGAGGACCACCCCTTTTGTAATCCCATACTAATCGTATATCTTTAGGATGGTGCGTCCCTGCGGTCCGCCACCCCCTCCACCTGAGCCAACCATGGCGCAACTCCTGCGCATGTTCATGGAAGACCGCCAAGCCGCTAACGCTGAACGCCAAGCCAACATTGCTGCTCTCCAACAGCTCGCCCAAGCCGCAGCTGGGAATGCCAACGACAATGAAGAAGAAGGTGGGAATGGAGAATAGAGATCAAGGCTCAAGGACTTCCAGAATACTAACCCTCCCGTGTTTACCAAGGGCACCAATCCACTCGATGCTGATGACTGGCTCCGCACTATTGAGAACAACCTGGAAGTAGCCCGTGTCGGCAATGACGAGAAAGTAACTCTGGCCACCCACTTCCTCACGGGTCAAGCAAGGACTTGGTGGATTAGCATCAAGGAAATTCTGCCAGCAGGACAAGCGATCACCTGGGAAGATTTCAAGGAGAGGTTCCGTAAGCGCGACATTCCTCGAGGTCTGATCAAGATGATGAGGGACCAGTTCCGAGACCTGAAGAAGGGAGGGATGTCGGTACTGCAATATCTGGATAAGTACACTGATCTGGCTAGGTATGCCCCAGATGACACCAACACTAAGGAGAAGAAGGTGGATACCTTCATGAATGGACTACATGATGAGATGTAGTGTCACCTGGTAGCTCAGAAGTTCCAAGAACTAGATGCCCTTGCTGATGCAGCTATCCTGGTGGAGAATAAACGCAAGGGATTGATCGAGAACCGCAAGCACCATATGATGCAGCAAGGAGGATCCAATGGAGAGAGGTCGCGTAGCATGCCACCCTCTAGGCCTGCACCCCCACTGCAGAGGACTCCGTCCTATGCTCCGTGCCCCAACAACCCCAACCGCAACTACAACAACCCTCGCCCTGGAGGCGGAAACCCAAGACCTACTTCCAGAGGCCCTGTCAACCCCAATGCTCGTCCCAATGCTGCTGGTTGTTTCACTTGCGGGCAAGTGGGACACTTCCCCCGCGAGTGCCCCGAGAAGAAGAAGGAGAATGCTCCATGCCCCAATGCAGCCCGCCTGAACCAAGGGCATGCCAGAGGATCCCCCACAAGGGCGCTGCCCCCAAGAGGCCAACTAATGCATCGAGAGGACATCCGAACCATATCACTGCTGAGGAAGCCCAGGAGTCTCCTGACATTGTTCTGGGTACATTCCTTGTCAACTCCGTCCCTACTACAGTATTATTTGACTCTAGAGCATCGCATCCTTTTGTTACTGAGCCATTTGTTGAGAAAAGTGGGATGGAACCTAGTCACCTGGATAGGCTCATGCTAGTACAAATACCTGGTTCGACGGCCAAAACACAATCCGTTTGCCGAGATATCCCAGTAGTTATTCATATTATAACCTTCAAGGTAGATTTGATAGACTTGGGAGCCCAAGGTCTAGACGTGATACTAGGAATGGATTGGATGTCCAGATACCAGGGAGTTATAGATTGTGCGAGAAAGGCCATCTCCATGACAAGTAGTGAAGGAGTGCAAGTCGAGTACAGGGCCATGGTGCCCTCATCTCGAGTCTACTGCCAGAAAGGTATAGCAGGACCCACCTTAGAGCAAGTACCAGTGGTTTGTGAGTATCCGGATGTGTTTCCTGAAGACTTGCCCGGTATGCTCCCTGATCGGGATATCGAGTTCATCATAGAGTTAATCCTCGGAACTGCCCCCATAGCTCAGAGACCGTACCGTATGAACCCCGAAGAGTTGGTTGAGTTGAAGAAGCAATTAGATGACATGGAGCGCAAGGGTCATATCCAACCCAGCGCCTCACCCTGGGGATCGCCCGTCCTCTTTGTGGACAAAAGACATGGAACCACCTGACTAGTTACTGATTACCGGAAGCTCAATGATGTCACCATCAAGAACAAGTACCCCTTGCCAAAGATTCAAGACCAGTTTGATCAGCTGAATGGAGCCCATGTGTTTTCCAATATAGACCTTCGTACATGATACCATCAACTTAAGATCCGAGAATCAGATATCCCCAAGACCGCCTTTACAACCCAGTATGGTTTGTATGAGTACACTGTCATGTCCTTCGGGTTCACCAATGCCCCTGCCTATTTCATGAACCTCATGAATAAGGTATTCATGCCCTACGTGGACAAGTTTGTTGTGGTGTTTATCGATGACATCCTAATCTACTCCAAGACCAAAGCAGAACATGAGCAGCATTTGAGAGCAGTACTTGGTACCCTCAGATAACATCAACTGTACGCCAAGTTTAGCAAATGCGAGTTCTGGTTAAAGGAAGTTGGTTTCCTTGGCCATGTACTGTCTGTCGGAGGAATCTTAGTCGATCCCACCAAAATCAAATCAGTACTAGAGTGGAAAGCCCCCACCAATCCATCAGAGATCCGAAGTTTTCTGGGTTTAGCTGAATACTACCGCAAGTTCGTTGAAGGATTCTCGAGTATCGCAAAGCCGATGACGCAACTATTAAAGAAGGACAAGAAGTTCGAATGGATCGAGAAATGTGAAGAGAGTTTTCAGGAACTCAAGAAGAGATTAGTCTCTGCCCCTATCCTCACCATGCCAGACATCACCAAAAGCTGTGAAGTCTATTGCGACGCCTCCAAGCTAGGACTCGGAATCATGCTGATGCAAGAAGGCAAGGTCATCGCTTATCTATCACGACAATTGAAGCCGCATGAGATGAACTACCCCACCCATGATTTAGAGCTTGCAGCCGTAGTGCATGCCCTCAAGACATGGCGCCACTACCTGATGGGAAACCGCTGTGAGATCTACACGGATCACAAGAGTCTGAAATATATCTTCACGCAAAAGGATTTAAACATGAGACAAATAAGATGGATTGAACTGATCAAGGACTATGATCTTGTCATTCATTATCATCTGGGCAAAGCGAATGTTGTAGCTGATTCCCTCAGCAGGGAACCCTGCTCCCTGAATGCTATGATCAAAAAGGAACATCCTGAACTGTGTCAGGAGCTAGAAAGGTTTGGATTAGAGTTAGTCAGCCATGGATTCCTAGCCCACCTCGAGCTAAAGCCCACTCTCTTAGACCAAATCAAAGAAGCTCAGAAGAATCACAAAAGTATAGAAGGAATCAAACGCAGAATGGAAAGAGAGAACGTTCCCGGATTCAAGGTTGATGATAATGGAGTGTTGTGGTACAAAGGACGTATCTGCGTCCCCAATGAGCCCGAACTGAAGCAGACTATCATGAAGGAAGCCCACGAGACACTTTATTCCAACCACGCAGGCAGTACCAAGATGTATCAGGATCTGAAGGAACAATTCTGGTGGCACGGAATGAAGCGAGAAATCGCCCTGTCCATGGCCAAGTGTGATATCTGCCAAAGAGTCAAAGCCAAGCATCAACGTTCTGTCGGACTGCTGCAACCGATGAAGATTATGGAGTGGAAATGGGAAAAGGTTGGAATGGACTTTATCACCGGATTACCCACTTCTAACAGAGGCCATGGCTCCATCTGGGTTATAGTGGATTATTTGTCCAAGGTAGCCCATTTTATCCCCGTGAAGACCACCTACAGCGGACAACAACTTGCAGAACTCTACATCTCTAGAATCGTCAGTCTCCATGGAGTACCCAAGGAAATTGTATCTGACAGAGGACCCTAGTTTACTTCTCGTTTCTGGAAGAAGCTACATGAAGCCCTGGGTACCACTCTATCTTTTAGCACCGCTTATCACCCTCAGACCGGAGGACAGACCGAGAGAGTTAATCAAGTCCTAGAAGATATGCTCCGCTCGTGTGTTCTAGCTTATGAATCCAAATGGGAGGATTGTCTCCCATTTGCTGAGTTCTCCTATAACAACAGCTACCAAGCAAGTCTAAAGATGGCACCCTTCCAGTTTCTCTATGGGAGAAAGTGCTGAACACCCCTGAACTGGACAGAGACCGGAGAAAGCCAAATCTTCGGACCATATGTTATAAAGGCAACAGAAGAGCAAGTTCAACTAGCACGTGATCGTTTGAGAGCTGCCCAATCCCGCTAGAAGAGTTATGCCGACACCAAATGCCGAGATGTGAGTTTCAACAAGGGAGACTTCGCGTATCTTCGCGTCTCTCCTCTCAAGGGAATGCAATGTTTCCATGAGAAGGGCAAGCTAGCTCCAAGATATATCGGACCGTTCAAGATCCTCGCTCAATGGGGAAAGGTATCATATCAGCTGGAGCTACCCTCAGAATTTTCAGAATTCCATAATGTCTTTCACGTGTCTCAACTCCGAAAGTGCCTTCAAGTACCCGACAAGCCTAAAGTCTTCAAGGAAGTCGATTATTGTTCTATCGATCTCAACCATGATCTGACCTACCGAGAAGTTCCCGTTAAGATATTGGAGAAGGCCAACCGACTCACCCGGCACCGTAACATAAACTTCTACAAGGTTTAGTGGAGCAACCACTCCGAAGAGGAAGCCACCTGGGAACGAGAGGATTGTCTCAAGAAGGAGTTCCCCCATCTCTTATCGGCTCAACTTGCGAATCTCGGGACGAGATTCTTTTAAGGGGGGGGTCTGTAACCACCCATCTTTTGCATCCTTGTTTGCTTAGAAGATAAGTCTAGAAATTAGGGGGAAATAAAAACTTTAGGGTTTTTGGTGTGTGCTTATATTGCTTACTTATACGAATGCATGATCTTGTGTGTTGCCATGGTATCTTGCATATGGTGATGCTTGCTATTTTACGTGCGTGGGATTATTAAATCAATGTTTGGTAACCACTAAGATCACCTTGGTTGGAATTTCCTGGAAGCTAAAGAAAACCCCTCCTTTTTGGCTAAGTCCTAACTCTCTAGTCATGTTCCATTTTTGGAACTATGGTATGAGCAAACCCATCACTCTTTTGGCCATGCAAGAACACCTTGAGGTACCCTGCCATGAGTACTTGGAAACCCCCCTTAACCCTGGTTAAACCACAAACACAAGCCACTTGCATGTGAGTGTTTTCTTCACTAGTTGCCACATAAGGAATGGTCACCTTATTTTTGGCCGACTTTGGAGGAACCTTGCAAGCACCTGAGTTGGTTCCAGGAAGCAACCATGGGATATACTTCTTCACCTAGCATCCCTCTACACCCCAAGGTTATCCCTCTGCCTTTGGTGACACGAGCCCGAAGTTACAAGCAACCAAAGTGACCACCCAAGCCACTTTGACCTATATCGACCACCCACCTTGCTCTTCCTCTCCACACCGATTGCAGCGCATGCACACGGTCTGGCATGACCAAAATGTACCAGAGGGCACCACACCACCACCCCAGGCCGTCCCGTGCACCCCTTAGCCCGAGAGAGAGAGAGAGGAGGGCGGCAGATCGCTCAAATCCCGTTCGACCAGTCACCGCCGCGCACGCCTCCGCTCTGTCGTGCTTGGGCCCGTGCTGCAGCGCGCCTCTTCCCCAGGCACCGCCCCGCTCATCCCCCTTGCTCACCCGCAGATCCCGTGACCCCCAACTGCAGGTGGCCACGGCGCCTCAGGCATGCCGCGCGCGCCCACCCCACGTCGCTCCCCGGTGCAAAGAAACCATGCCCCGTGGTGGAGAAGACCCGCGCGCAGCCCCCAACCACCCCAGCACTGCTACGCCCACTGCACCCTAGCCTAACCGAACCGCGTCGGACACGACCATTCGGTCGAGCAGCTGGCGTGCATACACCGCCATCATCACCTCACGCTCTCCTGAGGCCTCGCTCCGCAGGTATTCGCGGCCCGCAGCCCACGCTCACGCAGAGACGCTCCCCGCCGCCACGCCAACCAACCCCAGCCCCGGAGCCCTCTCCCCATGGCCCCTGCACTTGGTACATAGTGGGCGTCTCCACTCGTGTTTAAAGCCACCCAGCCGCCCCCTGTGCATGGCACCCACGCCATTCTGCTGCCCACCTACCACCACTCCACCCCCAGAGCGGAGCCGAGCTCGCGCGGTCTCCGCCGCCCTCACCAACCTCCGCACCGCCGCGGTACCATCGGGAAACGGGTAAGGCTGACGTCAATGCTCACCTCCTCCCCCCTTACTTTTCCGTCCGCCGTACTCGCCTCGCAGACGCCGATCTAACCCCACCTCCGTTTGCCCAGGAAACTCGTGGAGCTGACGCTGAGGAGTTCAGGTGCACCGCTCCACCACGAGCTCGTCCGCGACCGCGGTTGCAGCCGAAGCCCCGCTGCCGCCCCTCGTCCGCACCGCCATCACCTTCCGCGTCGAATCCCGCTGTTGCCAGCCTCTCTCCTCCCCAGGGTAAGCCGCCCCAGCCACCTCCCGTCGTAGCTAGGGTTTGTCCGTGCCACCACTGTTCTCGCGGGGAAGACGACCCCAGGCCCTCGGATCAACATAAGATCCAACGGCCCAGACCGCCCAATACCCCTTCGTGCCGCTCAAGTCGCTAGCACGCGGGGCCCCCGCCAGGGATTTGAATTCCCAGCTCCCGTGCACACCGCCGAGCCAATGGGCCGGCCCAGCCTCTAAGCGGGCTGCAACCTAGGCCACCACCCCCTTTATCCCTTTTTGATTTCTGGCAATTTAAATTCCTAGAAACTGTGCTGTAGATTTAAATCCACCAAAAAAATACCTGGAACTCTTTTTGGCACGATTCAAATTTTGTGCACTAGCCCCTCTAAATACCCATCACATAGCACTGGTAGATTGGTAAAATGTTGTATGTGCAACTTCTGACAATTTTAGTGGCAAAATAGTGTTGTTTGCACTATTTAATTCATAATTTTCGTTCTGTGACTCAGAAAATTATGAAACCACTTTTTATACCTTTAATACAAACCTTCCTATCCATAAAAAGTGGACTCACACCTTTTAGACCTGTTTAGCTCCTGTGATTAATTTCCCAAGTTTTGTATAGAAGCCACTTCCTGTAATTTTAGAAACTTCTATAGACCTCCATTTGAAGAGAGACCAACTCCTGGAGTTGTGCCTCTACTAGTACTACTTGTTCCCAGAAGGGTAGAATTTTTTAGTACTGTAGAGTGGCCATGAGAATTATTTTGCTTTTGCTAGTGTTGTTTGCAGGATATTAATTGCTATAAATCAACTGTGTTGGTTGAAATTATGAATCCAGTTGAGTTGGTTTGGTATTTCCAATACCTTCCCAGTGGTATAAGTTTTGTACACTGTTCACTTACAGAACTTGGTCGAGTCACTTGCTTGCTTGCAAAACTAGTGTTCACCATTAAAATCCTCATAATTGTTTGGTTTAACCTTTTTAGTTGATTCCAGTGGTTTCGGCTTGGTTTGTTCAGTAGCTTCAGGTGTGTGGATTTGTTGGTTAAGTTGAGTAACTGAACTATACTGTTGGGTGTTTTCCTTGTGATTGATGTATGGTGTTGTTGTTTTGTTTTTCTTCTTTTGTGACGATAGAAACGAACGAGGACGAATACGAGGAAGGTGATTGGGTGGATTTTGAAGAGGAAGATCAGGGACAAGCTGCCAACCAAGGCAAGCCACCAACAAGTTCATAAGACTTGTCCTATCCTTCACTTTATGCATCTGTTTTTACCTATTTATGCAAATGCATTATTTTACTATTTACTTATATCTCGATATCATGTATTGGTTTGGCTCCTCCAAACCCATACCTATGGTACTATTTAGTATAGCTCTTGTACATACCTACTTATCCCCTGGTAGAATTTAGGTGGTGTTTTACACCACGACCCTCTTGGAGACCCCGTTTTAGCCCACATAAAACTCTAGGTTGGGAACTCAGAAACAAAAAGGTTTCTCAAAGATTTTGAAGGAAAAACCTTGGCAAGTGAGACTTGCCAAGAGAGTGTGCAAGAAGGAAATTTTTTTTTTCAAAAAAAGGCTGAAGGAAAGAGAAGAGAAAAATGTTTACGAAAACGCACCCGGTTCTTTGTAGTTTTGCCCGAACAATTACCCCATACAACCACACTACCCCTAAATGAGAAGGGGCTTGGCTCGAAGGTTGTCCGCTCTATTATAAGTTGCCTCACAACTACTACAAGGGATCTCGATCCCCGGAGGCTGGGCCTTCTCCTGTAAAGGCCCATGTGGGACCTCAGCCTAGAGAAGGAACGAACTGTCTACGGGCAGCCAGGCGTTACTGTGAGCCCCTCATTGAAAGCGCCTACTTTGTGCAGTGTAAAATACGCTCTGGTTGGTCCTCGGTACCCGACGTCCCGGTCTTGAGGGGGAAAAACTCATAGGGTAGGCGCTTGTATTAGAGTAGACATCTCGAAGGTCTTGTTTGATTATCCGAACCCCGCATACTGGTGTATGACGATCTGTGATTGCTCATGGCGTATGTATCAAATCTGGTGGGTAAAGTGTACCCCCTCTGCAGAGTGTAAATCTATTTGAATAGCGGTGTCCACGGTCATGGATGGTTGGGAAGGTTACTGCTTAGCGGTGTGGTTTTGTTTTACAAAAAGGTTTTCGAAAGATGTCTTGACCATGGGATGGTCGGAAGGTACAAATGATGGACCATGGGATGGTCGGAGATGAAGAAGGTGCCAGTCATGGGATGACCGGAAGAAAAGCAAATGGCTGACCCCATCCTAGTTGCTACAATTTACTCAACTGAACTCTCAAATGGTTTACAAAGGCTTTTCAAGTAAAGTTGTGTAGATGCTATTTCTACAAGAGAAGTTAGCCTCGAAAAGAACCTCTTTGGAGCCATCCTATTCCTAGCCATAATGCATACTCTATTGTTTATCCTCTTGTATGGTGGTTTGCGAGTACATTCAAAAGTACTCACTGGCATTGTCCCTGGCTATCTACTTGGCCAGACTATGAGCAGTTGATGTAGACGATGAAGGTTACGACGACGACTTCGCGAACTAGGGAGTTACTCCGAGTCAGGCACCTGTTGGGCTATGGCTTGACTCGGGTGTTCCGTGTTTAGATGTTCCGCTGCTACTATCTACTTGTGCCCTTCGTGGAAATTATGTAAGATTATTATTGTAAGACTTGATGTATTCGGTACTGTAATGGACGTGTACTTTGACACTATGTCGGTTATGCTCCACGATGCACTGATCATGGGATCATGGTGGTTCGCATAATGGGTAATCTCGGATGTTAATCCGGGGTCGCCACAATTATATTCTTACATGATCATTTATTCAAATTGAAACCATATAGAAGCTTTGCAAGGAATACTACTCACATAGCATGCAAAGGTGGCTATGTGGCTCCACATATTTAATATTGTGAAAACAACATTCATTATATATGGAAGCATGTAGAATAAGAAGAGGATCCACCCCAACACATCTGAGCTAGATCTAAATCCAAATAGAAATGTAATGGCTCATATATAATTAGGATGGTGGAAATATAGATAGAGCCAAAGAAAGGTGCTGGAGAGAATAAAAGATATGCTCCCAACTCAACTTGGGCATCACGCATTGTATCAAGAACCAACTACAATTTATCAAGAGGCAAATATAATTAATTGATCGATTCATATGAAGGAAAAACCAAATGAAAGGGTTTTATGTGATGCTCAAATGCAATGTGGCATGGTGACATGAGCATGATATACTGGTGATGCAATAATGATATGTAGAAAGTAGCATTATATATAATAAACCATGTAGCATTACAATGTTAGACATTTGGGATGCTACACATGTGCGTCGTCATCACCAGCGGTGGTGGAGGCACCCAAGGAAACACTGGCAATGAAGGGCCCACCAATGGCCTCGCCAATGGTGAGCATCCCAACCCTGACAATCAAGGCGTAAACGCCAACAATGGGTCTGAGCGCCAACAGATCCACCTCAACAAGGTTGGGTGTGCGCAAGTCAGGGAAGCCCTATAGGGAAACCCCTCCCACCAGACGCATCATGCAACTTGCTGATGGGATACCACTAGATGCTTGTCAAGGAATTCAACCGCCAACAGGCGGTGAACGCAGAACTTGCGACCCGCAAGCAGGCCGTAGGCGCGTCGAGTGCCCGACGAGGAGCACTATCCTTGATCGGTGGATCCTCTTCGAAAGGGAATGGTCCTGGAGCCGCCAAAAAGCGCTCTCGACTGGACCACCTCAACAACAAATATCGAGAAGAAGCCACCAAGGCCCTTGATTTCTAGTTCATGTCGGTGGACTCTTGGGGTCACATGATCCCCAAAATACCGCAAGCTACGGTGATAGCAGCTACCACGTACCTACTGGCGAACCAGCCGCCAGCCAGTGATCCACGGTCTACTATGCACCGATCCTCCATCGCCAGACTCGGACTGGTAGAGGCTGCACTCGCTAAAGAGCCAACACCAGAGCCGAAGAAATCCAAGGCTCCATTCGCGAGGAATCGCTTGCCATCCTCTAGTGAGGAGGAACACGACCTGTCACAGCGACGCCGCAGCCCGCAGCGAAGAGTTCAGAACTATAACACACATGATGAAATCATGCAGCGCAAGGTCGACAAGATGCGTGCCAAATGCGCCTACTTAACAGAGTCGGAAGATGAAAAAATAGAGCTCCTTGGCACCAGCTACTTTAGAAGAGCCATACGGCAAACTCGGATGCCGAAGGTCTGGAAATTCTCTTCGGTTAACTCGAAGTTCGACGGCCTCCAGGAGCCGAAAATTTGGCTGGATGACCACATCTACTCAGTCAAGCTGCACGGTGGTAGCAAGAACACAACCATGCAGTGCCTCTAGTTGCAGCTGTAGGGCGCTCCTCGGGCCTGTCTCAATAATCTGCTCCCCGGCTCGATCCGTAGCTGGGAGGAGCTGGTGTACAACTTTGTCCACAACTTCAAGGGAACCTATAAGCAGCCCGCATCAATCGAAGAGCTCAGGGCCTGCTGCCAAAAGCCGAGCGAATCCCTCTGCTCCTACATCCAAAGGTGGACCATCATCAAAAATTATGCGTAAGACATCTCCGAGGAGCACGCAATTGATGCATTCAACGGCGGCGTGCGTCATAGAGAGATCAGGGAAGAGCTGGGCCACACAAAGCCCAAAACCATCAACCAGTTGATGGACATTGCAAAATGGTGGATAGATGGAGAAGACTCTATAAACAACAACTGTGTCCGCTCAGCTGACGAGGATGACCTCGGCCGCAGATGTGACCGCCGAGAAAAGCGTCAGATGCGTGGTTATGAAGACCGTGAGGAGGTCGACATGGTCGCAGCCGGCTATGCCGATAAACGTGATGAGGGTAACCGCAACAACGGGTACCTCAGCAGTAGCTACCGCAACAGTGGAAAGACCGCGCAAGTGTGGCAACACTGCACCCGCGACGACACACCTGGAACACCCAGTGTCTTGGAGAAGATGTCTAGAACTTGAAATGTCCACTTCTACATCGACAAACATGATGGCAAAAATAAGTCTAGTCACCTCCTCAAAGACTGTCGCGAATTCTAGAAGCTCCATGAGGGATACACCCAACTACATTGCGATGCGATGAACCAGGGATACGGAGCCGCGCCCGGTGCTAGAGCTTATGGAGCACGACCACCGGGAGGAACCACACAACCAGCGGTTGCGCTAGCGCCAAACAACACAGGAGAGCAATACCCTCCCCCGCTAGGCAACAAGGGCATGATCTAGAAAGGTCGTCACTATAGTAGAGCTCAGAAGTCAATCACCCACCAAAACAATTTGCGGTAACCACTCCATCGTTAATCCCTGAGTACCTCAACGGGTCCGAGTCCTGCATCACATTTGACAGGACAGATCATCCATGTCAGGTCCCTCGCCTAAGCCATTTTTCCTTGGTGCAGGAGGCGTAGATCAGCGGCTTCGAGATGAGCAAAGTCTTTATAGATGGCGGCAGTAGCATCAACCTCATGTTCGCTAGCACCGTACGAGCAATGCGGATCCCCATCTCGAGTATGGAAGCATTCGAGATGACCTTCCATGGAATTGTACTAGGCACAGGGATCTACCCCCTGGGAAAAATTTGGCTGGATGTGATTTTTGGCACACAGAAGAACTTCCGGCAAGAAAGCCTCGAGTTCGAGGTGGTCGACTGGCTCTCCCAATACCATGCCATCCTTGGACGGTTGGCATTTGCAAGGTTCCTGGCGGTTCCCGATTATGCATACCTCCTAATGAAGATGCCAGGGCCAAACGGTGTAATCACCGTCCAGGGGAGCTTCACCAGATCTGATAGCAGTGACAGGGAATTCAACAGAATCTCCTAATCTTTCGGCATGCAGGAGGAGCTCGCATGACTCAAGGAGTCGACAGACAACATTCTTCCTCCTGTGAGCAAGCAGAACGCACCAGACCAGTCCTTCAACTCCACGGTGAACACGAAGGCGGTCCAGGTCCACCCGACGGACCCAACCAAGACAACCCTCATCGGCAACAACCCGAGTTCTGCATAGGAACTCACGCTCGTCAAATTCCTCCGTGAGCGCTGGGAAATATTTGCCTGGTATCCTACGGATATGCTAGGAGTTCCCAGGAAATTCGTTGAGCACACACTCAAAATGTCTCTAGATGCAAGACCAGTTAAGAAGTAGATGCGTTGATTGTCAGATCCAAGGGCAAAAGCAGTTGGCATGGAAGTCAACAAACTCCTAGACACTGACTTTATACGCAAAATAAAGGAAAGCACCTGGGTAGCTAACCCCATGCTCGTTCCCAAAAAGGACACGGTCATCCTGCGGATGTGCGTGGACTTCACCTCCCTCAATAAGCACCACCCAAAGGATCACTTCCTACTACCACGGATCGACCAGATAACCGACTCCACCACGGGATGTGAATGTCTCTATTTCCTCGACGCCTGCTTAGGATATCATAAGATTCGAATGAAGGAAGAGGATCAGGAAAAGTTGACCTTCATCATGCCCTTCGGCGTCTATTGCTACACCATGATGCCCTTCTGGCTGAAGAACACAGGAGCCACCTACCAACGGTGCATGCAAGCGTGCCTCAAGAACTAGCTTGGCCGCAACATCCAGGTCTATGTCGATGACATAGTGGTCAAGACAAAAGAGGAAGCTACACTCATCGACGATCTCCGTGAGACCTTCGACAACCTCGACCGCTACATGATCAAGCTGAACCAAGAGAAGTGCACCTTCGGCGTCCGGTCCAAACAATTTCTAGGGTACCTTATCTCTGCTAGGGGAATAGAGGCTAACCCAAAGAATATAAGGGCCATACTGGCCACGGAGAAGCCAAATAACGTCTAGGGCATCCAGCTACTAGCTGGGCACATCACGACGCTTAGTTGATTCATTAGTCGGATGGGCGAGAAGGCACTACCGTTCTACCAACTTCTCCGTCGAACTTACAAGTTCGAGTGGACGGACGAGGCGCAAGAAGCATTCAAATATCTCAAGCGCCCGCTCTCCACCTCGCCCGTTCTGGTGACCCCCAGGGAGAAGGAACCAATGTTGCTATACATATCCGCCACCAAACAAGTGGTCAGTACCATGCTGGTGGTCGAACGTGCCAAAGAGAACAAGATCCATGGGGTGCAATGCCCAGTGTACTACCTCAGTGAGGTGCTAACACCCACAAAGCAGCGGTACCCGCACTACCAAAAGTTGGACTACAACATATTCATGATAGTGCGGTGACTACGCCACTACTTCTAGGAGCACCCGATCATCGTGGTGAATGATGCACCACTAGGCCACAACCTCAAAAAACCCAAATCAATGGGGCGAGTCACCCTATGGGGCATCGAACTGTCTCCACGAGACATCACCTATAAGTGGTGGACGGCGATCAAGTTGAAAGTATTGCTGGACTTCCTCATCCAATGGATGGAGAACCAGCTCCTAGATACATAGATATGTCCTGCCTATGGACAATGCACTTCGACTGGTCCAAGTGTCAAGAAGCAGCTGGTGCTGGCTTCATCCTGACGTCCCCTCAGGGCGACAAGATGTGGTATATCCTGCGAATGAAGTTATGCACATCCAACAAAGACGCGGAGTACAAGGCACTGATCCATGAGATGTGGATGGCCAATGCTTGCGACACAACACGTCTCTTCATCTACGGCGACTACAACATCGTGGTCCAAAAAACCATGAACAGGTGTGATGCCTTGAGTGACAACATGATCGCATACTATGACCTCTACAATGCACTCAAAGGGGACTTCGATGGCTACGAACTGTGGCACATCGGCCGCAAAAGAAACGAGGAGGCCGACACGCTCGCCAACATAGGCTCCACCTACACCACGATACCACCAGGCGTATTCTTGGAGAAAATTTGTGAGCGATCCATCAAGCTGAAGGCTACTGCAGGACCACCTCTAGCGCAATGCACCTGGGGGCTACACCACCCAAATAGGCCAAAGGATCCAACGAGATGGAACAAGGATCCGCATATGAAGGCCCCATGGAGGTCATGCTCATTGAGCCATCCTAGACTTGGCTGTACATCAGGTACCTACTCACCAAGAAGCTGCAGGATGACCCGATGGATGCGTGACACATCGCTCGGCGCTCCAAGGCCTTCACAATAATCAACGGAGAGCTGTACAAGCAAAGCATCACAAGCGACCCCCAAAGATGCGTCACCAACGGCGATGGCAAAGGAATCCTCCTCAAAATACACGAGGGCACAAATGGACACCACGCCGGTAGTCGCGCCCTTGTTGCTAAAACTCTACGAGATGCCTTCTATTGGCCCATAACAATGCACTATGCCAAGGACATTGTCGAGAGGTGCAATGCATTTCAGAGATTCGCGGATAAGCCGCAAACACTAGGTGCGGAACTCAGGCCAATACCCATTGCTTGGCCCTTCGCACAGTGGGGACTCGACATGTTCAGCAAGCTGTAGAGTTCGTCCCCCGGAGGATACGTCTTCCTCCTCATCGCAGTCGATAAGTTCACCAAGTGGAACAAGGCCATGCCGGTGACAAACCAAACTAGATCCACCACTGTCAAGTTCTTCAAATCCATCGTCTTTAGGTTCGGGGTGCCGCACAACATCATCACCGACAACATGACAAATTTCACCTCCAAGGAGTTCTAGGATTTCCGTGAAAACCTGGGCATCAACATCAGCTACGCTTCTGTGGCACACCCTCAGACCAATGACCTAGACTGTATCAGCATCAAGAAGCGCCTCCTTCGGCCTCTCGAACGAGTGGCAGAATGTTGGGTCGAGGAGCTGCCCTTTGTACTATGGAGCATACGGATAACCCCGAACAACGCCACTAGGTACACGCCTTTCTTCATGGTTCACAGTGCCGAGGCAGTACTACCAGCTGAAGTGCGCTACAAGGCCCCACGGGTCATCGCCTACAATGAGGCTAAATCCATAGCCGCACTCGAGGAATCCATTGACGCGCTCGACGAAGCACGCGAAGTCACCGTGAAACGGTCAACTATGTACCAACAGAGTCTCCACAACTATCACAACCGACAACTGCATACAAGGTACTTCATCGAAGGTGACCTCGTCCTGCGACTGAAGCATAAAGGGCACCTCAAGATCGAATGCCCATGGGCAGGACCCTACGTGGTCACCAAAGTGATCCCAGGTGACCCCTATCGCCTCATAGACTTAGATACCGGAGTCGCAAACTCTAACCCATGGAACGTCGCGCAGCTGCGATGTTTCTACCCTTAGATGTTTTTCCTTTAAAACAAGCCTACTCAGTCAGGCTACTTAGCCAAACAATGTATCTCATGCTATTCTCCAATAAATAAAGCTAAGTGTCTGAACCACGTGTCTTATTATGTTTTAGTTTTCATACATTTCACACTCGGGGGCTGCGCCTCCCTGACGACCTGGTCACACATACGGTTCACCATCGCTATAGCCCGAGTAGCTGATTCAGCTTATAATCGAACCCTTGAAAACTCTAGCCCATTTGCATCCCAAATGACAGGTTGGCAAGGTGTAGAGATTTAAAGCATCAAGCTATCAAAATGGAATCGCATAATCACACTCGAACATATACAAGCTAACAAGTTTGCAATAATTACAAGGGCTAGAAAACGCCCAATTGAAACTATATGCACTTCACAACACTCATACATTCTATGCAGGCTAGAAACTACTCTACTGACGATAAAGAAGGATGGTGGTGCGCTCATCAAATAAATTCACGATGTCCTCCGCGGGCTGGGCAACCGTTTGGTAGTGTGGAACCATGTTCCACGCCATACCATCTGGAGGTGCTGGCGGTCCTCTTGCAATAACACCAAGGTCTACATCCAGACATTGCATATGCAGCAAAGCCAACGCAGCCTTGGCACCCGCGACAAGGTGCTGGTGCACGCACTCGCGTACAACACCAGCATCATGGAACTTCCATAGCAGTGCCAAAAAGCTTGTGGGGACTGCGTCCAGGGGAAACATCACCCTAAAAATATGCTTCAAGCACGGCTGTGTTTTCTTCAAGAAGTGTAGCACTTGCGAAACGTGATCCTGCAAGGTCGCCAGCACGGTCGCCCGATATGATTGGACCAGAAGAACCCTCCATCTTCTAGCTCCGCTTGGGTTAGGCAGCTTACTCAGATGCTGATGCGATCTGACGAGGGATATCCTCGACAATTCCCATGATGATGGACTTAGGGTTTTGTGGAAAAGATAACGCTGGGGATTTCGTCAGATATCAGGTAAACAAGGGAGTCGAAGTCGCCTGAATACTTGATGAATTGCACTATTACATATCGATTGGGGGTTTTTCGGTACCTTCTCATAGGCTTCTCCCATCCTATATATAATAGGCCAGGTCTCAAAGCTATATGCGGTTAGGTTACATATGTATGATTACAACTCTAATACAATATCGGTTCATAGTTTCTTTCCAAATACTACTTAAGCTTCCATCAGATGCTCTCTTGGGCCATCATCTTGAATTTTCATGGGCCGTGAGCCTTTATGCAGCTAGGACAAATCATACGCACCCGAGTAATCATACCCATGTCACGGTCCCTCTCTTCCCGTGGAATGATATTCACAACTGTACATACGAGGTGAGACATGTCATTCGAGCTCACAGCAAGACAACAGAAAAAATACGAAACAGCCAAGGAACACCCACATTGCAGCTGCTCGTTGGCCCATGCCACCTCACCAAGGAGATACATTTCTCGCTAAACCGCTTTCTCCGCCTTTGACTTCCACACATCAACACTACCACGGATGATCAACATGTTTCTCTCCAACTCCTTAACACCGTCATGTAGGTGAGAAAGCAGCAACAGTTCATCCACCCTCGAGCGTGGAGGACCCAAGGACGTGGCAGAATACGACATGCCCTGCGCACCGCTTGCAGGACCCTAGCTAGGCAAGCAATCGAATTATAAGTGTCACCAATCAAGGAATGCAAGTCAGAAGAAAACAATAGGAGCATCAAGAACCCAACATAAACACACAGAGCTTCAATAAGTTCTTGACGCGACACCCCCACAAAAGTATTCAAGGCCATCCCGGGTCCCTAGCATGACTATACAAGAAAAACAAGCAAAAAATCAGCCAGGCCTATGCATCCGCATCCGCAGGCTTTGCGGAATCCATGGCAACCACCAACATCGTGGACTTTGTAGCATCAACCCCTAATACCGTGGCCTTCAACATGTTTAGTCACTTTTGCTCCATGGAGTACCTAACGAGCGTTTCTATAAGCCGATGCCCATATTTCTGGCAGGGAGCAGCAAAAGGTGCAAATGCTACCTCTTCGCCTTCTGTAGTCACTGGTATCTTGGACATGATCTTGCTGACGTCCAGCCCGGGCCTTGTAATACCTCGGACCCTACGATCTAAGCTCAAGCCTGGATGAACCAAAAGTGGACAAGACGTACTACCATGGGGCCGCGTAGCCACCACTAGTAGGAAAAGGCTTATCCATAGGGGTCATACCAGTGGCGCACATCGAAAGGGTGCCCCACAGATAGTTATCCGTGGTGCACTAGGCGATCGGTGCGCCAAATACCTGCTTATAACCGTGGCGCATGGCAGAACGGTGTGCCACGCATACGTGTGCCCCACCACTGGTGGTCGACACCATCCATTTCATGCATATCTGTGGCGCACGGAACACACGTGCGCCACTAATAACAACAACATCAGTGGTTCATGGCCTTTCGGGTTGCCACGGGAGTAGGTGGGCCCAGACATTTGAAAAAGGTGGCCAGTTACCCGTGGCGCACGGCCGAACGGTGTGCCACTGACCAAAATATCCGTGGCGCACGGTGTTTTGGTGCGCCACGGGTATGTCGTGCCAGCCACATAAAAGGTGGCACTTTCCCCTACCTCTACCTCCATTAGTGCAAGCACCACCATTTCTTATATCTAGCTCGGGTTACTCCTCCTCTCCACCCCATTTTCTCCAATAATTCTTCCATTTTATCTTGCCAAAACTCTTTGGGTTGGATGGATCTATAAAGGGACTTCCTTGGCCACCATGTAGATCTATATAAAGTAAGCGCACACACCTTTTATCTCCTCCTCCATATCTCTTATCTCCATATCAACCACACCAAGAAAGTCGTGTGCCATGGATAACAACCACACCACACGCTCTCTCACGTGACCTCGCTCGTCTCGGTGTAACTTGTGGTTGTTTTGTGTGTGGATGACGATCGAGTTGGCAGTATATGTATGATGTTGGCTTGTATGTGAGGCTTTTTCATCGTTGCTCAGGAGATATTTACATGGATATATGCTTGTGTTCTTGTGTATGCTTTTTGTTGTGCAGGTATGGTGCCGGTGTGTGGTTCATGAATGTTTGCCAAAATGTTGATTCATTTCTATTTTGGAATTTTTTTGCACTACCCATATGTCCTATTTATAGGGAAGGTCATGGCAAATTTTTGCATGGATGTGGTTCTAAATATTCTCTTTTGCTCCATATACCTCGCAGGCAACCATGGTGGGCCACATGAGCGAAGCTATGGTGGATAGATACAAGGCACGCGCGACGGCCTTCATGACTCAGAACAACATGACCAAGATACGATGTCCTTGTAAGAGATGCAAACTTGGGACCATAATCAAACCTGATTCCGGGATATTGGAGAAGCACTTGCTCATGGGTGGTTTCATGCCCGACAACATTGACGCGCACGTCAACAACGGGGTGCTGGCAGGAAATGATGCTCAGGAAGACGCCAGATATGATTATGATGAAGGAGATGCCAAGCATGATTATCATGAAGGAGATGCTGGTAGACATGATCATCGTGAAGGAGATGCTAGATCCGATGGTGGTGGAGAAGACGCGGACATGCAAACACCGCTAACTTCAGCTTTATGGGACCCTCATGTTCAAGAAATTCTCCTCAAGGAGATGAGCAACACCAATGCTACTGCTAGAGAGAAAGCCAAGATGGCGCAAATGGATAAAGATGAGATTACTCCGTTGTATCCTGGGTGCCAGCCCGAGCATACACAACTGAATATAACCCTCAAGGCTCTGGAGATGAAGGTGCAACACAAATGGACTAGCGTGAGCTTCAACCATATCATGGAATTCTGGCACGATATACTTCCTGATGGGAACACATTGCCAAGAGGTATCAAGGAGGCCAAGAAAGTCATGTGCCCTCTCGATCTACCGCACGTCAAATACCATGCTTGCATCAATGACTGGGCACTTTATCGGGGTGAGTACAAGGATAGAACCACATGTCCAGTGTGCGTCCATGCACGGTACAAGAGAGGGAACAAGAAAGTTCCTCAAAACGTGGTATGGTACTTTCCTATCACTCCCTGTCTACAGTGGTATTTCATAGACCCTAAGGAAGCGAAGCTCATGCAATGGCATGCGGAAAGGGAGAAGCCCAAAGATGATGCGAGGAAGGGCAAGATCCTAACACACCCTACAGACGCTAGCCAGTGGCACGCATTGGACATGGAGTTTGAAGAGGATTTTGGGGATGATGCCAGGAACGTTAGGCTAGGTATGAGCACCGATGGACTCAATCCATTTGGCAACCAGAGTAGCACGCATAGCAGCTGACCCGTGTTTGTATGGTCATACAACCTCCCCTGGCTATGCACGAAGCAAAGGTACGTACATGAGTATTCTTATTCAGGGGCTGAAACAACCGGGTATCGACATGCATCTATATCTTGAGTTGTTGAAAGAGGAGTTAGCCACGCTATGAGAGACGCCAGCCCGTACGTGAGACGCCTACACAGGAGAATATTTCCATCTAAGAACCGCATTGCTCAAGACGGTGTAAGACTATCCTGGTCTGGCATATGTATCGTGCCAGGTGAACCACGAACACGGTGCATGTGTCAGGTGCATAGAGAAAACCCCGCATATGCTGCTACCAAAGGATCCTGGGTCTTTGAAAACCATGTTCCGAGGGATTTGAAAGTGGCTGCCACGTATCACCCGTGGAGAAAACGTGGAGATCTTCTCAATGGTGAGAACAAGCTCGAAACATCCCCACCTAGGAGGAGCGGCGAGGATATCAACGACTTGCTAGAAAAATGGAAAGAGTGCCTAGCACCGAGAAAGAAGCGTCTGAGGACAAAGCCGATGTTGGGTGTATGGAAAGAGAGGTCTGTTTTCTAGGACCTGCCATACTAGAAATACCTCCACACGCCACATAGCCTTGACTTCATGCACATCATGAAGAACGTGTGCGAGAGTCTGATTGACACGATTGTCAACATGCCGGAGAGGACCAAAGATGGGCCGAAGGCAAGAAATGTCCTGGTCAAGCTGGGCATCAAGGAAGAACTTCATGGAGGATGCCCTGATGATGATGACGATGAGGATGATGCTCAAACGCAAGAGACTCAAGGTCGTCACAAAAGGGCTAAGAGGAATGACTACTACTGCCCCTTCTTGCTTCATTATGAGTGACGATGAGCTCCAGCAGTTTTTCAACGTCCTCGTTGGAACCAAACTTCCTATCGGTTACGGAGGGAAGATATCCTGATATCTAGATGAAATGAAGAAGAGGTTCTCCAAGATGATATCTCACGACTGCCACATGCTGATGACGTAGATAATTGTAGTTGCGATCCAAGTGATAATCGATGAGCACGTACGTGAGATGCTGTTTGGCCTCTACAACTTTTTGATGTAATCTCTAGGAAGTCGATCAGTGTGAAGCAGCTCGATAGGCTACAAGAAGAGATTGTTGTGATACTATTCGAGATCGAGATTTACCCCCCCCCCTCCCCCCCCCCCCCCCCCCCCCCCCCCCCGTGTTCCATGACATCATGGTGCATCTACTAGTTCAGCTCGTGGATGATATCATCCACCTCGGGACGCTATTTCTACACAACATGATGCTGTTTGAAAGGCTAAACGGCGTTCTCAAAGGATTTGTTCGCAACAGGAATTGTCCGGATGGAAGCATAGCCAAGGGCTTCCTGCCGTACGAGTCCATATCGTTCTGCCAGAATTATCTATGAAATGAGGACGACGACGGGCCAGTTGGTTTGCCAATCAGGAAGCACCTCGGGAGGCTCGATGGATATGGTCACCGCGAGGGCCACACCCCAATGCATATCGCCTTCACTGGTTGACAGACAGACTATGATAGGGCACACCGAGTCGTGCTACAACACATAGAGTTGGTCGAACCATGGGTGCTAGAGCACAAAAGCTTAATTGAGAAGATGTTCAGGGATACGGGTCGACGACGGATAAAGGGAGACGTGACTAGAGAGCACAACTCCAGCTTCACACGATGGTTCAAGAAATAGCTACTTCAGCTTCATCATGGTAAGATACTTTCTATGGATGAGGAAACACTCATATTCACCTTGTCACAGGGCCCGACAATGAACGTGAGCACCTATCAGGCGCATGACATCAATGGTTACACATTCTACACTGAGGAAAAGGACAAGAACATCGAATATCAGAACTTGGGAGTCATGATGCTATCCTACGCGGACGAGGAATCCACTGTCAAGGAGAGATTCTTCGGTAGGATAGAGGAGATCTGGGAACTCGACTACTGTGGAGACAAGCTGCCAATGTTCCGGGTCAGATGGGCTAAGAGCGTCGAAAAATAAGGCCGGTATTTCACCACGATGGTTATACCCGAAGCCAAATCATCGAAGGTGTGCGCAAACATCCAGGCGAAAAATGAGCCATGGGTACTGGCTTGCCAGGTGGATCAATGCTTCTACATTACCGACCCTGTAAGGCCTAGCCGTGTTGTTGTGCGGAGTGGGAAAATGAGCATCATCGGAATGGAGGGAGTGGCCACCGAGAAAGACTTCGAAAAGTATGACGATTCGAAGATAGACAAGGAATTCGATAAGTACTTCGAAAGGCCTAGTGCTGCATCAGGAAGAAGGAAGACCACCCTACCCGCTAAAGGATGTCTGTACACGAGAAGGAATCCCCATGTTCCCGGGCTAAATTATTCAATCGCGGCAAAGAATAGCAAGAAGATTGTTGTGACGAGACGACGCTACCTCGTTCAGAATTGACATCGCAAGACATGACTTTTTTGGGTGTGATGTGTGTGCGTGTGCATCAAGTCGACGAAACTATATACGATACATATGGTTTTTTGGAACAATAATCATATACATGATTTGGTTTTTTGGATAATTTTTTTGTCTACTTGCAATTGTATACATGTGTTTTTGCTTTTATATTTGTAAATGTTGAATTTTTCATATTTTTAAAATACTACTAAAATATTTTCTAATGAGTAAATATTAATAGGCCTACCAGTAATTCCAAACTTTGTTAAATATATATTTATATTAAAGGCAAAAATATGGGGGGTGCCAGGGTTCGAACCCAGCACCTAGGAGTTCAAACCAACCAACCCATTGTAGTAACTAGTAGGGCATGCGAGTGTTGTTCTCAACACTGCACCGCGTGCCATTTTGAGCTAACCATGGAAACTCAGTGGTGCATTTCTAATCGATGTGCCACTGAGTTTCCACACTTAGACGAGAAATAACACGCGCCCCTTTCCCCTTATTGCTCTGTTCGTTCCTGTTTGATTTCTTCCTCTCTATTAGATCCCTACGGCCACCGCATGCCGTCACCTCCTCTCGTTCCTCCAACTGCCACCGTCCAGAGAGAAGATAGTGGAGAGAAGGATGCCCCCACCATCGGAGAGAAGAAGACGCCCCCGCCACCAGAGAGAAGAAGACGCCCCTGCCGCCACCGTCCACCACCAAAGAGAAGTTGTTGCCCACCTGCCTCTATCTGCCACCACCTGCCGCCGTCCAAGTTTGAACCTCGCCCTCCCTCCCCTCCCCTCCCCTTCCCTCCCCTCTCCCCTCAATCGACAAACTACGACCAACAACAATAGTCGCAAATTTCAAAATTCCCAACTCGAGTCTACGACTCGATTAGGCACTCGGGGGCTACTCGCATAGGGAGCGCTGGTCGTTCACCCTATGAAAAGGAAAATAAATTACTCAGAGCGTCGACCATATACAGACCATAGGCATTCGAAGCATTCGGCAACTTCGCCTCTTACCAACCGCAAATTTCCTTGCAAAGAGAGAACGTCTCCTGGTCCACCCGAAACACTTCCATGGTGAGAACACTTTGGATTCCGCGTTCACAACATGAAGATAAGACCTGCGGACACAATCCAATGTCCTATCAACGCACCCGATGCACTCTACTAGAAACATGTCGTGCCTATAGGCACGATGAAAAAGCCTCGACACATCTAGTGCACATATTAAACACTAGAATTCGACTATGTAAGGCCTCCACGACGTGAGTTGAATTACGCCAGCAACTTTCTGAGTTCGAGTCCGGGGACTCAAATTTTAGTAGATAACATTGTTTTGTCATAAGGCAGTTAACTGATCCCAATCCGTCGGATGAATTAGGCACGTATATCAACTATCCTTATGACATAAGCAGACACCCGGTAAAACGTCCGGATGAGCACCCGAAAGACTTTATAGTCTCCATCCAAAACTATGATTCAGACAGAAATTCTGGGCTACTGACATGGGTATACCTCACGGGCACCCATGTTTAGCCTATACGGTGCAGCCCAAGAGAAGCCCACGACAAGGCCCAAGAAGATTTGGCTGGCCCAAGTCCAAGATGTGACTCCTTGGGAAACACGACAAAGTGTAGATAGGAAAATTAAAGGGGAAGCCCTAATCTGTAACCGACTTAGCCTGCTATCCCGAGACCTAGCCCTTCTATATAAAGGCTAGGAGGGGGTGTCGAGGAGAACAATCCACAACCTATCTTACACACCTCCAGATTTCATATGCGCACTTTTGTACTTCTCAATTTTGTCGATAACAAAGAGTAAACAAGAAGGAGTAGGGTACCTTATTTTGGCATGAACCTGGGTAAACCATGCGTCCCTGATGTGCTTGTTTGCTATCCGATCGGTCCCTCCAATGCTCCCAATTTCATTAAACCCAATTCCATCTTCCTTGGGCATTGGCGAGTTAACCCCTTGTCAAGGACTCTTGCTCCAACTTGAAATCGTCGACAACACCAACAAAGGTTGTTGCTCATGTTCGTCGAGAGAACACTTTGGAGAAACAAAGCGGAAGGTAAAGGTCTAAAAAGATAAGGCCACCTCTAACTTTTGTGGAATGAGTAAAATCGCATTAGTCCACCAATGAAATGTACAAGAGCGAATGATAAGAGTAGTGGTATGGTCACGACTCCATCCCGCACTCAAAGCATTACTCCATACATGAATAGGAGAATCATGCAACCCAACTATTGGAATTCAGACTGAAGATCTCGACAAATGATGTTCGCAAAGCTTAAGAAAACAAAGGAGTGATGGAGGTTCTTTATCAGATCTAATATAGATGATGTCATTGTGTTGGAAACCAACGGAAGGTATAAATAAAAAATAAGTGAATTTTGCATCAAAGGAAGATACAATAGATGAAAGATTCACTAGACTTCACGAAACCCAGATGTAGAAACACCATTACAAGAGTAAGGAATCAAAATCCTAAAGGTACTACGTAAACCCAACCACGAGAAATCCTATACTTGAAGAAAGGTAAGAGAGTAGATTCACAACACACAAAGGTAAGAGGAAAATAGCATAGAGGTGAGGAGTAAAAGCAGACCTAATTAGATCTACCCAACCGATTTTTGTAAAGATAGTTTTGACACTCTACATCATCCGTTAGCTAGGTTATCCTACATGTTAGACTAGTTGTAACACCCTCGAATTGGCCCTATGCAGATTTTAGCGCTACGGGCCAAACCTGCATAGAAACGATTCAAATATGCGCCAGGCACTTGCGTGCGGGTGGAAAACAAAGTAATACCAGTACATAATAGTCTATGATGGGACCCACAAGAACATATACACGCAACAGTGACTCAGCGATCAAGAATACACATATACATTACAAAGATGCAAATCACATTAAAAACGGTACAACATCTAAGTATGGATAAGATGCAAATTGGACTAAGAGTCCTGAAAAAAACCAATGGCATCCATACCCTGGCCAAGATAGAAGGGTAACCTTTCTAACATCGTCAAACTCATATCTGTCAATTCAAAGGGTGCCGACAAAGGGCAAAGGAAAAATAGAGTGGTCAGTATTGAGTCCAGTGCACGACGAGTCTTAGAATTTGGCAGCTCTCGCCTACATAGATATGGTGGACTGAAGCGGAAGCAAAGCATGCACTAAAGAACCTATAGAGACTTGATACAATTATCAGCTATCAGAGAGAGAAGAGAGACCTATTTAGATCCAACCTAATACTAACATCAAACCTACCCATCCCGGAGTTTCCCCCTCGAGACCAAATGAAGAAGTATTTCCAAGGAACTCACATAGTTGGCAGTTTTATTTAAGCATTACATTGAAGATGCATCCATTACTATTAAGATATATATAGTATATGATATTCCAATATCACCAGTTGTTGGCATTTTATTTATCCATTTTGTTGTAGTTGAGCTGATTACTAGTCATGCCAAAGTCAAATTTATAGAACTACTTTAGTTTGAGTTGTCAATGGTCGAGACACTATGATCCAAGTAGTCCATAACCGCGGACATGGCTTTTCGAAAAGATTTACCCTACAGGGGTGCACAAATAGCAACACATGCACGATCCAACTCGGGAAAAACCAAATAAAAAGCAACGAGGCATCACGAGAAAGCATTCACATGATTCAAAAATGATTTCGGGGGGCCAGTCCGCTAAGCTACCCGCAACAAAGTCGGCCGGATCCGAGACGAACCCAGGGTTTGTGGCTACGGCTGTAAACACATGGGAACCTGAAAGTGTGACTGGGCTTGTTGATGCCGTGGAAATGTGTCACAATTCCTAAATAGTACAGTAGTAAACCGCTCCTTGACCACCAGTAGTAAATAAAGCAGTAAAGCATGGCATAAGTAAAGGATAGTAGTAAAGCCTCTAGCTAGTATGTGGACCCCAAAAATAAGATGTGAATCAAGCTCAGGCGAAGGGTATCCATAAAGTCTCCCACGTGTGGATAGTATGATAGTCAAGGAACAGGTGAAAGGGAAATAGATGTCGCCTAGAGGGGGTGAGTAGGCGTTTTAAAATAATTATGATTTAGGTTCTAATAAATGCGAAATAAAACTTACGTTTAATTTATAGAGCACAAAACCTACAAACACTAGGTTCAACTAAGTGCACCAACAACCTATGCTAAGCAGGACAAGTAACAAGATGATAGAAAGATATAATACTTCAAGAACAAAGGCTATAACAATGTAAATTGCATAAGTAAATGGCTTGGTTGAGAGATAACCGATGGAGGTAGAGACAATGATTTTTATCCTGAAGTTCACTTCCAAAGAAGCTACGTCTCTATTGGAGAGGTGTGATGGAACAATGTACTTCGAATGCCACAAATGGCTCACCTTGAGGTGTGGTGGCTCGATGCTCACCCAACACCACACAAGGTCTCCCCCCAAGATGCGAAGGAACACAACACACCGACGCCACAAAAGGCTCACCCTATTCTCTCGTGAGCTCGCCACAAAGGCCTACTCACGATCCACTATGGGACACTTGAGGGCGGTCACCAAAACCGTACAAGGCTTGGGGCAATCTCCACAAATAAATTGGAGGGCTCCTAGTAATCACCACAAAGGCCACAAGCTTGAGAAATCTCCACAACTATTGGAGGCCTCAAGAACAAAGCCACAATAGGCCACAAGCTTGGGGAATCTCCACAACTCAATTGGAGGCCCCAAGGTTTCACTACACTCCACACAATTGTCTAAGGTTCCAAGAACCCAAGAGTAACAATACCAAGAGCTTGAAATCACCGAATCTCCGAGGAGAAGTTAAACCTATCCACCAAATGCAAGAGGCAAGTCCTTCACTCTCAAATTACACAAAGCTACAGAAGCTATTGGGTGAATAAGAGAGGAAGAACACAAGAGGAGAACACAAAACTCTCCAAGATCTAGATCCCAAGAATTCCTTCACAAAGAAGGGATTTGGTTTGGTGGGGTTGTAGATCTAGATCTCCTCTCCCAAATCCCTCCAAAAGATGCAAGAATTGTAGGAGGGGAAAGGGGAGAGGGCAAGCTCTTCAAGGTCAAAAATGGAGGAGAGAGAGAAAGCCAAAAACCAAGAAAAGAGCTAGTGCCAACGAAGGGGAAGAGGAGCCCCTTTCAAAGGGCTCCCAGATCTGCCTGTTACGCACAGATGTGTGCACGGCCGGTAGTACCGGTGGGGGGGATGGTACTACCTGTGGCACCCAGCCAACGGTCAGAAGAACAACGATGAGAGAGAGACAGAAAAATGAGCATGGCCGGTACTACTGTTGGTTCACCGGTACTACCGCCTGGGCCGGTACTACCGCCTAAGACTCCGATCAAAATTCTGCCAAATGGCAATCACCAAATAGAGAGGATACTAACCAGAGACCAACCCTTGGCGGAAGTGAGGCCGGAGCTTTCATCGGTACTACCAGCGGCAAGATGCCCAAGCGATACTTCCGGTGGAGCATCGGTATTTCCACCGGGAGGGTACTACCGCCTAAACTTCTGATCATAGTTCCGCCAAATAGCACTCACAAAATAGAGATGTAACTGAATGGTAACCAGGATGAGTGGAAGTGGCTCTAGTACTTTCAGTGGTACTACCGGCGGCAGAATGCCCTAGCGGTACTACTGGTAGCTTGCCGGAACTACTGGTTAGGAAAAACTTCAAAACTAAATCTGCTATAACTTTTGTATCCGAACTCCCAACAAGATGAAACCAATTTTGTTGGAAAGATAATGACATGTAGAATCCAAAAAAACCGCACAAGATATTGGGTATCACCAAGGGAGAAAATATCATGAATATATGTGTGAGATATCTCGCAAGGTGTGGAGCCGGAAAACCCACAAGATCAAAAATGCAAAAAGATATATTAGGAAAATCCGTTTTTGATAAACTAGAGCTTGTTATGAAGATAACCACAAGCTCTAGATCCTCACATGGACAAGAACGAAACAACAACCAAGAAAGATTATACTATGTATGCAAAGGTTTGAGCTCTATCCAAAAGATATGACCGAGCATCCACTCGAGAGCCCCTCTTGATAGTACGGCTATCTATCCTAAACTTGGTCTCCAAAATCTACAAGAGACCGATAAAATAGAAAACCTATCAAGATCATACCTTTGCCTTGAGCATTCCACTTGAGCTTGATGTAGACCGTCTTGTCCTTCTCAAGATGGAATGCCTTTCTTGATTACTCTTACTTGATGAAGACTTATGAAATGCTCCTCCATACTCTATGGGAAACCTCTTCTTTGAACTTATCTTCATCACTCCATGATCACCGAGGATGGCAAGCTTCAAGCATGCGATCTTCTAAAGATGGCGCATCTTGGCTTGCCCTTTATTTCTTGATGATTTCTTGAAGATAGACATCATGAACTCCATCTTCTTCTTCGAGACACAAAGCCCTTGGACATTGCTTCTTATTTTACACATTAGTCCAAGCGATGACAATGGACTAACCTACCAGTGAAACTAAATTTACACATTAGTCCATAGAGATTGTCATTAGTTACCAAAACCACACATGGGGGCATACATGCCCTTTCACAAGGCATCAAGTACTCGTGTCCTAGGTGGACACAAGTGGGAGGGATAAAAACCAGATCTCAACTATTACCCACCAGTGCCTCTTTATTAGTTATATATATTCCCAGCATTTCAATTATAAAGTTGTAATTCTAACGATGATCATCTCCACCGTTAAGAATGTGCTACCTTCCAACAACTGTGGAACTCGATGACTCGAACCAACACCTAAGCAAGCAACTACGACTCGCGGGTCCATCTATCTATATACCAAAACAACGGACAATAGGAGGTGACCAAGAAAATATAGGCTGCAGGGAATATACGTGGTATGGAAATTAAAGCATTACAATATGGATAGATAGAGAGAAGTAAAGCCATAAAGCAAAATAGATAGCAAGGGAGAGAATGCTTGCCTGGGAACCTTGGCCGACGATATATCTGAAGGACTTTTCGAAGCTCATAACATCTGATTGTCCTATCCGAGAAGAAGAAAAGCACTAAATGAATAAACGATGCAAGGATTATAACTAATGAAGAGGACCCTACATGATCATGATATGATGCATGCCATAGCAAGGTGCTATGCAACTTATCCAATTTCAGCGGAATCAGAATCCTGACAATTTAATAAAAGGTTCAAGTTGTTTAATTACCTCACAAATTAAATGTTGAATTAACAGGGCAAACCATGGCTTCTTTGAGCTAAAAAATATTAAATGGAACCAAGGCAAGACAAATCACTATCCCATATATTCCATATTTATTTAGTAGATGAATCGCTATTTAACCCCGAACAACAATATATGTATGCAATCATGAACGATTTAATATGCATTAAGTTATAATGTATTTATACAAAACTAGCACATGTGCCCGTGCGTTACAACGGGAAGTATCATACAAATATTATGAACTTCTCAAAAAAAATATCATAAGTTAATAATAAAAATGTTGTAATATATCTAAATAATCCCCCACCATTTTCGGTGGCTATCTGAACAATACATATTTTATTGATTTTCTGACTGTCTCAAAAATAAAACAGTAGAATAGAAACATATCTAAATAATCCTCCACCATTTTTCGGTGGCTATCTGAACAATACATATTTTATTGATTTTCTGGCTCTTTCAAAATAAAACAACAGAATAGAAACACTCTGCAGCTCCCGATTTCTCTATGAATTTTTTTAGGCAAAGATACAGCTTATTAAAGGAGCACATTAATTTTTTAAAGTACAATGTTTAAAGAAAAACGACGTAGAAAAACAACTAGCAAAACAACAATAGCATAGAAGCAATTCAACCACCAAAACGTCCACCGACAGAGCACTTCTCCTTGGTCTCACTTCCATCGCTGCTAGCCCCTCCTCTTTCTTCCTCCTCGCTCATCTTCCCTAGCCCACCAAATCCTACACATCCTCCTCGGGCCCGATGACATGGGAAATCCCCTTAACCTATATCTCCACAAGCATCTCTTCCTTCTCCCATGACATGGCTGCAACGATCTGGTGGCAAAAGGAGTACTGCTTCGTGATGCTCTTCATCCCCTCCACGTCGTTACCACTGCCGCATAAAGCAACTGTCCCGGCCTCCCTTGACCTTCCACTTAGACAGCAGAGCCCCGCCTCCACGGCGCTTCCCAAGCGAGTTGTTGTTTCTTCTTTACTTGGAGAAATTAGAGATTAGAGGAAAAAAATCAAGCGCGAGCGAGCGATATGGGCGCCAGGAGCAGCTGCGCCGCTGGTGTTCCGTCACAAAGAAGGGATTTGGTTTGGTGGGGTTGTAGATCTGCAGATCTCCTCTCCCAAATCCCTCCAAAGATGCAAGAATTGTACGAGGGGAAAGGGGAGAGGGCAAGCTCTTCAAGGTCAAAAATGGAGGAGTAGAGAGAAAGCCATTTTCAAGAAAAGAGCTAGTGCCAACGAAGGGGAAGAGGAGCCCCTTTCAAAGGGCTCCCAGATCTGCCTGTTACGCACAGATGTGTGCACGGCCGGTAGTCCGGTCCTCGATGGGGGATGGTACTCCTGTGGCACCCAGCCAACGGTCAGAAGAACAACGATGAGAGAGAGACAGAAAAATGAGCATGGGCCGGTACTACTGTTGTTCACGGTACTACCGCCTGGGCCGGTACTACCGCCTAAGACTCCGATCAAAATTCTGCCAAATGGAAATCACCAAATAGAGAGGATACTAACCAGAGGACCAACCCTTGGCGGAAGTAGGCCGGAGCTTTCATCGGTACTACCAGCGGCAAGATGCCAAGCGATACTTCCGGTGGAGCATCGGTATTTTCCACCGGGAGGGTACTACCGCCTAAACTTCTGATCATAGTTCCGCCAAATAGCACTCACAAAATAGAGATGTAACTGAATGGTAACCAGGATGAGTGGAAGTGGCTCTAGTACTTTTCAGTGTACTACCGGCGGCAGAATGCCCCCTAGCGGTACTACTGGTAGCTTGCCGGAACTACTGGTTAGGAAAACTTAAAACTAAATCTGCTATAACTTTTGTATCCGAACTCCAACAAGATTGAAACCAATTTTGTTGGAAAGATAATGGACATGTAGAATCCAAAAAACCGCACAAGATATTGGGTATCACCAAGGGAGAAAATATCATGAATATATGTGTGAGATATCTCGCAAGGTGTGGAGCCGGAAAACCCACAAGATCAAAAATGCAAAAAGATATATTAGGAAAATCCGTTTTTGATAAACTAGAGCTTGTTATGAAGATAACCACAAGCTCTAGATCCTCACATGGACAAGAACGAAACAACAACCAAGAAAGATTATACTATGTATGCAAAGGTTTGAGCTCTATCCAAAAGATATGACCGAGCATCCACTCGAGAGCCCCTCTTGATAGTACGGCTATCTATCCTAAACTTGGTCTCCAAATCTACAAGAGACCGATAAAATAGAAAACCTATCAAGATCATACCTTTGCCTTGAGCATTCCACTTGAGCTTGATGTAGACCGTCTTGTCCTTCTCAAGATGGAATGCCTTTCTTGATTACTCTTACTTGATGAAGACTTATGAAATGCTCCTCCATACTCTATGGGAACCTCTTCTTTGAACTTATCTTCATCACTCCATGATCACCGAGGATGGCAAGCTTCAAGCATGCGATCTTCTAAAGATGGCGCATCTTGGCTTGCCTTTATTTCTTGATGATTTCTTGAAGATAGACATCATGAACTCCATCTTCTTCTTCGAGACACAAAGCCCTTGGACATTGCTTCTTATTTTACACATTAGTCCAAGCGATGACAATGGACTAACCTACCAGTGAAACTAAATTTACACATTAGTCCATAGAGATTGTCATTAGTTACCAAAACCACACATGGGGGCATACATGCCCTTTCACAAGGCATCAAGTACTCGTGTCCTAGGTGGACACAAGTGGGAGGGATAAAAACCAGATCTCAACTATTACCCACCAGTGCCTCTTTATTAGTTATATATATTCCCAGCATTTCAATTATAAAGTTGTAATTCTAACGATGATCATCTCCACCGTTAAGAATGTGCTACCTTCCAACAACTGTGGAACTCGATGACTCGAACCAACACCTAAGCAAGCAACTACGACTCGCGGGTCCATCTATCTATATACCAAAACAACGGACAATAGGAGGTGACCAAGAAAATATAGGCTGCAGGGAATATACGTGGTATGGAAATTAAAGCATTACAATATGGATAGATAGAGAGAAGTAAAGCCATAAAGCAAAAATAGATAGCAAGGGAGAGAATGCTTGCCTGGGAACCTTGGCCGACGATATATCTGAAGGACTTTTCGAAGCTCATAACATCTGATTGTCCTATCCGAGAAGAAGAAAAGCACTAAATGAATAAACGATGCAAGGATTATAACTAATGAAGAGGACCCTACATGATCATGATATGATGCATGCCATAGCAAGGTGCTATGCAACTTATCCAATTTCAGCGGAATCAGAATCCTGACAATTTAATAAAAGGTTCAAGTTGTTTAATTACCTCACAAATTAAATGTTGAATTAACAGGGCAAACCATGGCTTCTTTGAGCTAAAAAATATTAAATGGAACCAAGGCAAGACAAATCACTATCCCATATATTCCATATTTATTTAGTAGATGAATCGCTATTTAACCCCGAACAACAATATATGTATGCAATCATGAACGATTTAATATGCATTAAGTTATAATGTATTTATACAAAACTAGCACATGTGCCCGTGCGTTACAACGGGAAGTATCATACAAATATTATGAACTTCTCAAAAAAAATATCATAAGTTAATAATAAAAATGTTGTAATATATCTAAATAATCCCCCACCATTTTTCGGTGGCTATCTGAACAATACATATTTTATTGATTTTCTGACTGTCTCAAAAATAAAACAGTAGAATAGAAACATATCTAAATAATCCTCCACCATTTTTCGGTGGCTATCTGAACAATACATATTTTATTGATTTTCTGGCTCTTTCAAAAATAAAACAACAGAATAGAAACACTCTGCAGCTCCCGATTTCTCTATGAATTTTTTTAGGCAAAGATACAGCTTATTAAAGGAGCACATTAATTTTTTTAAAGTACAATGTTTAAAGAAAAACGACGTAGAAAAACAACTAGCAAAACAACAATAGCATAGAAGCAATTCAACCACCAAAACGTCCACCGACAGAGCACTTCTCCTTGGTCTCACTTCCATCGCTGCTAGCCCCTCCTCTTTCTTCCTCCTCGCTCATCTTCCCTAGCCCACCAAATCCTACACATCCTCCTCGGGCCCGATGACATGGGGAAATCCCCTTAACCTATATCTCCACAAGCATCTCTTCCTTCTCCCATGACATGGCTGCAACGATCTGGTGGCAAAAGGAGTACTGCTTCGTGATGCTCTTCATCCCCTCCACGTCGTTACCTGCCGCATAAAGCAACTGTCCCGGCCTCCCTTGACCTTCCACTTAGACAGCAGAGCCCCGCCTCCACGGCGCTTCCCAAGCGAGTTGTTGTTTCTTCTTTACTTGGAGAAATTAGAGATTAGAGGAATCCAAAAAATCAAGCGCGAGCGAGCGATATGGGCGCCAGGAGCAGCTGCGCCGCTGGTGTTCCGTCGTTGTGGCGTGGCCTCGGCTGGTGAATCGACTGCGGATCAGCCTCGACGGGTGATTCGGCTGCAGATCCTCCATGGCCGATGTCGGCCTGGACCGGAGGTAAGACGCATTGACTTGTCACGCGGACCGATTTAGCACGAGGCGAAGCACTGTTGTTCGCCAATCGAAGGCGGCCGTAGTACGAGTAGACTGTCGATTTTCTCGGTTCAGAGCACCTTTTTCGATTCCCTCGGTTGGGACGACCAGCGCGGTGGCGCCGACGTGCTCGCCGAGGTGGCGGCTAGTCTCGGTGCAGAGTAAGGGGACGACAGATGAGCGGCGGCGCCGCACTCCAATCCTCGATGCGGCAACATCTCCAGAAAAGCAATGGCCACACTCCAATGCCCGGTGCTCTAGCCGGGAATGGCGATGGCGAGGTGGGAGGGAGGGTAGGAGCGTTGCATAGCTGGGCGGCCTAGCCGTGCTCTAATCCCCATCCTCTGTTTGCTCTGTCTCGCGCAGCATCTCTGTGTCCTCTGTCTCGCACGGCGGAAGCGACTCGAGCGGCGGAAGGTAAGCTAACAAGGTGGTTGACTAAGCGGTGACAGTACACGTAATTGCTATGAACTGGTGAGGGCGAATCAGTCTTTTCGTACGGACCAAACCAAACGCAAGCGGACAGACTGAACCAACGAAAACGCCTTTTAGGATGGACGAAAACACACTTTGACGGACCGAAAGAGAAACCTTAGCCCTTTCATTATTAGGTATAGATAGGGGCGGATAGGGATCACACGTTGGGATCGAGGTCTTGGATTTGGAGGTATTCGGGTTTGGTCTTTGGTTCATGAAGAAGTACTTGGCATTCCGTGTCAAATATCATCGAGCCAAGTTAAGTACGGTTCTTCGGGTTCGGCTTCTTGTGTATCACATTGGTTATCGCGTTTTGTCCTTCGGATGGTGTCACGTATACATGAACACGGGATGGAGATCTTGAAGTTAACCCGAGAATGCTCGACATCGAGAGAGCAGCTAGAATGGCAGGGAAAGAATCTAGAATCAGAGACCTTGTCAAACCCTTGGTTTGGTTGTCGTGCACACACAAACATACCAACACGATCATACATGTACAAGATATACCCTAAATGTATTTGAAGTGTGTACATCCGTGAAGACACACGCACGGAGGGATGACATGCGTCATTTCTCTCTGCTGTTGCATGAGGCCTTGTTCGGTTGGGCCGGGGTTAACTGGTGTCAGCCGGGGTCGGGGTCTAATACCCGTGAAATATACCGACGTGGTTTCGTTCCAGGCCCAACAAGTTTTGTCGTTCGGTTAGGCCTGGTCGGTATTCTCTCCCGGTGCACCCCGTCGAAACCCTGCTCGGTTTGCCAGGGATAGAAACATCGAGTCTGGGGGCATGGATTTGGGGAGAGAAAGATCTGGGGGCGACGCCACGACCAACCAGGAAAACGGAGGCGGCGCGGGGCGACGGAGCGAAGAGAGGCTACCGGTGCGGCGGAGTAGAAGGCAACGACAGCAGCAAAGACGACTCGGCGGCCACCTCTCCTGTCAGCGACCCGGATACTCCACGGGTTACCCAGGAGTCGACTCGGCCCAGAAGACGGACGAGGAAGTCCAGCTGGCTTGCAGGCCATGTATTGGGCTAGACCCATGTAACCTGAGTGTCTCTTCTATTTAGAGTAGAACCGTGGGAGGAGGGGGCTGGCTTTTGGCTTGGCAACAAGACGGCTCTGCTGTGTGTAATGAGACTTGCTCGGTGGGCGGCTGGGAGGAACGAGCAAGAACATCTCTAATCCCTGTGAGAGCGAATCAGACTGAGAGATATTCCTAGCAGTACCTTACACCTGGTATCAGAGACACTCGATTCCAGCCTGGCTTTTCCCGTTCACGCTCGCAACACCCGCTTCGCCGCTCGTCGTCGAGTCGCCGTCATGGAGGCGATGTCGGCGGAGTCCAGGGCCTTGTACGAGATGCTCAGGGCGGATTCGAGGGAGGACTATGAGGCTCGCTTCCTCACCCACAAGAAGGAGGTGATGGATGCGGTCCGTGGTTGTATGGAGGATAACAACAAGCAGATCTGAGAACTCCACTTCAGCCTCGACGCGATCCATTCAGACGTGGGCGCGGAGTTGGCGGAGGTCAAGTCTGGCCTCGGATCGGAGTTGGCGGCGGCGAAGGGTGAGATCCGCTCCAAGATCGCGAACCTCGCGGCGACTCTGGACCGCGCCCTCCAATCCATGCCGCGCGGGCCGGTCGGGGGTCCTCTCTCGCGCGCGCTCGAGCAGCACGGCGCTGACGCTGCTGGCCCCCATGGGCACCGTCCTGCAACATCAAACCCGGGGCAGGCTTGTGGATTCTCCACGCCTCCTCCGGGAGGAGGTATGACCTGTTCCCATGCCTTGTCTTCGATTCCACATTCGGGTGGTGTCACAACTTCTGATGCATCCGCTTCGGCTCCCCGTGTTGAATTGCCATCGTTTGAGGGCTCCAATCCTCGACTTTGGCAGCGCAGATGCGAGGAGTATTTTCAGAGATGGGGTACTCCGGAGGCCCTCTGGATTTCGTATGGCTCGAGTCAATTCACGGGCGCTGCTGCTACTTGGCTAGAGGCATATCTGTACAAGTTTCCCCAGTCAAATTGGTCAGAATTTGTGAAGGCTGTCCAGGGCCGGTTCATGCGGAACCAGCACCAGGTGTTGCTTCGACGGTTGTATCACATTCAGCAGACCGGGACGGTGGAGGATTATGTGCAGAGGTTTTCTGATCTTATTGACAGAATTTCAGCTTATGACTCGCAACAGGACCCCTTACATTATCCGACTCGCTTCCTGGATGGACTCAAACCGGCCGTGCGAGTACTCGTATCGATTCAGAAGCCTGACACCTTGGATATACGATACATATGGTTTTTTGGAACAATAATCATATACATGATTTGGTTTTTTGGATAATTTTTTTGTCTACTTGCAATTGTATACATGTGTTTTTGCTTTTATATTTGTAAATGTTGAATTTTTCATATTTTTAAAATACTACTAAAATATTTTCTAATGAGTAAATATTAATAGGCCTACCAGTAATTCCAAACTTTGTTAAATATATATTTATATTAAAGGCAAAAATATGGGGGGTGCCAGGGTTCGAACCCAGCACCTAGGAGTTCAAACCAACCAACCCATTGTAGTAACTAGTAGGGCATGCGAGTGTTGTTCTCAACACTGCACCGCGTGCCATTTTGAGCTAACCATGGAAACTCAGTGGTGCATTTCTAATCGATGTGCCACTGAGTTTCCACACTTAGACGAGAAATAACACGCGCCCCTTTCCCCTTATTGCTCTGTTCGTTCCTGTTTGATTTCTTCCTCTCTATTAGATCCCTACGGCCACCGCATGCCGTCACCTCCTCTCGTTCCTCCAACTGCCACCGTCCAGAGAGAAGATAGTGGAGAGAAGGATGCCCCCACCATCGGAGAGAAGAAGACGCCCCCGCCACCAGAGAGAAGAAGACGCCCCTGCCGCCACCGTCCACCACCAAAGAGAAGTTGTTGCCCACCTGCCTCTATCTGCCACCACCTGCCGCCGTCCAAGTTTGAACCTCGCCCTCCCTCCCCTCCCCTCCCCTTCCCTCCCCTCTCCCCTCAATCGACAAACTACGACCAACAACAATAGTCGCAAATTTCAAAATTCCCAACTCGAGTCTACGACTCGATTAGGCACTCGGGGGCTACTCGCATAGGGAGCGCTGGTCGTTCACCCTATGAAAAGGAAAATAAATTACTCAGAGCGTCGACCATATACAGACCATAGGCATTCGAAGCATTCGGCAACTTCGCCTCTTACCAACCGCAAATTTCCTTGCAAAGAGAGAACGTCTCCTGGTCCACCCGAAACACTTCCATGGTGAGAACACTTTGGATTCCGCGTTCACAACATGAAGATAAGACCTGCGGACACAATCCAATGTCCTATCAACGCACCCGATGCACTCTACTAGAAACATGTCGTGCCTATAGGCACGATGAAAAAGCCTCGACACATCTAGTGCACATATTAAACACTAGAATTCGACTATGTAAGGCCTCCACGACGTGAGTTGAATTACGCCAGCAACTTTCTGAGTTCGAGTCCGGGGACTCAAATTTTAGTAGATAACATTGTTTTGTCATAAGGCAGTTAACTGATCCCAATCCGTCGGATGAATTAGGCACGTATATCAACTATCCTTATGACATAAGCAGACACCCGGTAAAACGTCCGGATGAGCACCCGAAAGACTTTATAGTCTCCATCCAAAACTATGATTCAGACAGAAATTCTGGGCTACTGACATGGGTATACCTCACGGGCACCCATGTTTAGCCTATACGGTGCAGCCCAAGAGAAGCCCACGACAAGGCCCAAGAAGATTTGGCTGGCCCAAGTCCAAGATGTGACTCCTTGGGAAACACGACAAAGTGTAGATAGGAAAATTAAAGGGGAAGCCCTAATCTGTAACCGACTTAGCCTGCTATCCCGAGACCTAGCCCTTCTATATAAAGGCTAGGAGGGGGTGTCGAGGAGAACAATCCACAACCTATCTTACACACCTCCAGATTTCATATGCGCACTTTTGTACTTCTCAATTTTGTCGATAACAAAGAGTAAACAAGAAGGAGTAGGGTACCTTATTTTGGCATGAACCTGGGTAAACCATGCGTCCCTGATGTGCTTGTTTGCTATCCGATCGGTCCCTCCAATGCTCCCAATTTCATTAAACCCAATTCCATCTTCCTTGGGCATTGGCGAGTTAACCCCTTGTCAAGGACTCTTGCTCCAACTTGAAATCGTCGACAACACCAACAAAGGTTGTTGCTCATGTTCGTCGAGAGAACACTTTGGAGAAACAAAGCGGAAGGTAAAGGTCTAAAAAGATAAGGCCACCTCTAACTTTTGTGGAATGAGTAAAATCGCATTAGTCCACCAATGAAATGTACAAGAGCGAATGATAAGAGTAGTGGTATGGTCACGACTCCATCCCGCACTCAAAGCATTACTCCATACATGAATAGGAGAATCATGCAACCCAACTATTGGAATTCAGACTGAAGATCTCGACAAATGATGTTCGCAAAGCTTAAGAAAACAAAGGAGTGATGGAGGTTCTTTATCAGATCTAATATAGATGATGTCATTGTGTTGGAAACCAACGGAAGGTATAAATAAAAAATAAGTGAATTTTGCATCAAAGGAAGATACAATAGATGAAAGATTCACTAGACTTCACGAAACCCAGATGTAGAAACACCATTACAAGAGTAAGGAATCAAAATCCTAAAGGTACTACGTAAACCCAACCACGAGAAATCCTATACTTGAAGAAAGGTAAGAGAGTAGATTCACAACACACAAAGGTAAGAGGAAAATAGCATAGAGGTGAGGAGTAAAAGCAGACCTAATTAGATCTACCCAACCGATTTTTGTAAAGATAGTTTTGACACTCTACATCATCCGTTAGCTAGGTTATCCTACATGTTAGACTAGTTGTAACACCCTCGAATTGGCCCTATGCAGATTTTAGCGCTACGGGCCAAACCTGCATAGAAACGATTCAAATATGCGCCAGGCACTTGCGTGCGGGTGGAAAACAAAGTAATACCAGTACATAATAGTCTATGATGGGACCCACAAGAACATATACACGCAACAGTGACTCAGCGATCAAGAATACACATATACATTACAAAGATGCAAATCACATTAAAAACGGTACAACATCTAAGTATGGATAAGATGCAAATTGGACTAAGAGTCCTGAAAAAAACCAATGGCATCCATACCCTGGCCAAGATAGAAGGGTAACCTTTCTAACATCGTCAAACTCATATCTGTCAATTCAAAGGGTGCCGACAAAGGGCAAAGGAAAAATAGAGTGGTCAGTATTGAGTCCAGTGCACGACGAGTCTTAGAATTTGGCAGCTCTCGCCTACATAGATATGGTGGACTGAAGCGGAAGCAAAGCATGCACTAAAGAACCTATAGAGACTTGATACAATTATCAGCTATCAGAGAGAGAAGAGAGACCTATTTAGATCCAACCTAATACTAACATCAAACCTACCCATCCCGGAGTTTCCCCCTCGAGACCAAATGAAGAAGTATTTCCAAGGAACTCACATAGTTGGCAGTTTTATTTAAGCATTACATTGAAGATGCATCCATTACTATTAAGATATATATAGTATATGATATTCCAATATCACCAGTTGTTGGCATTTTATTTATCCATTTTGTTGTAGTTGAGCTGATTACTAGTCATGCCAAAGTCAAATTTATAGAACTACTTTAGTTTGAGTTGTCAATGGTCGAGACACTATGATCCAAGTAGTCCATAACCGCGGACATGGCTTTTCGAAAAGATTTACCCTACAGGGGTGCACAAATAGCAACACATGCACGATCCAACTCGGGAAAAACCAAATAAAAAGCAACGAGGCATCACGAGAAAGCATTCACATGATTCAAAAATGATTTCGGGGGGCCAGTCCGCTAAGCTACCCGCAACAAAGTCGGCCGGATCCGAGACGAACCCAGGGTTTGTGGCTACGGCTGTAAACACATGGGAACCTGAAAGTGTGACTGGGCTTGTTGATGCCGTGGAAATGTGTCACAATTCCTAAATAGTACAGTAGTAAACCGCTCCTTGACCACCAGTAGTAAATAAAGCAGTAAAGCATGGCATAAGTAAAGGATAGTAGTAAAGCCTCTAGCTAGTATGTGGACCCCAAAAATAAGATGTGAATCAAGCTCAGGCGAAGGGTATCCATAAAGTCTCCCACGTGTGGATAGTATGATAGTCAAGGAACAGGTGAAAGGGAAATAGATGTCGCCTAGAGGGGGTGAGTAGGCGTTTTAAAATAATTATGATTTAGGTTCTAATAAATGCGAAATAAAACTTACGTTTAATTTATAGAGCACAAAACCTACAAACACTAGGTTCAACTAAGTGCACCAACAACCTATGCTAAGCAGGACAAGTAACAAGATGATAGAAAGATATAATACTTCAAGAACAAAGGCTATAACAATGTAAATTGCATAAGTAAATGGCTTGGTTGAGAGATAACCGATGGAGGTAGAGACAATGATTTTTATCCTGAAGTTCACTTCCAAAGAAGCTACGTCTCTATTGGAGAGGTGTGATGGAACAATGTACTTCGAATGCCACAAATGGCTCACCTTGAGGTGTGGTGGCTCGATGCTCACCCAACACCACACAAGGTCTCCCCCCAAGATGCGAAGGAACACAACACACCGACGCCACAAAAGGCTCACCCTATTCTCTCGTGAGCTCGCCACAAAGGCCTACTCACGATCCACTATGGGACACTTGAGGGCGGTCACCAAAACCGTACAAGGCTTGGGGCAATCTCCACAAATAAATTGGAGGGCTCCTAGTAATCACCACAAAGGCCACAAGCTTGAGAAATCTCCACAACTATTGGAGGCCTCAAGAACAAAGCCACAATAGGCCACAAGCTTGGGGAATCTCCACAACTCAATTGGAGGCCCCAAGGTTTCACTACACTCCACACAATTGTCTAAGGTTCCAAGAACCCAAGAGTAACAATACCAAGAGCTTGAAATCACCGAATCTCCGAGGAGAAGTTAAACCTATCCACCAAATGCAAGAGGCAAGTCCTTCACTCTCAAATTACACAAAGCTACAGAAGCTATTGGGTGAATAAGAGAGGAAGAACACAAGAGGAGAACACAAAACTCTCCAAGATCTAGATCCCAAGAATTCCTTCACAAAGAAGGGATTTGGTTTGGTGGGGTTGTAGATCTAGATCTCCTCTCCCAAATCCCTCCAAAAGATGCAAGAATTGTAGGAGGGGAAAGGGGAGAGGGCAAGCTCTTCAAGGTCAAAAATGGAGGAGAGAGAGAAAGCCAAAAACCAAGAAAAGAGCTAGTGCCAACGAAGGGGAAGAGGAGCCCCTTTCAAAGGGCTCCCAGATCTGCCTGTTACGCACAGATGTGTGCACGGCCGGTAGTACCGGTGGGGGGGATGGTACTACCTGTGGCACCCAGCCAACGGTCAGAAGAACAACGATGAGAGAGAGACAGAAAAATGAGCATGGCCGGTACTACTGTTGGTTCACCGGTACTACCGCCTGGGCCGGTACTACCGCCTAAGACTCCGATCAAAATTCTGCCAAATGGCAATCACCAAATAGAGAGGATACTAACCAGAGACCAACCCTTGGCGGAAGTGAGGCCGGAGCTTTCATCGGTACTACCAGCGGCAAGATGCCCAAGCGATACTTCCGGTGGAGCATCGGTATTTCCACCGGGAGGGTACTACCGCCTAAACTTCTGATCATAGTTCCGCCAAATAGCACTCACAAAATAGAGATGTAACTGAATGGTAACCAGGATGAGTGGAAGTGGCTCTAGTACTTTCAGTGGTACTACCGGCGGCAGAATGCCCTAGCGGTACTACTGGTAGCTTGCCGGAACTACTGGTTAGGAAAAACTTCAAAACTAAATCTGCTATAACTTTTGTATCCGAACTCCCAACAAGATGAAACCAATTTTGTTGGAAAGATAATGACATGTAGAATCCAAAAAAACCGCACAAGATATTGGGTATCACCAAGGGAGAAAATATCATGAATATATGTGTGAGATATCTCGCAAGGTGTGGAGCCGGAAAACCCACAAGATCAAAAATGCAAAAAGATATATTAGGAAAATCCGTTTTTGATAAACTAGAGCTTGTTATGAAGATAACCACAAGCTCTAGATCCTCACATGGACAAGAACGAAACAACAACCAAGAAAGATTATACTATGTATGCAAAGGTTTGAGCTCTATCCAAAAGATATGACCGAGCATCCACTCGAGAGCCCCTCTTGATAGTACGGCTATCTATCCTAAACTTGGTCTCCAAAATCTACAAGAGACCGATAAAATAGAAAACCTATCAAGATCATACCTTTGCCTTGAGCATTCCACTTGAGCTTGATGTAGACCGTCTTGTCCTTCTCAAGATGGAATGCCTTTCTTGATTACTCTTACTTGATGAAGACTTATGAAATGCTCCTCCATACTCTATGGGAAACCTCTTCTTTGAACTTATCTTCATCACTCCATGATCACCGAGGATGGCAAGCTTCAAGCATGCGATCTTCTAAAGATGGCGCATCTTGGCTTGCCTTTTATTTCTTGATGATTTCTTGAAGATAGACATCATGAACTCCATCTTCTTCTTCGAGACACAAAGCCCTTGGACATTGCTTCTTATTTTACACATTAGTCCAAGCGATGACAATGGACTAACCTACCAGTGAAACTAAATTTACACATTAGTCCATAGAGATTGTCATTAGTTACCAAAACCACACATGGGGGCATACATGCCCTTTCACAAGGCATCAAGTACTCGTGTCCTAGGTGGACACAAGTGGGAGGGATAAAAACCAGATCTCAACTATTACCCACCAGTGCCTCTTTATTAGTTATATATATTCCCAGCATTTCAATTATAAAGTTGTAATTCTAACGATGATCATCTCCACCGTTAAGAATGTGCTACCTTCCAACAACTGTGGAACTCGATGACTCGAACCAACACCTAAGCAAGCAACTACGACTCGCGGGTCCATCTATCTATATACCAAAACAACGGACAATAGGAGGTGACCAAGAAAATATAGGCTGCAGGGAATATACGTGGTATGGAAATTAAAGCATTACAATATGGATAGATAGAGAGAAGTAAAGCCATAAAGCAAAAATAGATAGCAAGGGAGAGAATGCTTGCCTGGGAACCTTGGCCGACGATATATCTGAAGGACTTTTCGAAGCTCATAACATCTGATTGTCCTATCCGAGAAGAAGAAAAGCACTAAATGAATAAACGATGCAAGGATTATAACTAATGAAGAGGACCCTACATGATCATGATATGATGCATGCCATAGCAAGGTGCTATGCAACTTATCCAATTTCAGCGGAATCAGAATCCTGACAATTTAATAAAAGGTTCAAGTTGTTTAATTACCTCACAAATTAAATGTTGAATTAACAGGGCAAACCATGGCTTCTTTGAGCTAAAAAATATTAAATGGAACCAAGGCAAGACAAATCACTATCCCATATATTCCATATTTATTTAGTAGATGAATCGCTATTTAACCCCGAACAACAATATATGTATGCAATCATGAACGATTTAATATGCATTAAGTTATAATGTATTTATACAAAACTAGCACATGTGCCCGTGCGTTACAACGGGAAGTATCATACAAATATTATGAACTTCTCAAAAAAAATATCATAAGTTAATAATAAAAATGTTGTAATATATCTAAATAATCCCCCACCATTTTTCGGTGGCTATCTGAACAATACATATTTTATTGATTTTCTGACTGTCTCAAAAATAAAACAGTAGAATAGAAACATATCTAAATAATCCTCCACCATTTTTCGGTGGCTATCTGAACAATACATATTTTATTGATTTTCTGGCTCTTTCAAAAATAAAACAACAGAATAGAAACACTCTGCAGCTCCCGATTTCTCTATGAATTTTTTTAGGCAAAGATACAGCTTATTAAAGGAGCACATTAATTTTTTTAAAGTACAATGTTTAAAGAAAAACGACGTAGAAAAACAACTAGCAAAACAACAATAGCATAGAAGCAATTCAACCACCAAAACGTCCACCGACAGAGCACTTCTCCTTGGTCTCACTTCCATCGCTGCTAGCCCCTCCTCTTTCTTCCTCCTCGCTCATCTTCCCTAGCCCACCAAATCCTACACATCCTCCTCGGGCCCGATGACATGGGGAAATCCCCTTAACCTATATCTCCACAAGCATCTCTTCCTTCTCCCATGACATGGCTGCAACGATCTGGTGGCAAAAGGAGTACTGCTTCGTGATGCTCTTCATCCCCTCCACGTCGTTACCTGCCGCATAAAGCAACTGTCCCGGCCTCCCTTGACCTTCCACTTAGACAGCAGAGCCCCGCCTCCACGGCGCTTCCCAAGCGAGTTGTTGTTTCTTCTTTACTTGGAGAAATTAGAGATTAGAGGAATCCAAAAAATCAAGCGCGAGCGAGCGATATGGGCGCCAGGAGCAGCTGCGCCGCTGGTGTTCCGTCGTTGTGGCGTGGCCTCGGCTGGTGAATCGACTGCGGATCAGCCTCGACGGGTGATTCGGCTGCAGATCCTCCATGGCCGATGTCGGCCTGGACCGGAGGTAAGACGCATTGACTTGTCACGCGGACCGATTTAGCACGAGGCGAAGCACTGTTGTTCGCCAATCGAAGGCGGCCGTAGTACGAGTAGACTGTCGATTTTCTCGGTTCAGAGCACCTTTTTCGATTCCCTCGGTTGGGACGACCAGCGCGGCGGCGCCGACGTGCTCGCCGAGGTGGCGGCTAGTCTCGGTGCAGAGTAAGGGGACGACAGATGAGCGGCGGCGCCGCACTCCAATCCTCGATGCGGCAACATCTCCAGAAAAGCAATGGCCACACTCCAATGCCCGGTGCTCTAGCCGGGAATGGCGATGGCGAGGTGGGAGGGAGGGTAGGAGCGTTGCATAGCTGGGCGGCCTAGCCGTGCTCTAATCCCCATCCTCTGTTTGCTCTGTCTCGCGCAGCATCTCTGTGTCCTCTGTCTCGCACGGCGGAAGCGACTCGAGCGGCGGAAGGTAAGCTAACAAGGTGGTTGACTAAGCGGTGACAGTACACGTAATTGCTATGAACTGGTGAGGGCGAATCAGTCTTTTCGTACGGACCAAACCAAACGCAAGCGGACAGACTGAACCAACGAAAACGCCTTTTAGGATGGACGAAAACACACTTTGACGGACCGAAAGAGAAACCTTAGCCATTTCATTATTAGGTATAGATAGGGGCGGATAGGGATCACACGTTGGGATCGAGGTCTTGGATTTGGAGGTATTCGGGTTTGGTCTTTGGTTCATGAAGAAGTACTTGGCATTCCGTGTCAAATATCATCGAGCCAAGTTAAGTACGGTTCTTCGGGTTCGGCTTCTTGTGTATCACATTGGTTATCGCGTTTTGTCCTTCGGATGGTGTCACGTATACATGAACACGGGATGGAGATCTTGAAGTTAACCCGAGAATGCTCGACATCGAGAGAGCAGCTAGAATGGCAGGGAAAGAATCTAGAATCAGAGACCTTGTCAAACCCTTGGTTTGGTTGTCGTGCACACACAAACATACCAACACGATCATACATGTACAAGATATACCCTAAATGTATTTGAAGTGTGTACATCCGTGAAGACACACGCACGGAGGGATGACATGCGTCATTTCTCTCTGCTGTTGCATGAGGCCTTGTTCGGTTGGGCCGGGGTTAACTGGTGTCAGCCGGGGTCGGGGTCTAATACCCGTGAAATATACCGACGTGGTTTCGTTCCAGGCCCAACAAGTTTTGTCGTTCGGTTAGGCCTGGTCGGTATTCTCTCCCGGTGCACCCCGTCGAAACCCTGCTCGGTTTGCCAGGGATAGAAACATCGAGTCTGGGGGCATGGATTTGGGGAGAGAAAGATCTGGGGGCGACGCCACGACCAACCAGGAAAACGGAGGCGGCGCGGGGCGACGGAGCGAAGAGAGGCTACCGGTGCGGCGGAGTAGAAGGCAACGACAGCAGCAAAGACGACTCGGCGGCCACCTCTCCTGTCAGCGACCCGGATACTCCACGGGTTACCCAGGAGTCGACTCGGCCCAGAAGACGGACGAGGAAGTCCAGCTGGCTTGCAGGCCATGTATTGGGCTAGACCCATGTAACCTGAGTGTCTCTTCTATTTAGAGTAGAACCGTGGGAGGAGGGGGCTGGCTTTTGGCTTGGCAACAAGACGGCTCTGCTGTGTGTAATGAGACTTGCTCGGTGGGCGGCTGGGAGGAACGAGCAAGAACATCTCTAATCCCTGTGAGAGCGAATCAGACTGAGAGATATTCCTAGCAGTACCTTACACCTGGTATCAGAGACACTCGATTCCAGCCTGGCTTTTCCCGTTCACGCTCGCAACACCCGCTTCGCCGCTCGTCGTCGAGTCGCCGTCATGGAGGCGATGTCGGCGGAGTCCAGGGCCTTGTACGAGATGCTCAGGGCGGATTCGAGGGAGGACTATGAGGCTCGCTTCCTCACCCACAAGAAGGAGGTGATGGATGCGGTCCGTGGTTGTATGGAGGATAACAACAAGCAGATCTGAGAACTCCACTTCAGCCTCGACGCGATCCATTCAGACGTGGGCGCGGAGTTGGCGGAGGTCAAGTCTGGCCTCGGATCGGAGTTGGCGGCGGCGAAGGGTGAGATCCGCTCCAAGATCGCGAACCTCGCGGCGACTCTGGACCGCGCCCTCCAATCCATGCCGCGCGGGCCGGTCGGGGGTCCTCTCTCGCGCGCGCTCGAGCAGCACGGCGCTGACGCTGCTGGCCCCCATGGGCACCGTCCTGCAACATCAAACCCGGGGCAGGCTTGTGGATTCTCCACGCCTCCTCCGGGAGGAGGTATGACCTGTTCCCATGCCTTGTCTTCGATTCCACATTCGGGTGGTGTCACAACTTCTGATGCATCCGCTTCGGCTCCCCGTGTTGAATTGCCATCGTTTGAGGGCTCCAATCCTCGACTTTGGCAGCGCAGATGCGAGGAGTATTTTCAGAGATGGGGTACTCCGGAGGCCCTCTGGATTTCGTATGGCTCGAGTCAATTCACGGGCGCTGCTGCTACTTGGCTAGAGGCATATCTGTACAAGTTTCCCCAGTCAAATTGGTCAGAATTTGTGAAGGCTGTCCAGGGCCGGTTCATGCGGAACCAGCACCAGGTGTTGCTTCGACGGTTGTATCACATTCAGCAGACCGGGACGGTGGAGGATTATGTGCAGAGGTTTTCTGATCTTATTGACAGAATTTCAGCTTATGACTCGCAACAGGACCCCTTACATTATCCGACTCGCTTCCTGGATGGACTCAAACCGGCCGTGCGAGTACTCGTATCGATTCAGAAGCCTGACACCTTGGATGAAGCGGCGTCATTGGCTCTGCTCTGGGAGGAATTAGCTGATGGAACGGACACAAGTTCAGACCATAGCAATTACAGTCCCATGTTGAGGCGTCCACAACCCCAGCACCAGCTACCATCCCCTTTGCCTTTCTCTGCCCCGCCCCCTCCACCACCAGCGAGGTGGGTATCCAAGTCAGTCGAGGAGAAACGTCAAGCTGAAGTGGGCAGAACAGGTACAGTGGATTGTTGGTCCAGTCTCAAGGAGTATCGCCGGTCCAAGGGACTGTGTTATCATTGTGGTGAACGATGGGGGAAGGATCACACTTGCAACAAGTCCATCCATCTGCACATCGTATAGGAAATGCTTGACTGTCTCCAAGATCCTGTTGATGATGGCCTGTCGGAACTTGAAGAAGAGTCGCCTCCGCAACAACACTTGCACATGTTGTCGACGGCTGCTGTGAGCCCACAATCTGGGTTGGCTAATCAATGAAGGTTCTGGTTGAAATTCAGGGAAAACCCATGACATTCCTTATTGATTCTGGCAGTTCTTCTTGCTTCATTGACCGCCGTCACGCTTCAATTTTAGCCAGGAGGCAAACCATGGACAAGATTGTCCAAGTGAAAGTGGCAGGGGGTGAGATCTTCAATTGCACTGACTCCTTCCCGGCTCTGACGTGGCACTGCCAAGGACATGAGTTCACCGATTCCTTTTGTGTTCTGGAACTCAACAGTTATGATGGAATCATCGGTTTGGACTGGCTCGCGCAACATAGCCCGATGATCACACACTGGGCACAACAGTGGTTAGCATTCATGCATCAAGGGGAGTTGACAGTTATACATGGAGAAGGCACCCCAGCGGTTACCCATGCGCTGTTGGAACTCCATCTTGTGCAACCTGTCGGGACTGAACCAATGTCGCCTTATAGTAGTGAAATCCAGGGCCTGCTGCAGCAATTCGCAGAGGTTTTTGCTGAGCCAGTTGGGCTACCGCCACGTCGCCAATATGACCACCGGATTCCACTGATTCCAGGTGCGCGTCCCGTAACAATGCGGCCGTACCGGGTGGCGCCAGAAATGAAGACCGAAATTGAGCGCCAAATCCAGGGTATGCTCGAACAAGGAGTCATCACACACAGTAATAGCTCCTTCTCGTCTCCTGTTATTCTAGTCAAGAAGGAAGAGAAGGGCACTGAGTCTAAAGAGTGGCGGCTGGTAGTTGATTATCGACATCTCAACGCTCTCACCATCAAGGGCAAATATCCTCTGCCGGTGATCGATGAGCTCCTTGATGAATTGGCTGGTGCGCGCTGGTTTTCCAAGTTGGATTTGAGGGCGGGATTCCACCAGATCAGACTGGCCCCAGGGGAAGAATTCAAGACAGCATTCCAGACGCACAACGGACACTTTGAATTCAAGGTGATGGCGTTTGGCCTCACAGGCGCGCCCGCGACCTTCCAACACGCGATGAATGCGTCGCTAGCCCCGGTGCTTCGCAAGTTTGCGCTCGTTTTCTTCGACGACATTCTTATTTATAGCCAGACGTATGAGGATCATATTCACCATCTATCGTCAGTCCTAGAGATTATGAAGAGGGACAAATGGCAGGTGAAGCCTTCTAAATGCGCCTTTGCGCAGGAGCACATTGCTTATCTTGGCCACGTGATTTCCGGTGATGGAGTGGCTACGGATGAATCCAAGATTGCTACAATCAAGTCCTGGGCGATTCCTCAGAATTTGAAGGAAGTTCGAGGATTCTTGGGTATCACGGGCTATTACAGGAAGTTTATTCGGCATTACGCCATTATCAGTCAGCCACTTACAGCTTTGCTTAAAAAGGGGCATTATTTCTCTAGACAGCGGTTGAGGATGAAGCCTTCCGAACACTCAAGGAGGCGTTGATGACTGCTCCTGTTCTAGCTCTTCCCGACTTCAAGGCACAATTTGTGGTCGAAACTGATGTGTCTGATACTGGGATTGGAGCAGTGTTGTCTCAACGTGGCCATCCTCTCGCCTTTGTGAGCCGGTCATTGGGGCAACCGTGGATTGTCAGTGTATGAGGAGTATTTAGCTATCCTTTTGGCCGTTCAACAGTGGCGTCAGTACTTGCATCTTGGAGAATTTGTGATACACACCGATCATAAAAGTCTAACACACCTCACAGACCAACGCTTGCATACGGAATGGCAGCGGAAAGCTCTCACAAAAATGATGGGCTTGCAATTCAAAGTAATGTACAAGAAAGGGATCCATAATGGAGCAGCTGATTCTCTCTCTTGGAAGCCTGTTGACACTTCACAATTATTGGTCATATCTGAGGTGCAGCCGATCTGGCTCGAACAAGCGGTCGCTAGCTACAGCAACGACGTATTTGCACAACGCCTCCTACAGCGGCTTGCGATTGACCCCCAGGCTGAACCTGATTACAGTCTGAATGCAGGAATCCATTGGTACAAGAGCAGAGTGTGGATCGGTGATGATGCAATATTGCAGAGGCAAATCATATCAGCCTTCCATGACAGCCCCGTTGGTGGCCATTCAGGTTTTCCCGTGACATACCGTCGATTGGTGTCTCTGTTCAAATGGAAGGGGATGAAGTCTGCTATCAAGGAGTACGTCCGCACTTGTCACACCTGTCAGCGGGCCAAACCGGAGCGCGTCCTCTCGCCGGGCTTACTCCAGCCACTTCCCATTCCATCTGAACCTTGGGAAATGGCTATGATGGATTTCATCGATGGGCTTCCACCGTCTCGTCAATATAACTGCATTTTGGTCGTGGTGGATAAACTGACCAAGTACGCGCATTTCATTCCTCTCCGCCACCCCTACACCGCAAGCAAGGTCGCTGAGCTGTTGGTGGACAACATTTACAAGCTTCACAGTATGCCTCAGTCACTTGTGTCAGACCGTGATCCAGTCTTCACGAGCCAGTTCTGGCAAGCAGTTTTCAAGTCCACTGGCACACATCTGCGTATGAGCACAGCACACCATCCAGAAACTGATGGGCAGACGGAGCGCGTCAACCAGTCCATCGAGTGCTTCTTGCGATGCTTCATCAGCGCTCATCCCCAATACTGGTCGAAGTGGCTATCTCTGTGTGAATTCTGGTACAATACTAATTGGCATTCTGCACTGGGAAAATCTCCGTTTGAGGTGTTGTATGGGCGGCAGCCTCGCTATTTCGGCATCTCGGCTTCTGATAGAATTGCTCCTTTAGATGTACAAGATTGGCTGGCTGAACGACAATTGATACTATCCTGTGTCAAGCAACATCTGTTGCGAATGCAACAGCGCATGAAGCACCAAGCCGACAAGAGGAGATCTGAGCGTGTCTTTGCAGTGGGTGACAAGGTCTTCCTTAAACTCCAGCCCTATATCCAGTCCTCCGTTGCTCCGCGTGCCAACCACAAGTTGGCGTTCAAGTTTTTCGGGCCTTTTCCGGTGATTGAGCGCATTGGTGAGGTTGCCTATAAGCTGGAATTGCCGGAACATAGCAGAATCCATCCGGTGTTCCACGTCTCCCAACTGAAGCCGTGTCTGGGTCCAGGACAGCAGGTACTTTCCAGCCTGCCTCACCCTGATTCCATTCTTCAGGTTCCTGTGGACATGTTGCAGCACAGGGTTCGTGCTCGTGGTCTCTCAACCGTAGTACAAGGGCTGGTGCAAATGGAGTGGAGGCTCTGCTGAGGAGGCCACCTGGGAAGATCTTGAACCGCTGAAGCAACAGTTTCCGAGAGCGCCTGCTTGGGGACAAGCAGGTTCACAACAAGGGGGGGGGGGGTGTCAGCGACCCGGATACTCCACGGGCTACCCAGGAGTCGACTCGGCCCAGAAGACGGACGAGGAAGCCCAGCTGGCTTGCAGGCCATGTATTGGGCTAGACCCATGTAACCTGAGTGTCTCTTCTATTTAGAGTAGAACCGTGGGAGGAGGGGGCTGGCTTTTGGCTTGGCAACAGGACGGCTCTGCCATGTGTAATGAGACTTGCTCGGTGGGCGGCTGGGAGGAACGAGCAAGAACATCTCTAATCCCTGTGAGAGCGAATCAGACTGAGAGATATTCCTAGCAGTACCTTACACCTGGTATCAGAGACACTCGATTCCAGCCTGGCTTTTCCCGTTCACGCTCGCAACACCCGCTTCGCCGCTCGTCGTATCAGAGCTGCTTGCTGCTTGCTGCTTGCTTGGCTCTAGTTTTTTTGTTTCTGAATTTATTTAGAGGCTTTACAGAATCAAAAAGATGTTTTTTTGTTTCTAGATGATCTCACTTAGATCATTTGTGCTAGTAGATTCAGTATGCGAAGCAACAAGTATCATAGTTTATGATTGTATTTTTTCCTTCTTTTCTTCTGTCCTGGCAATGACATGTTCATATTTAGTATTCAAGGATTTGATTTATTTTATTTAAATTTTAGAGTTGTTGACTGTCACTCAAGTAGTAGCTATATTTGCAGGCAGGGGCCATTGGTCAAGGTCTGCCCTACCTTAATTTTTGGAAAAACATTACATGTATATAGGTATCTGTCGCTATATATTAAATTACATGTTTTGGAGAGAAGTAAAATGAAAAAAAGAACATATTGGGCTGCGTTGGGGTGCTGCACGTGGAGGAATTTACACCAAGTAAATTTTCCTGTTCCTGTTCTTCCTGTTCTTGCGTTGTGGTGCAATGCATCACCTATCTCCATATTAAATTTGACTTGGAATATATAAGTGTGGGCTCTCACACATTCTTGCTACTGAAAAAATGCTAAACAACATGCAGACACGCTTTCAAACTTTGTTTCACGTGCTTGCTTTGTGAGGTGTGGTGGTGTTGAGCTTAGTTTGCTTTATCTAAAACAGTAGATGCATTCCTGAGCTTCATGTTGATATGCATCTTGGGTCTTTATCTGTTGAGACGGTATTTCATGTCCGCTAACATCTAACAACCTGACCATGAATTTAATTTTTGAAGACTATTTGTTTAATGAAATTGGCTGACTCTTCTTTGTGCTGTTCAGGTTAAGATGACATTGACCCACAAGGAATCTGCAGATGGAACACTTGTCATATTTTGCCGTCAAGAGCTTCTAAGATGTTGTCTAGATTCTAGTGTTTTCGTAGATGTGCTTTGTTTTATTTAACGTCTGGAGTTGTTGACTGTCCAAAAGACTCCCTATTATTTATGCAGAAAATATGTAGAAATTTCTAATATTATTATGATGCCACTCTAGTAGTTTATTCTGGTAATATCGTTGTAATTTATTCTGACAATATTGGTGAAATTTATTCCTAATATTCTGCTGATATCAGGTAGTTTTTTTTCCTTATAATTATCATCCATGTGATTTTGTTAGTGCACTTTTCTGACCTTGTTGTGCTGTTATATTCAAACCTCATCAAACCACATCAATCCCTGTATAACCGAACTGTTTGAACTCTGGAGAGGATAAAGTACAGAGAGGAACCGAACCTCCCAGTTATTAGAGTGACACACGACACTCCACTCAAACTCCATGGTGATTAGTTCCCTGCTGGGAACTGGACCCGGACAACCGAACAAGGCCTGACAGGGCATGGAGGAGCAAGGGGAACTGGATGTTGGCCTTGGCATGCGGTTCCTAGCAATAAACGACATCATGACAAAGGATATCAAGGCGGTGTTGCCTCGGATGAGGTCGGGGTCGAGAATCTCATTGAGCGGGGTCGGGGTTGAGCAAGGCGGCGGCGCGGCCTTCCAGCAGAACGACGCGAAGAAGGCAACGAGGTGATCTGGTTTGCGGATGGAGGAGGCATGGCTTCACGTGAGATGCATCTCGTGGCAGCGACGAAAAAACGTTGCCGGCGGGGGGCTTGACGTGGCGTCGAGGTCGATGGTAAGCGGCGCAGACGCACAAGCATCAGAGCAAGTCCATGGGAAGAAGGCACCCCCTTGGATCGACGGAGCAGCGGCAGGGTATTAGGCTGAGCTTCCCAGGATTTAGCGTAAGGAGGCGGCGGTTTCCGGTCAGGAGGCAGGGAGCAGTAGAATTGGTGGACCCGAGGATGGCGAGGAGGATCTCAGGGAAGGAGGACAACACCAGGCGCAGGGGCTTGGCGGCACTTCAGAGGAAGGAGGGCGTCGTGCCGAGAAGCGGTGCCATGGGAAAGAAAGGGGAGGTGCTCGGGGAAGGTTTCTAGATGAGGAAGGAGACGACGGGGGATGCGGGAGTTGGTGGGGATCGATCGCGGTGGGGTTCGCGTGAAGCATGCGTGTGTGGTGCGTGTGTGCGGTACACCATGTGCATGTATTGTGTCACGCGTGTTGTGTCCGCATGCGTGTGGTGTACCTATGTGCGTGTTGTGTCCAACAGGGTGAGTTGTGGTGTGTAGTCTGTAGCGTGTCCGATGGGTGGGTGGGTGTGTGCGTGTGTTGTCGTGTGCGGCTGCTGCTGTGTGTGTGCCGCTGCATGTGGAGCGTGCGTCGCGTGTAGCTGGCGGTGGCGGGGTGTGGTGCCTAGAAATACCTAGAGTTTTAATTTTAAATAAATGAAAAGAATAATGTAGAAAAAAATATATTTTTAGGAACAAAACAAAAGCATGATGTCATGATGATGCAATAATAAAAAACATGCGATTTTCTAGTAATGGTTTCCCGGGGTGCTACACTAGTCCCAATACTAACCTCAGTTGGTATCTTACTGGTAACACCTTCTTAATACACTAAGTTATGGGTGCTTATTTGGTACCATTTTTCCAGTGCATAAACCTCTAGAATTACTACTGTCATAGCAAACAACAATGAATTTTGATACCTTTATGAGTTGAAACTTGTATAATATCCTGCCAATCTGACAGTGTAGTCATACATCTGATGCACCTACGCTATGTTGTATAACATCCTCGTATACTACTCTTTATGACTGAAACCATTACTTGTTGATTGTTTGGTGTTTAGACCTTTTGGAAATCTAGCCCATTGATATGTTTCATGGTTTGTTGGAATATCACAAGATCCTTTCCGGTGATATTTTGAGTAAGCCCTTGGTCTTGATACGAGAGGTTTATGTAAGCACTCATATGCTTGATGAATGGAACCTTATGGTTCAAAGAACTTGCCCATATAATATCTATCTATCAACTTATATGATGCATACCCCTAATTTGATGACCTCTAGATAGCTTAGCTAGATAAATGATTGAGGTATCTTTGAGGTCACCCATAACTATTTAATGCCCCAATTTGGATACTTATTTAGCTTGGCCAAACTCTATGGATACTACTAGCATATCTGCCACTATGATGCCTCCTTCTGGAGTGTACACAGTGGTAGCTCTTTTCTGGTAGTTGGATGTTGGGATTTACTTTCTAGGGAACCTCTAGTTGGGCTACCAAGGGTGCTAAGGATGAGGCCAAAACATGTATAAGAATAGATTTATGTTCTTGATTACTGGCCTAAGATATGATACAAAAGCCTGGGGCATAGGATTATAGTAAAACATATATTTTTCTTGATTCCTTATCCCTTCCTATGATGCAAAGGCTGATGCAAAAATTCTATAAGAACAGATACTTATTTTGTGGTCTTTAATCCTCTATGATGATCTTGCATAGCATCACTATGAAAGTTTGAGAGAAAGCTCTCCATCGAATCCTCCTAGATAAAAATCTAGTTGAAGGATAGTTGGAATATTTACCTAACATATTTCCCTTCATTTCCCTTTTATTTGGATGATGCATGTAAATAAGAATAGATACTACTGTTGATCTTATTTTCTTAACTTGTTGTTATATGATGGTTGCTATTGCTTGGGCTTCCTGGCTTGGCCTTCTCCCTGGCTTCGTCCGGTCCTTCTCCCTCCTTGCTGCTGGCTCACCTTGATTATGATTTATGATCTAGTGGTGATCTACTTTGATGGATTTAGGTGAAGTGGATTTAGTGTGTGCTGTGAACTGAGAAATAGAGTGGTGCGATAGTGTTCTTGGTGTGCTTATGAAAGTATAAGGAAAGAAATACTCTTCTACTACAATTGTGATGTTATTCACTTGACAGTCTTGTGTTGACAGCACACCAGCATGTAGTGACTAACCTGCTAGTTTCCTTGGTGTGACTTGTGGATCAGATCAAGTGAATACTTGATATTTCCTGGATGTTTATCTTTTTTTACTTTTACTAAGTTTGGTGAAACTTTCCCCTGCCTATGAGGTTGTACTAAGGCAACTCCCAGATTAAGAACATATTCTACTTTGGCCTCTGATCTACTACTCAATGATGCAATTAGGCATAACATCTCTATGCCACAACGTGAGAGAAATCTAATCCACTAACCCCTTCCACTATTCTATTTTGAGTGTATTTTTCTTTTACAGGGATCAAGAACAAGACAAAGAAAAGGAGGAAATAAAGATTAAAAGATAAAAAATTAGATTTTAAATTAGGATTTTCTATTTTAATTTGTTGTAGTTCTTTTATTTTTGGAACATTGTAAAAACATTGTAATATTTTTATGTAATAAAGATATTATTTTATTCATTCTTGTATAATATTTATTTATTATAATATCATTTTACATTACTTAATTATTCAATTTCATTTCATTTAACTATTATGGTAATTTCCTTCTTTCTTAGAAATGTAGAGACATTGTAATATTAGATCATTATTGTAATAAAGTAAATGTTTCCTTTTTATAGCACTTACAACTAAATTCTTACTTATTATATTGTAGTTTCATTTTCCAATACCTTTTTAAAGTTTGGAAAAGACATAATAATGGTTATAAAGAACCCATTCTTTATTAATAAATATATTTCACTTTTAGAGTTTAGCTTATTATATACAATTCAATTTCATGTTGTTTGAATTCAAATATATCATTTGAATCTTAAAATTTGAATTGTTTCCACCCAAAAGCAAAGAATTCAACAAAGGTTATGTCAGATTTATAGCACTCTGGTTCGACAATCTAAACCCTAAATTACTAAACAGAGAGAAACTCTAATCTCTTTATGTTTTAAACAAACACGTGAAAATTCTTCGGATTTTCTATGCAGGAATGCAATGCACACACCTGTGGTCTCTCCATTTCTAACCTAAAACCCTGGGATGTTATAGTCTCTCCCCCTTAAAAAGTTTGTCCCTGAAGTTCGTACTCTCTTACGCTTTAGAATGTAAAATCCACTTATGTAGATGATGTCAATTCTCTAACTCGAGGATGATCTTCATTTGAAATAGTTGTGGTATCCATTACTCAGATCCTTCTCCCTGAATGCCTTTCTAACTTGACAATAGTCCTCCGTCACCGTGATTCCTTTGAATCCAACACTCCAGCCCTGATCAGGTCCTTTTACTCCATTTTCACTCTCCCCGTAGGGTTTTATAATGCTCTCTAACTCATATACCACCATTTGGCTACTATAGTTCTATATATATCTACACTTACACCTCTATATGACTTCACAAAGAATTATGTGGCGTACCCACACAATTGTGGATATCCAAGGTGAATTCTATATACCACTACTCCTACCTAAAGTTTGTTTATCTCCTTTAAAAGGTAAGTATCTTACCTAAAGGATCTTAAACAACTGTCACAAAGTCCATTCCAATAATACTTGCCTTGCTTTCAACTTTCTAAACATTCACACCTTGGCAAACCCAACTTCGCAAAGCGTCACCGAAGACGGTTGCTTTAATTGCATACTTCTTTAGATCTTACTTAACTTAGGCCAAGTTTTATGCTCTTTATGGCATACCAAGTCAACTTGGTTAATCAAACCAATGAGTTATCAGTTGCGGATCAAACTAGTGTGTAATGACACTATAATATCCTACTCATCTTCAACTATCATGCTCCCGATATTCTCCTTGATATTTTAGACCTTGCATACCACTTATTGTTTCACCATTTCTTCTTTCTACCATTTCATAATACTTCTATGATCTTAAGAATGGATAACTTCATTAAGTTCCCTATAATTAACATCTATTCTGAAGATCTTTGTTCAACCTTCCATATACTTCATACCCCTTTCTTCCCTAAACTTCCTTCTCACTACCAATTAATAATGATCTGAATTTGATCCATCCTTCAAAGTTGTGTTGATATTCCTTATACTTTGCTTCACTCTTCATGCAAATCTTCATATTGGCCTTTAGAACTCGTCACTCCCTTACACAAACTCTGTATTCTATCTAGGTCTGTAACATTAAGTAATAACTTAATGATGCAACATGCATTTGCTCACCAAGTCAAACTTCATGTATAGATCTAGCCAATCAAGAAAATCCAAGAAAAACCAAGAAATCCAAATAATAACCAAACACATACCATGTATTATACAAAGGTTTCATAAGATATTACAAATGAACCAAACTCCCAACAATGGCTAGTCGCCCACCTATTACAATACTTGTATATTACAAGGTCTTTCTTATCCATGTGAGCATACTCCCACTTATTATGACAAGCCTCTCAAACACTACATTACACATTACCTATTATATACATTATTCAAGCCCTCAACTTCTACGGATTGCTTCTTATTATTACTTTTATTCCTCTCCATAGTGCTTCTTAGAATTCTGTCCCTGATGACGTGAAGTCTAACGACTGCCTTCTAGATCAGATGAACGTCCAGAGGGTGTGCAGTCTTTATTAGAAGTACCAAGATTGATGTTAGCCATTGATAAACGACTATGTGTTATCTCCCACAGAATTCTCTTGTATGCCTTCAAATGCACTTTTAGAGTAAGATGTTTTCTCCGCATTTTCCTTGATCTACTCATACATATTGGTGTAATAAGTCCCAATGCATTTTTCCAGATCAATAGGGTTGGTACTACCTGATGGCTCGTGGTTGATGTAGAGCTCGTTGGGAACCCCAAGAGGAAGGTATGATGAGCACAACAGCAAGTTTCCCTCAGTTATGAAACCAAGGTTTAATCGAACCAGTAAGAGCAAGGAAACACCCCAAAGGTCTTACTAGCTGAGCTTTGGCAGGGCGCACTACCGGTGCTAGTAGCAACGTGGAGACCTGCACAACACAACCACAGAACTTTGTCCCCAACTTGCAATGAGGTTGTCAATCTCACCGTGTTTTGCGGAAAACAAAGGATTAAACGTATCAAATGGAAAGAAGTAAAAGTTTGCAGAAAGTAAACACGAAGCAGTAAACAGTTGTAGATTGTATGTAAAGAAAAGGACTGGGATCCATAGTTCACTAGAGGTGGCTCTCCTTAAGATAGATAACATGCTGGGTGAACAAATTACAGCGGGGCAATTGACAAACACCGAGAAAGAAATACATGCATATCCTAATCATCTTGACTCCTCTGTGACTTGATTGGGCATTACAACATTATACATAGACCGCCATCCAACTGCATCTATGACTAATAATCCACCTTCAGGTTATCATCCGAACCCCCTCCACTATTAAGTTGCAAGCAACAGATTATTGCTTTACGAACTGCGTGTAAAGTAAACGATACGATTGTTCTATGAACAAAGGATTGTTGTTTTCTCCCTAGTAGCAACAACACATCTAGTACCTGAGAGATTTCTGTCACTTCCCCAGATTACCAGAGGCATGAACCCACTATCGAGCATAAATACTAACTCTTGGAGTTGCTAGCATCTACTTGGCCAAGATAGCTACTAACAATGGAAAGCATGCAAGATCTCAAATAACAAAGACATGATAGAATCAATAATCAATCTGAAATAGCATCTCAACATCCATCGGATCCCCGCAAACACAACATGCAGAATTACAAATAGATGATCTTGATCATGAACGGAGATCACAAGATCTAAACATGAAAGCACAAACGAGGAGAACCAGCCATCTAGCTACTACATGGATCCGTAGTCCAAGGATGAACTACTCATGCATCACACCGGAGGCTTGCATGGTGATGAAGAAGGCCTCCAGGGTGAATTCCCCTCTCGGGCAGGGTGCCGGGAAGAGCTTCAGTTCCCTCCCGATCTAGGGATGGAGATGACAGCGGCTACAGACCCTTTCGTGGATTTTTGATCGGGTACTTAGGGCTTACGTCCCGAGGGCATCTTATAGTTGGAAGGGGAGGCCGAGGGGGTTCCAGGGCTGGCTCACAACCCCCTGGCGCGGGCCAGGCTAGGCCGTGCCGCCAGGTGGTGTGGTGCCCCCTGGTCCCTCTCCGTCTAGTATTCTGGCACTTGATCACTTCCGGAAAAATTGGCACTTTGGCTTTTGTCCCGTCCAATTCTGAGAATATTCATTTTCTGACTTTCCTGGAACCAAAAACAACAGAAAACAGGCAGCTGGCACTGTGGCTCTTATTAATAGGTTAGTCCAAGAAATCATATGAAAAGTACTCCAAAGTTGGAACAAAACACAAGAAAGTGGATAAAACCAAGCATGGAACATCAAAAATTATAGATACATTTGCAATGTATCACTACCTCCATATGGACCATAGAGTTCCATATTATTGTAACTGGTTTCTTTTCGACATGGTTTTTTCTGGCTTACAGCCAAGGCAGATGCCGAATGGCTGGTCAAGACGTGCAAGGGCTGCCAAAAATACGCCAAACAAGCTCATGTTTCGGCTGATTAGTTGCGAACAATACCTATAACATGGCCTTTTGCGGTCTGGGGGCTTGACATGGTAGGATCGTTCAAATGGGCTCCTAGTGGATTTACTCACCTCTTGGTGATGGTGGATAAATTTACCAAATGGATTGAGGCTAAACCTGTCACTAGTTGTGATGGAGCAACAACCAGAAGATTTGTCGAGGATGTTATAATCCGGTATGGTTATCCACATAGCATTATCACGGACAATGGGAGTAATTTCTCTATGGGAGAGCTTGCTGAATTCTACAACGAACAAAGTATCCGGCTTGACATTGCGTCAATCGCACATCCGCAAGCTAATGGACAAGTCGAAAGGGCAAATGGTTTAATTTTACAAGGCCTAAAACCAAGACTCGAAGCACCACTTAGACGTGCTGCGGGGGCTTGGGCAGAGGAATTACCCTCTTTAATATGGAGCTTGCGAACAACTCTGAATAGGTCAACAGGATACACACCTTTCTTCTTGGTCTATGGTGCTGAAGTAGTTCTTCCTAGTGATTTAATTCATAATTCTCCTAGAGTTGCCACGTATATCAAAGAGGATGCCGAGATTTCTCGACAAAATAATCTCGACTTAGTCGAAGAAGTTCGCGTCGTTGCTGAAATGAGATCGACAGCCTATCAGCAGAAGTTACGCAAATATCATAGCCAGAGAGTCAGAAACCGGTCTTTCAATAAGGGCGGTTTGGTTCTCCAGCTTGTGCAACAAAGAAAGCACAAACTATCCCCAGTATGGGAAGGGCCTTTTTTGGTTAGTCGAGTAATGCACAATGGTTCATACTACCTAACTGATATGCGGCCAGTCAAGGAAAGACCTTCTACTAAGAAGAGAAAGCGAGCTGGAGGCAGTATAAATCGAGAAGAATTAGACAAACCATGGAATATTGCTCAACTACGTTCCTTTTATTCTTAGTTTATTTTTCTTTGTAATCATATATGTGTACATGTTCAATGAGAAAAAAAAGTAGTGGTTGCCTCAATTTTTTTCTGAGAAATTGTTACCATCTTATTTCCGAATGATCATGTCACAGTCGAAAATCCCAGAATACTTGAAAGTACTTTATGCTCATATTTGTTCTGTTTTAGATTTCCGATTCTAAAAATGCTACCTTCGGGTACAAGTCTAAATTTTCTAGTCTATGCTTTGGTTATTTGTTTGATTACTGGATGCATGCATTTTCCGAGTAGTGAATTGTTGGTACTGGAAGCCGGCTTTGTTTCCAAGTTTAACCTGGTTTAGCAATTGAGCTCCGTTGCTCGGAAAAGTTTCCGTGCTAAAGGTTTGTCGGCTCACGAAAGGGACGAGGCGGAAAGCCAGATAAACAATAAGTATAGACAAAAAACACAAGTGCTTATGCAAATATTTCAGGCACATAAACATTTTAAGCCAAAAGTGCTAAATAGATATATAAAAACTTGGCACTAGCAAAAGTATCACACTACTTATTTACAGATCCATAATGTTTTTCAGAATAACACATTTGTTCTAATGATCTATGATGCAGGAGGAGAAGTAGGAGCTGCCGGCTCGCTAGATACATCCGCCACACCTTGATAACGATCCGAGATGTTCAAATCCGATGCGGTTTGATCATCGTAGGAAATTTCAGCCATTTATTCGGAAGGCGGTGGCGGTGTGTCCACACAGGTGAAGAAGGGAGTATCGTAGCTGGTCAGGTCAGCTACGTGACACCCATATCCGGTGCAGGAGTCCATGATGGCCTTGATGTTTTGCTCCTGTTCGTCTTCGTCCATCGTAGAATATCCTCTGGTTACTTGCCAGATCTCCATGCTTCCATGCTGGCTCATGACCATTGTGAGAGCGTTCTGCGGTGCGGATCGTGCGTAGGACATGCTCCAGTCCTGGACAAGCTGCGGCATCTCCTTTGCCTTGTCCCGCACCTGAAAATCGGACATGTTATGCATATCCGGAACCTTGAGAGCTCCATCAATATCCTCGATAGATTGGCGGAAGTCATGAAGAAGATCGCCGACTTGTGTAAGTCGGCTGGTGCGAGACTCAGAAGAGGTGGAGTCCATTAAGTTTAGAGGACCTATGCATATAATGCAAAACGGTTAAAGAAATCTGACGTCGAAAGAGTCGAAGAATGTAGACAAGTCAGAAAGATGGAAATATACCAAAGATGACATCGTCGACTTTGGTTTTCTCCTCACGAAGACTCTGGAGTTCAGCCCGGGGTGTCTCAGAAATATCCCTCTCTCTGAACAAGTCATTGGTGAGATCCGAGATTTTCTTCTCGTGGAGTGCAATCTTGTGATCGTGCTCCACAGTGGCCATGGAGGAGGATTCGAGAACTTGAGCAATGCTCTTCTCATGATCCGCGTTGAGATGGTCTAGCTCTTGGCGGAGATCTTTGTTTTCCACCACCAAGGTCTTCAGATTCTCGGCCTCTTCAATCATAGCGCAGGACTGCTTTACCAGTGCTGTAAGTCAAAAGAACAACATTTCAACAAAATATTCGACTATGAAAACGCAAGACAAGGTTTGAGTCTCGGAATGTTTACCTTCGGCCTCATCATTGGAAACTTTTAGTTCAGCATTTTCAAGTCGGAGAGCTTTGATCTCTCTCCGCTTGTTGCAAATATTCTTCAACAATTCCTGGTTATATGAATTAACTTTCTATACGTCAGAATACCCAAAGTCATAAGTCTACTAAAGACTCGGGCTAATATTGCAAATAATATCAGCACGAGCCTTGGGGTCTACACTAGTTCATTCTTTGGCATCCTAAGGAAGCATAAATTCGGATTATCTATCCAACTTCATGCTTGGGGGCTAGAGGATATGATATAAAGTATCATAAAGGAAAACTTGAGTTGGAATTCCGACTTACATGATGTTCATGTGTGAGCTTGCTCAGGCACATGTTCACTTCAATGGTAACCTTCTCGGCGAGGGTGAGTGGAATAATTGGAGGTGGTGGAAGCACACCAGCTCTTGATCCCTCGTCGCGAAGGCGAACTTGTTCGAGAAGTTTGGAGTACTTGACGCCCTCCGCTTCTTGTGCTTCTTCTTCGGCAGAAATGGTTCGGCTTTCAAGACATTCCTTGGCCAACCGTTGGATCTCCTCTGCAGATTTCTGAGATAAGCCAAATTTGGCAAGTCCCGGATTGCTCAGGAGGTTATCAGTGAAAACTTCTGCCGAGGGATCATTACCCGAGGAGGGTTCACCCTTATCAAAACCCGAGTCACCCATGGTGACGTCAGTCTGTGACTCAAGGATCACTGGCTCTGCTGAGGGAGCCAGATCTTCTTCATCGGTCGGAGATGGAGTAATCTCCGGCGCCACAGAAGGTTGAAGGGCAGGAGTTGGAGGAGACACGACAGGAGAAGCCAAAGTTAGCTTTGTCTGACGCAGGGGTTTAGAAGTAGCTACCTTCCCTTTGCCCTTGATAAGTTTTTTAGCTATGAGAAGGTAATAGAACAACTGGCACTTCCTTTGTGCCGATAGCCACTGACGGAGCTTTGCGCTTTCTAGGCACAACGTCCGGCAGTGGAACCAATTCCTCTTCCTGAGAAAACTTGGGAGGATATCCCTCGATAGGACCTAATTCCGACTCGGGGAGGTCGGCAAGATGAAAAGAAGATAGTATCTCAGTGTTGCGAAATAACTTAAAGGTGAAACACATAAAAGGGTTGTTGCTAAAGATTACCAGCACAACAGGATTGTCCGCTGTATGCATGTCCAGGGACAGCTCCAGAATCTTCCTCTCGATCCGCTCCCTTATTAGCCATTTGATTTGGCTTATATAATCTTGCGGCTTTAAGGCCTTAGGGCTGATGCGGAGGGAGTATTTTTTCGACATCGTGATGGAATGCATCAGTCGGTTGCCATGGTGTTGGAGAGGCTGAATCTGGCGTGCTACCCAACATTGAACTAAGTCGGACCCTTTCCGGCCCTTGTGCTTCATCGAGTATTCGATCTGTCTCTTGGCGAGAAACATATCGTCACTGAGAGCTGGAGCGACCTCGTCCCAAGATGCTCGGGGCGTGGCGGCTCCATCGACGAAAGCTGGCAAAGCAGTAGCTTTGTCGGGAGCAGGAATATCCTTATGATAGAAAAAGGTAGCCGCCCACTGTTTGACCAACTCACTAGCTAAAATCCGAGGATAAACATGCTCACGCCTAACCGAAAAACTAATTGTATAGGTAATGTAAGGATTACCGGCGGTGATGGAATTTCTCTGGACATGAAAATAGTACCGGAAAAGAGTGAGACTCGGCCTAATGCCGAGATACCCCTCGCACAAAGATGCATAAGAACTCATCTCTAAGATGGAGTTCAGGGGGAGATGGTGGAGTTGAACACCGTAATGATCTATCACCTCAGAAAATAAATTGAGGGAGGAAAGGAAAAACCACTGTCCAGGTGAGTGCCGAAATGCACTCGTTCGTCGTTGCGAGGGTTGGGGATGGCTTCACCAAAGCTGCTCCGCCAGTCACCGGCATGGAGGAGCCCTTCTTCTTCTACACCGCTGAGCTTGTCATCGTCGAGGACGCACGGGATCCAGACCCCGAGATTGCTCTCCTTTTCCGCCGTCGCTGTCGTCGCTGCTGCACTGGAAGATGATGTGGAAGCCATTTTTCCAGTGCGCTGGTGACCTTGGATGGACGACGCTGAGAATTTTTGGAGGCAAGGGAGCTCTATGCGTGTGGGATAAGTAGGGGAGAAGGAAACGACGCTAGGAATATGTGAAGAAGATGAGGAAAAGAAATCCTCATCCCTTATAACCGCCAGCCATGCCAAGATTCGTGAAAATGTCACAGTAAACGTGCCACGCGTCGTGGAAAGGACAGGGAAACCTCCGTGCGATGATTACGCCGCCTCGATCTCTACGCACACATTGAAACGACGCCTCGGTTCTGCGAAAGACGGAACCACCAACGGTCGTGCTGATAGGAAATATCTGTCAGTGACGTGACTTGACCATGGCTGGTGTCAAGCTATGTCAGAGACGAAGTTCCGGCTTAGTTTGAAATACGAGCTAGAAACACGACTAACATACTGATAGGTCCAACTTATTTTTGAGACCCGGATCGTATCTTTTGTTTTGAAGTTTCAGGAACCCTTCAAGATTCTGCAAGCCGAAGATCAAGCTAGATGATGATGAATCCGACTTTGGATCTTGGAGACTTCCAGGGGCTGCTGTTGGGGATATACTTTCCGGGTATCCTCAACGTACCTCACTGACTAGGGTGGCCCACTTCGGGTTAGAGCTTTGCTTCACGGACGACCCAGTCAGAGAGAAGAACAGAGTCCAATCCGGCTACAGGAAGGCCCAAGAAGACTTACCAGTCGGAGGCCCATAATGTTACTTGTAGTTCAAGATGTACTCTGTAACAGACTCTTAGTGGTAGCCGGATAGATCTCTCTTGTAAACCCTAGGCCGGATATCTATACAAGCCATCCTAGGGAGAGCCTTTAGGGCAACCAACCCTTACAATAGTATACAATCTCAACTCGCATAGGCGAAACCCTTGTAACCCATATTCCGGCTCTGCCGTATTACTAGATTGCTAGCAGGAGTAGGATCCATCCAAAGTCGGTGGATTCGAACCTGGCTAAACTTGTGTTCTCACCGTCCCAGAATACCGTACGACTCACACCCCTCTCTTCCACACGCCTCGAGGACCCCCTCATGGCTTACTTGTCATCAATCCGACGATAATAAAGTTTTAGCGAATAATTTTACTAAAGAAAGTACGATTCAACTATATATTCTACAAGTTTGTGGAATTATATTGTTGATCCAATTGTCATGTTTTGAACAAGACATACCTACGAAATACAAAGAAGTGTGATGGACCTAAGTGCGAGAAATGAATGGTCATTGAAATCTCGTTAGTGGAATTCTTGATTTAATGGTGATCCAGGAATTTTGGAATGACCAAGATTATCGAGAGGACCCGGAGAGCATAACAGCTTGGCTAAATCATAATATGTAGCTGCCATATTTCGAGTGGGAGCTAAGTGAAATCCTTGGATCTCAAATATGGACGCAATATTTGAGTGGGAGCGTGAAATCATTCTAGGATATGTGGACGACATATATGAATGATGTGATTGGTGTTAATAACATTTAAGTATATAAATAAGGAAGAAGTTGAAATATATTAAACAGAGAGATCTATCGAGATAGATTAGTGAGTTTAATAAACACTGAATGTCGAATGCTTCCTGGACTTGATTCTGAAGATGTTCAAAATGTCCTAAGCAAGATTCTGAAGAAGCTCAGAATGGAACAAGGTAAGAAAGAAGTTCTTACTATATGAAACATTGAGTTAGTATTGCAACTATGGTTAAAAAGAAAGAAATAGTTGCATTGCATCTCCTATGCCTCAGTCATAGGTTCCTCCATACAACCATATTGAATACTCGACGTAATGTGACCCATGGTTCTGGTTGGAAGGACTAGCTCTTAACTATAAGAAAATGTCTTGAAGTGATTCCTAAGTTGATCACTTAACTAGAATTAAGTTTGTAGTTAAATAACAAGAAGCAAAGTAAGTGGCATAGTTGCATTTGATGCACTAGGATCAACATAGATATAGAAGTATAAAGGCTCCATCTGATGTGATGTATAATGTCATGGCAGGGCTAGTTCGATTTTAATGTAGAATGATGTGTCCTAGGGCACAGTGCCCATGAGAAAGCCCTCGAGGTTGATCTAAAGTCACTATAGGCTCCTAGAATCTGGCCTCGTTCTGCTGCCATAACTGTCGTACAAACACAAAGGATAACAAAGTGTGTTTCAATGTTTAGATGACAATAGTGAAAACGACCGTCATTATAAACACTCGAAACAAAGTCTCACTTTGTTGCCAAACAAATGCTTTAACCCATTATATGATAATGGTATGAATGTCAAGATTAGGAAGACATTAAAGATTTGCAAAAGGCATAATGATCTGGTAAAACAAAACATGGACATGACGTTTCCCGTGAGCATGCATGATCAATAAATGCATATGTTATATGGTTTATATGAGTAAAATGCGAGATAGATTATTTGTAGTCTAGTGCAAGTGGGAGACTGAAGGAGATATGCCCTAGAGGCAAATAATAAATAGGTTTTTATTGTCATATCTCAATTAGTTTATAATAGTTTCATATTGTGCTATAACTGTATCAAGTAGAAACATTGGTACATGTGTGGTATGAAACAACCAAGTCCCTAGTAGCCTCTATTCATACTAGTTCATTGGGCATGCAGATGATCTAGGTTTCAAGATCATGGGCATTTATGCCAATTGACAACGAGGTCATATCATTGGAGAATGATGTGATTGGACATTCCTCGAAGGATTGCAACACGATCAATTCATATAGTTTATTGTTGCAACAACTAAATCTAGACTCCTATTCCTTGGACCGTGAGGCTATATCAATCAGTGTCTCCCGAGAGTGCTCAGATAGCATCAAGGGTCACTTGGTAATACAGTGATTATAAAGGTGTGTTCAGGTACTCGGATGAACCGTAGAGGCAGTATATGTCAAGAGCGGGATTTATTCACCCACATGACGGGTAAAGATACATACAGCCGGCTTGGTGAGATTACATCTATAAATGTTGCAACATGTGACTCAGTCACGGGGAAGTAATATCACGGTAACACGTAAAACATAACTTGTTGTTAATGAGATTGAACAAGGTATGGGATACCAATGATCGGATCTCGGACAAGTTGTATCAAGAAACAAAAGAAAATTGGATGCTACATTTACCGGTTCAAACGAAATTGTCATTAGGAATGCATAGGGGTCACATGGACATCCCTGGTCCCTCTGTTGATCATTGATATAGATCATGTCTAGAGCATTGCTGAGCTGTGAGGGGATACACTTAAGGTTACGATGATAGCGATCATCCGTAAGACGAAGTCACAGTAGAGAAAGAGAAAGACGAAAATATTCCATAGAGAGATCCAAAGTTGTTCGGAGAAAGAATAAAGGAAAAGACCGGGAAAAGTGTTCTCTGATAAATGGGAATTTAAATATACATGTTAATTATGAATTAACATGTTCTAAATAATATTTAAGTTAAGATTTATATAAGCAACATTCATATTATGCCAAATCATCGGAGGGAAATAGCCTAAAGAAAAAGATACAGCAAAAAGTGAAAAGGAACAGCCCACGTGGGCGGCAGATAAGTTGCCGCCGCACGGGGGCAGCAACCTATGGCGACTGCCACTGCCAGATTGCCTGCGCGCGGGGTTGGGCCGCCAAACTGCCAGCCCACCCGGGTTGCCACGCCTTGGCCGCGCTGGCGCGCGCTTAGGCCGCCTCACGCGCCGGAGAAGCCCACCCGGGCAAGGGCGCTGGGGGTGCTTGGCTGGGCCGCCGGGAGCCTTTCATCCCACCTGGGCTGGAGCTCCCTTGCCACCGCCTCGCCCCGATCTGGGCCACCAGTGAGGTGCCTGGCCCACCCAGGAATGTCCTGTGTGCTGTGTTGGGCTGATGGATTCAGCCCATCCGGTTGAGTTCGAAAATCCTTGACTTTTTCCTTTACTAATAGTCCCACATGGCTAACCTAATGGGGAGGACACACCCCCTCCGCCTATATAAAGGGGTGCCCATGGGTGGGATTAACACACTAACAATTGGAGAAGTCCTTTGGTTGACTTTCTCCATCCCTCTCTCTATACCTTGTGACCATGGCCCCAAGTTCGGGTTGTGCGAACGAGGCACACCTGTAGCACGTCGTTGCGCTACAGGGATTACTAGCCGGATATCAACTTCCGCACCCCCGGCGAGATCGAGGAGATGGAGGTCTCATCATAGATCGGATGTGTACGAAGACACGAGTTGCAACACTTGGGGTGCTTAAATGTCGTGAGCCGGAGCTGCTGCACGATGAAGAAGGAGCAAGGGGTGACCTACGAGGAGCTTCTCGACCTTGAGGTCGGCTACGAGTACGAGTACATGAACCACGTTCCTCTCAAAACGTTAACCATGTATGGTCTACAAGGGTATGTATTCTCTATGCATCGACCGTTATTGCATTACTACATAGATAGATCCTAGGCACCGCTTTTGGGCGTTCCAACGTAGGAATTTTTTTGTTTTCTATTGCGCAACCCCTTCAGTTGGATGATGAGGCCTCCAAGGATACAACTCCAGCAACGAGGAAGCAGAAGGGCTCTGGGCCTGAAGCTGTTGCCGAGGGAAAGAAGACAAATAAGTCGGAGGTCGGAGCCTCCAAGAAATATACCGCCTCTCTAGAGGCATAAAAAGAGAAAAGAGCACCAACATTCCTTTGACCATGGTGACACCTACTATGTAAGAACTTTGTAACTCCAACTTTACTATTGTTCTAACTCATTCATGTACTTATACTTTTAAACTTGTATGTTCTACGAAGAGGAACGTTGCATTGAAATGCAGTTCCAGGGACATCAGGGAGTTCATATCAAAGCCATCCCAAACCACCGCCCCATCAACTCCTACTGTCAACGGGCCTATCGACCCAGGAGCATCTTACACCACTACCGCTGCTCCTAAAGTCTTGGACATGGAGACAAACTTCATTCCAAGCCAGGATCCTTCAATGCCGGGAAACATTGGAGTGACTCCTACGAGCACTCAAGGGACACAAGAGAGTGCTCCCACATTTGAATCAGCTGAAGCTTCGGCTAAGGATGCTAAACCAAGTGGTAGGGAGTTGGTGGTGATGGCGGTGGGGAACCCGGCAACCAGCGCAGCAGCAGGTTCACTGCTAACTCCTTCGTTGTCAGACCAAATGGTAGCAAGGGCCTCCTCAATACCTTTTGTTGGAGAACCATCCACCACAACTCATCCGACATTGAATGTTGAAGATCTATTCAAGCAGGTTGACCTCTTGGTTCACAATGTCAAAATCTTCCAAGATAATACTGTCGGAGCTGCCAATAACTTGAAGATAATTGCCATAGTTAGTCCTTGAAACTTTGTATTTTTTTAAAGATATATCCCACTGTAACCCCCGAGCGCTTAGGTGGAAAACTACAAGTTTTTGGCCTGAGTGCTCTTAGGGTAGCCTAGTTTTACTTCAAGATGTATCCTTTGAGTTTCTAGTTTGAATCAGAATATTCGGACTAGACACTATTAGAGTAGCTATGTAGATCAATTTGTTACGCTATAGCCCCCGGCATGTAGTAGGATAAATTGAATTATCCAACTATGTGCTCTAGAGAAACTAAACCGTGCATTTTGTATAGAATGAACATGCTTGGAGAGCTTCTGCTTCTGATAAGTTCAATAAAATGAAAAACTAAATGTCGGAGGAGAAGGGTAAGGTTTCCTTCCTAAAGGAATATATCGTCTAGAATAAAAGTCAGTCATCTTTCTGACATTTCAGTCTTTGTAACCTAAAAGCTATTTTTCCTCCTAAGTTTGATCACTTACTTTAATTTTTTTGACTTGCAGAGGCCGTCACCAAAGCCAAGGAGATTGTGGAGCAATCCAAACATATGAAGGAGCTTGACACTGAGAACAAGATTCTAAAGGAGGACCTAAAAAGCACCGTCAAGACGCATGAGGAAGCCTCAAGGCCATGCAGGAATCCTCCAACACAGCAATTGCAAAGCTCAACAAAGAGATTGAAATGCTTAAAGGGAGAAATGACGCTATCAAAGCACAAATTTCTTAAATCCTAGAAGCTTTCAAGAAACTTCAAAAGGAGCATGATATCTTAGCGGAGGCTTGCCAGCAGGCCAAGACAAGCGTGCTTGGTAATCATTTCTCTATATTTCCATCTAGTAAGTCGGCTAATTTTTTTTGTATCTATCAACTCATAGCTATCTTGATTTTCCTTTTGAATGTAGCCCCACCGTGTTTAACCAACATGGGAGCAGACATGTCGGATCTCAAGAGCCGCATGATCCTTGCCCGATACTTCATCAGAACCGTCATCACGCAAGTGAAGGTGATAGAAAAATGTTTTGATTTCACTATCAAGGTGGTGGACTCTGCTACCAAGTTCTCCAACATCCTTCGATGAGCTGCCAGGAAGATTGTTAGCTGGAATGGATCATGTGTCTGGGCAGGAGAAAGAATGGCACTGGCCTTGACCAAAGACCATTATGGCGACACTGACGTTGGCTTGATTACCTCCAGTATGCCTGCCACTAAACGAGGATGTAAAGAAGACTGATAGCTCCACCACATGGAACTCCCTTGCCGGCTAAGACAATTGAGTAGGCAAGTTGGTCAAGTCGTATGTGTTTATTCCTACTGAGACCCTGCTAGAAGACATCCCAGGACAATCAGATTCCTCCTTGGGCTTGTTGGATCGCGAAGATACTCCTTCTGCTAATAATGCGGCATCGAAGTCTCCTGCATCAGAGGCATATAAACTATTAAATGCGGAAAACCGTATGTATTAAGGTAGAAAACTTGAACGCAAGCATGCAACTGCTTAAACTATGTCCATCATCTATATATTTTTTAAGCAAGTGCTGGCTTATCCATTATTTTGGTTCTTATGCTTGACATTTTGTGATACGGAACACTCTTAGTATAAAACTGTTCCCTCAGGTGATGATGCCTAATAGAACCATGAAGAACCTATGGAACAAAATTGCCGACTTTGAGTGCCCAGAAGTCAATACTCTAGAATCCACATAAAAACATCATAAACCGTGTAGATCACAAAATTAAGCTAACGCCAAAAGGCAGAATTTTAACAAGTGCAAAACAAAACTTGCGAAAAAAGTTTATATGATCCAAAAATGAATAACTAAAGGAGGTAAAAGACTTGCAATATGAGTGAACCAAATGCTTTATTTCATTGATCATATAAGGTACATATTACATAAAGGAAATATGGTAAGTATAAAAAGGATGTAGCTAGGTTATATTCAATGGGTGATCTGTCTCTAGATAGTCATCATCGATGTCACGTCGCTTGCATTTTCGGCCCTTGCCTGGCCTATCTTTCAACTCGCAAATATCAACGAGGTAATAGGAACCATTGAGCAATGCCTCTCTTATGACAAATGCTCCTTCCCATGGCAGGGATATCTTGTGGGACTTCATCTGATTTAGGCAAAGCATTAGATCACTCTCTTTAAACGAGCAATGACAAACGCGACGACTATGGTAGCTATGTAGGTTCTACTGGTAGATGGCGGATCACTCGGTAGCCAGAACATGTTCTTCCTCGAGCGGGTTGATACATTGCAAATGTATCTATAATTTTTGATGTTCCAGCCTTTGTTTTATCCACTTTCTTGTGTTTTGTCCACACTCTAATGTACTTTTCATATGATTTCTTGGACTAACCTATTAACAAGAGCCACAGTGCCAGCTGCCTGTTTTCTGCTGTTTTTGGTTCTAGGAAAGTCAGAAAATGAATATTCTCGGAATTGGACGGGACAAAAGCCAAAGTGCCTATTTCACCCGAAGACTCCAGGAGCCAGAATACGAGATGGAGAAGAGCCAGGGGGTGGCCACACCACCTGGTGGCGCGGGCCATGCTAGGCCGCTCCAGGGGGTGGTGTGGGCCCCCCAGGCACTCCCTCGGTCTCCCTCTTCACCTATAAGAAGCCTCCTGACCTAAAAACTCCGGGGGGTTCAATGTTTTTACAAAAGGAGTTCCGCTCCGCCGCCACCACCAGATTCCACGAAACAGCACCAGAAACCCCGTTCTGGCACCCTGCCGAGACGAGGAATTGGAGGAGATCATCGCCATCATCATCACCATCGCTTCTACATCGACCATCCATGTTTCCCCCATCTATGAGTGAGTAATCCCCCGCTGTAGGCTATGGGGATGGTAGGGATTGGATGATATCGTTCATGTAATGGCATTAGATTGTTAGGGCATGGTGCCTAGTATCTTTTATTAGTGCTTTATGACTTTGTTGCGACTTGTTGTGCTTAATGCTTGTCACTAGGGCCCGAGTGCCATGATTTCAGATCTGAACATGTTATTGATTCATTATGATAGTATTGTTTTTGGTCTTATCTGCAAGTTGTATACACACGTTGTTGTCCGGAACCAATGGCCCCGAAGTGACAGAAATCGGGATAACCGGAGGGAATGGCTTTGATGTGAGGATCACATGTGTTCACGGAGTGTTAATGTTTTGCTCCGGTGCTCTATTAAAAGGAGCACCTTAATTTCCAGTAGTTCCCTTGAGGGCCCGCTGTAAACGGGCTGGCAGGACAAAAGATGTTGTTCAAGTTCTCATTGCGAGCACGTATGACTATATATGGAACACATGCCTAGGATTATCAAGTACTTGGATGCTTTATCTTATTTATCTACAATTGCCCTATGTTCTGATTGCTATGTGAATTGTCTTGTCCATGCAACGCCCTTCCATCCATCCCTATGCCTACCGCACTCGAATCCCACTGTTTACTGCTATTGTTACTGCTGTCTTTACTTTACTACTGCTGCTACTTTACTATTTCTACTACAAAACTATTGCTACTGATAAACTGCTGTGAGCAAGATTGTTTCCAGGTGCAGCTGAATTGAGAACTGAGTTGTTAAGGCTTATAAATATTCTTTGGCTCCCCTTGTGTCGAATCAATAAATTGTGTTTCACTTCCCTCGAAAATACTGCGATACACCCCCTATACTTGTGGGTCATCACGGGTCCATAGAGAGCTGTCGGGTTTCTTCAGCGTCATGTTTGTTGTAGGCGGCAAACCATGAGGAATCGTGGATAATGTTGGAAGGTAGGAATGCTTCAGCTCCATTTACCATGAAGAATGAGGTGTAGCCAGTAGATCTGTTGGGAATTCTTCATAAGCTCCACAGTACAGATGATAGTTCTTCCGCCCATGCTCCAACTGCTCTATGTAGTGGTGCCTCCAAGTGTTGTGACACCCCCAGGATTAGGGCTAGACAAATCCTAGACCTTTGTCTGACATAAGCCTAACCTAAATCTCGGAAGCATACAACGAAAGAATCGATAACATTACAGTGACCCCACGACTCAAAATTTATTACAGCAAGCTCATAACTGAGCAAAGAACCAAATTATTACAAGCAGAGGTCACTGACCACAAACGCCAAACAACGAAAGGCAAATTATGCTATTAAGTATAGCAAACTTAACAAATGTCCTAAGAGGCCTGAAGCATAATGATGACGTCCCAATCCATAGATTCTAGGCTGCCGATTCAGTGTCAATGTCGTACCAAACTTGTCTTTTGAGGAACACTTACTCTGCTACAAAAGTATCAACAAAGCAAGGGTGGGTATAGGGTGTACTATGCAAGACTTATGGCTAGTGGGGTTATTTTGCATAAAACCATCTTTGTTTATAAAACAAAGGGAAGAGAAGAAGCTCGTCTAATTAGAATATTTTAAAAGAGGATAAGAGAGCGACATCTCCAAAGAATTGATCACCATCTTGATATCCACCAAAGTAATCCTCATCTCACAACTAGGATCAACCCTTCGTACCCATGAAAAAGCATCCTTAAGCACACTTTACTTACTTGCCAATTTTTACGATTAGGTTATAGTTCTCTATAATCATCACGTCCGTTCCCAAGTCATCCATAACCATGGACACGGCTTTTCAAAAAGATTAATACCCTATAGGGGTCTACAACTTTACCCACACGTACCAACCGACTCTTAATGCGAGTACATTAGCCCTCTTCCTTGGAAGGCCGGTAGAGGGTGGTTGGCCATGATCTTTACCTTCCTTTCGCCGAGACCATGAGTCACGCCCTAAGGAGGGTTCCACCGTAACAGGTCAAATCCTGAAGCTGGTCCTTAAAGATGTGGGCGAGGTTGGTTTACTAGAGGAACCGCCTGAAGCAACCCTAGCCACGCTTACCTACCTGTATGAATGCACCTCCTTCACCGCCTTAGAGAACAACCAAAATTCATATGTCGAATGGAACACCCGAACTAGGTGACTCATGGAATATACTAGGCAAGTTAATCAGCGGAGGGGTTCCCAAGCCCCATGTGGCTGTACGCTCGTCTTGGTTCAAGAGGCTAGAACTCGGGTCCTAGTGGTGGCGAGCATGGGACTACAAAAACCACATCCCACCGTGGCCACCCATACAAGCCTTAGCATGCTTCACCTTTACCACTGATCTCATGTCATCTCGTTCTCCTATCATACTAGATTCTCTGCATTGGTACATCATCTGGATGAACCAGAACTGACAGCTAAGCATGGCTAAGCAAGACACAGATAACAGCTCTAGCAGTGCAGAGAATCCAAACCTAGTTATGCTAGGAGCAGTGGATCAGGTAATATAAGCTCAAACGGAATAGTGCAACCGATAGGATACTCTATCTATCGAGAAAAGACCATAGTAGAATCGTATGCACATGGAAAGAATGAAATACTTTGAAAGCATAGGATTATATCATGTGTGGGGCTATGCTTGCCTTTTCCTGTTGATACCCAACTATAGATCTTCAGGGTTCATCTGATTGACATTGTTCACCGTTGATCAAGTACTTCTCTTCGATGGTGTTAATCTCGGTCTTCAATCTTGGACTCGATCACGTTGCTCACATCAACTCCGAGGTCTACCGAGAAGAAGCAGAAACACTGGAAAGGAAAGCAACAATCAACACATGGCATCGATGCAATGCTCAAGCAAGGATGATGATATGCAAAGTTAAAGGTTATTGAAATTGAAGCCCTAGAACAGATCATCACCTTTAAATGGGGTCCCTGGGGTTTAAACCCTAGTATTTGAAAAGCCCATATGCATATGAGAGGGTTCAAGTGTTCTCCTAATTAAACATGTGATTAAAGTTGTTGAATAAAGCTTGATTTTGATGCTAAAGAGTAGATCTCATTTTTCTGAACATTTTGATATATTATGCATATTTTTATGACTTATAAATAATTATATATCAATTTTACAAGATTAAAACCTTTTCTGAAAATATTAAAACAAATTATAACCTTTACTGCATCCCGCCGACGTCATCAACAAAGACAGGTACTTTTGTTACCGCACCTAGTCCTACCCACACCAACTGACAGAAGGGCCCAATCCATGGTGGGTCCACTCGATGGACACACGGGAGCCATGTCAGACTCACCGGTGGGGCGCGGTAGACGGTGGCCATCGCCGGAAATCTCGGCAACGCCAGCACGCATAGCTTAGCCTACGAGCATGAGCACGAGCACGACGCAACGAGCAAGAAAGTAGCAGCGCTGCTAGCTTTAGGTCACCGGACTATCGCCAGCGAGCATGTACTGTGGCAGACGACGGCAGCTTGCGACGTGGGAGCGGGCTAGAGCGAGAGAAAGGGTTCAGTGGGTTGCTTGAGCACCGTGGTCTCACCAGCAACATGAAGGGACGGTCGGCGAGGCAGGGCGAGGTCGGGTGCTACCTGGATAAGTGGAGAACACGGCGGCCGGAGTAGGAATCTCGGTCGATTGCGCCGCCTCGGTCCTTTCCAACTTGCGCTGTTAGGGGCAATCAAACAAAGAGATAGTGGCGGTTCCGGTGGTGCTCTCAGCTGGGCAAGGGACGGCCGGAGGCAGCAGGGACGACGGCGACCTAGGAGGTTAGGGTTCGGGAGCTCTTCGGGGACAGAGAGAGAACTAGGGAAGAGAGAGGTCAAGGGTAAGAGGAACACAACGTGCTGGTTCTTATCCTCATTCCAGGCGGCGATGTCCATCTCGGCGCGATGGAGGCAGCGATGGCGAGCTGCTGTGCATCGATGATGATGAAGACGAAGGGAGAGAGGAGGGCCGAAGTGTTATGGGCCCCGGGTGGGCTAGATAGATCACGCCTGGGCTGGCTTCGGACGTGCGGGGTGCCAGGGAAGAGAAGAGGAAGTGGGCTGCAGCTTGGGCTGCTACTGGCTGCATTTTTTTATTTTCAAAACATTTTCTAAATATGTTTTCTCTTCCCATTTGAAAATTCATTTGAAATTGGTTTGTATAATTCAACACTACCAGAGACTTTATAAAATAATTAAAATAATGTAAGGCCCTTGTAATAGTTTGGTACTCACAACTTTTGTACTTCCTTTTTATTTCATGCATTTTTAAAATATGATGCTCACGAATGCACAATCAACCCTTGTTAATGATTTAGCTAAAACTGGGGTGTTACATCCCTATCCCCCTTAACAGAATCTCGTCCCGAGATTCCTAGGTAGGAAGATAGAAGGAAGAGGGTTACACTAAACTTCTACGGTCTTCTCGGAGAGGTTGATCTATGCCACCATTATTGAATGAATGAAGCGCTTCAATTTCTTCGAGGTAGCTGCACACACTAAAGAGGAGAGGGAAGGACACAGAACCACAAACAGAGTATCTCATGGTCAACTCATGGATAGATGTTTCATAACATCTCTGGAGCCAACGAGCATGGAATACGTCAAGGTAACGGAGGAAACAAAGGAGATGAGTTCAAGGTGTTAGATATATGGTCTTCATAAGGATTGAGACCATGGAACTTTAGAAGACTCTAAGCTTCTGAAAAGGAGAGCGTACAACGGAAAGAACATGACCACAGACTTCAAAAGATGAAACTCTACTGACGGCTTAAGTAGAGCTTCCAAGATACAGAGATACATATAATGATGTTGAACTACTTTTGATATAGAAGGATCACTCTTAGTTCAACAGAAGGTCTAGACAGAAGGGTTGTTTTGATGGAGAGGACTCATAAGAGTCACAAGGAACATGTAGCAAGAGAAACTTTTGATTATCCGAATCATAGTCGCTCTTCGAATATGTTAGAGGAACCTAAGGAAACTTTTTATTCATCCAGGTTTATCAAAATATTTTCCAAAGATCATGATACCACTTTACACCACTAGATGAATAAATAGGAAGATTCCCGATGACAGGAGGAAAAAGAAACTTCATTACCAGACTTCAGTTACTTGGCATAACAAGAGCTTGCCAATATAAAAGGGTCTGGAGGATTGACGGAGAGACATTTAGCATCACTTATTTAAATGTTATCCTTGATGTCCTAGAAATCGGTCATCAAGTAAAGTTTGGACTTCGGATACAAAGGAAAACATAAGCACACCTCCTACAATTAATCATATAGGAAGCCTCATGTAGAGTGGTTGTTATTGCTGATTCAAGAGAATATGATAATAGGTTTTCCGACTAATTGTGTCAACCATTACATCAATCTTGTCGAGTTTACAAACAGACCTATGTCAACTCCTTGAAGAACACAAACCATCATAGCTGCTTGAGATTCAACTCTAGTTAGATGGGATGATACTTCGGATTTAGCATGTACAAATAGAAAGCTTGTATCATTTACCACAAATGTAAAGTTACTAGATTCTCAAGGCATGGACTACAATGTCAAGCTCCAAATGAACGATCTAGGTTGCAAGACCCATGTATTAACAAGTTATCAAAAGATAATTGCACCTACATGAACTATTTGCAACAAAATACATATGAATCCTTGTTGGGAACATTTAGGAAAATACTTAAGTTTGTAGGACTTCTTATCTTCCATGACAAATCAGGTAGTGGCTTTGAGTGCTTAAAGAATCTTCTCGATATGGGAAGGTATCAACCTACCATATAAAGAATACTTCGCACATGCTTGAGTCACTTGAAATGATTCTTGAGACAACAAAGATAACTCTTCTCGAATCCACAACATCTTTTAACAATTGCACATGAATTGGAGAAGGATACTTCTAACAGCCAGAACACATGCTTCGAGATCACACGAATACGGTTCTCAAAAGTTTCCAATGTTAATGCCAAAGGTTCCATATGAATCTATTCTAGCGTGGAGAAGATAAGGATATTGTCAATGGGCTCAATTATCGAGATTCTCCAGTAGGATGAACTCATATGTTCTATGAATGAGGCAAAGTATTGGTCAGACCAAAGGACATGTGGATGTAGTCAGGTGAAACATCACGAGTAGCAACATCATCACGATAGTCCTTGAAACCAAGTTTGATTTGACGATAAACCAAATCAAATCAAAGGTAGGGGAGATAACATATCCACGAAGGAAACACTATCTTTCTTCAGCGCGAACAAAACTAGACATCCCTTTAATATGAACTAGATTGGATAGAACTTTCATCTTACAACTCTCCAAGTTGCTATTTAAGATGAACCATCCAGTTCAGGGGTATCCAACACGGATCCTTGGAGAAAAGAGTAGTTCAGAAAACTTGCTTGGTTAAGAACTTGACAAACACGGTCACGTGGCAACATGGAGATACTTCTAGAAAGACATCTAGAATATCACGGACCACCGATATGTCACAGAGTTTGAGAGGACACTTTCTTGGTAAGGCAAGAAGACATAGTCTCAGAGCTTCGGCACGATCCTAACTCTTTGACCGAGAAAAGCGTACCTGAGTAATGGACTTGGTAGCACATTCATCCTTTACTTAGTGATAGGATTAACCCATTATGTTAAGATGACGCAAATGTCCTTGTTAAGATTCAAAGCAATAATGATTGCTAAAAATCTCGGATGGCCACATTATTACGCACACGCATCATTTTCGAATGCGAAAGCTGACAGGAAGGGTGGGTAAATATGTGTAAAAGCATCACTTCATTAAGAGGGTCATGAGACTCAGCATGACCTCTTAGTATAGAAGAGTGTGATACTCTAAGATAGAACACATAGAAACTAATCAATGCCTCTTGATCTGCAGATTACAAAACTTTGACCTGGTCCTTGATATGACGAGGTACTAGAGTTTGTTTCTCCTGACATCCTGAAATGGTTTGTCTTGATGGACCACAAGAGTATCTTGCATCGAAAGACACCAATGCTCATTACTAATTCACTACCAACTGATAGACAAAGGCCAGAAAACAACAAGGGGAAAGGAATGTCAACACCCGGATTTTTAATCCCAGATGCCTGTTATGTCATACATCGCAATCCCAGGATTACCATTTTTGCGATACATAACAGATTGGATATCACAGTACCTCATCCATTACAAACCATAATAAGGTCTTACACGAATAAAGGATCTCATGATCCAGTCTTAATACAACAAGCAGCGGAATAAATAATAAGCGTAGCGGTGGGGTCCATCTTCAGTGGCATAGGCAATGTTGACGATGGAAGATAGTCCTAGTTATCATAACCGTCCAGCTGCCCTTAATCTTGGTAGTCTCCTAAATAGTCTGGCCATAGGAATAGCCAGGGACAAAAGCCATGAGTACTCCTTAAGTACTCGCAAACTATCACTAACAAGTAAGGTAGTTCTAGTGGGATTGCTAACTCTAAGTTTACTTGTAAAGTCAAGTTTGAAACCTAAGCTGAGTTCAGAAACAAAGAAAGATAAAATAAAGTTCTAGAATCACTTAAGTTGGGAAGATAATGTCATAGTCACAACCCTATTGTGGTTAAGTCAAGATTCATCATTCATTTCATAAGTCATTTTGAAAACATCTGACAACGAAACAGTATGGCCACTCCAACTATCCATAACCACAGACGCGGCTATTCGAATAGTTTGACACTCTGCAGAGGTGGTACACTTTCACCACAAGATTCGATACATATGTCAAGGATAATCCTAAATCATCATACTTGGTATGTAGATAATGAAACATAACCTTTCCTTTACACACCCTAGTATAAGCACCACTCCTATGAGTATGGCCTCCCAACCATGACCATCTGTCATCTTCGGCACTACATAGGTGGACAACATTGAGAGGTAGCCTCAGCTCAAACCTCTCCCGCGAGGGAACTAATACTAATGCATATAAACTTCTGGCTAAGCCTTAACCAATTCAGGTATTGTGGTTGTACGGTAAAAATTGGAATGGTATCGCATCCGAATCCAACCATCAGTTTTGTAAAAGGGCTAAGGCTCATGCCTCAACATTTTCACCATCATAAACCATTTGTGTTTCTCAACACATGTCAAAACATCTCAATAGAATGACTCATCATTCCAAGGTTTTCACAATTCATTTTCACCAAGTGTTCCCATCTAAAGTGACTCAAGTTTTAATTTAGCTCTAAGCTACTAAGTTAAGAGTGTTCACTAAGGTGGGATGCTAATCTCAATCTCATGCCATAGAATGACATCTAAGGTTATCTGGATAGGTCATGTTTTATACTTTTTATGCTACCTTCAAACAAGTAAGAGACGTTGGTAAAGTAAAGAAAGTAAAAGCTTGAAAATAAAACTTGGAGTAGGTATAAGTTCCAAGTGGTATAACCAAAGCATGCCTAATTCCTTTGCTTAGGTTATCTAGCTTGCAAGGGTTAGCTCACATTGTTAATGGTGGCTTGCTAGTATAATACTTACAAGTGTTAGCTTGCCTTGGTTGGTGAAGTGGTTGAAGTTTTCTTCCTCCTCCTCTTGATAGAACTCCTCCTCCTCGAAAGCTTGGTCGGTTCTATCCTCTTTAAATACATACGGGATACACAATCACCAAACAATGCTTAACTAGTCTACTTAGCATACTAGGGCACACATTTGATGATCTATTATCATCACAAGCATCACAAGGTTTAATGAACTAGTCTCATTCTTTTTACTTGAGAAAAGTAATTTCGACTCATTAAAAAATAACTAAGATTTAATATTCTCCAATTAAAATATGGGATCATATGGACACATGTCATCACCACATATTCTAACATATGGGAATGTGATTTAAAGGTTGGGTCACATTTTAATAAGTTTAAGTTTAATATTTAATGATTTAAAGTGACTAGAAATGCCTATATAGCATTATTTTGGTACTAGTCCAAAGTCACTACATGCAAACCTTAATATTATTACATATTCATATAGGTATGGTTAAATGTGATTTTTGAGAGTTGGAATCAACTCAAAAGCTATTATGGTTGATTTTATAAAAATGTTTGAATGTGCAAATGCTTCTGTCTTGTTGTTTTTACTAGGAGAGATCTCTAACTCTAAATGAATTAAATCCAACGGTCTTGGATAGATCTTTTCAGAAGCTTTCCAACAAAATTGGAATCACTCAATTTGGACTTGCACAACTCTTTGAATTGGTTTTTGAACTAAGGGACATAATTGAATTTAAACTTAAATAGAACAACCTATATTTGAATTAACTCGGTCGCGGGGAAAGTAATTGGGCTTGCCCAGTGGTGCTCAGCGGCGCAGAGGGCGGCTGACAGGTTGGTCCCGCTTGTCAGCGAGACTTAAAACCCGAAACTGTATCTACCGATCTGGCCCACACGATTAGAACGCAGATCAACGGCTCACAGTCCTTGTCGATGACGGACTCGTCGCCAGCGAGACCGAACCCTAAACGGACGGTGGGGGTCTACTGGGGAGGTACCAGGGCTCCAGCTAGTGCGGCAAGGTGGGTGATCGAACTAGACGGCGATGGCGGACTCATGTGAGGTAGCGGCAGGGGCTGTGGTGGACGGAACCGACATCAGCTTCTCCTCCTTTGCTGCGGCTGCCTCCGGTGAAATTCCAGCGGCCTGCTGCTCGAGCTTCTCCGGTGAGATGTGGGGAAGGACTAGGAGGGAGAGGGGAGTCGAATTATGTGGAGATTGAGGCTAGGGAAGGCCTCCTTATATAGGCTCAAGGAGGGGATCGAGGGGGCGACAGCGAGCTCGTCGGTGACGACGATACATGACACTATCGGCATGGGCGGCGTAGGCGGACGGTGGCTTGCCTCCTGGCGGTGCTCTACGGCTTAATGGCGATGCTAGGGGCGGTGGCATTTGGTCGGGAGCGTCGCGCGCTCTGGGAGATAGGGGCGGTGCTCGACGGCGATCACGGCGACTGTGGGTCGTGTGGCGATGCACGGCCGTGTCTGGTGGGTTGCTGGGGTCGAGGCGGAGCGGCGTGCGGGATTTGGTGCCGAGGCGCGGTCTGCTGCGTGCTGGCGGCGATCGCGCTCTGGCTGCGCGCAGTAGGGTGGCGCCTAACTTCTTGGAGCGGCGAAGAGGGGTTGGCGGTCTGCTGCTGCGTTGGCAAGCTTGGTTGGCGAGCATGTCCTCGTGGTGGCGTGGTACTACTGCTAGGGACAAGGGGGTGTGATTAAGCTTTGGTTAGATCTAGGAGGGACATAGGGAGTAAATTGAGGTCAAATGGGTGGCAAAACCCTGTAGAAACAGTGAGCTAGAATTAGAGTATGATTCAGGCATGCCAAGTGTTCGATCAAATGGCCGCAAGAGAATTTTTTTTTGAATTTTGGGCTGACTTTTGGTGGAGTGATGTATCTTATGCTTAAGATTCTAGGTGTGCTTGGGATTTTAAAATGGAGTTCATTTGAGTGGTTTTTGAATAAGTGTGATCTTGATACCTACACTAGATTCAATTTTCAAATGTCATTTAAATTTAGTGTTTGAAAGTTTTTGGGATGAAACAAAGTGGGCCTTGGTACATCACTAGTTGTACTAACAAGGGGTGCAAAGATCCACAATTGTTTCTGTTAAGATTTGATTTCTAGGAATAGCCAAAGTAGACTAGTTAGTTAAAATGGCACAAATGACCATTTGCTTATTTTATTCTTTTTTTGATTTGTTTTTCTTCGGGATTTGCTTGGGGATGATCTAGATGATGTTTAATTCACCTTAGAATCATTTTACAACCAATGGATCACTCAAACATGGCAATTCAAAACGACTCCTAATTTAAATGCACACACATATGAATGCTTAATGATTTTAAATGGAAAAGTTTTTGTTAACCCTGAATTGGGTAATTTGATCTTGATTAACCTTGGATTAAGTTTTGGGATGTTACAAGGAACATGCTCAGATGTAGGATCTCACCCTAATAAGGTAAAGATCCCTGTGATTGCAGTGCTAGTCCCTGGATTGAAATGCTAGCACCCATAGTTTAAGATGAAGTACACAGAAACAAAGGTCATTATTACATCTCATATCCAGGAATATAATAATTCTTACAACTCACATAGCCCAAGGCTAACATTATTCATGGTTCACGAGACATAGTATAATAATAGATTCTTTTGTCTTCATGCGCCACGGGCAAACATGTTGAGTGTAGACCTGTAACCCTGCTCATCGTCAAAGTATCCTTCAACATGATAAGTTACAGCCACAAATGGTCAATACAGTTGGAATTGTATTGGCCAGTGATACCATAGTTACTTAGTAAAATCCATCAACTACATGAATATATGGCTAAATATGGTTTTGGCTGACTTTGCTAAAAGCAAGGTTTTATCTTATAGTTTTTGAAGAGTAGGTTTTCCTTTTCAAAGCACTAAGGTACCATTGATAGACATCAATGAAGCTCTACCCTTGTTATCCCACAAGTTTTAACTTAGAGATATTTGGATGAGGAGATTTTTGAACTGCTTCAATGTCTTAACGCTCAGAAATTGTCCATGACCGGGGACATGGCTAAGTACTTAGTTTTTACCCTCTCGAGAGGTGGTGCACTTTCCCGACAAGACTCGACATGCATCGAGACGAGACTTTTCAGAAGCAATCCCTCAGACCACCATGGACATGTTCCATCCTATCATAACTACCACCCTCTGTCCATCTGGCTGAGTTCTCGCAACTTAGTCGGTCAAGGCAGAGCCCAAATGCCATGTGGCTGCACTAGAAGCTTCGTGACAAGAACGTCTCCAATCTCTTTGTTCCTGGGTGGCCGTCCACAAGTGCAATACACCAGGGTAAACCATGGACATGGGTCCTGAGTAACCACTCAACATAATCCATACAAGTCCCATTTCCACCTAGGTGTTTCATTAACATTAGTTGTTTTTCTTAGTCAAAGAGATATATACTTCCATACTATCTTAATATGAATTTCCAACCATGAATTCTAAATAGCATGGCTAATCACTCTAGCATACAATGTCTCCTAACTAGGAAAATACTACCAAGATATGTTCTATAGGATAGCCATATCATAGTAACATATAAAAACTAGCATGCAAAGATCTACTAAAATAGCACTAGTGCAATAGTGAAAATAATAGGACATATGATGAATTATCACTTGGCTTGGTAGCTAGGGGAGTAGGTACAATCCTCAAAGCAACAAACTTCACAATCCACACAATCTACACAAAATAAATCCAACAACAATAATACAATCAATATAGGCACAACAAAAATATGAATGTATGCAAAATGCAATGAGATGAACAAAACTCTATAACCTTCAGAGTCTACAGTACAGAGGACAAAATACTCCATCTAAAAGCATAAGGATTACTCAAAAACAATTTATGAAGTAATTTTTATGGGCAAAATACTCCTAAAAAGGTTCTGCCCAAAAATCTAATTCTTTAGAAGCTAAAGGGTGAAATAAGGCCTCTATAGTGAATTTCTCAATTTTCTGAATCCATGGACGCTAAATTTGTATTTTTCTGATTTGTGGATCAAAAGTTATTGAATTTCTAAGTTAAACATGTTTTCTGCCTATTTTCTAATTTTAACAGACGCATTAACTGACGTGGGGTGTTCCTATTGGCCCATCCGGTTCAGTTGGATCGATCAACGTGGGCCGTTGGATTTAAGTGACATCGAGCGTATCAGATTGATCGATACCGCTTCGTTTAAGTGATCTATCCTAGCCCTAGGATCTAGATCCGGCGGATCTTAGCACCTGGCCAAGAACTGGCGGTGCTGGTCTACTACGCGTGGCGGCGGCGCATCGGGTGCATGGTGCTCCGGTGGTTATAGAGGGGTAGGTGGACCGTGGACTATTATCGGAGGTTGTGGCGGTCGAGGTGGTCTCGATGATGGTCGAGGTTGAGGAAGGGGCGCTCTGGTTCATCCTGGATTCCTCGCCGGAGTTCTTGCCAAAACTGTCGATGCTTGCGGTTGACGGTGGCATCATCCTGGAGCTCGAGCATGCAAAACAAAGGGTCAGTGAGGTGCGCCAGGTCTAGTACAAGCTGGCGGTGGCCAAAATAGGGCGGCGGGAACCTGTGTCTCACCGGATTTCATCGGTGAACGGCAACGGCAGAAGAAGCTCCGGTGGTGACCGTGGCGACGACCTAGGGCATGATAAATTGGATGGACGGGGTTGACAGATGCGCCAGAGGATGGGAAAGCTAATAGGACAGAGAAAGGGGCGCGGGGTAGTCAGTTCTCATCGGAATCGTCGCCGAAGCTATCGGTGGCCGCGGTGGTTCGAGCTCAAAATCGGAGAGCGCGGGGGCTCTCTGGTGGTGTCTGAGGGGGAAACAGAGAGGAGTGAGGGGGTTTAAGAGGCTGGGGTCGTAGTGGAGAATTACTCCCGCAAACGTTCGAAATTAATCGAATTTGATCGACTAGAAATAGCCGGGAGTGGAACGAGCTCCTCTGTCGTTTGGTTGAAGACAATGAGGTGGCGGTGACGGGGTAGTGGGTCGAGGTGTCAGCGAGAGGGGCGCGCAGGGGGTCAGTGAGAAAAGAAAGAAGCGGGGGAGAAGGGGGAGCCGGGTGAGCTTAGTGGGCTGGGGGTTTGGGCCGAGCAGGCCGGCTATCCTGCTGCTATTTTTTCCTTTTGCTTTTTCTTTTTACAAAGGTTTGAATAAGCAAAAGAGTTTCAAATTAACTCAAATTTTCACCAAAATTTTGGGGGATAAAACTAAATGAAATGCAACACATGCCATGCTGATATGAGTGCAATGATGATGTTTTCAAAAAGAATTTTTTTGGGATGTTCCATCAGAATAGAATCCCGAGATGTGGATGCATATATTATCAATCTTCCAAAGACTGATGTAGGGAAGGTAGGTGTGGCAGAGACACAAATATAGAAGTGAGACTCTTGAGGAGTCCCCATGTCATGATCTATTTGGTTCCATTTAAAGAACAGCTGCCAAAGCATGTGGTAGGGGAAGTCCTTAATTGTCATAGTTCAACCACGACAAATACCACAAGTTTGAAGGATAGAATAGAAGGTACTAGCCTTGAGGTAATGCGTAAACATTACCAATGGAGATCAACAAAATGGATCTTGGGTTAAAGGTTAGCTTCATCCTCAAGATTCACAACAATAGAATCAAGCACAATCAGGGATCTTCGGTTCAAGGCCAAGGGTTAAAATCCAAGAAAGAAGTAACTGCTACTTGAGTGACACAACATACACTACAAGGTAAAAATCGCGAGGTAGCTTCCAAAAGAAGAAAGAAGTTCTGAAGTACCCAAACAAATGAAAAGGAGGCACAAGAGGCGAAAGGAAACCTTGAAGCCTAGAACAGAACATTATGGATCGTACAATATAATACTGTAGGCCCATAAGACAAAGATATCATGATATAAAGGAATCTCTCAACTGAAGAAGAGTAAAGGGAAACAAGGAACACACACACAACTGACTTTGGAGAACTCAACACTAGGTCAACTGGTTAAGAAACGACATGCTTGAAAGGCACCTAAGCTTTGAAAGACAAGACGAGATAGTAATTTTTTTTTCAAAGTCAACACAAGATAAGATGACCTAGAGTTAGAGTGAAACTGGATAAGGAGAAAAAGAAGCATACTAGAGTTTTCGCACATACTTGTCAACTTTCAAATAGTTTTCACAAACACTAGACTTAACATCGACCAGTGGAAAGGTTTTCCTAGAGTTGGTACTGCTCTGATACCAAGAACTATGACACCCCCAAGATTAGGGCTAGACAAATCCCAGACCTCTATCTGACATAAGCCTAACCTAAATCTCGGAAGCATACAAAGAAAGAATCGGTAACATTATAGTGACCCTATGACTTAAAATTTATTACAGCAAGCTCATAACTGAGCAAAGAACCAAATTATTACAAGCAGATGTCATTGACCACAAATGTCAAACAACGGAAGGAAAATTATGCTATTAAGTATAGCAAACTTACCAAATGGCCTAAGAGGCCAGAAGAATAACGATGATGTCCCAATCCATAAATTCTAGGTTGCCGACCGGGGAACCCAAGCTACTCGTCAGTGTCAATGTCGTACCAAACTTGTCTTCTGAGGAACACTTACTCTGCTACAAAAGTATCAACAAAGAAAGGGTGTGTATAGGGTGTACTACGCAAGACTTATGGCTGGTGGGATTATTTTGCATAAAGCCATCTTTGTTTAAAAAACAAGGGGAAGAGAAGAAGCTCATCATCAGAATATTTTAGAAGGGGATAAGAGGGCGACATCTCCGAAGAATAGATCATCATCTTGATATCCACCAAAGTAATCCTCATCTCACAACTAGGATCACCCCCTCGTACCCATGAGAAGGTATCCTTAAGCACACTTTACTTACTTGCCAAGTTTTACGATTAGGTTATAGTTCTCTATGATCATCATGTCCGTTCCCAAGTCGTCCATAACCGTGGACACGACTTTTCGAAAAGATTAATACCCTGCAGGGGTGTACAACTTTACCCACACGTACCAACCGACTCTTAATGCCAGTACATTAGCCCTCTTCCTTGGAAGGCCGGCAGAGGGTGGTTGGCCATGACCTTTACCTTGCTTTCGCCGAGACCATGAGTCACGCCCTAAGGAGGGTTCCGCCGTAATGGGACAAATCCCAAAGCCGGTCCCTAGAGATGTGGGCGAGGTTGGTTTACCAGAGGAACCGCCTCAAGCAACCCCGGCTACGCTTACCTACCTGTATGAATGCACCTCCTTCATCGCCTTAGAGAACAACCATAATGCATATGTCGAATGGAACGCCCGAACTAGGTGACTCATGGAAGCTACTAGGAAAGTTAATCAGCGAAGGGGTTCCCAAGCCCCATGTGGCTATACGCTCGTCTTGGTTCAAGAGGCTAGAACTCGGGGACTAGTGGTGGCGAGCATGGGACTACAAAAACCACATCCCACCGTATCCCCCCATAAAAGCCTTAGCATGTTTAACCTTTAACACTGATCTCATCTCATCTCGTTCTCCTGTCATACTAGATTCTCTACATTGGTACATCATCTGGATGAACCAGAAATGTCAGCTAAGCATGGCTAAGCAAGACACAGATAGCAGCTATAGAAGTGCAGACAATCCAAACCTAGTTATGCTAGGAGTAGTGGATCAGGTAATATAAGCTCAAAGGGAATAGTGCAACCAATATGATACTCTATCTATTGATAAAATACCACAGTAGAATCGTATGCACATGGCAAGAATGAAATACTTTGAAAGCATTGGATTATATCATGTGTGGGGCTATGCTTGCCTTTGCCAGTTGATACCCAACTATAGATCTCCAGGGTTCATCTGATTGACATTGTTCACCGTTGATCAAGTACTTCTCTTCGATGGTGTTAATCTCGGTCTTCAATCTTGGACTCGATCTCATTTCTCACATCGACTCCTAGATCTACCGAGAAGAAGTTGAAACACCGGAAAGGAAAGAAACAATCAACACATGGCATCGATGCAATGCTCAAGAAAAGATGATGATATGGCAAGTTAAAGGTTATTGAAATTGAAGCCCTAGACAAGATCATCACTTTTAAATGAGGTCCCTAGGGTTTAAACCCTAGTATTTGAAAAGCCCCATATGCATATGAGAGGGTTCAAGTGTTGTCCTAATGAATCATATGATTAAAGTTGTTGAATAATGCATGATTTTGATGCTAAAGTGTAGATCTCATTTTTCTGAACATTTTGATACATTATGCATATTTTTATGACCTATAAATAATTATATATCATTTTTATAAGATTAAAACCTTTTCTAAAATTATCAAAACAAATTATAACCTTTACTGCATCACGCTGACATCATCAACACGCCAGGTACTTTTGTTACCGCACCTAGTCCTACCCACACCAACTGACAGAAAGGCCCAATCCATGGTGGGTCCACTCGATGGCCACACGGGAGCCACGTCGGACTCGCCGACGAGGCGTGGCAGATGGTGGCTGTCGCCGGTGATCTGGGCCACGCTAGCACGCGCAACGTAGCCTACTAGCACGAGCGCGATGCAGCGAGCAATAAAGTAGCGACGCCGCTAGCTTTAGGTCACCAGACTATCGCCATCGAGCATGTACTACGGCGAACTGCGACGGCGTACGACGCGGGAGCGGGCTAGAGAGATAGAGAGAGGGTTCAAAGGGGTGCTTGAGCAACATGGTCTGACCAGAAAGACGAAGGGACGGTCGACGAGGCAGGGCAAGGTCGGGTCCTGCCAGAATAAGTGGAGGACGTGGCCGCCGGAGTTGGGGAGAGAGGGGTTGATTGCGCCTCCTCGGTCCTCTCCAACTTGCACGGTTAGGGGAAATCGAACAAGGAGATAGTGGTGATTCTGGTGGTGCTCTTAGCTGAGCAAGGGATGGCCGGCGGCAGCAGGGATGACGTCGACCTGGGAGGTTAGGGTTCGGGAGCTCTTCGGGGACATAGAGAGAGCACTGGGGAATAGAGAGGTCGAGGATAATAGGAACAGAGTGTGCTGGTTGTTATCCTTGTTCCAAGCGGCGGCGTTCATCTCGGCGTGATGACGACCATCGGGCGACGGAGGCAGCGACAACGAGCTGTTGTGCATCGTCGATGATGAAGACGAAGGGAGAGAGGAGGGCCGAAGCGTTATGGGCCCCTGGTGGGATAGCTGGGCCATGCTTGGGCTGGCTTCGGACGCGCGGGGCGGCATGAAGAGAAGAGGAAGTGGGCTGCGGCCTAGGCTGCTGCTGGCTGCATTTTTTCTTTGCAAAACATTTTCTAAATCTATTTTCTCTTCCCCATTTGTAAATTCACTTGAAATCAGTTTGTATAATTCAACACTACCAGAGACTTTGTAAAATAATTAAAACAATGTAAGGCCCTTGTAATAGTTTGTCTTCACAACTTTTGTACTTTTCAAAATTCAAAACCATTTTGAAATTGATTTGAGAGAGAGGGGAAATATGGTTTAGGGTTTTACTTCCTTTTTATTTGATGCATTTTTAAAATATGATGCTCATGAATGCACAATCAACCCTAGTTAATGATTTAGCTAAAATTGGGGTGTTACACTTGATTCCCTGCGAAATCATTCCATTGGCCCTTTTCATTTGACCATTAGATTGTTGATGTGCCACATATGCTAAGTCAAGTCGGATGCCTTTATCGTGACAATAAGCCTCAACTTCTCCGAGCAATAAGTTGCTTCCATTTTCCGTGATGATGCTATGTGGGAAACCAAATCTCACTACTAGATCCTGGAAAAACTTAAGGGTGGTTTCCCCATTGATCTTTCTAATGGGTTCAGCTTCAATCTATTTTGTGAACTTATACACTACTACTAGTAGATAGGTAATGCCACAGGGTGCCGTCTTCAAGGGTCCAACCATGCCAAGCCCCTAGACTGCAAATGGCCATGTAATTGGTATGATCGCAATTCTTGTGCTAGAACATGTGGCTTCCTCGCATAGTACTAACATTCCAGACATGTCTCAACAATCTTGTAGGCATCTGCCTTGGTCGTGAGCTTGTAGAATCCTTGCCGAAAGGCTTTGGAGACCAATGATCTAGGAGCAACGTGATGCTCGCAAGCAACAAGATCTCTCTAAGGATCTCAATTCCTTGCTGCTGAGATACACACCATAGGAATATACATGTGGTTCTTCTTTTATATAGCTGACTGTCAATCACAATGTAGGCCTTTGCTCTGCATACTATCTGCTGTCTTTCAACTTTGTCTGTTGGCAGAGTTCCATCTTTAAGGTGATCCATGATCGGTTTTGTCCATGCCAGAGCGATCACTACAACTATGTTGACAAATGAATCAACTCTATCCGGATTTTCTGGGTCTGCTCCCTTCATGGATGGTACCTGGAGGTGCTCTAGGAATACGCTAGGAGGAACCGGTTTACACGCTGATCCAAGATTTGATAGCAGATTTGTCGCTTCATTGTCCTCCCTCTTGACATACTTGACTTCATAGCCATCAAGCCCTTGGCTATCTCGTCCACTTCGTCTCAATATGCCGCGGTCATAGGGTTCCGCGTATTCCAGGTTCCAGCCACCTGCTGGGCAACTAAGTCGGAATCTCCACAACAAACTATGCGCTTGATGCCAATATTCTTGGCTACGCGAAGTCCGTGAATAAGAGCCACATACACTACCATATTGTTAGTTGTGTTGAAGTGAATCTACAAGACATACTGGAGGCTCTCTCCCATTTTTGATTATAGTAATACACCAGCCCTCGAGCCATTGATCATCTTGGATCCATCAAAGTGCATGACCCAAAACTCTGGCTCTAGCACACGAGTGTCAGCTGGGATTTCCATCCAATCTGCGATAAAATCCACTAAGTCTTTAGATTTGATAGCATCTCGCTTCTTGTAGGTTATTTCGAAGCCGACAATCTCAATGCCCCACTTCGCCACCCGTCCTGTTGTGTTGCTGTTGTTGATGATGCTGGATAGTGGAGGTTTGCTTAGTACTATGATAGGGTGCTCCTAGAAGTAATGCCTCAACTTTCATGAAGCAAGGAATACTCCATAAGCTAGTTTATGGTAGTGTGTGTAGCGCTACTTAGATTCGGTCAGGACCTCGCTTACATAATAAATTGGTTGATGGACGCCATGCTCATGCCTTGGCTCCTTCCGCTCCACCATGACGAAGATGTTCATAACCCAGTTGGTTGCCGCCATGTTGATTAACATAGGCTCCCTTGATTCCGGTGCTTCTAGTATTGGTGTAGAGGAGAGTATTATCTTCAACTCTTTAATATCATATGCCTTGTCCATCCATACAAATTTTCCCGCCTTCCTGAGAATCTTGTACATCAACATGGCCTTCTCTCCAAGACAGCAGATGTACTGGCATACGGCTGCGAAGCAGCCCATGAGCCGTTGGATGTCCTTCAAGCATGCCGGACATTTGAGGTTGAGGATTGCCTTGATCTTCTCCGGGTTCACCACAATTTTGCAATGCGAAACAATGAAACCTAATAATTTTTCCGGTAGGGACCCCAAAGACACACTTCGCAGGGTTAAGCATCATGTCATATTACCTGAGGTCATCGAAGGTTTCCCTTAAATCAGCGATGAACTCGTTCGATTTCTTTGCCACCACCGCAATTTTGTCGACATAAGGGTGTATGTTGTGACCAATTTGGCCATGTATGTAGAACTGCATTGTCCTCTAGTATGTAGGACCAGCGTCTTTCATCCCAAAGGGAATCATAACATAGCAGTACGTACTGTAAGGTGTGATGAACAAAGTGGCCAGTTGGTCCGACTCACGGATCTTAATTTTGTGGTATCGAGAGTATGCATCTAAGAAACACAAACGTCCGATCCAGCCGTCGAGTAAATTACTTGGTCAATGCGAGGCAAAGCAAATAGATCCTTTGGGCACACTTTGTTCATGCCGATCTAATCAACACATGTTCTTAAAACTTGGTCTCTTTCTTAGGTACAAGCACGGGATTTTCCACCCAATCGATGTGGATCACTTCCCGGATGAAATTATCCTAGCTAGCTCCTTGCCAATGCCGCGTCGCTTTTCGTCACCAAAGCATCGTAGTGGTTGCTTCACCGGTTTTGCTTTAGGATTGATATTTAAGTTGTGCTCGGCAAGTTCCCTAGGAACACCTTTCATGTCGGCAGGTTTCTTGGCAAATATGTCTTTATTCTCATAGAGGAACTCGACGAGCATACTTTCCTATTTGGGATCTAGTGATGTGCTAATGGTTGTGTTCTTGGAAGAATCTCGTTCACCAAGTTGCACCAGCTGGTCTTGATGGCTGCCTTGAATGCGTATTTGGAATCGGATATCAGTTTCTTTGAATCCGGCATCTCTTAGGCATCAACCTGGCTCTAGATCTCCTTGAACTTTTCACCCTAGAGTACTGCTTCAGCATAGGATGCTTCTCCTAGTTCGCACTCCCTTGCCTTCTAGAATCTTTTGACAACAGTCACTAGTAAAAATGCGTTACTTAGAGACAATGATTATCCATAGGCCTGAGCTGGTTTCTCCTTCCGACTCAAGCGCATAACATCTAAGAGCCCAACACATGAGCCGGTTTTGTTTTGTGGCTCTAAGATACACGACCTCAGACGGTGCAAAAGGGGAAACTCCTCTAACATGTACGAGCTGGAGACGGCTAGTAGTCCTGACCGCTTGCAAGAACTACTCACCCTCAGACAGCCTAAAGTAGGAACCGTTTGCAATTGTCACACGCGTAGAGTCATATTCAAATAAAGACTATTGCCAGAACTAGAACGCCTCAAACCTTCTAGTTTAAGTGACCGTGTCCAGTGTGTATAAAAAAATTAAATAGTACACAACATATGCTAATTCAAACTCAGTCATACCTAAGATGACACATAATCATGATTGAACAGCCAGATAGACAGATTAACTTAGGTACTTTAGTAGCCTGTCAAAAGAAGACCATTATATTAACAATTAACATTAGCTAGATAGTTGGGAAAATCCATAATTTTTTATCCATTACTTTATGACATTACATAGAAAGTGGAGTCCATACATCAAACAAGCATAATTAGTACTCTCTAACAACCATCACTGCAATTATAATGGGCCGCCTCATGGAAGTTGCTGAATCAGAATATACACCTCTCCGTTATCTATTTCATGAAAGCAAAAAAGGATAAGCTATCCTTGTTTAAGTTGAAGCTTCTCACAACTTGTCCCATCGAGTAATCAAGATTGCATTTCACCCAACTCCCATCTTCATCATCACCAGCTTTGGCTCCTTGCTGTTTATTTGCCAAACATGGACATCAAATGGTTCATCAAGGTGATCCTTTAGGTATTTTCTTGTGAACTCAGCTCCAAATGTTTGTGCAAGTACAAAGAATTAAAGAATTAGCATGCTTTTGATTACTAGAAGTATTTAAATATCACAGGGTAGCTTGTAGCTTGTTGATGACATGTTCAAGAATATATCATCTTACCAGCTTGCACATCTTTTCCATGACAGATGAATAAGGCAACCCGTAGACGTAGTACTTGATTTTTGGTGGAAATTCGAGTTCACACCAGTCTAAGAGGAAGTCTACATGAACTTGTTTTAGGTACATGTAGTTTCCAAAAAGGCACTTCTTATCAAAATCAATGTTCCTCTTGTGTTGAGGCCCTGATTTGCAACAACACATACAAATTTCAATGCGGTGGAATATTACTGTCTACCGTCTAAACACATACAAATTTAAAACATATGACTGGAATTTTGATGTTCTTTGATACCTCTAAACTCAAGCCTCTTAGTGGGCTCTTCTGATGACTGGAATTCAAAACTGCCAGAGCTAATGGCAAAACTATCATCGCTACAGAGAATTTTGTAACATCACTAAAAGTTCCCACCTGTTAGATAGATACATATATTGAGCATCTTAGTACAATAAAATATAAGACTAAATTACACTGAAAATAGAAACATAGTTCTTGTTATCGTACATTAATAAAAACCATACACATCCAAGGAATTTGAAATTCATCGAATAAACAAGATACAAGCAGACTAATGAAGTGACAATTAAATGTACATTTCTAGAAGGGGCAGCGAACAATGAGAAATCAATAAAGATTTGAAGAGTTTGAGATGTATAGAAGGGGAAAAGAGGTGGGATAGATAGAGGTAGGCTGGGAAGGCTCTCCCTACGCCACCGTCAGGTCTCTATAGCTCGGAAACCCTGAACCCTAAATTCGAGAAGCAAAATGGCAAATTCTAGCAGAAGCCTTAGCAGGTATTTCGTCAGCTTCACCAGCAGCAACATTAGCAAGTATTTCGTCAACTTCACCAGGAGCAGCAGTAGCTAGTTCTTCGTCAGCTCCACCACCAGTAGCAGTAGCAACATCAGGAGCCAGGGATGCATGGGCAATTACAGGTTCAACAGCTCCAGGGGCTCTGACAAAGAAAGGATAGTTGATCCCAAGAAACACAGATTGTCCCTTTAGCTTGTCGACTCTTCTCCAGACTTGCTCTATTTGTTTCGTTGGATGGGCATGCGGACCTCGAGAAAACGTGACAACGCATCGATGGGTATGAAGAAAGTGGTGTCCCCATATGTTCTATTGTATCACCAACGCTATTTAGTGCTCCCCTGATATGAATCCACATGAGTTCAACATCCTATTTCATGTCACCTCTAAGAGGTGCCAGGAACCAGCGCCGTGTCCCATGTTTAGCATCTCCTACTGCATCTTCGATCACCAGAGCTGGAATGATAAACGGGGCTGCGTGGGCACCTGCGTGTCAATTACAGTTAGTAAGCAGAATTTTGAATGGGATTTTACATGCTATATGACACCATGACTGACCCGAGATGAATGGCCCCCAAACACGCATGTCGCCGCTAGGTTCAGTGACCGCATAAATGCGTTGCGGTTTGTTGGAATGGTAGCTGGAGGTGAAGATGGTGTCGACATACTTCTCCGGCCACAGGAAGTCATCACGCAATACTATCCATTCCTTGTCTTCTGGGCATCTAATGAATGTGATTTTCTTGTCGAACACCGCTAAGAGGATGTACTCCCAGGTCTTCCACACCTCCCGCAGTCTATGGGGGAGCTATACCTTTAGGAGCTCAAGTTCTGCCATGTTGAACCTGTAAGCGAATTCGAAAATGGGCGGTGGCCACCCATTGTTGAATGCAGTAATGCCGACACCCTCCAAAGATGGCAATGTAAATCTCAACAATCTGTAGCCATTTTTTAGTGTCCAAGTACTCCCATCCTGGGATAAAAGGACCAGCCACTCGTCGTTGCCACCCACCTAGTTTTGGTCATCTCCCATTTCCGTCTCTTCTTCTTCCTTGATATTCACCACTACTGATTCCGACCACTTATCTACCAGCATCATTTTCGCATGAATATTATGCAGAGTTTGTTGTCAGTTGGTACAATCACCTACATGGATTCCATTGCAAATACAATTTGACAACTAGACCTTCAGATTAAAGTACCCAAAATATCGCCTAAATACAAGTGTCTCCTCATATATCGCCTAAATTGTGCCTGTATCACTACGAAGATACCCAATATATGGAGTAGGAGCAGGGTTCCCCTAGAACAAACTCCTAACAATGATTATAAATAGCTCGGGGCATAACAGCCTTAAATCGTCTAATCTGTTTATTTTTATTTTAGGAAACAGAATATCACCTAGCAGGCATTCCATTGCAAATCGAAATTGACAAATCGTCTATCACCTAAATTAAGACTGTGCAACTACAAAAATACCAGAATATCAGGTACGAGCAGAGCTTCTGCTATACAGAATAGTCTTAAATGGTTCAATTTGTTCAAATAGCGCGTGCACACAACACGTTCGATGAAAGGAACATAGGATTCTGATGAGAGTTCAACACATGAATCAACCATGTGACTGAACCAATAAGCAAGATACTAGAACTTACGTGGCCATCGTAGTCGTTTGGCCATTTGCTGGTATCGGGGTAAAGAAGGCCTGTCGTGCCGAATGTTTTTTTGTCCATGTCCCGCATCGTGATGCGGTATCCAGGCATGCAGTGAGCAAGGCGGCCGGCAGAGATGATGTCCAACCCCGTGGCGATCCTGTGCACATTCGTGGCGCTGAGGTTCGGCCATCCCCAATCCTTGCGGTGGCGGTGGCCCTGTCCATCCGCGTCGTTGTCTCCTGCGTTTCGCTTTAGCCTGATGCTACGCAAGCTCTACCCATAGCAGGAAACGGAGTCTGGAATCCAGTAGATTAATGGAGGTGTTGTGATAAGGAGGCGGATGGATTCGAGATGGGATGAAATCAGGGATGGGGGAAGTTGTTCGAGTAGGGAGTGACCCAGTGAGGAACCGCCGCCACCGCCGTTCTTGTTCACGTGGAAGACAAGGAAGGAGGGGCGTAATTATTGAGGGCATGCACCGGAACCGTCTAGAGGAAGTGAAAAAATAAATCATAAGAGAGAAAAATGTGTGGCCCGCCTGTCTGTGAGTGAAGGTCAGCACATGCAAACATGACTATGTTTGACTTGGATGGTGCATGGCAGACCTTGATTCCACTGCATGCTAGTGGCACAGAACAAATTTTGGGCAGCGCTAGCGCTGACGTGTAAAACCGCCGTTTTTATCCACCTTCACCCTACTACAAACGATCGTGCACCATTCCAGATATTAGTAAGGGCGGTTCCAATCTTGTAGTAAGAAGTTTTACTTCTCTGTCTCATTTTCTCCTCCATGGCCTCGTCATCTTTCTCCTCCATGGCCTCATCCATTTCCTCCGCCATGGCATCACCCTGTTCCTCCGTATCATTTCCGTATTGCCTGTAGTCATGGACTTGTTGGATGTCCGAAATGACGGTAGGCAACGGACTGTGTACTTTGACATAGAAGTACATGGCAGGAAGAAGATCCATGTCGTCTACACCACCAACCCTTGGACGGTGAGGAACACTCTGAATAATTACATGAGTTGGTTGCGGTTCGAAGAAAACATGTTTGTAGGTCTCGACCTCGAGTACAACCGCGATCACCGTAGGATCATCGTGGTGCAACTCTCCATGAAGGGGCACGTCCTTGTATACCAGCCTTTTTGCGAGACGGGGGGCTAACGGGAACATGTAGACTTTACTGTCTTTTTGTTCTTCAACCGTATGTTTGCAAAAGTTATTGCTATATTATTTGTCTGAATTTATTTTCATGCAGGTGGGGCGAAAGGATTAGGTCGCTGTTTCATGACCTTTTCGTGAACCAGCAGATAACATTTACTAGTGTTGACATCACAAATGATACTAAACTTCTTGAAAGCCCGACTGTCAACATTAAAATCCCAAAGGAGTGCAGAGTAGATATCCAGAAAATTTACTGGATCCCAGGGACGAAGGGCGGCAGGACCGGGATGGCCGATCTTGCCGCCGAACTCATCGACCCGTGGTACGCTGACATGAAGGGAAAATTGCCGAGATGTTGGTGGAGGCGTTTAGGGCACGATTACTGGGAGGATAAGCTGCTTTATGAACCTAATCTTAAGTATGCTGCAATTGACGGGTATGTTAGCCACGAGCTGTACCGCTAGATTGTAAATTTTAATTCCAGGGGTCGCACCATTGAACCACCACCAAGGCAAGTTGTTTGCCCCAAATGCCGGAGTGTAGATGAATCTACAAGCCAGGGCAAGCGACCAAAGGCATCCTGGGATCGGTTGCCTTCTCCAACAGGCTGGGATGTAGACTTTGAGTGCATGATTGTTGTGTTTGTATGTGCCCTGTTATGTTTATGAAAACATGTTATTTCAGAAGTACACTATGTGAGCAATTACGAACTGCTATGTATTACCTTTGTCGAACTATAATATGGGTTTGGTTATGACTGTATCCTTTGCTATAATCTGGGTTTGGTTTTGACTTATGACTGTATCCCACCTTATGCATGTCAGTCCTAGATTCTGCCGCATGCAAATGGCACAGACATAATTTGTAAGTATAAATGTTGAGCCTACAAAAGGGGGAAACGTAATTCATATAGGTTAACTACCTAATAGCATAGGGATCATACGAGATCGGTTCTTACATACAGAATGCTTAGAAAATACATGCAAGAGAAAATACAGGCGAGATAAAGCTAAGAACGGAATGCGAAACTAGTAGTGGTAAATAGCACACTCACCCACCCGCTAGATCCTGTTGAGCATCTCATAGCAGACATACGCCTCCCTAGCCGCGTACTTGATCGCATCGTAATTTAGGTGCCTCCACTCCCATTGCTCGTGCATGTGCTTCGGGAATCCGACTTTCATGCCGGCATACTCGCGGTCGATGATGACGGCATCGAGTCTAGCCATGCCAGCTTTCCTCGTATCGCCATCCAGGTACCTCCACAAACGTTGGAGATCGATGTGATTGATGACATGAACAAGGTGATCCCGCTCTAGCTTCGGAGTGTCGTTCTTGATGTCGATGCTGGCGAAGTAGATCTCCCTCTTGCGTAGGAACTCGCAAAGCTCTAGGCATACAGATTTGGCCCTACATGCGTGGTATAGGAGGCAGTGGTTGCACATGGACAGCTACAAAAGTGTCGCCCTCTTCCTACCTCCGGTATACTCGAGTTCAAGGCCGACGATCTTATACCTGTCCATCGGCTCCTGTAGCCACCGCTCGTACATTGCGATGACCTTGGCGACGTCCGCTGACGCATTTGTGTGGATGACCGTCAGCTTGGTGGTGCCATGGGTGGTGACGGGGTACTCGTCGGTGAAGTCGCTCCCGCCGTTGAACATGCCGTACTCTGCGTCCATGGCAGCAGCTAATGCGGCGGCAGGGCCAAGGGTCGGTAGCAGTGGCTAGGACTGGGCGTGGTGGTGGAGTGATCTGTTGCGGTGGTATGGTCGAGCGGAGGCGGTGCCTGCAACAACGTCGATGGTTCTTGCGGTGGTGGCGACAGAAGGAGTTGGGGATTTTTGCACAGTGATGTGCCATGGAGATGGAAGGCGATGCTTAAATTGCGTTTACCAATATTCCGGTCATACCCAAGCGGAAGCAAGTTTGACCGGGTGAGCACCGTTGGTTTTAAATCCTAGCGATTAAATTCGGTGGCCATGCCCGGTAGGCGATGGGACGGGTGTGCGATGTGGCTTTGGCGTGGCAGAGACCGGTCACGGAGACCACCGTCCCATTGCCGATCCACAGCGGGTGTGCGGTGCTGACACGATGTAATGTGATAGGACAGAAGGAAGTGTATAGCTATTTGTGATTATTATTCCCAACAAGTTTAAGAAGTGTAAGCATAGATAGGGACCTAGCATCCCTGCACCCCGGGCCAGCCGCCCAACCACTCAGGCCTGCCGATTGTGTGAAGCTTGCAATTTCCTTTCTTTAATTTGGTGATTTTGTCCAGAATTTGCCAAATTGAAGCTTGTTTGAGCATGCTTCTATAAGTTTCTGGGTAGGCCACTGGTATAAGCATGCACGATCAAGCAACTTTGCAACACACGTGTCGGTGAAAAAGCATGAGGTTTCAACACACCATATAGTTTAGGGATTTCTATTTTCGTTCCCTTGGTTCATTAGTTGTACTTAGTTTTCCCCAGCTGCTTAGTTTTTCCTCACTTTTGCCCTCCCTCCATTCCAAAACCCTCACATGCGCTCGGACAGGGGGTGCCGTCTGGTCAAAGGCCGGACCATTACATGCTGACCGGTGGGACCATGTTTGGGAGGGTCAAGCGTTGAGCGTTATGTTACGTAGCCTCGACCATTACAGGCAGACATGTGGGTCCAGGATACACAGCGGACCAGCCATCCATCTCTCGCTGATTATGAGGGACGTGGTGTGGGACCATGTGGGGCGCGTTTGGTGGTTAGGTGCGCCCTGTCACCTAAATTGGAAGTTTTTTTTTGTTATTTGGCATTTTTAATAGCGCCTTTTCCCCTCTCTCTCGCTAACAGCTGTGTTTTTTGGGCCCAAAAGGTAGCGAATCTAGAGCAGCTTCGCTCTTCATTCATTGTTCCTTTTGCCCTCGTTTTTCCCCGATCTGGTAGCAAATCTAGAGCAACAAAACTAACCGGCACCATAAATAAATTTAGTAAACAGAGCAGATGTGGATAAAGCAGCTAATATAGGTTATATAGTATCGTACTTAACGAGGTTCGACAATTAGGCTGCTCAGCAGTAGGAGCTGACAAGTTCAACACATACAAGACAAAAGAAGCTGCTTTATAGCAGAAGCAGCATATCAGTGACCCCTCGTGGCCTCTACTAGAAGGGCATCCGCCTCCTCCCTCTGGCGCCTCCAACACTTCTTGCTTCCCAGTCCCTTGACCTTGGGCACCTTGGGTTTGATCGGGGGCATGCGACCCTCCTCGATAGCCACCTTCTAGAGGTTGCGGAGGTGAAGACCGAACGCCTGGTGCTTGGCTATGAAGCCGTGGACGTTCATGGACTCGCCACAAGTCCGCACGTCCTCGGCATGCTTCACGAGGGAGTTGAAGTCCGTAGCGCGGAGCCTCCTGGTGGGGCAGAAGGGGCACCTGTACACGTCGCCAGCGAAGAAGTTGTTGTACTGGCCGGACTTTAGCCTCCTCAGCACATGACGAGTCTTGGTGTCCTTGGACTCGTCGTCGCTGCGAACGTCGCTGCTATCCTCCTGTTGAAAATAAAATAGTACAGTGCAATAAGGACATGATTGAGATACTTTGATTATCGGGATTGATTATTTGCATAAATTAACCGATTGAGATCTCCTGATTATTCTCCAAATCTCAAACAAAATTGAATACTAATCCCAACTACGAACAGGGGGGTTCAAATATGAACAGGGGGATTCATCAAAATACGAGATCTAACACAAGAGGATTAGCTACTGTAAAAATACGAACATCCGAGCCCTAATAACATACAATCTAGCATCCAATGATGGGAACGGGGGAAGTACAAGGGAAGGGGAGAAAACCCTGGTTACCTCCGACCATGGGTCAGCAATGCTGGTGTCGTAGGGGTTCTGCGGCCTTATGTAGACAACCTGCTCGTAGGGGTCCCAGCCGAGCGGGATCTGTCCGAGACCGGCGGATGCGGGGACAGGGGCCTCCTCGCTGGTGGCCTTGGAGGCGCTGATGGCCACCGCGCCCTTCTTCTCCATCGCCGGCGTGGTTGGGGTTTTCTTGGGGGTTTGCAGAAGGTGATGGGACAGTGGAGACGGGTGAGTGAGAGAGGGAGAGTGGGGATGCCTCTATTAAAGGAGAAGGGAAGCGACGTTTCGTTGCACTACCGTGCACCGCGTACGCTACTGCACCGGGCACAGCCACACATGTCCGCTACCGCCCCGTGCACCGCACATGTGTACCATGAGTCACGTTTTTTCCCTCGTGTCCAACCCTGGCGATTGAGTTGTACTCAGTTTTGAAGGGAACGTGTTCGAAGGTGTATAATTTGAAGGGAACGTGTTCGAAGGTGTATAATTTGAAGGGAACGTGTTCGAAGGTGTATAATTTGTGCATTACATTCATTTCTATGAACATGATAATATTTCAAGATTTTCTTAGCACAATATTATCACGTATTAAGTGCGATTTCAAAGAGTTGAAATGTGTATAATTTTTGTATACGCAAGTTTATGCATTACATTCCACTCCACGGACATGATAAATGATCAGGATTTTATTAGGACAACATTATGATGATGTGGCCCCACTTGTCAGCACGTAACGGCAAGGCAAACGGATGGCGAGTTTCAGACCATGTGAGAGTTTCTGACAAGGAGATGGGCAAATGTGAGGAAAAACTAAGCGGCTGGGAAAACTGAGTACAACTAACGAACTGAGGGTACGAAAATAGAAATCCCCATAGTTTAAGGGTCTAGAAATGGTAAGAGAATTAAGTATTATTAGTGGCCGGGCCAACATAGTGACGGGTTGGTCGGCTAGAAGTTGCTGATTCCTAAGTAAGGGGACACCAGGCCGGTCTTGACATACTCCCTCGGGAATTTGCCATCAGCAGCGTGCTTAGCCTTGGTCGCCGACTTGTTTTTACTAGCCGGTCTTTTACAGATGCCAACTGCATGCGGAATCAAGCTAGCAATGCTCGTGTTGACTCCTTTCTTACAGAAAGGGCACCTGAGCTCCCCAAGTCAACTGCGGAAAGGGATTATCCCGCTCTTGAGCTTCTTCATGACATGGCGACTCTTGTTGTCCATGTTCTCCTTGTCAGAGTCCATCTCACTTGAATCTACATATAATGTATGAAATGCAAACCGAAATGAGAAAAATAATAAATATATATTCATCCCACCATTTCGAGTTACTTTCAATACAATAACATATCTATACAGGTTCAGCAGTTCATTACGGCTGTCTCCCAAGCTCGCACCTAAATTAATGTGGTTTGTTTTCTTGATAACTTATTAATAAATAAATAATGTGGATTCATTTAGAATAGACTAGATCTCTCCATGTACCAGTTCGTACGGTGCATCTAATCATTAGGACTAGATTTTTTATGAAGCCAGGATGGATTAAGCTCGAGCAGAAAATATGGAACATGTAGAAATAGATGTACCTCCGGGTACACGAGCGGAGCGTGTTCGTCAAACTCCACGCCCTCATCGGGGCCTCCGAACTCGTGAGCACCGGCAAGAACATGGTCCCCCAAGGGGTTGAACTGCACGTCCTCCTCGCCTTGTGCTGCGTGATGCTCTTCCAGATCTTCTGCATGAAGCACCACCCCGGTGGCGATGCCTAGACACTCACCCCATGCACTAGTTTCATGGAGAAGGTTCGTGGTTGTACGTTGAAGATTGTGGGGTTTTGCTAGATTGGGAAGAGAGAGGAGTGGATGAATGCGAATGGAGGACCCGATAGGCTGGGTTTTTAATGCGGGGACGTTTAGACCTCCTCGAGGGCCCCGGTAGGTAGCTCTTCTGGCTGCGGGTGCCACGTGGAAGGTTCGTGTGGTGGGGGCATGTCGGAAGTGAGAGTGCAGGCACGCTGCGTAGTAAAAATGGTATAGCCCATGGGCCATAGATGACCAGTTGCCCTATAGTAGACTTGTAGCCTTTGAAGACTATATTAAACATGACATGACCAGTCAACGACTTTTTCCATGGACGATATCGTGTGCCTTATTGTAGAAGTCTCGCTGAGGGAGATGTCTGTGCTGTCTCACCCTATACTGTGAAGGGCACGACGTGTGCAACAAGCCTCGTTGGATCACACAAGATCAATGGTTGGTGCGCACGATCCACGTGACAACTGTGACAACCAACACGGGCGTAACAGATAGAGTGGGCATATGTTTGGGCTTCTACGAAAGAGAGAGGGGGCAAAACTAAGAGAAACTGAGTAGTATCAAAAAACCAAGGGAAAACATCTAAAAAAAACCAAGGGCAAAGCTGAGTAGTATAAAAATGGAAAGTGAGTGTCTTTTACAATGAAATACATCAGGGCATACATCAAATTATGCCAAGATAGATCCACTAGAGTTCATTGGATGTGTGTTCTTCTCATAAACCACATATGGATCCACCGCAGTCATTGCATGTGTGCTATTATCACAAATCACATATGGATCCAGCTGTGTTCATTGCATGTGTGTTCTTTTCACAAACTACATATGGATCCACCAGTGTCATTGCGTGTGTGTTATTATCACAAAACACATGTGGATCCACCAGTGTCATAGTAATGTGTGTTCGTTTCACAAACCACATATGGATCCACCAGAGTCATTGCATGTGTGTTCTTTTCACAAACCACATATGGACCCACTAGAGTCATTGCATGTCTGTTCTTTTCATAAAACACATGGATCCACCAATGTCATTGCATGAGTTTTCTATTCACAAAACACATATGGACCCACTAGATATGGATCCACTAGAGTCATTGCATGTATGTTCTTTTCCCAAACCACATGGATCCACAATGTCATTGCATGTATGTTCTTTTCACAAACCACATATGGATCAACCAATGTCATTGCATTTGTGTTCTTTTCGCAAACCACATATGGATCCACCAGAGTCATTGCATGTATGTTCTTTTCACAAACCACATATGGATCAACTAGTGTCATTGCACGTGTGTTCTTTTCATGAACCACGTATGGATCCACCAATGTCATTGCATGGGTGTTCTTTCCACAAACCACATATGGATCCACCAGAGTCATTGCATCTGTGTTCTATTCCTAAACCACAACTAGAGTCATTGTATGTCTATTCTTTTCATAAACCACATGGATCCACTAGAGTCATTACAAGTGTGTTCTTTTCACAAACCACATATGGATCAACTAGAGTCATTGCATGTGTGTTCTTTTCCGAACCACATATGGATCCGCCAGACTCATTGCATGTGTGTTCTTTTCATAAAACATAGCTAGAGTCCACTAGTGTCATTGTATGTGTGTTCTTTTCATAAACCACAACTAGAGTCATTGTATGTCTGTTCTTTTCATAAACCACATGGATCCACTAGAGTTATTGCATGTGTGTTCTTTTCACAAACCACATATGGATCCACTAGAGTCATTGCATGTGTGTTCTTTTCATGAACCACATATGGATCCACCAAAGTCATTGCATGTGTGTTCTTTTCATAAACTACATGGATCCACCAGTGCCATTGCATGTGTGTTCTTTTTATAAACCATAGCTAGAGTCCACTAGAGTCATTGCATGTGTGTTTTTATACTAAACCAGCACTAGAGTCATTGCATGTGTGTTCTTTTCCTAAACCACATTTAGATCCACCAGAATCATTGCATGTGTGTTCTTTTCATAAACCATAGCTAGAGTCATTGTATGTCTGTTCTTTTCATAAACCACATGGATCCACTAGTCATTGCATGTGTGTTCTTTTCACAAACCACGTATGGATCAACTAGAGTCATTGCATGTGTGTTCTTTTCATGAACCATAGATGGATCCACTAGATTCATTGCATGTGTGTTCTTTTCATGAACCACATATGGATCCTATAGAGTCATTTCATGTGTATTCTTTCCACAAACCACAGCTAGAGTCCACCAGTGTCATTGCATGTGTGTTCTTTTCATAAACCACTGCTAGAGTCCACCAGTGTCATTGCATGTGTGTTCTTCTCATAAACCAGCACTAGAGTCATTGCATGTGTGTTCTTTTCCTAAACCACATATGGATCCACTAGACTCATTGCATGTGTGTTCTTTTCATAAAACACAGGTAGAGTCCACCAGTGTCATTGCATGTGTGTTCTTTTCATGAACCACGGCTAGAGTCATTGCATGCCTGTTCTTTTCATAAACCACATGGATCCACTAGATTCATTGCATGTGTGTTCTATTCACAAACCATATATATATATGGATCCACTAGAGTCATTGCATGTGTGTTCTTTCCAATAAACCACATAAGATCGCATCTTCTAGAAGCCCTCCCCCTGAAGAACTAGTTGTCTGATCCGATGGTTGCAGACCGTTCGATTGGGGCGCGTGGACGAATAAGATGGTTCTTCATAAGAGCGATCCACGAGTAGGCTGTTCCACGACATGATTGGCCGCGCTTACATTTTCACTTATTATTACTATTATTTCCACTACCCTATAGCCTACTAGTAATATCATAGAGCTCGTGAGTGAGAATCTACTCCATAGCACCCCCTCATCCACCACACGTCACCGTGCCCGGATGATGCCACCTGATTTTGTGCGCCGCGCCCGGAAGACAGCCGCTGATTGTCGGTACGCTACCTTCGTGCTAAGAAATCATTTTACAAGATTTTGAATTTATCTTACATATTCCTGCTATTCGTCGATCTAACTGCTGATCTTTTATCCAATTTCTCGACGAACTTCAGATGTGGCAGATGCTGTAGCCCAAGAATCTAGAGATCCTCACGTGCAACTTCACATCGACGTTCCTGCTCGTGTGCTCCCACCCAGGATGCTTTCGCCGTTACTCCTACCACGAGCTCCTGCTCCACGATCTCGTGTGCCCACGTGGCACGTGCTCCTGCACGGAGCCCGGCTGCAACTACACCGGCCCGCCGGCAGAGCTTGTCGTCCACCTTGAAGAGGAGCACTTGTTAAATGTGATTAGGATCTCGTATGGGCAAGCCCAACTTCTCCAAGAGCAGGTGTCGTTCACTGACTCCGCATGCCGCCGACTAATTTTCCGGGGGGACGGCTCTGTTTTTGTCCTGACCATCACCGCCGGTGTTCCGGGAACCAGAGATGGGTCCACCTTCGTGTGTGCGGTATGCATCAGGTCGGTCTTGTGCACCTGGCCCCTATACACGGTGCGCATGTGGGCGAACACCCATCCACTATCGTCCGATAGCATTCTTGTGCTAGCCGAGGCAACGAGCTGCCCGACACCGCGGGAGGTGGAGTATGCAGACCTAAGGTCGATCCTATGTGTGCCATCTCAGTACCTTGTCGGTGCTGAATGGAACATGTGGATCCATTTATACATTTGTATCGAGAAGACTCACAAGGAAATGTAGTACTTATGCTGTCGTTACTGTTAGACTTAAGCGATGCTTCTCACGTGCGTAGAGCATACGTGTTGTGCGAATGTACCCCAGTTGTAGTTTTTTTAGTACTCCTTAATAATTCGACGAGTTATTGGTCTAATCAGCTTGCTGTTGTCACATTGCAAAGTCCACTTGCTCTGGACAAACTGGCAATACCGCGTGCTCCTGCTCCAGCATGTCAGTGTCACGTGTTTCATGGGCCCACCTACCAGTGTCACGCCCCCCTTAGTTCTCTTCCTTCCCCTCGAAGCCACTGTCCCCACTTCTCCATCCTGCTACTCCCGTCTGATGGTTGTAATCTGATTTTCATTGGATTGTTTAAATTTAATCTACATTGATTATGCAACATGCAAATGGCACAGACACAATTTCTAAAGTGGAAGCACTTACACGCTGCTATTGCACATATTTCTCAATATAGCTCGACAAACCCATTAGAATAATTGTACTTGCACTAAACACAACCGAAATTGCAACCATCCTAAACAACATCTAAACCCACATCATAACATTGTCGTCAGAGTCCACCTCGATTGGTGACACCGCCGTGCCCTTTCCAGGGACATCCACTCCCGCCCGTGGCTTACCATTCACCAAGGAGGAAACAATGGCGTTATGGACAGCTTCGTCCCCGTCGTCCTCCACATCAGAATTGACAAAGACGAAGGTGACGGGGTTGGCGTGGACTGAGCCCCGTCGTGCCTAGCGGCTCATACTCGAGCTCGATGCCGCATCACTCCTTCTACAGGTAGGAGGGGCTGAGATCGGAGACTTAACGTCGTCGCTCCTATTAAGAAACCATGGCCATGTGATACTGCGACAGTAGGATCTTGGGGTGGATCCACCGCGGCGAGCCCTACCAGAAGCGGTGGAGCGGATGCATCTGCCGGTGTGAGCCATGACAAGTTCCTACGAGGGAGTAAGAGTGTGGGCCAGGCATATCTGGTTCCTGAGCAAGGCCTCCTAGTGATATGTACGCGGGCAAGGTGCCAAAAAATTTCGTCCAATGCACGTGAGAGGGCCTTTGAACCACGAAGGCATGAGGTTTGGTTGACAAGTCCGCATGCTAGGTCCCCCACCTGTCAGCCAAATGTGGACGGTAGGATTCTGCCCGAGTTATTAAGTGTGGATAAATCACGCTTCACCGCGCCACTACCCTGACATCCAAAGGCTCCTCTTCCCTCTGCCCTCGCTCCCCTCTCTCATGGCTCGCAGCTCATGCAGTTCGTCTTGAGCGGAATCTGGGTCGGCTCAACGCCGTCAGGCGGGGTGCCCCCATCAGGTACTTGAGGGCGCCCTACGATTACTACCCTGATATGCTGTGTTTGTGCAGTAAGAAGATGCCGAGATGGATTTCATGAACCAACGAAAATGCTGCAGGAAAATTCAGGAACTGCAGCATTAGAGCGGTAAGTTCCTACTGTAGGTACAATGGTAACATGGATCCGGAAAGCGTAATGTAATTATTTTTTTGTTTCCTTCGATCTACTGCGCAGGAAGGGAGGGGAACTGGCTGTGACAAGTTTGTGTGGATCGAAAAGCCACTGACAGGTTTTCACAAAGAGCTTGTTCAGGATCTGCGTGATGCTGTATGGGACAAGAAAGATAAGATTCGTGCGTTGGAGCGAGAGATCCGAGAGCTTCGCCAGGTGCAGGGGAGGCAGGAGTAGGGAGGTGGTGAGACAGACGGGCTCAAGATTAGGCCAGATAGTGGAAACAATTTCCTCATTATCTGGGCATTATATGTTGGCTTTGCAGTTTATGTTGCCATGTCATTGTCCAACAGCTGAAATAAGTTGCTACTTCGTGGAGTGTAGAAGCCAGCTTAGAACTTGTTTTTCAGCTCAGAACCTTATCATAAGTGTAACAGGGATTTGTTAAGCGCCTATAAATAATTCATGTCTGTGCCACTAACACCCATCGATTTTTGAGACCCCTTAACCGCTCAGCTATCACGGTCCCGGTGGTGCGATTGTTCAGATAGGAGTGGCATAGTCACAATTTCGGATTCAACTAGTGGCCTCGGCCGTATCCAATCCTCAAGTCACGATACATTTTACTCTAAGTACGGGAGGCAGATTGTTTCGCCCAACAAGTTCCACGCACACAACTCCAGAGTTTAACCGAACTACATATATAGGTTCAAGTTCAATACATCATTATGGTTCTACACTACTAGCCTTCTATCTCTCCTTGGGTGCCAACTTTCTTCCCCTTGCCTTCACGTCCACTGGATTCTTCATCTCCTGCCTTCTTCCTCTTCTTGGGTGCCAATTTTCTTACCTTCACGTACCCTGCATCTTCGGGTCGAGGGAAGTCAGGCCAATCAGCACCAGAATCTTGTCCAGCATCATCACTCCACTCATTTTGGTTTTCTTCCCGCAGCAAAATCACTGAGTTGGCTGTCTTGTTTCTTACCTTGCGCTTCCTGTAAAAAAACAGTACATGGATTACTACCTTATATCTACAGACTATAAACAATTTTTTGTGAATGTACGATCTCATACCTACATTTGGGAGCATTAAGGGGACAACCCGCTGCTCTATGGCCTATAAGATGTCATGTCTTGCATCTGTTTTTTCCCTTTTTGGTAGCACAGAAAGCCGAACCCTTCTTATCGAGAAAATTCTTAAACCTATTCACCCAAGGTCTTCCTCTGCCCCTTTTTGTAACTAGCTGGCAAAGCTCGAAAGTCAGCTGGACTTAAGGCCACTCAGATGGGTCTATGCATGGCTCGATGGATCTAGCGTACGCAGCTCTCAACTTTTCCATAGAGTAGTAGTCTGACAAATACTGATCCAAATGTGGTAGAGTTCTTTTCTTCACCAAGAAGGACAAGGAGTGGTCGCAAGGTTTCCCGGTATGCTGCCACTCTAAGAAGGTGCATTCTCGTAGCCGGATGTTCACAACATCCCTTTTGCCACTCTTGGACATATCGACCACCTCACAGCTGCTTCTGGTTGACGTGAGAACCTTAAGATGAGCAAGTCCTCGGCTTCTCTTGTGCAGTTGCTGCACAACTAGCGGTAGCACATGTCCTCTAAGTCTCATACCAATCTCTCTCCTTATATTTAACAACTTCATGATCATACCACGTATGTTGTCCATCAAGATATGAACATGACGCACTTTTATGTCCTTCACCCAGTTATTCAGGCATTCTGCAAGGTTGTTGTTTATTTCATCAAGTTTGATGTCAGGGTTGAATTGACTCCTCTTCCATAGCTGCGAATGATCGATGGCTAAGTACTCTGGAAGTTCAGGGGCTTCCGCAAAAATCTTGCTCATGAAATATTCGCTGCTACTAGGTTTGTAAGCTCTAACAGCAGGAAACATGTAACAAAATATGCTCCCTGTGTAGTGTGAGTACACGTTGAGCATCATATGGGCATGAAATTCTCTACCCTCAGCTCGCTGGAACACCTCCTTCACCGCATTCATCAGCCCTTTGCATGCATCCGTGGATATAGCCAATGGATCCATGTGGCCTATTGATCTCCTGAGCTACCTCATAAACCAGACCCAGTTTTCCTTCGTTTCTGTTTCAAACAGCCCGAATGCCACTTGGAACATCCAGTTGTGACCATCCAGTGTTGTGGCAGATGGCAGGCAGCCTTTCCATTTGCTAGTTAGGACAGTACTGTCTACACTCAGATATGGCCTACAGCCGTCCTTGAATCCCTGGATGCAAGGTTTAAGCGCCATGAAAAATCTTTTGAAATATATTTTACCATGCGCTGATTCGGTATTAACCTCCATAACACTCGCCTGACACCAAGCTTGTACCTCCACCTTGAAGTTGTACATCATCCTGAAGCTATTGGTCCAATCCCCGTGCAAGACCCCTAGAGCTTTCTCTTTACCTTTCCAAAGCATGTAATAAGGTAGGACAATGTTGTATTTAGAACCGAGTCTAGTCTAAATATTCTTCATGGTCTCCTTAGGGTTATCCTTTAGTATGGACATAGCTTGTATAGACACCCACTTCGTATCAGCCATTGAGGATTTCAACTTGCTGCATGTCGGAAACATGTGTGGAGGGCCCATTTTGTTCGCATGCAACACAAATTCATTTGAAAGATAAGCAGAGTCGACTAGTTGCCAGAAAGATATCGCACACCAATTGTAGTTATAGAGTGAAAAGAGAGAAAGTTCAAATGGTTTGCTACATCCATTGCCCCAGTACCCTAATTGCCGTCGACGCAGGTAAGGCTCTTGCTGTGATCCTCCATGGACAATGTACCTCGGCCCATCCATTCATCCACATTAACTTGCAAACGGCCTCATACATCTGGGCAGTGTTCTTAAGTCGATAAACATCAAACTCCCCCTTGATACAAAAATGTCAGAACGACATCCTGAACTCATGCATGCTCCTGAACTCGGTGCCGACCGAAATTATTGGATACTCGTCGTCATGTTTCATTTATTCTACTTCAACACCCAAATCATCGACTGGAATACCAGCCTCATCGTTAAGTTCCTCGTCTATTTCATCATCACCAGATTCTTGATCCTCTATAGTGCCTTCTTCTTCATCTGATTCAGAATTCTGGCCATCGTCTCTAATGCCTAGTACTGCACACATGATATTGACTCCCATGGGAGGGGCTGCACCATCATCTCCACCCGGATGGACCGGAACATTGCCCCAATCTACCTCACCTACAACTCTATTTTCTCCAAGACACTCGGTTGGTTCTGCTGCAACCACATGGGGTGGTCTTACGTTTGCATGCATCCCAGGTACTTTAGTAGACAAACAATAGTCAAAATCAATTTCATCTTGACTGTACAGAACCCTCTTGCTCTTCTTGTGTACATCCTCCTTCCAAATGTAATATTTCCTGATGGTATTAGCAGGGCTTGACATATTCGTTCTGTTCCCCATCATACTAGGCTTTTTGCTGCCGCTCTTGGTTGTGATCTCCTTCCTGCCTCCCCTCACGGGTGTGGGCTCCAAGGTGCTGGCATTATTGTGTGACCTCTGCGGCGTGTTCTTCTTCGAATTAGCCCTTTTGGTGCTACTATTGGGTGTGTTCTCCTTCGTGCTGGCATTATTGCCTGACCTCAGCGGCGTGTTCCACTCCAAATTAGCCCTTTTGCTGCTACTATTGGGTGTGTTCTCCTTCGTGCTGGCATTATTGCCTGACCTCAGCGGCGTGTTCCGCTCTACATTAGCATTTTTTCTACTCCCACTGGGTGTGGTAGCCTCCATGCTGGCCATCTTCTCCTTTTTGCTACCACTCCTGGGAGTGTTCACAACCATGCTAGCCCTCTTAGCGTTTTTGCTGCTACCGTTCGGTGTTGCATTTTGAATAGATCTCAGGGGTGTACTCTGCGGCGTGGTGCCTTTTTTCGTGCGCTCTTGGGCATCCTCTTCTCTGGCATGGTCTCCTTGGTGATGTTCTTCTTCGGGGTGCCCTTTCTGGGGATGCTCTTCCTGCTCCTCTTTATGACGCTCCTCTGTAAGACTCTCCTCTGTTTGAAGCTACCTTCAGTCGCACCAGCCCCAGTGATGCCATGGATCAGGTCATGCATGCCTTGTACAAGTCCATCATCTCTTTTGTCAAAATCCAATTCCTCTCCAACCATTTGCACTATCAAGTGGAAGTACACTTCACCTCTATAATGTTTCCTTGTAAACGGTACGACTAAATCCCTAGTATCTTTCACTTCTATAGCCTTTTTGCTCCTGTTACCAAAATATACCAAACGTGCTACCTGGGAGGACCCCGCATCACCTTAGCATGTAATGATGCCATCAGGTCAGATAACTCTACCACTTCAGGATCGTATCTGCCAAGGATTACATCAAACTTGTCACAAAATTTTTCTATGCCATCATCTAATTTTGCAGTATAATCCTCGACACCTATACAAACGATTAGTTTGCCATCATCAAATTTTGCAGGATAGAAACCTCCGAGAGGTTCGAGAGGTGGAGCGGCACCATAACACCCAGCCACAATGCCACCGTCGCCATCACCAGCGTCATTGTTAGCTGGAGCAATCTCGGTGGAAGTACCAAGACCAGGAGCAAGGCGAGGGACCTTAGCAGCGGGACCTATAATACCTAGTGGACAGGTAGGGCCCAGCTAACGACTACCACAATAGGATCAGCTGCTGCCATGCCACATCGACGATCAGGAGCAGTTCCCACAACAACAGTGTTTCGAGTGCTAGCAGAGTCCAGGCCATGAGCTAGCTCCAGACCAGCATCTCGCTGAACCTGAGCACGGGTTCAAGAAGGACACAATGCAGCAGTCTTGGAAACAATAGTTGGGCAACCTCCGGAAGCCTTAGTTTGCTCAACAGCAGCAGGGATTGGGTAAACAACGGCCAGCTCAACAACACGGGGACGACCAGTACCAGCAGATTCTAGAGCACGGGTTCACACAACTTGAGCACGGTTTCGACGAGGAGCAGAACACAAGGTAGCGGTCTTGGTAACAATAGCGGGGCAGCCTCCGGAAGCCTTAGTTTGTTCAACAACGGCATGGATTGGGTCAGCACCAGCCGGAGCAACAACACCACGGGGACGACTAGTACCAGCAGATTCCAGAGTAGAGCTTTCCACAACGGCAATACGGGGACTCCTACGAGGAGGTTGCCTGACAGAAGCATGTCGCGGACAAGGAACCACATTTTTCTCAACAACAACAGGGGTTCGAGTTAGACCACCCAGTCCAATAATAGCTGGGCGACTCCCAGTAGCAGGAGCTTCCACATCCAGTATGTTACAAATCAGAATAACCACGCGAAGCCCAGCAAATTGTTTCATCAACCGAATTAGCTGAAAGTCACACGCTATAGGAAGCGTGAAGCCTTGTTCATCAATGAAGCTGAACCGTGCAGTCTACTCCGACCCCATTTCAGCAAGTTCAAGCACAGCAGCAACCATACTAGGGATAGTGCATAACTGCACAAGTGCTACTTCCATCTTCAAATAGCTAGCTTGATTCCAGTTGCTCTTCCCATCTGATAATTTAATGTGGTAGCCACAGAGGGTGACCATAACCATGTATTTGGGTTCAGCAGAGATCCTACTTGACAGAAAATTGGGGACAAAAGATAAGAATTGTTTGTCAGCGTCGTGCTAGCAAAAATTCTAGGTTCGATCTATCTCTGTAATACCAATACCTAGCTAGCAGTTATAGATAGTGCGAATAGCAAAGAGAAGAGTACCTCACCCGCAATTAGCCAGAAGTACTTCTTCCTCGGCAATAGGATCTGCCATCCTTCGCGCTGCTCATCTCGTCGGCGGTAGAGGCGGGCTAGATCGTAGCAACGGCTGGCACGACATTCGGCATTAGAGCTCGGTACCGGCGAGTAGGCACAGCAACTTGGCACCGGAATTCAAATGCCCGATGAGATCATTCTAGTTGGAGAGGGGATTTCAATGCCGCCGGTGCAAGGGTTCATGCGAAAGGAGGGAGGGAGTGGATTTGTGAATTTGGTGAACGCACCATGCTCCTTTAGTCCCTCGTTTTGCCTACGTGGTTGCCACGTTCGCGCTCGCGTCACGGAATTATTACTGACATGAGGGTCCCAACCGTCTACTTCATGGGGCTGTTTCATAGAATGTTTGGATTTGGTAGGGGTGAGATGAGTTTGCCTCGAAATGGCCCCTCTGGGTAGTTGGCGGCCGAACATTTCGAAACGCGGCAATTTCAGGCAACTTAGGTACCACGGTGCACTCGCCCAAGAACTTTGGTACCGCAAACGAACATGCCCCATATGCAGGTCCCTGCGCGTGGTCAACCTCGCAGTGATGAGTATGGCTTGTCCAATCTAGAGATGCTCTGTTTGGAGGAAGTTGTTCCACTCGTCAGTGGTGAAGGAGATGTGTCCATCAAAATCCGTCGACAGTGTTGTGCCACCTCGTGCTCCAACGCGTAGTCCAACCAAGACATCTCGAGGGATATGAAGATGATAAACCATTTTCTTAGGTAATTTCTATGATGAAAAGGTAAGTTGAATGGATGTTACATGCGACCATTATCATAATAAGTAATATAATAGATCAATAAGGCGCCTCTCGACATTCTTCCTCATCAAGAGGGTGACAAATGGCACCCCAATGAATGAATTACTTGGAGGGATGATTCATTGGAGGTGATCATTCTCACCATCATTAAGCTTGCATCTCTATGAGATAATTGGAAATAACTGGTCCATAGGCGGTTTGTCATCTTCTTCCTCTTCGCCAACATTGTTTAGATAGATGACAGCTAACCTTGGTATGTATCCTTGCAAGGAAAAGAACACCAACTGACCATCTCTGGTGAGATGATTATCGACAAACAACCGATGCCAGCCTCACCTCCCAATCGAGTCCTAGATGGACCCTTTTGCACTTGAACCGTGCATGTCTGCCCACAAGCTCGGAATCGCACCATATCTCCTATGAGTTTATTGAAATGTGACCTTGCATTGCGTGGGATAACCTATGCACCAAAATCACACATTAAATTAACGATTTGAATATGCTGACCAAGTATGAGATGAATTTAAATAGTACAAGTTTGAAGAGTATATACCACTGATTTCTCAAAATAACCAGGTACGAGATGAACACTGAACAGTCAACCAATTGGCAAGATTCTTTCCTTGCGATGAGTCTTGAAAATATGGCATGTTGCCATATATCCTATACAATATATAAAAATACATGTGATTAGTTAATATAACTACATACTAAATCTCCAGATACATATGCTCCGCTAATTCTAATCTCTAGTCACAATTTGTAACAATAATTAGCTGTGGATATACGGTGGGCGACACTCACCGTCGCGCAGGGGGGGGGGGGGTGGCGTCGTCAAGGCAGTTAGCGTTGATGTGTGGCGGCAACCTCTTTCTAGACTTATGGGCGGCAGGAGGGGGAGCTGGATCTGGAAGAGAGGAAGCCGACATGTGGGAGATTTATCGATATTATTGGGAAGGGGGATTTTTGTCTGAGGTGGTCCCTAAAAATAACCGTCTCTACCATAACAAAATCCTCGGATACTCCGCATATATTTGGACCCTCTGGATTTTGGTAATCCTAAAATTTGAGAATTATTGAGAACCAAACGGCAAAAGAAGGTGGTTATACATGCTTGCTATTGTTTAACTGAGTCTTAATACTAAATTAGGTTCATGCATTGAAGAAAATATAAGGTGAAGTACAAACCTTGGATCTTACCCTAAGTGGTATGACAACTCCTAGTGTTCATGCGCTTGATGTAGAGAAATAATGTGCAAGTGTTTAGAAATCGACTAATTCCAATGTTTAATCACGATGTGGTATCATTTGGTTACTTAAATATGAATTTCCCATCATTTTTTTCATGTATTCCTTGAAGGAAGTCTCCTTGAGTGAATATTTAGAACTCCAGATTTTGATAATCCTAAAACTTGTGAATTATTCAGAACCGAAAGGCAAGAGAGGTTAATATATTACCGACATAGTTTTTGACAACATATTTAATACTTCAACATAGTTCTTCACAACATTAAACATTATCCTATGTTAGATCTAGACAGACGAAAGAAGGATGTAGTCTTCCTTGGAGGGTTCAGCGAATTCTCTTCACGAACAAGCTAATGCAGTATTCCCCCATTTCCACCCTCACAGAAACCAGTGAACCACCTTCAAGTTAGTTCATGTTGCAGAAGAGGTTCCAACCATTGGAGAACACTATCTGTTTCAAGTTGTGACGAATGATAGTGTACTCCCTAGTAACTGTGTCGTCCATGCCATAACTATGAAACAAAGTTGTGCCATTTTTCGGGATGTTGTAAGCAAGTGCAAAGCTAGATGCCATGACCTAAAATGATGAAATAATTAAAACACATTAGTAAACAGACAAGTAAAATTCAAAGCATGCCCTTAGGTAGAATAACTCACAAAGGTGTTGATAGCTACATTAAGTGCTCTGAGACTTGTAACATAATTTTGCATGTCAGAGAGATGGAAAAAATCATCATCATCATGAAGCAGGAATATCCTGCTTACATCCATCATCATCTCAAAAGTAATGGAAAACATGTCTTCCATAGTAATTAGATGCATATCTGTAAAAACACTCCTGTAGAAAACACCTCTAATGTAGGGATCCACAAATGACACCCTAAATCTTGTAAAATTGAATTGCCATGAAAAGGAATTACAAATAATTATTATGAAAGACAATACATACATTTAATGAAAAAACACACATACCACAAATAGTCCAGAATCCCTTGATGTCACCATTAGGGGCATGTACTTCCATCTTAAACACAGACTGATCATCTCCTTCCTCATCTTCATCCTCTTCACCCCCTTCATCTTCTTCATCATCAGCTTCTATGGTTAAGATAAAGGTCACAACATCATGGATAACAACATTGTGTGTCCTGAAGAAAGATAACCAGAATGGTCCTCTTATGAATGTAGCTTCTTCCCTTTTCACCAGGAAAAGCTCAAACCTATGCCCTCCAACCAAAGCTGGTAACCACTTATCTGGAAACTAATTGAGTTTTTCCTTCAAGTGACAAGGAATAGTCTAAAAAGAAAAACAAATAAATTTGTGATGTTGATCATACATATAGCAGTAGGAAGAATTTACTACTAACTAAGAAAGTAGTACTCCTAAAATAATCAGAAAAAACTAATAAAAATATATAACAGTAGGAAAAACATAAAGGCATGTAGTGATATGTGTGGCTTATCACATTCAAACATAGATGCATATATGGAAGAAACAGAAAACAAATGATTAATGTTTCTAACTGCTCAAACAAAAAGTTCGACTACTCCTAAAATATTTAAATTGTTTTTGTAACACACATGTTACAATAATTTTCCAGTACTCCTAAAATCCGAGGGAAACTTTCCAAGATATGCCCATTGATGTTTCTAATTTCTCAGACAAATAAATCTCAAATTCCTACCTACCAAGAAGCGGAACGATAATTTTAGTTCAGAACTAGGCATGCTAATTAACTGATAGTACTTTGATGATTGAGGATAAACATTAGTACTTTGTAGATAGATTGAGATTAAAATTACTGACCACAGCTTGCCAAAAGTTTGGCTGGTTTAGGATGATGATATAGGACTCTGAAGTCCTGTTTGAATGGCCACAATTATGCCTTGGCTGGCCACAGACTTAGCAGAAATCCATCACCACAACTTGGTTATGCGCACTAAAAAACAAAATATCAAAGAAAAGATTCAGAACGAACTTAGTGAAAACCCCATTTGTATAGTAGACATGGTGGGAGGAAAAGTAGAGAAATAAAAACCCATTTGTACAATCTGCAAACTCGAACTCCATGTATGAACAAATGCCAGAGATGATTCGAATAAATCTAGACAAAGAAATCAAATAGAAAGAATAATAGAGAGGAAGGAAGTACCTGCAGGCGGGAGTTCCTCCATACCCTACCTCTGGAACTGGCTGTTGAGTCTACACAGATTCAGTTTACCCATAGTCTAGATCTAGGAGGCGGTGCAAAACCCTAACCGCTTCCCTATGACAACTCTTAGAGGAAGTTCTTATTATCTTCCGTCTTAGGTGCACTCGCGGGGACTGCACGTGGAAGGTCAATGAGATGTGTGGTAAGTGCATGTGTCAGGCAACCAAATAGCGGTGGCTTGTAACAATAACCATCTTATCCCTCCGAGTCTTAGAGACGATTGTTTTTCCCGACCGTTTAAGGTTCCATACTGAGCCGCTTGTTTCTATTAGCGGCCTCCCGTCGGGTCATTTTTTGAGTCATCTACTATAAATGAATGCTTCAAAAGTTACTAGAGGCGGTCATCTACTAGTAACCAATTGAGGGTGATGAATAGAATCTTTTTTTGAATTGGGACAAACCATCTGAGTGCCCTGTCTCTAAGTAACAAGTTTTTACTAGTGGGTGATGATATCGTTAGGCCCCGACATCTTGATCTTGTTGTAGATGTGACATAGCCATGCATGAAAATGATGGAAAAGGTCATGGCCAAAAATGACATGGTACACACTCTTGAAAGGTACCACCTCAAAGGTCATATTCTCTTTGTGGTAATTTTTAACATCATCAAAAGCGACGTAAAGGGTAATGCATCCAAGGGACTGAGCTTGCCGACCAGGAACCACCCCGTGAAACACGGTGTTCCTCCGCCTAAGTTGGCTCTCGTGCAAGTTCATATTATGCAGTGTATCAATGTACATGATGTTGATGTTGCTTACGCTATCCACGAGGAACTTGGTGAACTCATAGCCATCAACCAATGGGTTTATGACAATGTTATACTGTTTATCTTATGGGATGATATATGGATGATCCTCTCTCTCCTAAGTAACTATAATATCCGACTAGTTCATGTACTAAGGTACTTTGGGGATGATGGCCATCAGTATCCTCGGAGCGTTTTCCGCGCCTTCACCGTTGGAGTGCCGAGGAAGGTGTGATAGGTGGTGTTCTTCTTCTCGAACATATTTTTTCTCTTTCCCCACCATTGATCTTGTCGGTGGGCTTGGGGTCAGTATCCTCCTCCATAACATCAGAATCCTTGGACTCCTTGTCTTCCTTCTTACCCTTGCCTTTTCCGGTGGGTCTGTTCTTCCGACTTTGCTTGTATCCAGAGTCAAAGTCTTCCTTTAATCATTGACAAACTTGGAATTGTGGTTAGTGTGGGTGCATTTACCATTGCCATGTGCACAAAGCATGGAATATCCTGGTATTCCTCGTCTGTTTGTGGAACGCGAGGCATAGCAGGTAGCTTTGCCACTACGCTGCTACCCACAACCAGCTCCCCGACCATGTTCACACTGTCCGCCATCGCCTCTGCCTACGAACGTCATGGCGACCATGTCAACCACTTATTTTTCTTCGGGCAGATTATTCCACTTATTGTTGGCATTTTTCTTGGCTTCGTTAGGGATGGCAACTGCGGGTAGAGCACCGCGAGCATCATCATTAATAACGAAAACTCGCTAGCCTTGGCTATCATCGCAATGAGATCAAGCTTGCTCTTTTCCTAAGTGCGCTTTGGCTTATGCCAGAGCAGATACCCTCTTTCCAAACCGTTGATGAAGGCGGCAATAGCAGTTTGATGATGTACTCACGTGTACGAAATTTTCATATCGATCCAACGGGACAGATAGTTTCGAGATGGCTCGTATATTTTTGTGTACACACCGCTATAGGTCACATACAGTGCAGGGACGCTTGTATGTACCCTCAAAGTTTTTGGTGAACCCCTCGTGCATGTCCAACTAGTTGTAGATGGATTTATCCGGTAATTCATCGATCCATTGGTGGGTGGTGCCAGGGAGCATGAGTGGGAGGTACTTAATAACAAATCCCTAGGAATTTCTATTTCTTCGTGGTAGTCGTGCAACGATGTAGCTGGTCGGGCTGTGCAACCGTAGGGCTTGATAGTCTTCTCAATCCAGAGACACTTGGGGTAAGTTGTTGTCCGGATAACAGGGCCAAAACATCACAGACCTAGGTAGCATTATTCCTAGGCTCTCCAGAGTTCGTCGAGGTGTTGGCATGCATCGTAGGTCTTTGGTGGTGGAGTATTATGCTCTCTGCCATGGGTAGGATAGTTATGCCTTGACGAGCGAGTCCTACGAGATCCTCCACCATGGTGGCTTATTGGTGGTGACTTCCTTTCCAAAAGGTAACAAGTCTATTGATGACCTCTTAAACAAGCAAAGGTCAAATGGTGAAAAAGGGGCTTAGGCTTTGTCTCTAAAGCCAAGAAGAAAAAGAATAACAACAAGAAGAAGGCCAAGCCCGCTCAAGATAAGAACAAGGTCATTGTGGAAAGTAAGACCACAAGTGGCAAAACTATGTCTCATAATGATTTTGCGGGTAGTGCTAACCCTCACTATGTCTTAATGCGTGATTACTATTGTGATGTGTATGCACAATATGTTGGCCCATTTGATGGTTATATTGCATGGTCGATTTGGGTTCCCAAGACCCTTGTTGCTAACAAAAGAGGACCCATTGAGAAATGGGTACCTAAAAACTAGTTTGATCTTTTGTAGACTTATGCTTCCGGACGGTAAAAATGGGTGCTCGATAGTGGATGCACAAGTCATATGACCGGAAGCGCTTCTAGTGTCAAGGAGTTGAGACCAAATGTTGATCAAATATCTGTGACATATGCCGACAAATCAAAGACTAAGGTAATGGGTTTCGGCAAAGTTGTGGTGGCACACGATATCACTCTCGTGGACGTCATGCTTGTTGAAACCCTTGGCTATAATTTTCTTTCAGTCAGTGCTCTAGGAAAGATGGGTTTTGCTATCTTCATTGATTTTGATATTGTGATCCTCTTGTGGAGCAAGACTCTAAAGGTTGCTTTCGTTGGGTACGTCGAGGATGACTTGTATGTGGTGGACTTCTCGGGGAAAACCACTACAAGTCCGATGTGCCTATTCGGAAAGGCCGATGTGGGTTGGCTTTGGCACCGCCGTCTAGCCCATGTCAGCATGAGAACTTTGCAAAGCCTCCACAAGGATGGTCATATTGTTAGACTAAAAGAAAATGTTTGCTTTGCCAAAGATCGTGTTTGCAGGGCATGTGTTGAAGGAAAGATGCATGATTCTCCCCACAAGCCAAAGAACTACATCAAGTCCAAGAGGATCTTGGAGCTTCTTCATGTGGATCGTTTTGGTCCTCCGTCTCATGCAAGTCTTGCTGGGAAGAAATATTGTTTGGTGATTGTTGATGACTACTCAAGATACACTTGGGTATATTTCTTAAACTTAAAAAGTGAGACCCAAGAAAACTTCATTGACTTCATCAACATGGCTCAACGACAACACAGTGTCCCAGTATTAACAATAAGAAGTGACAATGGCACCGAGTTCAAGAACTACACATTAAATGGATTTCTTAGTGATGAGGGAATAAAACATCAATATTCCGCTGCATATACCCCTCAACAAAATGGTGTAGCTGAGAGGAAGAACCGGACTCTCATTGACATGGCTAGGACTATTTTGGAGGAATTCAAATCTCCATACAATTTTTGGGTTGAAGCTATCTCCACCGCATGCCATGCATCAAACCGTCTCTATCTCCGCAAAGAATTGATCAAGACTCCATATGAGATCCTTACCGGTAACAAGCCCAATGTTTCTTACTTCCGAGTATTTGGTTGTAAGTTCTTCTATCGCATTAAGGGCATTCGTTTATCCAAGTTTGATTCCAAAGCATTAGAGGGCAATTTTGTTGGTTATGGTCTCGAATCCCACACTTATAGAATCTATGACAAGCTCTCAAGAATTGTCATAGAATCTTGTAGTGTGGTGTTTGAAGAATATGATGGTCCCCAAGCGGGGCGTGTTGATGTTTGTGATGTAGATGATGAAATGCCTCAGGATGCCATAGGAAGAATGGGTGCGGGTTTCATCACGTGGAGCCCTCATCTTCACAACTTCAACAAGCTACTGTCGAGGTGGACAACGACCCATGCCAAAGACAAGTTGTGGACCCTCAACCTACTGATCAAGAAGGTGCCTCCAACCAAGAGGTGTTTGAGTCTCCGTTTGCCAGGATGTCCAGTGGTGCTAAGGCCATTACACAAGCAATATCTATACAAACTTCCATAAGTACAGCTGAATACCTGGTTAGTTGTGGGACTGATCATGACCAAGGTCAATCCTCTCCTCCTATAGAAGGGAATATTTCCAATGATGATCAAGGTCAAGTTATTGGTCAAGACAAGGACCAAAATGATGAAGTGATCCCACCAAGAAACAACAAGGAGATCGAAACTCGTCGCCAAGCTAGAATGGATAGAATATTGGAATGAAGAGACCACACTCTTGGGAATGTGGTTGGAGATCTAAGGAGAGGGATATCTACTCGAGCTCAATTGAAGAACTTTGGTGAGCACCAAGCACACATTTCCATGGTGGCACCAAAGAAAGTATGGGAAGCTCTTGAAGATTCGGATTGGTTGGATGCGATGCACAAAGAGCTCAACAACTTCGAGAGAAACAAAGTATGGAAGTTAGTGGAAAAGCCAAAAGATTGCCGCAATGTTATAGGCACCAAGTGGATTTTCAAGAACAAGCAAGATGAGCATGGAATTGTGATAAGGAACAAGGCAAGATTGGTTGCAGAAGGGTTCTCTCAAATTGAAGGCATTGATTATGGAGAGACTTATGCTCCCGTGGCCCGCCTTGAGTCCATCTGTATCCTTCTTGCTTATGCGGCACATCATAAATTTAAGTTACAACAAATGGATGTAGAAAGTACATTTCTCAATGGTCCATTGCATGACTTGGTATATGTGAAACAACCCCCGGGATTTGAGGATCCCAACTTTCCAAACCATGTCTACAAACTTGACAAGGCCCTCTATGGGCTCAAGCAAGCCCCACGCACGTGGTATGAGCACCTTAGAGAGTTGTTGTTAGATCGTGGGTTTGAGGTTGGGAAAATCGATCCCACTCTTTTTACCAAGAGGGTCAATGGGGAACTTTTTGTGTGCCAAATTTATGTAGATGACATTATCTTTGGCTCTTCTAACAAAGCTTTTAATGATGAATTCTCTAAGCTAATGACTGACAAGTTCAGGATGTCTATGATGGGAGAATTGAGAGTATTTCTTGGTTTTGAGATTAATCAAGTGAGAGGTGGTACTTTCTTCAACCAAGCCAAGTATACTCAAGATATGCTCAAAAGGTTTAACACGAAAGATCTCAATGGAGCTCCCACTCCCATGGCAACAAAGACTCATCTTGAACTAAACCCAAATGGTAAAGATGTGGACCAAAAGGTATACCGGTCCATGATTGGGTCCTTGCTTTACCTTTGTGCATCTAGACCCGATATTGTGTTGAGTGTAGGAGTGTGTGCAAGATATCACGCGGATCCTAAAGAAAGCCATTTGATGGCAGTCAAGAGAATCTTTCGATATCTGGTTCATACCGCAAACTATGGTATTTGGTATCCTAGGGGCTCAACTTTCTCTCTTTGTGGGTACACGGATTTGGATTGGGCTGGTGACAAGGATGATATAAAATCAACCTCCGGGCCTTGCCAATTCCTCGGGAGGTCCTTGGTATGTTGGTCTTCTAAGAAGCAAAACTGTATATCTCTTTCCACCACCGAAGCCAAGGATGTGGCAGCTGCTAGTGCTTGTACACAATTGCTATGGATGAGGCAAACTTTAAAGGAATACGGTGTCCACTGTGACAAAGTGCCTCTTCTATGTGATAGTGAAAGTGCTATCAAGATTGCATATAACCCAGTGGACCATACAAGAACTAAGCATATTGAGATTCATCATCACTTCATTAGAGATCATGTTGCCCGAGGTGAAATTGAGCTTTCATATGTGTCAACCAAAGACCAACTTGCCGATATTTTCACTAAGCCACTTGATGAAGCAAGGTTTTGTTATTTGAGGAATGAACTAAATATCGTGGATTCTAGGAGCTTGACTTGATTACCTTGCATACTCCCCTATGTCTTGACCCATATTCGGTGTAGGTGTAGGCATGGAGATAGGGGGAGTGCGCTCCTAATTTGTTGGACTATCCCTCCCCCATAATGCCAACATTAAGAAATTCAATTCTCTTAGTATCATTTAGTGATATGTGAGCATCATTGATGAGTAGTGGCTATGAACCCAAGGATAATTCTTCGCAGTTTCATGCCACAAACTCCTACATGGTGGCTTCGGCCACCACCCTCTCCTCATTTGAAGAGTTTTCCATGGTTTTCTTGATTTTTCACAGTATCTCATCTTAACCCAAGCCCTCTCTCAGTCTTGAAAACTCTATCTAATATATGTCCCCATACACACACCTTGCAAGTATTTGGTCGAGGAGGACCAGAGTCTCCGGTGTGTTCACACAGGAGTCTCCGGCATAGACCGGAGTCTCCGGTCTGGGCGGTTTCTGTCCACTTAAAGGGAGGACGGGGTGAACTGAAACAGCAGTTTCATTCATCCACCCCTTTCCTCCCCTCTCTGCCCCCGTCGCCTCCTCTCCCAAATCTTCTCCCTAGAGGTTAAGAAGCCCCCGGGATCCGCCGTGCCGCCGGCTAATCATCTCCTTCCCACCATTGGGTGATTCCCACCGGTGGAATCCCTTCCATGGACGGATCTGGTACCTCTCCTCCTCTTCTTCATCTATGGTTCGTCCCTTATCTTGGCTTTTTGAGGATTGGTACTAGTTTTGACCACATGAATTCCTTGTTTGCGTGCACCTCAGTACTTTATCATTCTTACACTGCCCGATCTGCTGGATACAACCCCGTTTGAGCCTCCATGATCTTCCCCCGAGTCTCCTGACCAGAGACTCCGGCCCACTGGCCCGAGACTCCGATCTGAGCCGGAGACTCCGGTGTGGACCACGGAGACTCCGGTGTGGCTTGTATCTAACATATTGTGCAAGGTCTCAATGATCCTGTGCCGCCTCCTTGGGACATATATACTTACCTCCATGCTATCTCCGTCGCTGCTTTTCACAAGCTCTGGCTCTCGTCGTCCTCCTCGCACCAAGGCCAAGATGAAGAGAGGGGATCCTCACTATGATGAGTCTGAGGGTCAGTACATTGTGCCCCCATCCAACCGCAGACAGCAAGCCCATGATGCAGCCTATATGCGACGGGAACAGGAAAGGGCTGAGGAAGATAAACGTGCCAAGAGGGCAAAATATGATAACATTCAGTCCTTGGCTCGCATGTCCATGCAGGAGTATCGTGAGCTACGCAAGACCAATTTCTATGAATTGCCGCGCATTAGTGATGACCCCTGTTATTGGAGGAAGGAGCATGTTTTCTTCATGAAAGACATTTACAGTGAGCTCAAGAGATCTCCTGTATGCCCCCAGAAGTACTTGAGTGTTGAGAAAATGAGGAAGAGCCCCTACTTCTCTGATGCTCTGTGGATTAGTGAGAAGTTGGGGCTGTTCAACTTGATGGAGATTCATGAACACTACAACATCACCCTTGTGCAGTAGTTCTACGCCACAGTTGTGTTTGGGACTGAGCAAGCCAGGACTATGACTTGGATGACTGGCGACCACCGCTGTTCTGCCACTTTCTATGACTTTGCTGAGGCCATCTTCGAGACCTTTCACGGGGTATCTACTCATGTTGGAGTTCGCATGCACTCAGCAGCTCTTGGGGTGAACAAGAACAAGCTTGCCCCTTTATATGGTAGTGAGGGGGTTGTGGGAGGGTCCAAGGGACTTAAGCCTCTCTACAATCTGATGTTGAGGATCTTCCGCCAGACCATTTCCCCTAGTGCTGGGAATGATGATGCCATCAGATGTGGTTTGGTCAACTTGCTGTATCACACCCACAAGACTTACATGGCTAGCCCCGATGCTGATGCTGATCCTATTGATGTGATGGATTACATATTTTAGGAGATGTATCATGCCATCTTATACAAGAGGGCCCCTCCATATGCACCCCTGGTCATGAGACTCATCAACACTCAGCAACATGGCTCGCTGCTTGCTATGCCTCCGAACCTTACCGAGGACACTCTCGTATCTCTACAGCAGAAAGGGGCTATGAGGGCTCCTCCTAGACGCTCCCATGCACATGAGGAGGAGGAGATTTCAGATACTGACAAGGGCCCCCTTGATACATTGCAAATGTATCTATAATTTTTGATGTTCCATGCTTGGTTTTATCTACTTTCTTGTGTTTTGTCCACACTTTGGAGTACTTTTCATATGATTTCTTGGACTAACCTATTAACAAGAGCCACAGTGCCAGTTGCCTCTTTTCTGCTGTTTTTGGTTCCAGAAAGTCAAAAAATCAATATTCTCGGAACTGGACCGGACAAAAGCCAAAGTTGATATTTTCCCAGAAGACTCACGGAGCCAGAAGGAGAGTCGGAGAAGGGCCACAGGGTGGCCATACCACCCCATGGCGCGAGTCCCCCCAGGCCGCGCCAGGGCATGGTGTGGGCCCCCTGGCCACCCACCAACCTTGCCCTCTGTCCTATAAGAAGCCTCCCAAGGCATAAACCCTAGATCATCAAGCCTCCAGCCACGAAAAGTTCCGCAGCGCTGCCGCCACCGAAGGGGAGATTCAGGGGATAGAAAGTCTCTGTTCCGGCACCCTGCCGGGACGGGGAAGTGCCCCCGAGGCCATCTCCGTCGATCTCCACCACCATCTCGATCACCGTTGCTGATTCCCATGATGATGAGGGAGTAGTTCCTCCTCGAGGCTAAGGGTTCTACCGGTAGCTATGTGTTCATCTCTCTCTCTATGCATGATCTTATTGAGATCATGATCTTGTAATCTATATATATACCTTGCTACTCAAGTACTTTAATGAATCTCTGCTCTCCTCATGTGTGTGAAAGTGACAGCGTGCTCACCATGGTGGCACTTAGGCTAGAGATTTCAAATACTTGTTATGAGTTATATTTGGAGTTGGTTGTCTTTATGAAATTGTGGTGTTTGTTGGACTCATCTAGTACTCAAGGTGACAGTGTGGGGTTTTCTAGATGGGAAAGATGAACTTTGAGGTGTGCTGTTATAGCCCTACCATCGATTAGAGTGTTCAACAGGACAGTAGTTAAGAGTTGTATCATAAAGAGAAGATATTTATATGAGAGTGTTCACTAGTGAAAGTATGATCCCTAGGCCTTGTTTCTAAGCATTGAGACACCGTTTGAAATTAGATATGTTATATGTTTGCTTGCTTCCATCTTTATTTCAGTTTGTCTTTAGTCTCTTCCACGCCATCAAAGTATTTTCTAGCACCCTTATCTTATATCCATAGCACTTGTATTTCACTATCTCTTCGCCGAACGAGTGCACCTATACACCTGACAAGTGTATTGGGTGTGTTGGGGACACAAGAGACTTCTTGTATCTTGATTGCAGGATTGCTTGAGAGGGAATACCTTTGACCACTTCCTCCCTAAGTTCGATAAACCTTGGGTGATCCACTTAAGGGAAAACTTGCTGCTGTTCTACAAACCTCTGCACTTGGAGGTCCAACAACCGTCTACAAGAATAGAAGTGCGTAGACATCAAGCTATTTTCTGGCGCCGTTGCCGGGGAGGTAAGGTAAAGGTATTCACACCAGAGGATTAAAGAAGAAGAACCTCCCACGGCAAACGCCTATTTTCTGGCACCGTTGCCGGGGAGGTAAGGTAAAAGGTACTCACATCCTCCGGTGTGAGTGCTCGAAGTTATTTCCTTTAGATTCTGCAATTTTGTCTTTTTGTTTCTTGTTTTCACTAGTTAGGCTTAATGGAAAACAAAAAAAAATTATAGAGATTTTTAGTATTTTCCCTAAGGTAGAACATGAATTCTTTGAAAATAAAATTAAAAAACCCTAGGAACCTTCTTTGCATGCTAATAGCAATGTTATTAGTATGAATCTTTTGAACACATTTGTTACTAATGCTATGGAAACATCTAAGCTTGGGGAAGTTAGTTTTTATGAAAATGATCTTTTTAGTTCCCCAGCTTCAAAGAAGAAAATTTGCTCTGATGATACTTTATCTCCCATATGTGGTAATTCTAATGATACTTGTGATATGTTAAATCCACATACTGAAAGCATCCCTTTTAAAATACCTACAAAAATTGTTGAACGTGTTATGAATAACTGCTATTTTGGAGATGGAACTGTCCATCCTGGTGATCATTTACTCTTTATACATGAATTATGCGAGTTGTTAAAGTGTGCAGGTATTTCAATGAACCAAGTTAAGAGGAAGCTATTCCCTATTTCACTTAAGGGCAAATCAAGGGAGTGGTATGAGCTACTAGATGATCCTCATCATTTGGAGTGGAAGGAACTTGAATCTCATTTTTACTCTAAATTTTATCCTCACCATGAAATTCATAAAGATAGGAATTATATTTATAATTTTCATCCTCATGATGGAGAAAGTATTGCCCAAGCATGGGGACATTGAAGTCACTAATGCTCAAATGTCCCATTCATGAGCTCCCTAGTAATATTGTTATTAATAATTTCTATGCAAGGCTTTCAGGACATTACAAGGACTATCTAGATACTTGTTTAGAGGGATCCTTCATGAGTAAGGAGATCAAAGCTAAGTGGGATCTTCTTGAAACAATTCAAAGCAATACCGAAGATTGGGATAACAACAAAGGTAAAGAACCAGGTATAAACTATGAGTATGATTGCATTAAGTCTTTCGCTGAAACTGCTGATTTTCAAGAGCTTAGTGCTAAATATGGTCTTGATCCTCAAATTCCTATTGATTGTTTTAAAACCTTTTCTTCTCATATTAATGCTCCTAAAGAAAAGTGGGACATGTATCATGAGCCTTTTAAAGACACTTGCATGGAAAATGAAATTGTTGTTAATGATAGCAATAAACATGCTCAAACCTTTGAAAGTACTATTTATTATAAGCATGTTAATTTTTGTGGAATACATAGACCTTGTGAGAATAATCGAATTGAAGAAGAATATTGTATCACCCATAGGAATGAAAAAACTAGAATGTGGTATAGGGCTTTAAATGATCTTGGTAAAAAAGTTTGTGCCCTTTATCCTTTTATTTGTGAACTTTGCTTTGAAGTGGGTCATTTCAATTTTCAATGCTCAGGCCATAATAATAGCCCTTCTAATCCAATGAGTACTGCAATTTTATATTGTGATGACATGATCACTCCTAATCAGCATGATGAACTTACATTATTTTTGGGGTGTGAAGAATTATCAAGAAAAACTTCTTTGGTAGATATGAGTGCTTTTGATATGAATATTGTCCTGCATGGTTGTCATCTTTATTGTGTTGATAATTGCCACACAAATACTTACATAGAAAATATTATAGAAGATGAGATTTTACCAAAATATGATAGGACTAATATGTGTTTTGATCTTATTAATGAAAAGAAGGAATCCTCCAAAGTTTCTTCTATTGTCTCTAATAATAAACCAGGGTATATGGAGAAGCTTCCTTTCAAGCCTCTCCCTCCTAAAGAGAAGAAGATAAAGAAGGAAAGAAGGAGTAAAAGGAGGGAGGAAACGATATTTTCCCCTAAGCATGTAGCTCCTATTATAGTTTTTGATGAGTCTGAACTCGATGATGTTCCTATGCCTGTTACCTATAGTAGTGATCATGATCGGGAAAAGCACACTTCTTTTGATATTGAAAATCTCTTTGGTACCAATTCTGAAAATGATGATATTAGTAATTGTTGTACTATTAGTGCTATCCATGATCCTTCCAATGATGATATGTTTACAAATGAACAAACTTTGGAAGATAATTATTCTATTGCTTATGATGATACTATGCCTCCAATATATGATGATTGCAATGATGAATATGATATTTTCAGTCCACCTACTATTGAGGAGGAAATTAATTATGACTACAATATGCCTCCTATATTTGATGATTATGGTGATGAGAATAATAATGATAGCTATTTTGTTGAATTTGCTCCCACTACAATTAATAAGAATGACTGTGTTTATGTGGGGAGTATTAATTCTTTTATGCATGTGGGTCATGATAAGAATGTTTCATGTGATAGTTATATTGTTAATTTTATTCATGATGCTACTGAAAGTCATTACGAGAGAGGGAAACATGGTTTTATGCATCTCAATAATATTAGGTTTCCCCTCTTTATGTTGAAAGTCTTGAAGTTGCACTTGTTTTGCTTTACTATGCTTGTTGCTTTGTGATTTCATGACTTATTTCTATACAATATTCCTATGCATAGAAAGTGGGTTAGACTTAAATGTGTTTTGAATTTGCTTCTTGATTCTCTCTTTTACTTCAATTCACATTTCTTATGTGAGCATCTTCTCAAACTATCATGCCTAACTTAAAGGCGTTAAAGAAAAATACTTATTGGGAGATAACCCAAAAGTTTTAGATGAGTCTTGGAAGTTATTACCTCTGTAATAACCGCTCCTTATCCTTTTTATTTTCTTTTTGTGCCAAGAGTAACCTCTAATGAGAGTGAAGTAATGATTGGGAAAGTTGTTGTCCCAAAACAGATTTATGTGCTTCACCATAAAAATTCGTGTAAAATCTCTGTACGTCCTTTTGAGTCGTGAATTTTTGTGCTTCTGCCCAGGTTTTTATATAACTTTTGTTAGTTCAACACTTTTTGATTTGAGCAACAGAAGGTCTTCGAAAAAATTCGTCTTTACCTGCTGGTCTGTTTTGACAGATTTTTGCCATTTTCTGCTTTTGCTTCTTGTTGGTTCCTTCTTGAGTTCTTTTGGGGAATTGAGCTTTTTGAGGGAAGTGATTCAGTAGCTATTGTTCTAATGGAAGTTTATTTGGTGTTAAAACTGAACCTTAAGACTTATTATCTTGAGTGCACTAATGTTGCTAATAAAGATTGTGTGAAGTTTTGTATGAAGGAAAAATTTCAGGTGTATGGAAGGAATGAGTAATGAGATGATGGATGGACTAAAGCTCAAGCTTGGGGATGACACGCGTGTCACCCCAAGAAATATCCAAGAAGTACAAGCGTCAAAGCTTGGGGATGCCCAAGGCATCCCCTTCTTCATCAATAAAAATCCTAGGTTTCTTCCAAACGCTTCATTTTTATTGTTTCATGCACAGTTGTGTTTTTCTTGGAGCGTCTTCTTTTTCATTTTCGTTTTGGTTTTTAGTTTGCTTGGTTTTCTTACTTTTCTGAATAAGTTGGTTGGACCCCCTCTTTTATACATTGGTTTGCAAATAGTTTGGTTTGGTTTGGAAAAGAGTAGGAAAGTCCATGCTTATGTGGTAAAAAGAGCTTGTTTTTGACTGTGGCCTATGCTTTTTCATGCCATGCTTGATATTGTGTTGGCTTTACGCTTAGTATTCTTTACTGTAGCATGACTTATTATAAATAATTGAGATTGCTTAATGTGCCTTGGATGAATCATGCGTTGTTTTAGCATATTAAAGCATAGTATAGTGGTATTCTCCTTTGATGCTTTATTTGGGTTGACTTGGCGCATGCTCACACCATGTTATGACTATCTCAAGTCACCATAGACTTTATGATCCTTTAGGTTTCAACTTGTAGTATCACTTTATGCTTTGATCAATGATGTTTTGTCACTCTGCATGATTATGGCCATTATTGCTCTCTTAGTTTGTCGCTCCCGGTCTTTTGCTAGCCTCCGCAACCAAGTATGAGTTCCACTCATGCATCCAACTCCTTAACCAAGTTATTCCAAAGATTCCACCATACCTACCTATTAGCATTTCCTATTCCAAGTATATTCATGTTTTTATCTACCTTCCGAATTAAATTTGTTATGTGAAAATTAGTGATTAAAGCTCTCACGAACTTGATGGCACACTTTACTTTTTGGCATCTAATAAACTTGAACCATTGAGTCCTTCTTTGTTGCGTATCATGTTTCATGGGGAACACTTTCAACATTGCAATTAACTTGAAATTAGCAGAACCATGTTTCATGATATTTGGTTCATACCCCAAACTATGGTTTTTGGTATCCTAGGGGCTCAACTTTCTCTCTTTGTGGGTACACGGATTCGTATTGGGCTGGTGACAAGGATGATAGAAAATCAACCTCCGAGGCTTGCCAATTCCTTGGGAGGTCCTTGGTATGTTGGTCTTCTAAGAAGCAAAACTGTATATCTGTTTCCACCGCCGAAGCCGAGTATGTGGCATCTGCTAGTGCTTGTACGCAATTGCTATGGATGAGGCAAACTTTAAAGGAATACGGTGTCCATTGTGGCAAAGTGCCTCTTCTATGTGACAATGAAAGTGCTATCAAGATTGCATATAACCCAGTGGACCATACAAGAACTAAGCATATTGAGATTCTTCATCACTTCATTAGAGATCATGTTGCCCGAGGTGATATTGAGCTTTCATATGTGTCAACCAAAGACCAACTTGCCGATATTTTCACGAAGCCACTTGATGAAGCAAGGTTTTGTTATTTGAGGAATGAACTAAATATCGTGGATTCTAGGAGCTTGACTTGATTACCTTGCATACTCACCTATGTCTGGACCCATATTTGGTGTAGGTGTAGGCATGGAGATAGGGGGAGTGCGGTCCTAATTTGTTGGACTATCCCTCCCCCCATAATGCCAACATTAAGAAATTCAATTCTCTTAGTATCATTTAGTGATATGTGAGCATCATTGATGAGTAGTGGCTATGAACCCAAGGATAATTCTTCGCGGTTTCATGCCACAAACTCCTCCATGGTGGCTTCGGCCACCACCCTCTCCTCATTTGAAGAGTTGGTTCTTAGCTCGGATTTATTTGGCGCTTTGATGAACATTTGAAGAATTTTTCATGGTTTTCTTGATTTTTCACAGTATGTCATCTTATCCCAAGCCCTCTCTCAGTCTTGAAAACTCTCTCTATCTAATATATGTCCCCATACACACACCTTGGAAGTATTTGGTCGAGGAGGACCGGAGTCTCCGGTGTAGACCGGAGTCTCCGGTCTAGGCGGTTTCTGTCCACTTAAAGGGAGGACGGGGTGAACTGAAACAACAGTTTCATTCATCCACCCCCATCCTCCCCTCTCTGCCCCCGTCGCCTCCTCTCCCAAATCTTCTCCTCGGAGGTCAAGAAGCCCCCGGGATCCGCCGTGCCGCCGGCTAATCATCTCCTTCCCACCATTGGCTGATTCCCACTAGTGAAATCCCTTCCATGGATGGATCTGGTACCTCTCCTTCTCTTCTTCATCTAGGGTTCTTCCCTTATCTTGTTTTTTGAGGATTGGTACTAGTATTGACCACAAGAATTACTTGTTTGCGTGCACCTCAGTACTTTATCATTGTTACACTGCCTGATCTGCTGGATACAACCCCCTTTGAGCCTCCATGATCTTCCCCCGAGTCTCCTAACTGGAGATTCCGGCCCACTGGCCGGAGACTTCGGTGTGGACCACGGAGACTCTGGTGTGGCTTGTGTCTAACATATTGTGCAAGGTCTCAATGATCCCGTGCCGCCTCCTTGGGACATATATACTTACCTCCATGCTATCTCCCTCACTGCTTTTCACAGGCTTTGGCTCTCGTCGTCCTGCTCACACCAAGGCCAAGATGAAGAGAGGGGATCCTCACTATGATGAGTCTGAGGGTCAGTACATGTTTGCGTATCATGTTTCATGGGGAACGCTTTCAACATTGCAATTAACTTGAAATTAGCAGAACCATGTTTCATGATATTTGGTTCATACCCCAAACTATGGTTTTTGGTATCCTAGGGGCTCAACTTTCTCTCTTTGTGGGTACACGGATTCGTATTGGGCTGGTGACAAGGATGATAGAAAATCAACCTCCGAGGCTTGCCAATTCCTTGGGAGGTCCTTGGTATGTTGGTCTTCTAAGAAGCAAAACTGTATATCTGTTTCCACCGCCGAAGCCGAGTATGTGGCATCTGCTAGTGCTTGTACGCAATTGCTATGGATGAGGCAAACTTTAAAGGAATACGGTGTCCATTGTGGCAAAGTGCCTCTTCTATGTGACAATGAAAGTGCTATCAAGATTGCATATAACCCAGTGGACCATACAAGAACTAAGCATATTGAGATTCTTCATCACTTCATTAGAGATCATGTTGCCCGAGGTGATATTGAGCTTTCATATGTGTCAACCAAAGACCAACTTGCCGATATTTTCACGAAGCCACTTGATGAAGCAAGGTTTTGTTATTTGAGGAATGAACTAAATATCGTGGATTCTAGGAGCTTGACTTGATTACCTTGCATACTCACCTATGTCTGGACCCATATTTGGTGTAGGTGTAGGCATGGAGATAGGGGGAGTGCGGTCCTAATTTGTTGGACTATCCCTCCCCCCATAATGCCAACATTAAGAAATTCAATTCTCTTAGTATCATTTAGTGATATGTGAGCATCATTGATGAGTAGTGGCTATGAACCCAAGGATAATTCTTCGCGGTTTCATGCCACAAACTCCTCCATGGTGGCTTCGGCCACCACCCTCTCCTCATTTGAAGAGTTGGTTCTTAGCTCGGATTTATTTGGCGCTTTGATGAACATTTGAAGAATTTTTCATGGTTTTCTTGATTTTTCACAGTATGTCATCTTATCCCAAGCCCTCTCTCAGTCTTGAAAACTCTCTCTATCTAATATATGTCCCCATACACACACCTTGGAAGTATTTGGTCGAGGAGGACCGGAGTCTCCGGTGTAGACCGGAGTCTCCGGTCTAGGCGGTTTCTGTCCACTTAAAGGGAGGACGGGGTGAACTGAAACAACAGTTTCATTCATCCACCCCCATCCTCCCCTCTCTGCCCCCGTCGCCTCCTCTCCCAAATCTTCTCCTCGGAGGTCAAGAAGCCCCCGGGATCCGCCGTGCCGCCGGCTAATCATCTCCTTCCCACCATTGGCTGATTCCCACTAGTGAAATCCCTTCCATGGATGGATCTGGTACCTCTCCTTCTCTTCTTCATCTAGGGTTCTTCCCTTATCTTGTTTTTTGAGGATTGGTACTAGTATTGACCACAAGAATTACTTGTTTGCGTGCACCTCAGTACTTTATCATTGTTACACTGCCTGATCTGCTGGATACAACCCCCTTTGAGCCTCCATGATCTTCCCCCGAGTCTCCTAACTGGAGATTCCGGCCCACTGGCCGGAGACTTCGGTGTGGACCACGGAGACTCTGGTGTGGCTTGTGTCTAACATATTGTGCAAGGTCTCAATGATCCCGTGCCGCCTCCTTGGGACATATATACTTACCTCCATGCTATCTCCCTCACTGCTTTTCACAGGCTTTGGCTCTCGTCGTCCTGCTCACACCAAGGCCAAGATGAAGAGAGGGGATCCTCACTATGATGAGTCTGAGGGTCAGTACATTGTGCCCCCATCCAACCGCAGACATCAAGCCCGTGATGCAGCCTATATGCGGCGGGAACATGAAAGGGCTGAGGAAGAGAAACGTGCCAAGAGGGAAAAATATGATAACATTCTGTCCTTGGCTTGCATGTCTAAGCAGGAGTATCGTGAGCTACGCAAGACCAATTTCTATGAATTGCCTCGCATTAGTGATGACCCCTGTTATTGGAGGAAGGAGCATGTTGTCTTCATGAAAGACATTTACAGTGTGCTCAAGAGATCTTCTGTATGCCCCCAGAAGTACTTGAGTGTTGAGCAGATGAGGAAGATCCCCTACTTCTCTAATGCTCTCTTGATTAGTGAGAAGTTGGGGCTGTTCAACTTGATGGAGATTCATGAAGACTACAACATCACCCTTGTGCAGCAGTTCTACGCCACAGTTGTGTTTGGGACTGACCAAGCCAGGACTATGACTTGGATGACTGGCGACCACCGCTGTTCTGCCACTTTCTATGACTTTGCTGAGGCCATCTTCGAGACCTTTCAGGGGGTATCTACTCATGTTGGAGTTCGCATGCACTCAGCAGCTCTTGGGGTGAACAAGAACAAGCTTGCCCCTTTATATGGTAGTGAGGGTGTTGTGGGAGGGTCAAAGGGACTCAAGCCTCTCTACAATCTGATGTTGAGGATCTTCCACCAGAACATTTCCCTTAGTGCTAGGAATGATGATGCCATCAGATGTAGTTTGGTCAACTTGCTGTATCACACCCCCAAGACTTACATGGCTAGCCCCAATGCTGATGCTGATCCTATTGATGTGATGGATTACATATTTGAGGAGATGCATCATGCCATCTTATACAAGAGGCCCCTCCATATGCACCCCTGGTCATGAGACTCATCAACACTCAGCAACATGGCTCACCGCTTGTTATGCCTCCGAACCTTACCGAGCACACTCTCGTATCTCTGCAGCAGAAAGGGGCTATGAGGGATCCTCCTAGACGCTCCCATGCACATGAGGAGGTGGAGATTTCAGAGACTGACAAGGGCCCCCTTGATACATTGCAAATATATCTACAATTTTTAATGTTCCATGCTTGGTTTTATCTAATTTCTTGTGTTTTGTCCATGCATTGGAGTACTTTTCATATGATTTCTTGGACTAACCTATTAACAAGAGCCACAGTGCCAGTTGCCTGTTTTCTGCTGTTTTTGGTTCCAGAAAGTCGGAAAATCAATATTCTCGGAATTGGAGCCGACAAAAGCAAAAGTTGATATTTTCCCGGAAGACTCACGGAGCCAGAAGGAGAGTCGGAGAGGGGCCACCGGGTGGCCACACCACCCCATGGCGCGGGTCCTCCTAGGCCACGCCAGGGCATGGTGTGGGCCCCCTGGTCGCCCACCAACCTTGCCCTCGGTCCTATAAGAAGCCTCCCGAGGCAAAAACCCTAGATCATCAAGCCTCCAGCCACGAAAAGTTTCGTAGCGTCGCCGCCACCGAAGGGGAGATTCGGGGGACATAAAGTCTCTGTTCCGGCACCCTGCCGGGATGGGGATGTGCCCCCGGAGCCATCTCCATTGATCTCCACCACCATCTCCATCACCGTTGCTGATTCCCATGATGATGAGGGAGTAGTTCTTCCTCGAGGCTAAGGGTTCTACCGGTAGCTATGTGTTCATCTCTCTCTATGCATGATCTTATTGAGATCATGAGCTTGTAATCTATAGATCATGAGCTATGTGAAAATTAGTGATTAAAGCTCTCACGAACTTGATGGCACACTTTACTTTTTTGCATCTAATAAACTTGAACCATTGGGTCCTTCTTTGTTGCGTATCATCTTTCATGGTGAACGCTTTCAACGTTGAAATTAACTTGAAATTAGCAGAACCATGTTTCATGGGGAACGCTTTCAACATTGCACTTGTACTTTGTACCCCATTGATATCATGTTCTTTTGCTTACGGATCCCGATGGTGTGAAATAAAAGTGGAACTTGTAAGATCATGGAGTTTACATGTGTGTTAGAGAAACGCATGGGCTGCTAGCCTAAGCCATGCCTAATCATGGTGGAAACTTGCAGCATCACCATAATGAGCACTCTATGAAGCCTCCTCAATAAAAACCTATGAAAATAGCAAATAAAAAGATCGTTGAGATGCTCATTGTCTGCTTGCCTTGTCATTTTGATTATGGGATAGCTCCTGTATCATGTGCAAGGGGTACCCCGTTGGCGGTTCTTTATGGTACATATGTACTTACAATGATAAGAGCTTACTTGTGACTAAAGTTGAGTAGGATGAGGTTCGGTCTTCGTAAGTAAGGGGCATGAGATTTCATCTTATAACTTGTCAAGCATATCCTCTTAGTTGTGTCACTTTAACCTTAATCACCTTAAATATTCTTATGATAGGGGCAATGAGAGCTGAAAGCTATAAGTACCATAATTTTTGGAAGCACTTTATGAGACTTGAATCCCTACTTCCTTTTATAAAAAGGCCTTTCTTCCACCATTATATTGAGTCTCCACCTTCTACCTTTATGCACCTACTTTGAGAGCATAGTGGCCATTCTTAGTTCTATGTGCATTGTCCCAAGACTTGTTGATTGATGCATACCTTGATATTGCTTGTTTTAAACTATTTGTATCTAGTCACTCTTGTAAACTTTGAAGGTGTCCTATGCATTTATATTTGCTACTCTATGAGGGACAAGATGAATGCTACTATGCTATGTTTTCTTTATGTGAAACAACCAAACGTCTTGCAAAGCATTGTTATTCATGAATCTTTTGTTTGTGCCTTTTCATATTGCATCATAGTTTCTTTATCTTATTGCTAGAACTTTGTCTTTCATGTTATGATTGAAGTACTATGATCCCAGCTTTGAATGTTTTACAAATACTTCGATCAAATCTATGATGGTGCATGTCACCTCAAAAAATATTCTTTCTTTTTATCACTTACCTACTCGAGGACAAGCAGGAGTGAAGCTTGGGGATGTTGATACATTGCAAATGTATCTATAATTTTTGATGTTACATGCTTGGTTTTATCTACTTTCTTGTGTTTTGTCCACACTTTGGAGTACTTTTCATATGATTTCTTGGACTAACCTATTAACAAGAGCCACAGATCCAGTTGCATGTTTTCTGCTGTTTTTGGTTCCAGAAAGTCAAAAAATCCATATTGTCGGAATTGGACCGGACAAAATCCAAAGTTGATATTTTCCCGGAAGACTCACGGAGCCAGAAGAAGAGTCGGAGAGGGGCCACAGGGTGGCCACACCACCCCATGGCGCGGGTCCCCCTAGACCACGCCAGGGCATGGTGTGGGCCCCCTGGCCGCCCACCGACCTGGCCCTCTTTCCTATAAGAAGCCTCCCGAGGCATAAACCCTATATCATCAAGCCTCCAGCCACGAAAAGTTTCGTAGTGCCGCCGCCACCGAAGGGGAGATTCGGGGGACAGAAAGTCTCTGTTCCGGCACCCTGCCGGGACGGGGAAGTGCCCCCGGAGCCATCTGCATCGATCTCCACCACCATCTCCATCACCGTTGCTGATTCCCATGATGATGAGGGAGTAGTTCTTCCTCGAGGCTAAGGGTTCTACCGGTAGCTATGTGTTCATCTCTCTCTCTATGAATGATCTTATTGAGATCATGAGCTTGTAATCTATAGATCTACCTTGCTACTCAAGTGCTTTAATGAATATCTGCTCTCCCCATGTGTGTGAAAGTGACAGCGTGCTCACCATGGTGGCACGTAGGCTAGAGATTTCAAATACTTGTTATGAGTTATATTTGGAGTTGGATGTCTTTATGAAATTGTGGTGTTTGTTGGACTCATCTAGTACTTAAGGTGATAGTGTGGGGTTTTCTAGATGGGAAAGATGAACTTTGAGGTGTGATGTTATAGCCCTACCATCGATTAGAGTGTTCAACCGGAGAGTAGTTAAGCGTAGTATCATAAAGAGAAGATATTTATATGAGAGTGTTCACTAGTGAAAGTATGATCCCTAGGCCTTGTTTCTAAGCATTGAGACACCGTTTGCAATTAGATCTGTTATATGTTTGCTTGCTTCCATCTTTATTTCAGTTTGTCTTTAGTCTCTTCCACGCCATCAAAGTATTTTCTAGCACCATTATCTTATATCCATACCACTTGTATTTCACTATCTCTTCGCCGAAATAGTACACCTATACACCTGACAAGTGTATTGGGTGTGTTGGGGACACAAGAGACTTCTTGTCTCTTGATTGCAGGATTGCTTGAGAGGGAATACCTTTGACCACTTCCTCCCTGAGTTCGATAAACCTTAGGTGATCCACTTAAGGGAAAACTTGCTGCTGTTCTACAAACCTCTACACTTGGAGGCCCAACAACTGTCTACAAGAATAGAAGTGCATAGACATCACCCCTCTCCTCCTAGGGCTCGGAGTAAAAATGCTTCCAATGCACCTCTTCCACCCATGACACGTGATTATGTCCATGAGAGGGTGAAGAAGGCCTCATTCTGGGAGAGGACCTGGTGTTGCATGAATGTGGACATCCGCAAGCAACAACATGATTTCTACAAGAGAAACCACCGCGTCGAGAAACTACTCAAGGAGATCAAGGCTCAAGGTGAAGCGTATGATGAGGAAGGTGAGGATGAGTACACTGATGAGCATGGCGCTCAGCCTTCCACCGAGTCAGATCACACTCTTTCGTTTGGGGCATGGAATGCCCATCAGGACAGCTTCGTGGATTGGAAGACCTTCTCTAATGTCACATCTGGGTTTGGGTATCAAGGTACATCCTCTTCTCGCCCTCATGGCAAAGGGCCTGCAGCTCCAGATGGTGATGAGGACTATGATGATGATGATGAGGATCAGGATTTGGATGAGGAGGACAAGGAGGATGATGACAAGGACTACTGATCCGTCGGGATGCTAGCTTAGGTCTTTTCCCTTTTTTCGGTGTTTCGATGCCAAAGGGGGAGAATACATTGTCATCGGGATTTGCATGGGTTTGGGCTACTTGATTCGTATTTGCCTTCTCGTCTCTATTTTCCTTATGTTATTGTGGGACACTATTTGCTATTTGTGTGTGTGTGTGACTCTGTGGGTGCTCCAACTTTATTGTAACTCATGTGTGCACTATGTGTTTTATCCATGTTATACCTACCTTGCCTGCTTTACTTGGTTATCTTTGTGCACATAGACAGGGGGAGCATGTCCATACCCTGTCATAAGTAATTGCGAAGTTTTGTTCATGAAAATTCACTAGTTTTCATTGAACACCAAAAAGGGGGAGATTGAAAGGACATTTACTGTCATAATAACTTTTGGTGTTCGTTAACAACTAGTAGACCCTTTTACAGTTTGCTATTGTCTATAGGTTGATATTCTACATAGGAAAAAGGACCATTGGCCTGCGGATCATTCCATGCATGTCTTCTTATATCTTGGGGATTCCAGACCGGAGTCTCCGGTCTTCACAGACCGGAGTCTCCCGTGTGGTCCGGAGTTTCCCCAGGAGTCTCCAAGGTGGCCTCTGTTTCCTTGCCCGAGTTAGTCAGAGAGGTGGTCCGGAGGTTCGTCCGGAGTCTCCGGTCCCTATCTCAGGCCGGAGTCTCCGGTGTAGAGGGACCGGAGTCTCCGGTCGACTTGGCTCCCCAATGCGCTGGGTCATTCTGTCAAGGGGTCCGGAGGCTGGTCCGGAGGTTGACTGGAGTCTCCGGTGTAGACCAGAGTCTCCAGTGTGGTGACCGGAGTCTCCGGTCTGCTTCTTCTCCAACGGGCAGAAAAACGGTTCACTGAACAAAGGGCTATAAATAGGGGACCTTATCCCCTTGTTCTAGCTGCTCATCCACCTCAAGAACACCATGTCCATTTGAGCCACCAAATCAACAAGATCTCTTCATCCAACCATCCAAAGTCTTTGATCTTTGGAGAATCGAAGGAGGAGGCCTTGATCTACAGCTTCACCAAGAGATATCTTCATTTCCCACTCATTCACTTGAGGGCCCCCATGCTCTAGTGTTTCATTGGAAACCCTAGGTTTTGATTTGGTTCTTACAAGCTTGTCGTTGATTGTTTGACAACTTGATTGTATTTGGGAGCCTCCAATTAAGTTGTGGATGTGTGCCCCGAAATCGGTGTAAACGTGCCGGCTTCCACCTAGAAGTATGCCGTATAGTGGAAGAGGTGAATCGAACCCGTTGGGGTGAGGTTCATCGGAGAACAAGGGAGGCCTCTCGTGGGTTGGTGGTTTGAAACCACCCCCTCTCCAAACGTAGACGTAATTCCCCTCAAAAGGAAGGAACTACGGGAAACAAATCCTTGTGTCTCCGTGTGCTCCACTTTGGTTCCTTCTATCCTTTACCGCACTTTAATTATCTAGTTATTGTTTAGTTTGGGCCTGCTTGTCATATAGGTAAATTCACCTTAGTTGCATAATCTAGAGAATTTACCTTCTTGTCAAACCCTAATTTGAAAAAGAAGTAAAATTTGAAGTAGCACCTAATCACCCCCCCTTCTAGGTGCCCATACGATCCTTTCAGAGGGGGTCCATCCAATTTATTCAGCAAACAAAGCAAACGAAAAACCAAAACGAAAACAAAAAAGAAGACGCTCCAAGAACAACACAATTGTGCATGAAACAATAAAAATGAAGTGTTTGGAAGAAACCTGGGATTTTTATTAATGAAGAAGGGGATGCCTTGGGCATCCCCAAGCTTTGACGCTTGTACTTCTTGGATATTTCTTGGGGTGACACGCGCGGCATCCCCAAGCTTGAGCTTTAGTCCATCCTTCATCTCATTACTCATTCCTTCCATAGACCTGAAATTTTTCCTTCATACAAAACTTCACACAATCTTTATTAACAACATTAGTGCACTCAAGATAATAAGTCTTTGGGTTCAGTTTGAACACCAATAAAACTTCCATTAAAACACAAGCTACTGTAGCACTTCCCTCAAAAAGCTCAATCCCCAAAAGAACTCAAAAAGGAACTAACAAGAAGCAAATGCAGAAAATGGTAGAAATCTGTTAAAATAGACCAACAGGTAAAGACGAATTTTTTCGAAGACCTTATGTTGCTCAAATGAAAAAGTGTTGAGCTAATGAAAGTTAGATAACAACTTGGGGCAGAATCACAAAAATTAACGCCTCAAAAGGATGTATAGAGATTTTACACGAATTTTTACGGTGAAGAACAAAAATCTGTTTCGGGACAGCAAGTTTCCCAAGCATTACTTCTATCTCATTAGAGGTTACTCTTGGCACAAAAAGCAAATAAAAATGATAAGGAGCGGTTATTACAGAGGTAATAACTTCCAAGACTCATCTAAAACTTTTGGGTTATCTCCCAATAAGTACATTTCTTTAACGCCTTTAAGTTAGGCATGATAGTTTGAGAAGATGCTCACATAGGAAATATGAATTGAAGTAAAAGAGAGCATCAATAAGAAAATTCAAAGCAAATTTAAGTCTAACCCACTTCCTATGCATAGGAATCTTGTAAAGAAACAAGTCATTAAAGCACAAAGCAACAAACATAGGAAAGCAAAACAAGTGCAACTTCAAGACTTTCAACATAAAGAGGGGAAAATTAATATTATTTAGATGCATAAAACCATGTTTCCCTCTCTCATAAAAACTTTCATTAGCATCATGAATAAAATCAACAATATAACAATCACATGAAACATTCTTATCATGAGCCACATGCATAAAAGAATTAATACTCCCCACATAAACATAGTTATTTTTATTAATTGTAGTGGGAGCAAATTCAACGAAATAGCTATCATTATTATTCTCATCACCATAATCATCAAATATAGGAGGCATATTGTAATGATAATTAATTGTCTCCTCAATAGTAGGTGGACTGAAAATATCATATTCATCATTGTAATCATCATATATTGGAGGCATAGTATCATCAAAGTAAATTTTCTCCTCCGTGCTTGGGGGACTAAAAATATCATTTTCATAAAAACTAGCTTCCCCAAGCTTAGACTTTTCCATAGCATTAGCAATAATGGTGTTCAAAGAATTCATACTAATAACATTGCTATTAGCACGCAAATAAAGTTCCATAGGTTTTTTAATTTTCTCTTCAAACACTTCATGTCCTAACTCAAGATAAATACTATAAAGCTCTCTAATTTTGTTGTTGTTTTCCATTAAGCCTAACTAGTGAAAACAAGAAACAAAAAGACAAAATTGCAAAATCTAACGGAAATAACTTCGAGCACTCACAGCGGAGGATGTGAGTACCTTTTACCTTACCTCCCCGGCAACGGCGCCAGAAAAAAGCTTGATGTCTACGCACTTCTATTCATGTAGAAAGTTGTTGGGCCTCCAAGTGCAGAGGTTTGTAGCACATCAGCAAGTTTTCCGTTAAGTGGATCACCCAAGGTTTATCGAACTCAGGGAGGAAGTGGTCAAAGGTATCCCCTCTCAAGCAACTCTGCAATCAAGATACAAGAAATCTCTTGTGTCCCCAACACACCCAATAACTTGTCAGGTGTATAGGTGCAGTAGTTCAGCGAAGAGATAGTGAAATACAAGTAGTATGGATAATTATAAGTGGTAACAGTGATAGAAAATAGCTTGATGGCGTGGAAGAGACTAATGGCAAAGTAAAATAAAGATGGAAGCAAGCAAACATGTAACATATCTAATTGCAAACGGTGTTTCAATGCTTAGAAACAAGGCCTAGGGATCATACTTTCACTAGTGAACACTCTCTCATATAAATATATTCTCTTTATGATACTACTCTTAACTACACTCCGGTTGAACACTAATCGATGGTAGGGCTATAACAGCACTCCTCAAAGTCCGCTTTCCCCATCTAGAAAACCCCACACTGTCACCTTGAGTACTAGATGGTTCCAACAAACACCACAATTTCATAAAGACATCCAACTCCAAATATAACTTGTAACAAGTATTTGTAATCTCTAGCCTAAGTGCCACCATGATGTGCACGCTGTCACTTTCACACACATGGGGAGAGCAGAGATCTATTAAAGCACATGAGTAGCAAGGTAGATCTATAGATTACAAGCTCATGATCTCAATAAGATCACGCATAGAGAGAGATGAACACATAGCTACCGATAGAACCCTTAGCCTCGAGGAAGAACTACTCCCTCCTCATCATGGGAATCAGCAACGATGATGGAGATGGCGGTGGAGATCGATGGAGATGAATCCGGGAGCACTTCCTCGTCCCGGCAGGGTGCTAGAACAGAGACTTTTTTGTCCCCCGAATCTCCCCTTCGGTGGCGGTGGTACTATGGAACTTTTCGTGGATTTCTGATTGACCATCTAGGGTTTTTGCATCAGGGGAGAATTATAGGCGAAAGAGGCAAGGTCGGTGGCCGGCCAGGGGGCCCACACCATGCCCTGGTGTGGCCTAGGTGTACCCGCGCCTAGGGGTGGTGTGGCTCCTCTCTATATCGTCTTTTGGCTCCGTGAGTCTTCTGGTAAAATATCAACTTCGCCTTTTGTCCCGTCCAATTCCGAGAATATTCATTTTCTGACTTCCTAGAACCAAAACAGCAGAAAATAGGCAGCTGGCACTATGGCTCTTTGTTAATAGGTTAGTCCAAGAAATCATATGAAAAGTACTCCAAAGTGTGGACAAAACATAAGAAAGTAGATAAAACCAAACATGGAGCATCAAAAATTATAGATACATTTGCAATGTATCATGGTTGTACGGTAAAATTGGAATGGTATTGCATCCGAACCCAACCATCAGTTTTTATAAAGGGGTAAGGCTCATGCCTCAACATTTTCATCATCATAAACCATTGGTGTTTCAAAACACATGTCAAAACATCTCAATAGAATGACTCATCATTCCAAGGTTTTCATAATCATTTTCACCAAGTATTCCCATCTAAAGTGATCAATTTTTTGGTTTAACTCTAAACACTAAGTTAAGAGTGTTCACTAAGGTGGGATGCTAATCTCAATCTCATGCCATAGAATGACATCTAGTATAGCCCAAGTTTTATACTCTTTATGCTATCTATAAAAGAAAGTAAAGGACTTTGGTAAAGTAAAAGATAGTAAAGCTTGCAAGTAAAACTTGGGATAGTTATAAATCAAAGAGGTATAACCAAAGCATGCCTAAAGCATCTTGCCTAGGTTATCTTGCTTAATTCTAGCTTGCTAACAATAGATTGCATTGTTAATGATGACTTTCCTTGATTGGTGTAGTGGTTGAAATTCTCCTCTTCTTCCTCGGGGTAGAATTCCTCCTCTTCGTAGACTTGGTCGGTACTATCGTCTATAAATACATACGGAATATACAATCACCAAACAATACTTAACTAGTCTATTTGGCACACTAAGGAACACACTTGATGATCTAGCAACATCACATTCATCACAAGATTTAATGAACTAGTTTCATTTATTTTATTTGAGAAAAGTAATTTCTACTCATTGAAAATAACTAAGATTTAATATTCTCCAATAAAAATATGGGATCATGTGGACACATGTCATCACCACATATTATAATGCATGGGAATGTGATTTAAATGTTTGCTCACATTTCAAATAGTTTAGGTTTATTATTTAAATGATTAAAAGTGACTAGAAATGCCTATATAGCATTGTTTGGTACTAGTCCAAAGTCACTGCATGAAAACCTAAATATTATTACATATTCAGATAGATATTATCAAATGTGATTTTTGAGATTTGGAATCAACTCAAAAGCTATTATGGTTGATTTTTGAAAAATGTTTGAATGTGAAAAAGTCTCTGTTTTGTTATTTTTGCTAGGTGAGATCTCTAACTCCAATTGCTTTAAATCCAACGGTCTTGGATAGAGATTTTAATTATCTTTCAAAGAAAATTTGAATCATTCATTTTGGTTCAGTTGAATTCTCTGAATTGATTTTTAAACTAGTGGACAGAATTGAGTTTAAAACTAAATAGAAAAACACTTATTCGAATTCTAGGGCCAGCGCGGGAAACTAAATGGGCCGGCCCAGTGACACTACGCGGCACAGAGGGCAGCTGACAAGGGAGGTCCCGCATGTCAGCGGCACAACTAAACACGGACCTGTACGGGGCTGATGTAGACCGTGCGATTAGAACCTATATCAACGGTCGTGGCTCATCGTCGACGATGGACTGGTCGCCGGCGAGAATGAACCCTAGCAGCTCGGTGGGGGTCAATTGGGGGTTTACCAGGGCTCTAGCTAACATGGCGATGGGGGCGATCGAACGTGTGGACGACGACGGACTCAGGCGTGGTCGCGTCGGCTCCTGGGGTGGTCGCAATCGACTGCCCCCTTCCTCCTCTGCTGCGACGACTCCAATGGAATTTCCGGCGAACGGTGGCTCGAGTGGCTCCGAGGGTGGTGTGAGGGACTCAGTGGGAGGTGGGGAGTGTTGGAGTGTGGAGAAATGGTGCTGGGGAAGGCTCCTTATATAGCCCAACAAGGGGACCGCAGGGTGCGATGGTGAGCTCGTCGGTGACGGTGGTACAGGGTGCTAAAGGCATGGGCGGGGTATGCAGACAGTGTGCTACCTCCTGGCGGTTAGCTACGGGGTAATGGGGCTGCTAGGGGTAGTGGCTTTTGGTCGGGAAGGGTTCACACTCTACGCGGCAGAGGCGGTGTTCGACGTGGCGTGTAGTGGCTGCTAGTCGCACGACGGGAAATGGGTGTGTCCGGGAGTGTGCTAGGGTCAAGGCGATGCTGCACACACAAGCTGGGAGCAAGGCCTGAGCTGGGTGAGCGGGTCGGGGACGGCGCACTGGAGCGGTCCGTGCATGGCATAGAGGCGACGGTGTGCGGCTGCTCCTCGGTGGTCCAGAGCTCGGCTGCTTCCGTGGGGTGGATAGGGGGTCACGGTAGGGTGCGGCGGAGCTAGGGGCGGTGCTGGTTAGGCGTGACGTTGTCTCTGGCGCGTTTTCCATGTTTGGCCAGCGACGACCATATTTGGGTGGCGCTCCACTGCTGCTAGCGGCGAAGGGGATGTTGTCTGGGCTGGGGTAGATGCTAGGGGGACAAGGGGTTAAGATGGAGACCAAATTGGTCGATGATCACTGTATAAATAGTGAGGCTACTCTTGTGTTTGATCTATGTCTGCCATGTGTTCGACAGAATGGCCGCATGAAGAAAGTTTTTGAATTTTGGATTCAAAATTTTTGGGGCTTCACTTAAGGGTGAGATCGTAAGTTTGCTTGCAGAGGTCAAGGGGAATTCATTTGAGTGGGTTTTTGAAAAAGTGGGATCTATGCACATGCACTTGATTCCATTTTCAAATGCCATTTAAAATTAGTGTTTAAATGTTTATGTAAGATTTCAAAGTGGGCATTGGTAGATCTTTTTTTGTACTAGCAAGGGATGCAAATAGTTAGAATTGTTTCTGTTTGAATTTGACTTCTAGGAACACCTAAAGTGGCCTAGTGGATTGTAACATCCAACAACTTTAATACAAGGTTATTAAGATCCAAATCATCAAAATTAGGGTTAACAAAAACTTTTCCAATTAAAATTATTAAAGCATTCATATGTGTGTGCATTTAAAATAGGAGTTGATTTGAACTTCCATGATTAAGTGATCCATTGCTTGGAAAATAATTCTTAAGTGAAATAAACATCATCTAGATCATTCCCAAACAAATCCCAAAGACAAACAAATTAAAATGAATAAAAGAAGATAATGGTCATTTGTGCCAAATTAACTACCATGCCTACTTTGGCTATTCCTAGTACTCAAAACCTAACAGAAACAATTGTGGATCTTTGCGCCCCTTGCTAGTACACATAATGATGTACCAAGGCCCGCTTTGTGATCTGCCAAAAACATTCAGACACTATATTAAATGGCATTGGAAAATTGAATCTATTCCATATGGGAAGATCCCACTATTTCAAAAACCACTCAAACAAGCTCAATTTTCAAAACCCAAGCACCCACAGAGTCTCAAGCTTAATACTAGCACACCCACCAAAAATCTTTTCAAAATTCAAAAACAAAGTTCTTGCGGCCATTTCAACAAACACTTGGCAAGCATGATTTACACTCTAATCCTAACTCACTTTTTGCAACAGGGTTTTGCCCCCACATGATCTCCATTTAATCCCTCTATCCCCCATTGGTCTAACCAGGCCCTTAGCACCCATCCCCTACTCTCCTAGCAGCAATGCCATGCCAACCCGAGCCCATGCCGCCGGCCAAACCTTGCAACCACGGCAGCAGACCGTCCCTCTCTCTCTCACCATGTCTACGAGCTAGCTCACACCTCACCTCCACCCTCTGTCCCCTCCCAGAGCATGGCCAAGCCGTGGACCACCGAGGAACCGCCGTGCCCAGTGCGTCTTCACCATGCCGAGCACGCGCCAGAGCGCCGCGCCCGACACGCGTGTACACGCCGCACCTCGACCACAACCCGCGTCCACCACTCCGCCACGACCCTAGGAACACGCCAGACATGCCCGTTCACCGCCCAAAGCACCACATCCACCGCTCGTCGTTGAGACCACCGCCTCTGCCGCTCAGAGCGCGGACACCGCCCGACTAATTGCAGCCATCCTTAGGCCCGCATTCAATTCATAGAGCACCACGAGGAGACCAGAGACCGCCCCCTATCTCGAGCCACGCCGCTAGCACGCTGTGCAGCCCTCGCCGAAGCCGCCCACCCATGCCTCTCGGTCGCGTCGTTGTCCTATAAATAGAGGCCTTCCCCAGCCATTCTCTGCTCACCACTCACCTCCCCTCACCCCACTGACCCTTCCCCACTTCTCCCCGGAGCAAGGCGAGTAGCCGTTGGCCGAAATTGCACCGCAGCTGGCCGCCTCTGGAGGAGAAGGGCCCCGCTGACTGCGACCACCCCAGAAGCCACCTCGACTGTCCCTGACCTCGCCGTCGTCTACCAGTCCGTTTGCCCGCCTCGCCGTTGTCGCTGGAGCCCTGGTACGCCCCCTGAGCACCCCCACCGAGGCGCTAGGGTTAGAGTTCGCTGGCGACATGTCCGTCGTCGACGACGAGCCCTAGCCGTTGACCCCCGTTCTAATCTAACGCCCCACATCGCCCCGTACCACTTCACGCATTATGATCCACCGACCGGTGGACCCCCCTGTCAGTTGTGCCCCGTGCCGCATAGTGCCACTGGGCCGGCCCGTTAGCATTCCTGTGCAACCCATTTAGTTTGAATTAGGATTTTTTCTATTTAATTTAAACCTAGTTCTGTCCCCTAGTTTGAAATTCAATTCAGAGAGATCTGCAAATCCAAATGGAGTGATTCCAATTTTGTTAGAAAGCTACTAAAAAGATCTACCCAAGGCCGTTGGATTTAATTCAATTAGTGTTAGAGATCTCTCCTAGTAAAAATAACAAAAACAGAAGCATTTGCACCTTGCAACATTTTTCAAAATTCAACCATGATAGCTTTTGAGTTGATTCCAACTCTCAAAAATCACATTTAACCATACCTATCTAAATATGTAATAATATTAGGGTTTACATGCAGTGACTTTCGACTAGTACCCAAATAATGCTATATAGGCATTTCTAGTCACTTTAAATCATTAAATAATGAACTTAAACCAAAGTAATTATGATCCAACCCTTAAATCACATTCCCACATGTTAGAATATGTGGTGATGACATGTGTCCACATGATCCCATATTATAAGTGGTGAATATTAAATCTTAGTTAATTTTTCAATGAGTAGAAATTACTTTTCTAAAATAAAAAGGATGAAACTATTGAATAAAACTTGTGATGCTTGTGATGATAATGGATCATCAACTATATGCCTTAGAGTGCTAATTAGACTAGTTAAGTATTGTTTGGTGATTGTGTATTCCGTATGTATTTATAGACGATAGTACAGACCAAGCTTTCGAGGAGGAGGAGTTCTACCAAGAGGAGGAGGAAAGCTTCAACCACTGCACCAACCAAGGCAAGCTAACACTTGCAAGTATAATACTTAGCAAGCAAGGATTAAACTAGATGGTTTAGCAAATATGCTTTAGGCATGCTTTGGTTACACTACCTTGACTAGTATTTACCCCAAGTGTTATTTTCAAAGCTTTACTTCCTTTACTTTACACAAAGTTCTTTACTTGTTTAGAAGGTACCATAAAGAGTATAAAACTTGACATATATAGAATCCTTTAGATGTCATTCTATGGCATGATATTGATCCCATCATCCCACCTTAGTGAACACTCTTAACTTAGTAGTTTAGAGTAGATAAAAACTTGAGTCACTCTAGATGGGAACACTTGGTGAAAATAAATTGTGAAAACCTTGGAATGATGAGTCATTCTATTGAGATGTTTTGACATGTGTTGAGAAGCACAAACGGTTTATGATGATGAAAATGTGGAGGCATGAGCCTTAACCCTTTTATAAAACTGATGGTTGGATTCGGATGCGATACCATTCCAAATTTACCGTACAACCACATTACCTGAATTGGGTAAGGCTTAGCCAGAAGTTTATATGCATTAGTATTAGTTCCCTCACGGGAGAGGTTTGAGATGAGGCTACCTCTCAATGTTGTCCACCTATGAAGTGTCCAAGATGACAGATGGTCATGGTTGGGAGGCCATGCTCATAGGAGAGGTGCTTATACTAGGGTGTGTAAAGGAATGGTTATGTTTGATTATCTGCATACTAAGTATGATGATTCAGGGTTATCCCTGACAGATGTATCGAATCTTGTGGTGAAAGTGTACCACCTCTATAGAGTGTCAAACTATTCGAATAGCCGCGTCCATAGTTATGGACAGTTGGAATGGCCATACTGTTTCGTTGTCAGCTATTTTCAAAATAACTTATGAAATGAATGATGAATCTTGACTTGACCACAACAAGGTTGTGTTTATGACAATAGCTTCCCAACATAAGTGATTCTAGAATTTTATTTTATCTTTCTTTGCTTCAGAACTTAGCTTAGGTTTCAAACTTAACTTTATAGTTGAACATAGAGTAAGCACTTTAACTTAGAACTTTACTACTTGTTAGCGGTAGTTCGCGAGTACTTAAAGAGTATTCATGGCTTTTGTCCCTGGCTATTCTCATGGCCAGACTATGAAGGAGACTACCAAGATGATGGCCAGCAGGACGACTATGATAACTAGGACTATCTGCCTTCGTCAGCATTGCCTGTGCCCCTGAAGATGGACCCCACCGCTACACTTATCTTTTATTTCTGCTGCTTGTTGTATTAAGACTGGATCATGAGATCCTTATTTGTGTAAGACCTTATGTATGGTTTTTAATGGATGATGTACTGTGATATACAATCTGTTATGTCTCACAAAAATGGTAATCCTGGTATTGCGATGAATGACATAATAGGCATCTAGGATTAAAAATCCGGGTGTTGACATGGATAAAAATGGCAAAAGTGACCATTTGCATTTATTAATTCTATTTGATTTCTTTTTCTTTGGATTTGGTTTTGGAATGATCTAGATGATGTGACATTCACCTTTGGATCATTTTACAACCAATAGAACAAACATGGCAATTTCAAACAATTCTATCTTAATGGAAACACACATGCATTCATATTTATTTTTATTAATAAAAAGTTTTAGTTAACCCTAAATTGGGTGATTTGCATATTAATATCTTTGATTAAAGATTTGGGATGTTACAAACCTTCCCCCCTTAAACAAAATCTCATCCTGAGATTTAAGAAAGAAAACTAGGAACTAAAGAGATATGGAAACTCAGTCCTAATGTAATCTTCTCGCTCCCAAGTGGCTTCTTCTTTGGTATGGTTGCTCCATTGAATCTTGAGGAATTTGATACTCCGGGTCCTGGTGGTTCTGTAAGCTTCTTCCAAGATACGAATGGGCACTTCATGATATGTCAGATCCTTGTTGATATAAACGGCTTCGTGATCAATGTTCTTGAACACTTCCGTCTTCTCTGGCACTTCTAAGCATTTGCGAAGTAACGAGATATGGAACACATCATGAATGGCTGACATCTTCTCTAGCAATTCCAGTTGATACGATACTTCTCCTCGATGATTTAGAATCTTGAAGGGTCCAGTATATCTGGGGGCTAACTTTCCTTTTAGACTAAAGCGTTGCATTCCCTTCAATGACGAAACCTTGAGATACACAAAATCTCTGACGTTGAAGGTCAGGTCTCTACGCCTCTTGTCAACATAACTCTTCTGTCTGGATTGGGCGGTCTTGAGGTGCTCACGGACTTTGTGATCCTTCTCTTCGGCTTCTCTCAGGATGCCAGGTCCGAAAATCTGACTCTCTCCTACTTGTGACCAATTCAAAGGGGTATGACACTTTCTTCCATATAAGAATTCAAATGGGGCCATTTGCAAACTGGCTTGATAACTGTTGTTGTATGAGAATTCTGCGAAAGGAAGACAATCTTCCCATTTTGATCCATACTCTAACACACATGCTATCAACATATCTTCTAAGATTTGGTTGACTCTTTCAGTCTGCCCATCGGTCTGTGGGTGATAAGCTGTGCTGAAATTCAACTTGGTTCCCAATCCTTCTTCGACTTTCTGCCAAAATCTCGAGGTAAATTGGGTTCCTCGATCCGATACTATGGTCTTGGGGGTTCCATGTAAACTGACAATTCTATCAACATACAACTCTGCTAGTTTCGAACTCTGGTAGGTTGTCTTGACAGGTATAAAATGGGCTACCTTGGACAGTCTATCAACTATGACCCAAATAGAGTCATTTCCCCTACTAAAAGTAGGCAAACCGGTGATAAAGTCCATTCTGATGGAATCCCATTTCCATTCCGAAATCTGCAATGGTTGCAACAGTCCTATGGGTCTCTGATGTTCCGCCTTGATTCCCTGACAGATATCACACTTGGCGATGTAGCTTCTGATTTCTCTCTTCATCTTGTGCCACCAAAATTGCTCCTTCAAATCCTGACACATCTTCGTTCTTTCGGGGTGGATAGAATAAAGGGTATCATGAGCTTCTTACATGATAACTTGCTTTAGATCCGAATCTGCTGGCACACAGATACGTCCTTTGTACCACAAAACTCCTTCTTCGTCTTCGGTGCATCCAGGTACCTTTCCTGTACTTATACGACGCTTGATTCCTTCGATGCTTGCATTTCTCTTCTGGGCTTCCTTGATTTGACTGATCAAAGTGGGCTGAAGTTCAATGCTAGCTAAAAATCCTTTGCTTACTAGCTCAGTTCTAAACTGCTCCAACTCCTCATGCAAACTTGGTTGCTTCTCCTTGATCATGGTGTTTAACCTACACGGCAATCTGCTAAGGGCATCCGCTACCACATTGGCTTTGCCGGGGTGATAGTGAATGTCAAGGTCATAATCCTTGATTAACTCGATCCATCTCCTTTTCCTCGTATTCAGCTCCTTTTGAGTGAAAATATACTTCAAGCTCTTATGATCTGAGTAAATCTCATAGCGGTTACCCATAAGGTAATGACGCTATGTCTTCAAGGCTAAAACTACACCGGCTAGTTCAAGATCATGGGTGGGATAGTTATGCTCATGTTGCTTCAGTTTTCTGGACAGATATGCTATGACTTTGCCTTCGTGCATCAACACACATAAGAGACCAATCATGGATGCATCACAATACACGTCAAAAGGCTTCTTGATATCTGGCATTATTAATATTGGGGCTGGAATCAATCTCTTCATGAGCTCTTGGAAACTTGCTTCACATTTGTCAGTCCATTCAAACTTCTTGTCCTTCTTCAACAATTGGGTCATGGATATTGCCATGCTCGAAAATCCTTCTACGAACTTAAGGTAATATCCCGCTAATCCGAGAAATGCACGGACTTGGGTTTGAGTGGTTGGGGCTTCCCATTCTTCAACATCTTTGATCTTGGCGGGATCAACAGTGACTCCTCCTGCCGACACAATATGTCCGAGGAATCCTACTTGTTTCAGCCAGAACTCACATTTGCTGAACTTGGCATACAACTGATGCTCTCTAAGGGTTTTAAGAATGATTCTCAGATGTTGCTCATGGTCTTCTTCTGACTTTGAGTAGATAAGAATATCATCTATAAACACCACGACAAACTTATCCAGAAAGTTCATAAAAATCTTATTCATGAGTTCATGAAATAAGCGGGGGCATTGGTTAATCCAAATGACATGACCGTATACTCATACATATCCGTGGCACGAATCTTGAGTTGATGATAACTAGTCCTAAGATCAATCTTAGAGAACACTCTAGCACCCGTCAACTGATCAAATAGATCCTCTATCTTGGGCAATGAGTACTTGTTCTTGATGGTGACATCATTCAGCTTCTGGTAATCTGTGCACAAACGGTTACATCCATCCTTCTTGTCGATGAACAACACAGGCGATCTCCATGGTGATGCGCTTGGTTGAATCAAGCCTTTTGCCAGCATAGCATCAAGTTGCTTATTCAACTCCACTATCTATGATGGGTCCATGATATAGGGTCTCTGAGCTATGGGTCCAGTTTAAGGAATTAGTTCAATAATGAACTCAATATCCCGATCCGGGGTCATACCGGGCAATTCATCTAGGAACATGTCAGGGTATTCATAGACTACTCTGACTAGTGGGTAGGGCTAGACTCTTGTTGCATTTGAACTAACAGGGTAAGATTTCAGATATATGCTCTACTGATACTCCAAAGCTACTGGTCATGGTGATGGCTTTCTTGGCACAGTCGATCAATCCTTTATGTTTCGACATCCAATCCATTCCTAGTACTACTTCAAAACCTTTGGTTCCAAGTACTATTAGATTGGCATAAAAATCTATCCCATGAATTCTGATAGGCACAACCTTGCAAATTTTTCTAGCTTTGGTGGTTGAACCAGATATTTGAACTATCATAACATGCTTCAAGTTGGTTGGGTGAATCTTACTAGGGCATGCAAATTCTTCTATAACAAACGAGTGCGATGCTCTAGAATCAAACAACACTCTTGCTAATACTGAGTTAAGAGAAAACATACCCAGCACAACATCAGGCACTTCTTGGGCTTCTTTGGTGTTCATGTGGAAAAGACGGCCGTTGCGATTGTGACGGTTCCCTGGGGAAAATCTCCTTCCGGGCTGAACACGGTGCTGCTGCTGAGCTGGGGCATTCACATTGGCAGTGGAAGCAATATTCTTGGGACACTCATTGGAGTAGTGAGACTTCACTCCACACTCAAAACAAGTAATCTAGGACTTGTCTTTGGCTGCAACGGGCATGCCATTGCTTCCAGTCCTTGGGGTAGTATTGTTGTTGTTGTTGTTGCACTTGGGCGGTGCACGGTTGAAGTTGTTGTAGTTGCCGGGGTGGTTGTTGTTATTCCCTCCGGTCTTCACATTTCCTCTGCTACGGTTGGGGTAGCTTGGGCGAGGCATTGGGGGTCTATTGTTCCGCGGGGCATATCCTGCAGACGGGTTGGGGTGATACTTCTGGTGACTGTTGGATCCACTCTGGTGCATCGTTCTACACTTGCAATTGTCGTTGGCTTGGTTGATCTTTCCTTCCATCTGGATGGCAGAGTTGACTAGCTCTTCGAGATCTTCAAAACAGATGTTGATTAAGACCGTTTGCATCTCATCATGCAATCGATTTAAGAATCTCTCCTTCTTCTTGGCTTCAGTATTGATCTCATCAGGTGCATACCTAGCGAGAGACATAAATCTGTCATGGTACTCTACTACAGTCATCCTGCCCTGCTTCAGTTCTCTGAATTCATCTCTCATACTGGTGACTAAACCTTGCGGCACATGGGTGCGGGTAAACTTGGTCTTGAAAGCTTCCCATGTCATCACTTGACCGTGGTTCATCGTGCGGGTGCTGTTCCACCATGCTCTTACATCTCCTTCCAGATAGTGGGTGGCAAATAGAACTTGCTCATTTACGTCAACTCCTGCTACCTCTAAGTTATTCTCCATGGTCTATAACCAATCATCACCATCCAACGGGTCTTCAGACTTGTTCTAAGTTATTCTGGAAGTTTTTGAGTTTGGATCCATGATTATCCTGATTTCCATGGCCTTGATTATTGTGGGCCATCTGGGAGATCTGTTGTAGGGTGGCTAGATTTTCTTGGCACTCTACTCTACCAGCTTCGCGGTCCGAAACTAGCATCTACAGAATCTGCAGGATTGGGTCCAGCGATGAGCTGCTTGCTCTGAGGTTTCCACGAGTCATCTGAAGATTGAGATAGATAAAGGGGTAAGAGGGAAAGTTCTAAGGTTCGTGGTTTTGTTTTCAAAAGCTAAAACTTTGAGTTTGACTCAGGTTTGGCAAACTTACTACTTCTCATTCATTCAAGCAAAGCACACGATAAAAACACACACACACACCAACAAAAGGAAAACATATGGTTTTAAGAACCATTCTGTGAGCTAAGATACAATGGGACCGATACATCTCACTCCTACGATAGTGCTCTAGTGCATGCATCTACTCATCGTCGATGAAGTCGGAGTCATCATCGTCGGTGTAGAAGTCCATGGCATCATCCTCCAGGTAATCATCATCATCGCTGATGTACGAGTGAATATCGCCTTGGAGGTCTGCACCTTCTCCCTCTTCTTCTTCTTTTGCTGCAAGCTGAGCTTCTTGCTCCTTGAGGGTCTTCTCGAGGTCAGCCACCTTCTTGCGATGATGAGCGATGGTGCGATCCTTCTTTGCGTGTTGACGACGAAGTGATTGACGATCCTTGACGAGAAGTGAGAAAGTCTGGGCCTTCTGAGCGGCAATGGCAAGGTTATGGTTGGCGTACTATCGAGCATTGTCCAATTCCTTCTGCCTATCATACAATAGAAAGTCAAGGTTCTCCACTTGGCATCTCATCTCCGGGTGACTTGGCATCTCCAACGGCATTCCCATGGAATCACGCCTTGTGTAGTGAGCAAATCGAGTTCCCTGGATCAAGTTGATGTTCTGTCCACAAAGATGGGCGAGAGCTTCATGCATGCCCTGGCTAATCCATGTAGCCAGTTTTTCTCTCTCACGGTGAATTGGATCTTCTTGGAAAGTGGTGCTTCCATCTTGCCTCAAAGATCAGGAACTATCAGCCATTGTAAATCTCCTCCTTGATGGTCATTGAGTTGAGATCCGAAGAATTCCGGAGGCGGGTGCTCCAGTACCCAGACAGTGCACCAAGATCCCTCTCGAAGATCAGTTGGCCTCCATTGCCCAACTGGTAGAACTTGCAGTACTGAACCTCCATCTATAAGAATTTAGGATGAGTAAGTTAGTGAGGTGATCAAGTGTGTCAAATTTTATGTAGAATTGTAAGAGCTTTTGAGGAACATGATTTTTTTGAAAGAAACTCAAGGATAAGGGTGGAAATAGGTTTTTATAAATACTCACTTCTTTGGTTTTGAAACTAAGTTTTTGTTTGGACGTCCATTCTAACTAAGGTCTCCTATGTTGAGGATGGCTCTGATACCAACTTGTCAACACCCGGATTTTTAATCCCAGATGCCTATTATGCCATACATCGCAATCCCAGGATTACAATTTTTGCGAGACATAACAGATTGGATATCACAATACATCATCCATTACAAACCATAATAAGGTCTTACACCAATAAAGGATCTCATGATCCAGTCTTAATACAAACAAGCAGCAGAATAAATAGCATAGCGGTGGGCTCCATCTTCAGTGTTACAGGCAATGCTGATGATAGGAGATAGTCCTAGTTGTCGTAGCCGTCCTGCTGCCCTTCTTCCGGATAGTCCTCTTCATAGTCTGGCCACGGGAATAGCCAGGGACAAAGCCATGAGTACTCTTTAAGTACTCGCAAACTATCACTAACAAGTAAGGTATTTCTAGTAGGAATACTAAGTTCTAAGTTTATTTGTAAAGTTAAGTTTGAAACATAAGCTGAGTTCAGAAACACAGAAAGATAAAATAAAGTTCTAAATCACCTAAGTGGGAACTTAGTTGTCATAGTCACAACCCTGTTGTGGTCAACTCATGTCACAATTCATTTCATAAGTCATTTTGAAAACATCTGACAATGGATCAGTATGGCCACTCCAACTGTCCATAACCGCGGACGCGGCTATTCGAATAGTTTGACACTCTGCAGAGGTGGTACACCCTAGTATGCGGATACATCCGTTAGGGATAACCCTGAATCATCATACTTAGTATGCGGATAATCAATCATAACCTTTCAATTACACACCCTAGTACAAGCACCTCTCCTATGAGCTTGGCCTCCCAGCCATGGCCATCTGTCATCCTGGGAAATACATAGGTGGACAACATTGAGAGGTAGCCTCATCTCAAACCTCTCCCACGAGGGAACCCATACTAATGCATATAAACTTCCGGCTAAGCCTTACCCAATTCAGGTATTGTGGTTGTACGGTAAAATTGGAATGTTATCGCATCCGAACCCAACCATCAATTTTTATAAAGGGCTAAGGCTCATGCCTCAACATTTTCATCATCATAAACCATTGGTGTTTCTCAACACATGTCAAAACATCTCAATAGAATGACTCATCATTCCAAGGTTTTCATAATCATTTCCACCAAGTATTCACATCTAAAGTGATCATGTTTTGGGTTTAACTCTGAACACTAAGTTAAGAGTGTTCACTAAGGTGGGATGCTAATCTCAATCTCATGCCATAGAATGACATCTAGTATAGGCCAAGTTTTATACTCTTTATGCTATCTATAAAAGAAAGTAAAGGACTTTGGTAAAGTAAAAGAAAGCAAAGCTTTCAAGTAAAACTTGGGGATGGGCATAAATCAAAGAGGTATAACCAAAGCATGCCTAAAGCATCTTGCTTAGGTTATATTTCTTAATTCTAGCTTTCTATCAAAAGCTTGCATTGTTAATGATGGCTTTCCTTGGTTGGTGTAGTGGTTTAAATTCTCCTCTTCTTCCTCGGGGTAGAATTCCTCCTCTTCGTAGACTTGGTCAGTACTATCGTCTATAAATACATACGGAATACAAAATCACCAAACAATACTTAACTAGTCTATTTGGCACACTAAGTCACACACTTGATGATCTAGGATCATCACATTCATCCCAAGATTTAATGAACTAGTTTCATTTATTTTATTTGAGAAAAGTAATTTCTACAGTAATTTCTACTCATTGAAAATAACTAAGATTTAATATTCTCCAATTAAAATATGGGATCATGTGGACACATGTCATCACCACACATTCTAATGCATGGGAATGTGATTTAAATGTTTTCTCACATTTCAAATAGTTTAGGTTTATTATTTAAATGATTTAAAGTCACTACAAATGCCTATATAGCATTTTTTGGTACTAGTCCAAAGTCACTGCATGCAAACCTAAATATTATTACATATTCAGATAGTTATTATCAAATTTGATTTTTGAGAGTTGGAATCAACTCAAAAGCTATTATGGTTAATTTTTGAAAAATGTTTGAATGTGAAAAAGTCTCTATATTGTTATTTTTACTAGGTGAGATCTCTAACTCCAATTGATTTAAATCCAATGTGCTTGGATAGAGATTTTAATTACCTTTCCAACAAAATTTGAATCATTCATTTTGGTTCAGTAGAATTCTCTGAATTGATTTTTAAACTAGTGGACAGAATTGAGTTTAAAACTAAATAGAAAAACACTTATTTGAATTCGAGGGCCAGCACGGGAAACTAACTGGGCCGGCCCAGTGACACTCCGTGGCACAGAGGGTAGCTGACAAGGGGGTTCCCGCATGTCAGTGGCACAACTAAACGCGAAGCGGTACGAGGCGATGTGCACCATGCGATTAGAACATAGATCAACGGTCGTGGCTCATCGTCAACGACAAACTGGTCGCCGGCGAGAATGAACCCTAGCGGCTCGGTGGGGGTCGATTGGGGGCTTACCAGGTCTCCAGCTAACGTGGCGATGGGGGCGATCGAACGCGTGGATGACAGCGGACTCAGGCATGGTCATGGCGGCTCCTGGGGTGGTCGCAATCGACTACCCCCTTCCTCCTCTGCTGCGGCGGCTCCGGTGGAAATTCTGGCAAACGGTGGCTCGAGTGGCTTCGGGGGTGGTGTGAGGGACTCAGTGGGAGGTGGGGAGTTTTGGAGTGTGGACAAATAGTGCTGGGGAATGCTCCTTATATAGCCCAACGAGGGGACCGAGGGGTGCAACGCTGAGCTCGTCGGTGACGGTGGTACAGGGTGCTAAAGACATGGGCGGGGTAGGCAGACGGTGCGCTGCCTCCTGCGGTTAGCTATGGGGTAATGGTGCTGCTAGGGGCGGTGGCGTTGGTCGGGAAGGGTCGACGCTCTGCGCGGCAGAGGAGGTGTTCGATGCAGCGTGCGGTGGCTGCTGGTCGCACGACATGAAATGGGCGTGTCCGGGAGCATGCTGGGGTCAAGGCGATGCTGCACGCGCAAGCTGGGAGCAAGGCATGAGTTGGGCGAGCGGGTCGGGGATAGCACACTAGAGCGTTCCGTGCATGGCATAGAGGCGGTGGTGCGCGGCTGCTCCTCGGTGGTCCAGGGCTCGGCTGCTTCCGTGGCGTGGACAGGGGTCGCTGTAGGGTGCGGCGGAGCTAGAGGTGGTGCTGGTTAGGCACGGCGTTGTCTTTGGCACGTTGTCCACGTTTGGCCGGCGACGACCATATTTGGGCGGCACGCCACTGCTGCTAGCAGCGAAGGGGGATGTTGTGTGGGCTGGGGTAGATGCTAGGGGGACAAGGGGTTAATATGGAGACCAAATTGGTCGATGATCACTGTAGAAATAGTGAAGCTACTCTAGTGTTTGATCTATGCCTTCCATGTGTTTGACAGAATGGCAGCATGAAGAAAAAATTTGAATTTTGGATTCAAAATTTTTGGGGGTTCTCCACTTAAGCTTGAGATTCTAAGTTTGCTTGGAGAGGTCAAGGGGAATTCATTTGAGTGGTTTTTGAAAAAGTGGGATCTATGCACATACACTTGATTCCATTTTCAAATGCCATTTAAAATTAGTGTTTAAATGTTTCTGTAAGATTTCAAAGTGGGCCTTGGTAGATCTTTACTTGTATTAGCAAGGGGTGCAAAGAGTTAGAATTGTTTATGTTTTAATTTGACTTATAGGAACACCTAAAGTGGCCTAGTGGATAAAAATGGCAAAAGTGACCATTTGCATTTATTAATTCTATTTGATTTCTTTTTCTTTGGATTTGGTTTTGTAATAATCTAGATGATGTGACATTCACCTTTGAATCATTTTACAGCCATTAGAACAAACAAACATGTCAATTTCAAACAATTCTATCTTAATTCAAACACACATGCATTCATATTAATTTTTAATAATAAAAAGCTTTTGTTAACCGTAAATTGGGTGATTTGGATCTTAATATCTTTGATTAAAGATTTGGGATGTTACAAATTTAAACTAAAAACTTAAAACTTAACTCAAACCTTTATTTCACATAGGTTGCCTCCCATGGAGCGCTCTTTTATGGTCAATAGCTTGACCTTGATATTGCTCACTTAGGCCAGACGAGTGGAACACCCACTCCAAAGTAGTTGGCCTTCAAAGTTATGGCCTCCTTCTCGTCATGTTTGGCTTTCTTTTTCCTAGGAAAATGGATAACAAAAGGATCCCGTGAAGGCAATTGAAGCTTCACGTTCCCTTCATGGAGGTTAAATAAAGCCTTTATAGTTCTTAAGAAAGGACGGCGTAGTATAATAGGAGCAGATGCATGTCACCAATAACGAAGTAAATTAGAGTAGGACATCATTTAAGGTAAACTAAAGTGTTATCCTTAATTCCTACGGCTTGTTTGTAAGTAGAATCTGCAAGATGTAGTTTTAGTTCGGTGATTTCGAAAGAGCCAAGATTTAACTTGTTAAAAATACTCTTTGGGATTGTCGAGACGCTTGCACCTAGATCACAGAGTGCAGCAATCTCATTGGTCCCAATCTTAATTTTAATCGTGGGCTCAGATATATCATCTAGTTTAACAGGCAATATTTAGCGATTTTCTTGTATTCATCTTCAAGCCCGCGTACTTTTATCGCTACCTGATCAATGAAGTGTTGATACATGGCTTCATCGTTACCTTCACTCACCGGAATTTTCACGTTTATCCTCTTTACGAGATCTTCAATGGTGTAGCTTGGAGAAGGGGCATTACTATAATCAAGCTCTTTAGGCTCCTCCGTTTGGATCCTCATCATTTTGAGTTCTTCAACAGGATTGGGCTCAACTTTACTGGCAAATTTAGCTAGAATGAGAGTTTGACTCTCGGTTATCTTACCTAGCTATGCCTCAACAATCCTCATCCTTTCTTGGAGGGCCTGCAAATCATGGTTCTCTGTTCTTTGTTCATTTTGTGAGTCTATAAAAGACTTTAGTGTTTCTTGGTGACTACCATTACTAGTTCCCATATTATTTTTCTTGCAAGTAGGGTTATAATAATTACGAGCTTCGAAGTCTATATCTTCAATATTAGTTTCAGGAATAGCTCTTACCTGGGTTTCCTTCCCTTTTACGGCTAATATGAGCTCATCCAACATAGCATTGAGTTCTTCATTTTCTTGTGGTGAGACGGAGTTCACCTTCTTCGTGTTTGATCTTTCTACATGCCATTGGGCATGGTTGTTTTGCATATTGTCTAGCAACTACTTTGCTTCAGTAATATGTTTACCCATGAATGTTCCTCCAGCTACAATATCAAGCATAGACTTCGACACATGATTAAGAGCATTATAAAATAAATGGGGGATTGACCAATCTTCCATCCCATGGTTGAGATGTTTCTTAAACATTCTTTCATTCTCTCGCATGCAAGCGCTAGTGGCTCACGCTCTTCCTGTCTAAAACCAGTAATATTAGATCTTTGTTGCATAGTCTTTGCAGGTGGGAAAAATTTAGTCATAAATAAAGAAGTACATCCCACCTATGATGTAATAGTATTTTTAGGCAAAGCTAGCAACCATTCTTTTGCTTTTCCTCTAAGAGAGAAAGGAAATAAATGCAATTTGACCGCATCAGCGTCAACATCTTTTATGCGCATCATATCACATATTTCAGTGAAAGTATTCAAGTGCATACCTACGTCTACAACAGTAGAGCCTCCAAATTGATTCTGTTGAACCAAACTTAAATAATGGGGCTTAATTTCATAGTCATAGCAGCAATTGCTGGCTGAGTAATAAGAGTGCGCAAATAATCATTATTGGGAGTGGCAAATTCCCCAAGCTTCTTTTCAGCCATATTTCCTATGTTTTTGGGTTTTCTTAAACAGAAACTTATGATAACAATAAAAACGAGAATTTAAAGACTAACTAATATTTTTGTTTTTCAAATAAAGGTTGAAAGCAAACTAACAAAATTAAAAACAAAAATTAAAACTAGCAAGGTTCCTACAAACCTCACCAGGGTAGCTATTTCTTCCGCGGCAACGGTGCCAGAAAAAGGGTTGATACCTTCGATACGGATTAAGGATGTAGTATAACTTCTTTTTCCCTAGTAGACCTAGGTTTATCGAATCCTCGGGCAGCAAAGCGTAGTGAAGTTAATTTAACGGACCTTCGGGAGTTTTAGAATTCCTTTTGTGTTTTTACTGGACCAAGAGTTTGCATGTTTTTTGTTGTGGTTGATGATGAAGAGAGGGGACCTAGGGCGTTCGGTTTCACCTGTAGCTGTGCAAAACAACTGATGGGAATAAAAGATAGAAATAAAGTATGCATGTAACTGTTAGAGCAAGATAAATTATATGTGGGCAGTGCATCCATAATTGCTATTGCCTCCGCAACCGCTTATAGCAATAACCTACTAGTATCATCCATAGAAGAAAGAGAACTAATGATATGCATAGTGATGTGTTGTGACCTGGGATCCGGTAAGCATCTTAAGTCCCTATGATTACCATGCTAGTCCTGGATCATTAGCTAGCACTCACAGTCGATGAAATATATCATGTAAAACACAAGTCTTTATTACATGAATCGAACAATCCAGAGTTTATATTATTACAACATAAGCGAAACAAATACAACTTGGAGTCCCATCAATGCCATAGGCAGGTTGAGCGAAGACCCGCGGTCCTAGCACACCTTTCAACGATGTCCAATTTCTACACATGAAACATGCATCCAAACGAGTTGGTCAATACGTTGAATGTATTGGAAAATTACACAAAGGAAAGAATAATACTAACTCTACATGCAAGGCTTGGAGTAGGATTTGTGGTTTATTTGCATAAAGCCAATTTTCACAAAGTAAGAAGAAAAGAGGGAGAATTTACCCTACTTTGTAAACATTGCTTAAGTAATATAGGGTCGAATGGAACATGAGGATATTACTCACCAAGTGTCCAAACAACCTAACACTTGGATATTACTCACCAAGTTCCCAGGATCCCACCCATTGGAGATATTACTCGCGCCATGGGGTTTTAGAAAACTTTAAGTTTGAAAAGAGAGAGGAAGATCCTTCAGAGGCTCTATCCTTTAGATGCTCAAAGTGTTCTTTTTCTTGAACACGGCTGCTGGATCAGATTGCAATACTCTCGAGAGGTCGTGCACTTTCCCCACAATCCATGATCAAGTCCTTTTACAGACAAGACCATCGAAAGTCCTTCCCTTAGTAGCCCCTCTACCAGCAGGATCCAACCGTGCCAAGAACCTCCAAATGTTGGTACCCCAGTGAGGTTTCCCACTAAGTACTAAGCCAAGACAGATCCCATATGTATTGTCGTTGCACTAGAAGCTTCTGAATTCTGAAACATGGCAGACTTCTTTGATTCCTGGACGGCCGTCCTCCACCAAATTCCACTCGTTGACCCAACAACCATTCCGCCCAGAAGAAAACTTAGTTTTATTTTGAAGGGGGTTTTAAGAGGAAAAGGTTCGCTCGAGAGAGCTCTTATACTTACAATTTTTTGAGTCTTTCGAACCCCCAACGGTACTTGATATATATAAATATATAGCATAGCAAGCATAACTTAGCAAGACAGGATAACCTATTGGGATGGAAAATCCTAAGCATAGAGCTACTCATGGCATACTACAAAACCGCACTTGCAAAATAATACTAAGAAAAATCTACCAAAATCCTACACATGCATACTACAGAATTTGAAGAGTAAAACATGCATAGTCAAAACTTGGGCATAAACATGAACACGTGGTGTAACTTTCCTTATGTTAATAATATGTCTGACGATTGAATTCCTTCGCATCAACCGCACTCTCCGCATAATCTAACGCAAGGACATGTAGTTCTAATAAAAACAATTGCAACATACAATACAACAATGATGATCACAAACATGCATGATGATTTAATATTAGTTATTTTAATGGTATTAGATCATATGATGCATGTATGAGATCATTTAATGTAATAGGGTATTTATTATTAAATCTTGATGACCAATAGTTCCGTTGCAACATCTGTCCTAATAGTCAAATTAAATTTGATTATTGGTTTTACTGGATAGAAGACATTAATACGAACCAGTAGGAATTGGATTCATCTTAATCGGGAGTTGTAGATCTTTCTCTATGATTTATTTACTATTTAAAAGAGTTTAAATCGTTTTAAATATTTACTTCTTCAAAAATTATGTCTAAGACCAGATATGTATTCTTCGTGAAATTGTGAATATGGGGACATAATTTTTTTTAGATTTGTACAAAATTTATTATTAATTTAATACCCCAAAATGCAATTAAAACTAATTAAATCACTATAGTAATTACATATTACAAAAATTAAATATAACAACATATTAATGTTGCATATGAAATTACGAATCCATCAGTAGTTTATTTGTATTTACTAGATCTACAGATAATTTACTATGATTTATTTTGTCTAAATTATCCATTAAAATATTTAAATTATTACAGAAAATATATACTACAAAGGTTAGGTCTAATCCCATATTAATATTCTACACCCGTTTCTGAATCCATTGATATATTTTATGATATTTTTGGATATACAAATCTTTTATTATGAATTTTCTAATATTACTTCAATTTCTGCCAATTATTCTAGTTTTTATTAATAAAGGGAATATTGTAAGGAATATTCCACACTGAGTGGGACGTGGGTGCTGACCCGGCTAATGACGTGGTGTTGACGAGGCGGGGCTGACATGATGGGACACGCATCGCACGTCGATTGGTCGGTACCGGTTCACAGAACTAATCTAATATGGAGCATCGATATCGGATCCGACGTACAGGAACCGGAGCTTCCTCTCCTCCGACGATGAGCGGAGGCCGTCGGCGGCGCGACTCTGTCAACACCCGGATTTTTAATCCCAGATGCCTGTTATGCCATACCTCGCAATCCCAGGATTACCATTTTTGCGAGACATAATAGATTAGATATCATAGTACATCATCCATGACAAACCATAATAAGGTCTTACAAATAATGGATCTCATGATCCAGTCTTAATACAATCAAAGCAGCGGAATAATAACGTAGTAGTGGGCTCCATCTTCAGAGTCACAGGCAATGCTGATGATGGGAGATGATCCTAGTTGTCGTAGACTTCCTGTTGTCCATCATCCTGGTAGTCCTCCTCAGAGTCTAGCCACAGGAACAACCAGGGACAAAGCCATAAGTACTCTTTAAGTACTCACAACCTAGCACTAACAAGTACGGTAGTTCTAGTAGGAATCTTAAGCTCTATGTTTATTTGTAAAAAGCCAGGTTTATCTAAACTGAGTTTAGAAGTAAAGAAAACTAATTTAATGTTCTAAATCACTTAAGTGGGAAACTAGTTTTCATATTCACAACCTTGTTGTGGTCAAGTCAAAATCATAGTTCACTTCACAAATCATTTTGAAAACATCTGATGACGGAACAATCTGGCCACTCCAACTGTCCATGAACGCGGACGCGGCTATTCAAATAGCTTGACACTGTGCAAAGGTCGTACACTTTCACCAAAAAATTCGATACATCCGTCAGGGATAAACCTGAATCAATCATACTTAGTATGCGGATAATCAATCATAACCTTTCAATTACACACCCTAGTATAGGCACCTCCCCTATGAGCTTGGCCTCCCAGCCATGGCCATCTGCCATCCTAGGCACTGCAGAGGTGGACATCATCAAGAGGTAGCCTTAGCTCAAACCTCTTCCGCGGGGCAACCCATACTAAGGCACATAAACTTCCGGGTAAGCCCTACCCAAATCAGGTATTGTGGTCCTACGGTAAAATTGGAATGGTATCGCATCCGAACCAAACCATCATTTTTTTGTAAAGGGCTAAAGCTCATGCCTCAACATTTTCATCATCAAATCATTGTGTTTCTCAACACATGTCAAAACATTTCAATAGAATGAAACATCATTCCAAGGTTTTCATAATCATTTTCACCAAGTATTCCCATCTAAAGTGATCAACTTTTAAGCTTAGCGCTAGCCACTAAAGTTGAGGGTATTCACTAATGAGGGGTGCTAATCTCCAATCTCATGCCATGGAATGTCATCGAAGTATAACTAGTTAGGCCTAGTTTTATACTCTTTATGATATCTATACTATTTTTCCAATACTCACAAAGCACTAACTAAAAGTAAAGAACTTTAGTAAAGTAAAAATAATATAGCTTGCAAGTAAAACTTGGAATTGGTATAATCAAATGGTATAACCAAAGCATGCCCATTACAGCTTGCTTAAGTTATCAAGGGGAAAGTGTTCACTTGCATAGTTCTAGCTTGCACATAATAGCTTGCATAGTTAAGAAACTTGCAAGTGTTATCTTGCCTTGATTGGTGCAGTGATTGAAGTTCTCCTCTTCGTCTTCCATGTAGAACTCCTCCTCCTCGTATCCCTGGTTGGTACTATCGTCTATAAAGGAATATGGGGTACACAATCACCAAACAATACTTAACTATTTCTATTTAGAATACTAAGGCTCATACTTGATGATCTAGCATCATCACAATCATCACATGAAATGAAGAATTAGTCTTATTTATTTTATTTTAGAAAAGTAATTTCTACTCATTGAAAATACTTAAGATTTAATATTCTCCAATTAAAATATGGGATCCTCTTGACACATGTCATCACCACATATTCTAATACATGGGAATGTGATTTAAAGTGTTGATCATATTTTATAAAGTTCAAGATTATTATTTAATAGATTTAAAGTGACTAAAAATACCTATATAGCATTATGTTGGTACTAGTGCAAAGTCACTGCATGCAAACCTAAATATTTTTACATATTCAGATAGATCTTATCAAATGTGATTTTTGAGAGTTGGAATCAACTCAAAAGAGTTTATGGTTGATTTTTGAAAAATGTTTGAAGTTGGAAAAGTCTCTGTCTTGTTATTTTTTTGTATAGGTGATCTCTAACTCCAATTGATTAAAATCCAACGGTCTTGGATAGACAATTTAAATATCTTTGTAACAAAATTTGAATCATGTAATTTGGTTTAGTGAATCTCTCTGAATTGATTTTTAAATGTCTCGACAGAAACTAGTTTTAACTAAATTGGAAAAACCTTATTTGAATTATCTGGGCTGCGCGGGAAACTAAATGGGCCGGCCCAAACTGCATAGAATAGCACAGAGGGTTGCTGACAGAGGGGGTCCACTCATCAGTGACCTAATCTACCCAAAACAATATATGCGAATCTGAGCCCTACGATCAGAATCTAATCTAATGCCCATGGTTCATCATTGATGACGAACAGCTCCGACGAGGAATCAAACCTAACGCCGCGGTGGGGGTTCGACGAGGCTCACCTGGGCTCCAGCTAGGTCAGCGATGGGGGTGAACGTTGTTGTCGAGGATGGTGGTTCGAACGATGGTCGTGGCAGGTCCTAGGGTGGCTCCAATCGATGGCGACCTTCTCCCCCAGCAGTGGCAGGCTCCGGCCAAATTCCAGTGAGGGAGAGCTAGCCTTGCTTCAGGAAGAAGTGTCGGTGGCTCAGTGAGGAGTGGTGAGGGTGTTGGTGTGGACAATGGAGGCGGGGGAGGCCTCTACTTATACTACGGAGAGGGGACCGAACGGGATAGGCTCGGGCTCGTCGGTGCCGATGATACAGACGGCTAGTGGCGAGGCTGAGGTTAGGGGACGGTGCAGCGTTCCCTGGCGATCATCACGGAAGTAATGGTGCGACTCGGGGCGGTGTGGATTGGTAGGGAGCGTGCGATGCTCTGCATGGCAGCAGCGGTGTTTGCGACGGCGGATGGCAGCTACGGGTCGTGCTGCGGCGAACGGGGGTGTCTGGGAGGTTGTGGTGATCATGGCGAGTGGGCGTGTGCGCGGTGATGGCGAGGCGGTCAGGTACGAGGCACTGGCACGCTCTGGGCATGGCGCATATATGGTGGGCGCAGCGCATCTAGGGTGGTCTAGGGATTGGCTCCGGTCGTGGCTTGGACAAGGGGTGGCGGTAGAGTTCGGCATGTCCGGTGCACGTCATGGGTGAGGGCGGTGTGGCTTCTGGCGCGCTGTCCACGGTCGGCCGGCCACGACCAAATTCGGGCGGCGCAACACTGGTGCACAACGGCAAAGAGGGGGCTGGTCTGCTGATGCTCGACACTGGGGAGACAAGGGAGTTAAGAGGGAATCAAATTATCGATGGATTACTGCTTAAATAGTGAAGTTAGGCAGTAGATTATTTTGTGTCTGCAAGGTGTTTGTGGAAATGACCGAAAGAAATAAAGTTTGAAATTTTTGGATGAAATTTTTTGAGTGATATAGACTTAAGCTTGAGTGTCTATGATTGGTTGGAGAAGTCAAATGGAATTGGTTTGAGTGGTTTTCGAAAAAGTGTGATCTTAGTACATACACTTATTCAATTTTCAAATGTCCTTTAAATAGATTTGAAAATACTTTCTGTAAATTTGTAAAGTGGGCCTTCGTTCACTTTTACTTGGTCTAGCAAGGGGTGAAAAGAAATAGAAAAGTTTCTGTTATAAATTCTCTTCTAGGAACACTCAAAGTGGCCTAGTGGTTAACTTTGGTAAAAATGACCATTTGGTTATTTAATTCATCATTGATTTCTTTTTTATTTGGATTTTGTTTGTAATTGGCCTAGATGATGTAGCATTCACCTCTAAACCTTTTATTATCATTTGTAGCAATCAAACATGGCAATTTCAATCAATCACACACTAATGCAACACACACATGCATTCATATAGATTTTTGGAATTAAAGATTTTGTTAACCCTAAACTTGGGTGATTAGAATTGGATAATCTTGATTAAAGTTTTGGGGTGTTACAAACCTTCCCTCCTTAAACAAAATCTCGTCCCAAGATTTAAGAAAAACTAGGAATTAAAGAGATTTGGAAACTCAGTCCTAATGTAATCTTCTCGCTCCCAGGTAGCTTCTTCTTTGGTATGGTTGCTCCACTGGATCTTGAGAAACTTGATACTCCAGGTCCTGGTGCTTCTGAAGGCTTCTTCCAAAATATCTATGGCTCCGTGATTGATTTTCTTGTTGATATCTATGGCTCCGTGATTGATTTTCTTGAACACTTCGGTCTTCTATGGAACTTCTAGGAATTTGTGAAGTAACTAGATATGGAACACATTATGGATGGCTGACATCTCCTCTAGCAGTTCCAGTTGATATGATACTTCTCCTCGGCGATTGAAAATCTGGAAGGGCCCAATATATCTGGGGGCTACCTTTCCTTTCAGTTGAAAGCATTGCATTCCTTTCAAGGGTGACACTTTGAGATACACAAAATCTCCGACAATGAAGGTCAGGTCTCGACGTCTCTTGTCAGCATAACTCTTCTGTCTAGATTGGGCAGTCTTAGTGCTCACGAACTTTGGGAACTTTCTCTTTAGCTTCACATAGAATGTCGGGTCCGAAAATCTGACTCTCTCCTACTTGCGACCAATTCAAGGGGGTTCGGCACTTTCTTCCATATAAGAACTCAAATGGGGACATTTGCAAACTGCCTTGATAACTGTTGTTGTATGAGGATTCTGCGAAAGGCAGGCAATCTGCCCATTTTGATCTGTACTCTAGCACACAAGCTCTCAACATATCTTCTAAGATTTGGTTGACTCTTTTAGTCTGTCCATCTGTTTGCAGGTGATAAGCTATGCTGAAATTCAACTTGGTTCCTAATCCTTCTTGGACTTTTTGCCAAAATCTTGAGGTAAATTGGGTTCCTCGATTCGATACTATGGTCTTGGGGGTTCCATGCAAGTGGACGATTCTAGCAATGTACAACTCTGCTAGCTTCGAACTCTGGTAGCTGGTCTTGACAGGTATAAAATGGGTTACCTTGGACAGTTTATCAACTATGACCCAATAGAGTCATTTGCCCTACTAGAAGTAGGCAAACCGGTGATAAAGTACATTCCAACAGAATCCCATTTCCATTCCAGAATCTGCAATGGTTGCAAAAGTCTTGCGGGTCTCTGATGTTCCGCTTTGACTCTCTGACAGATATCACACTTGGCGATGTAGCTTCCGATTTCTCTCTTCATCTCGTGCCACCAAAATTGCTCTTTCAAATCCTGATACATCTTTGTTCCTCCGGGGTGGATAGAATAAAGAGTATCATGAGCTTCCTGCATGATAACTTGCTTCATCTCGGAATCTGCTGGCACACAGATACGTCCTTTGTACCACAAAACTCCTTCATCTTTGGTGAAACCGGGTACCTTCCCTGTACCGATACGACGCTTGACTCCATCGATACTTGCATTTCCTTTCTCGGCATCCTTGATCTGACTGAGCAACGTGGGTTGAAGTTCTATGCTAGCTAAGCATCCTTTGCTAACTACCTTCGTTATAATCTTCTCCAACTCTTCATGCAAACTTTGTTGAGCTTCTTTAATCATGGTGTTTAATCTACACGGCAATCTGCTAAGAGCATCCGCTACCACATTGGCTTTGCCGGGGTGATAGTTAATGTCAAGATCATAATCCTTGATTAACTCTATCCATATCCTTTGCTTCATATTTAGCTCCTTCAGGGTGAAAATATACTACAGACTCTTGTGATCCGAATAAATCTCACAACGGTTACCCATAAGGTAATGACACCATGTCTTCAAGGCTAAAACTACGGCTGCTAGTTCAAGGTCATGGGTAGGATAGTTTTGCTCATGCTGCTTCAGTTGTCGGGACATATATGCTATTACTTTGCCTTCTTGCATCAACACACATCCGAGATCAATCTTGGATGCATCACAATACACATCAAAAGGCTTCTTGATATCTAGCATAATCAGAAATGGGCCTGAAATCAATCTCTTCTTGAGCTCTTGAAAACGTGCTTCACATTTGTCCGTCCATTCAAACTTCTTATCCTTCTTCAACAGCTGGGCCATCGGTCTTGCGATGATCGAAAATCCTTCAACAAAGTTGAGGTAAAATCCCGCTAATCCGAGAAATGCACGGACTTGGGTTTGAGTGGTTGGGGCTTTCCATGCTTCAACATCTTTGATCTTGGTGCAATCGACAGCGAATCCTCCTGCCGACACAATATGTCCTAGGAATCTTACTTCCTTTAACCAGAACTCACATTTGCTAAACTTGGCATACAACTAATGTTCTCTAAGGGTTTCAAGGATGGTTCTCAGGTGTAGTTCATGGTCTTCTTCTGACTTTGAATAGATTCAAATATCATCGATAAAAACAACGACAAACTTATCCAGGAAGTTCATAAAAATCTTATTCATGAGATTCATGAAATAAGAGGGGGCATTGGTTAATCCAAAAGACATGACAGTATACTCATACAATCCATATCTGGTGGTAAAGGCGGACTTTGGAATATCCGTTGCACGAATCTTGAGTTGATGATAACCAGTTCTAAGATCAATCTTAGAAAACACTCTGGCACCAGTCAACTTATCAAACAGATCCCCGATCTTGGGCAGTGGGTACCTATTCTTGATGGTGACATCATTCAGCTTCCTGTAATCCGTGCACAAACGGTTACCTCCATCTTTCTTATCCACAAACAAAACAGGCGATCTCCATGGTGATGCGCTTGGTTGAATCAAACCTTTCCCCAGCATGGCATCAAGTTGTTTCTTTAGTTCCACTAATTCAGATGGGTTCATACTATAAGGTCTCTGAGCTATGGGTCCAGTTCCAGGAATTAGTTCAATGATGAACTCGATATCTTGATCTGGGGGCATACCGGGCAATTCATCTGGGAACACATTGGGTATTCACAGACTACTCTAACTTGGTCAAGGGTTGGTTGGGCTAGACTCTTGTTGCATTTGAATTGATGGGGCAAGGTCTCCGATACATGCTCTACTGATACTCCAGAGTTACTAGTCATGGTTATGGCTTTCTTGGCACAGTGGATCAATCCTTTATGCCTTGACATCCAATCCATTCCTAGTACTACTTCCAAACCTTTGGTTCCAAGTGCTATTAGATTAGCATAAAAACCTATGCCATGGATTCTGATAGGTACAACCTTGCAAATTTTTCTAGCTTTGGTGGTTGTACTAGGTATTTGTACAATCATAACATGCTTCATTTTTTGGTTGAATCTTACTAGTGCATGCAAATTCTTCTTTAACAAACGAGTGCGATGCTCCAGAATCAAACAACACTCTTGCTAAAACTGAGTTAACAGAAAACATACCCAACACAACATCTGGTGCTTCCTGGGCTTCCTAAGCATTCATGTGGAACAGACGGCCGTTGCGGTTGAGCGAATTCCCTAGGGCAAATCTCCTTCCAAGATGAACACGGCGTTGCTGCTAAGCGGGTGCATTCACATTGGTGGCTGCAGCAAGCTTCTTGGGGCACTCATTGGAGTAGTGACCCTTGACTCCACATTCAAAGCAAGTAATCTGGGACTTATCTTTGGCTGCAATGGGCACATCATTGCTTCTAGTCCTTGGGGAAGTATTGTTGTTGTTGTTGGACTTGGGCAGTGCACGGTTGAAGTTGTTGGAGTTGTCGGGGTTGTTGTTGTGGTTTCCTCCATACTTCAGGTTTCAACCGCTATGATTGGGGTAGCTTCGACGGGACATAGGGGGTCTATTGTTTCTTGGGGCATATCCTGCAGACGAGTTGGGGCGATACTTCTGAGTATTGTGGGATTCAGTCTGGTGCATCATGTTATGCTTGTGGTTGTCATTGGCTTGGTTGATCTTCCCTTCCATCTGAATGGCAGAGTCTACAAGCTCTTCCAGATCTTCAAAACGGATGTTGACTAACACAGCCTACATCTCATCATGCAGTCCATTTTGGAACCTCTCCTTCTTCTTTGCTTCATTGTTAATCTCATAAGGGCATATCTAGCTAGGGACAGAAATTTGTCACGGTAATCAACTACCGTCATCCTTCCTTGCTTCAGTTTCCTGAACTCATCTCTCATTCTGGTGACTAAACCTTGGGGCACATGAGAGCGGCTGAACTTAATCTTGAATGATTCCCAAGTCATCATCTGACCGTCATTCATGGTATGGGTGCTATTCCACCAGGCTCTTGCATCTCCTACCAGATAATGGGTGGCAAGCAGTACCTTCTCATTGGCTTCAACTCCTGCTACCTCCATGTTGTTCTCCATGGTTTGCAGCCAATCATCAGCATCTAAGGGATCCTCAGAATTACTAAAGATAGGTGGGTTGGTATTCTGAAAGTTCTTAAGTTTGGATCCATGATGATCTTGGTTTCCATGGCATTGATTACTGTGGGCCATCTGAGCTATCTGTTGGAGAGTGGCTAAATTGGCTTGGCGTTCGGCTCTACTAGCTTCACGGTCGGAAAATCTGCAACATCGGGTCCTGAGATGAACTACTTCCTCCGCGGTTTCCACAAGTCATCTGTAGATTGAGATAGATAATGATATAAGAGGGAAATTTCTAAGGTTCATGGTTTTGTTTCAAAAACTTTAAACTTTGAGTTTGACTCAGGTTTGGCCAACTAACTTCTTCCTCTCATTCATTCATTCAAAGCACACAATACAAACACACACTACAACACAATTGGAAAACATATGGTTTTAAGAACCATTCTGTGAAGCTAAGATATAGTGGGACCGATACAACTCATTCCTACAGTAGTGCTCAAGTGCATCTAGTCATCATCAATGAAGTCGGAATCATCATCATCAGTGTGGAACTCCATGGCATCATCCTCCAGGAAATCATTGTCGTCACTCAGGTAAGAGTAAAGATCTCCTTGGATATCTTCACCTTCCTCCTCCTCCTTCGCTTCAAGCTAGACTTCCTATTAACGAATTGTCTTCTCGAGAGCAGCCACCTTCTTGCGAAGATGCTCGATGGTGCGATCCTTCTTGTCACGCTGACGACGAAGTGATTGGCGCTCCTTGGTGAGAATGGCGAGAGTCTAGTCCTTCTTGCCGACAATGGTAAGGTTGTGGTTGGCGTAGGCACGAGCGTTGTCCAACTCCTTCTGCCTATCATACAACATGAAGTCAAGATTGTCCACCTAGTGCTTCAACTTTGGATGTCCTGGCATCTCCAATGGCATTCCCATAGAATCACGCCTTGCAAAGTGAGAAAAGCGAGTTCCCTGGATCAATTTGATGTTTTGCCCACACAGACGGGCAAGAGCTTCATGCACGACCCTGGCTAATCCATCTAGCCAGTTGTTCTCCCTCAAGGTGAATTGGATCTTCTCCGAAACTGGTGCTTCCATCTTACCTCTGAGATCTGCAACTATCAGCCATTGTAAATCTCCTCCTACATGATCATTGAGTTGTGCCCCGAAGAATTCCAGGTGCGGGCTCTCTAGATACTCTAACAGTGCATTTAGATCCCTCTCAAAAATCAGGTGGCCTCCGTTGCCCAGCTGGTACAACTTGTAATACTAGACTTCCATCTATAAGAATTTAGGATGAGTAAGTTAGTGAGGTGATCAAGTGTGTCAAATTTTTAAGTAGAGTTGCAAGAATTTTTGAGGAACATGAATCTTTTTGAAAGAATCTCAAGGATAAGAATGGAGATAGGTTTTCATAAATACTCACTTCTTTCGTATTGAAACTAAGTTTTTGTTCAGACGTCCATTCTAACTAGGGTCTCCTATGGTCAGGATGGCTCTGATACCAACTTGTCAACACCCGTATTTTTAATCCCAGATGCCTGTTATGCCATACCTTGCAATCCCAGGATTACTATTTTTGCGAGACATAACAGATTGGATATCACAGTACATCATCCATTACAAACGATAATAAGGTCTTAAAAATAAAGGATCTCATGATCCAGTCTTAATATAATCAAAGCAGCGGATTTATAACGTAGTAGTGGGCTCCATCTTCAGAGTCACAGGCAATGCTGACGATAGGAGATGATCCTAGTTGTCATAGACTTCCTGCTGTCCATCATCCTGATAGTCCTCCTCATAGTCTATCCAAGAGAATAGCCAGGGACAAAGCCATGAGTACTCTTTAAGTACTCGCAAACTAGCACTAACAAGTAAGGTAGTTCTAGTAGGAATCTTAAGCTCTCTGTTTATTTGCAAAAAGGCAGGTTTATCTAAACTGAGTTTAGAAGTAAAGAAAACTAATTTAATGTTCTAAATCACTTTAGTGGGAAACTAGTTTTCATATTCACAACCTTGTTGTGGTCAAGTCAAAATCATAGTTCACTTCACAAATCATTTTGAAAACATCTGACGACGGAACAGTATGGCCACTCCAACTATCCATGACTGCGGACATGGCTATTCAAATAGTTTGAAACTCTGCAGAGGTGGTACACTTTCGCCACAAAATTCGATACATCTGTCAGGGATAACCCTGAATCAATCATACTTAATATGCGTATAATCAATCATAACCTTTCTATTACACACCCTAGTATAGGCACCTCCCCTATGAGCTTGGCCTCCCAGCCATGGCCATCTGCCATCCTGGGCACTGCATAGGTGGACATCGGCAAGAGGTAGCCTTAGCTCAAACCTCTTCCACAAGGGAACCCATACTAAGGCACATAAACTTCCGGTTAAGCCCTACCCAATTCCGGTATTGTGGTTGTACGGTAAAATTGAAATGGTATCGCATCTGAACCCAACCATCATTTTTTTTGTAAAGGGCTAAGGCTCATGCCTCAACATTTTCATCATCAAATCATTGTGTTTCTCAACATATGTTAAAACATTTCAATAGAATGAAACATCATTCCAAGGTTTTCATAATCATTATCACCAAGTATTCCCATCTAAAGTGGTCAACTTTTATGCTTAGCACTAGCCACTAAATTTGAGGGTATTCACTAATGAGGGGTGCTAATCTCCAATATCATGCCATGGAATGACATTGAAGTATAACTAGTTAGGCCTAGTTTTATACTCCTTGTGCTATCTATACTATTTTTCGAATACTCACAAAGCACTAACTAAAAGTAAAGAACTTTAGTTAAGTAAAAATAATATAGCTTGCAAGTAAAACTTGGAATTGGTATAATCAAATGGTATAACCAAAGCATGCCTATTGCATCTTGATTAAGTTATCAAGGGGGAAAGTGTTCACTTGCCTAGTTCTAGCTTGCACATAATAGCTTGCATCGTTAAGAAACTTGCAAGTGTTAGCTTGCCTTGATTGGTGCAGTGATTCAAGTTCTCCTCTTCTTCTTCTTGCTAGAACTCCTCCTCCTCGTATCCCGGGTTGGTACTATCGTCTATAAAGGAATACAGGGTACACAATCACCAAACAATACTTAATTATTTCTATTTAGCACACTAAGGCTCATACTTGATGATCTAGCATCATCACAATCATCACATGAAATAAAGACTTAGTCTTATTTATTTTATTTTAGAAAAGTAATTTCTACTCATTGAAAATACTTAAGATTTAATATTCTCCAATTAAAATATGGGATCCTCTTGACACATGTCATCACCACATATTCTAATACATGGGAATGTGATTTAAAGTGTTGATCATATTTTATAAAGTTCAAGATTATTATTTAATAGATTTAAAGTGACTAAAAATACCTATATAGCATTATGTTGGTACTAGTGCAAAGTCACTGCATGCAAACCTAAATATTTTTACATATTCAGATAGATCTTATCAAATGTGATTTTTGAGAGTTGGAATCAACTCAAAAGAGTTTATGGTTGATTTTTGAAAAATGTTTGAAGTTGGAAAAGTCTCTGTCTTGTTATTTTTTTGTATAGGTGATCTCTAACTCCAATTGATTAAAATCCAACGGTCTTGGATAGACAATTTAAATATCTTTGTAACAAAATTTGAATCATGTAATTTGGTTTAGTGAATCTCTCTGAATTGATTTTTAAATGTCTCGATAGAAACTAGTTTTAACTAAATTGGAAAAACCTTATTTGAATTATCTGGGCTGCGCGGGAAACTAAATGGGCCGGCCCAAACTGCACAACACAGCGCAGAGGGCTGCTGACAGAGGGGGTCGACTCGTTAGCGACTTAATCTACCCGAAACGGTATCTGCGAATCTGAGCCCTACGATCAGAATGTAATCTAATAGCCGTGGTTCATCGTTGACGATGAATAGCTCCGGCAAGGAATCAAACATAATGCGGCGGTGGGGGTCCAGCGTGGCTCACCTGTGCTCTAGCTAGGGTCGGCGATGGGGGCAAACAGCGTTGTCGAGGACGGTGGTTCGAACGGTGGTCGTGGAAGGTGCTGGGGTGGCTTCAATCGACAGCGACCTTCTCCCCTAGCAGCGGCGGGCTCCGGCCAAATTCCGCCGAGGGAGAGCTAGCCTTGCCCTAGGAAGAAGTGTGGGAGGATCAGTGAGGAGTGGTGAGGGTGTTGGTGTGGAGAATGGAGGCGGGGGAGGCCTCTACTTATACTACGGCGAGGGGACCGAACGGGATGGAATCGGGCTCATCGGTGACGACGATACAGGCGGCTAGCAGCGAGGTTGAGGCTAGGGGACGTTGCAGTGTTCCCTGGTGTCATCGGATTGACGACAAGTATGCCATGAGGGGGTCCTCGAGGCGTGCGCAAGAGAGGGGTCTGAGACATACGGTGTTCCGGGACGGTGAACACACAAGTTTACCCAGGTTCAAATCCGCTGGCTTTGGACGGATCCTACTCCTGCTAGCAATCCAGTAATACGACTGAGACGGAATATGGGTTACAAGGGTTCGCCTGTGCGAGTTGAGATTGTAGACTATTGAGGGTGCCCTAAAGGCTCACCCTAGGACGGCTTATATAGATATCCAGCCTAGGGTTTACATGAGAGATCTATCCGGCTACGACTAAGAGTCGGTTACAGAGTACATCTTGACTACAAGTAACACTATGGGCCTATGTCGGTAACTCTTCTGGGCCTTCCCGTAGCCGGATTGGACTCCGTCTCTTCTCCCTGACTAGGCCACCCGTGAAGCAAAGATCTAACCCAAAGTGGGCCACCCTGGTCAGTGAGGAACTGTGAGGATACCTAGAAAGTATATCCCCAACAGCAGCCCCCGGAAGCCTCCAAGTTCCAAAGTCGGATTCATCACCATCTAACTTGAACTTCGGCTTGCAGAATCTTGAAGGGTTCCTGAAACTTCAAAACAAAAGATACGATCTAGGTCTCAAAAATAAGTCGGACCTATCAGTACATTACTCGATTTTTCTAGCTTGATATTCAAACTAAGCCGAAACTTGGTCTCTGACGTCATCTAACACCGGTCATGGTCAAGTCACGTCATCTGACAAACATCCTGTCCGCACGACCATTGGTGGGTCCACCATTCGCGGAACCGGGGCATCGTTTCAATGCGTACGCAGAGATCGAGGCGACGTAATCATCGAGTGGGACCTTCCAGTTCCTTCCACGATGTGTGGCGTTTACATAGTGTTGTTTGCACGAATCTTAGCGCAGTTAGGTGGTTATAAGGGGTGAGGATTTCCTTTTCCTCATCTTCACCTATTCCCTTGTCGTTTCTTCTCCTCCACTTCTCCCTCGCGCATAGAGCTCTTCTGCCTCCCAGATTCCTAGCGCCGCCCATCCAAGGTCACCGGTGCACCGGAGAAATGACTTCCTCTATATCGTCCGGCTTGGCTGGCTTCGCAGCGGCAGCAATGGCGGCGACAGCGGAGAAAGAAAGCAATCGTGGGGTTTGGATCTTGTGTCTCCTCGACGACGAGAAGCTCCGTGGCATGGAGAGCGAAGGGCTCCTCCGCACCGGCGACTGGTGGAGTGGTTTCGGCAAAACCATCCCCAACCCGCACGCCGATGAGCGGGTACACTTTGGCACCCACCTCGACAGAGGTTTGTCTTTCCCTCCCTTAGAATTATTTTCCGAGGTGATTGATCACTATGGCGTTCAGCTTCACCATCTTCCTCCCTACTCCATCTTAGAGATGAGCTCTTATGCAGCGTTGTGTGAGGGATACCTCGGCATTAGGCCGAGTCTCACTTTGTTCCGGTTTTACTTTCATGCTCGGAGAAACTGTATCACTACCGGTAATCCTTATATGACCGACACTATTAGCCTTTCAATTAGACACGAGCGTTTTTATCCGCACATTTTAGCTAGTGAGTCGGTCAAACAATGGCCGGCCACCTTCTTTTACCATAAGGATATTCCTGCTCCCGGCAAAGCTACTGCTTTGCCGGCTTTCATTGATGGACCTTCCATATTGGGACGAGGCTCCTCCGGCTCCCAGTGACAATCTGGTCCTCGCCAAGAGGCAGATTGAATACCTGATGAAGCACAAGGGCCTGAAAGGGTCCGACTTAGTCCAGTCCTGGGTGGCACGCCGGATCCAGGCTCTCCAATACCATGGCAACCGACTGATGCATTCCATCACGTCGTCGAAAAATGACTCCCTCCTCATCAGTCCCAAGGCTTTGAAGCCACATGATTACATAAGCCAAATCAAATGGCTGATTAAGGAGCGGATCGAGAGGAAAATTCCGGACTTGTCTCTGGACATGCACAAAGTGGAAGATCCTGTAGTTCCGGTAAGCTTTTAGCAATAAACCCTTTTTATGTGTTTCACCTTTTAAGTTAATTTGCAATACTGAGATATTATCTTCTTTTCAGCTTGCCGACCTCCCCGAGTCAGAACTAGCTCCTATCGAGGGATATCCTTCGGAGTTTTCTTAGGAGGTGGAACTAGTTCCACTGCCGGATGTTGTGCCCAAAAAGTGCAAAGCTCCGACAATGTTTGTCGGCACAAAGGAAGTGCCAGTTGTGAAGAGGTAACATTTCAACACAACTTCCGCCTTTGTACTTTATTTGTATTTTTTTCCGAGATGTAACGTTTTCTACTCTATCACATTCTCTGAGCTAAACAGCTCATCAAGGGCAAGGGGAAGGGAACTTCTTAGAAGCCCTTGCGGTAGACGAAGCTGACTATGGCTTCTCCTGTCGCGGCTCCTCCGACTCCAGCCCCTCAACCTTCTGCAACGCCGATGATCACTCCATCACCTTTTGTCGCAGACGGTCCGGCTCCTTCAATGGGGCCAGCGACCCTTGAGTCACAGACTGACGCCACCATGGGTAGCTCAGGTTTAGATAAGGGTGAACCCTCTTCGGGTAATGATCCCTCGGTAGAGACCTTTGCCGAAAACCTCCTGAACAATCCGGGGCTTGCAAAATTTGGCTTGTGTCGGAAATCTGCGGAGGAAATCTAGTGGCTGGCCTGGCAATGCATGGAAAGCCGAAATCTCTCTGCCGAAGAAAAAGCACAAGAAGCGGAGGACGTTAAGTACTCCGACCTTCTTGAACAAGTCCTCCTTCGCAACGAGGGACTAAGAGCTAGTGCGCTTCCACCACCTCCGGTTATTCCACTCACCCTCGCCGAGAAGGTTACCACTGAGGTGAACATGTGCCTAAGCAAGCTCACACATGAACATCATGTAATTCGGAATTCCAACTCACATTTTTCTTATTGTATTTTATATCATATCCTCAAGCCCTCAAGCATGAAGTAGGATATATAATCTGGGTTTATGCTTCCTTAGGATGCCAAAGAATGAACTAGTGTAGCCCCCAAGGCTCGTGCTGATATTAGTAAAAATATTAGCCCGAGTCTTCAATAGACTTCTGACTCTGGCTATTATGACTTACAAAAAGTTAATTCATATAACCAGGATTTGTTGAAGAATATCTGGAACAAGCGGAGAGAGATCAAAGCTCTCCAACTTGAAAATGCTGAGCTGAAGGTTTCCAAGGATGAGGCCAAATGTAAACATTCCGAGACTCAAAACTTTGTCTTGATTTTCATAGTCAAATATTTTTTATTGAACTGTTGTTCTTTTGTCTTATAGCACTGGTAAAACAGTCCTGTGCTATGATCGAAGAGGCCGAGAACCTCAAAACCCTAGTGGTGGAGAATAAAGAATTTCGCCAAGAGTTGGATAAGCTCAAGGCAGATCATGAGAAGAGCATCGCTGCAATTTTCGAATCCACCTCCATGGCCACTGATGAGCGTGATCATAAGATTGCGGTTCAAGATCAGAGAATCTCGGATCTCAACAATGAGCTTTATAGAGAGAAGGATCTTTCCGAGGCGCTCCGGGATGAACTCTGGAGTCTTTGAGAAGAGAAGACCAAAGTTGATGACGTCATCTTCGGTATGTTTCCATCTTTTTGACTTGCCTACATTCTTCGACTCTTTTTATGTCGGATTTACTTAACCGTTTTGTGTTATATATATAGGTCCTCTGAACTTGACGGACTCTTCTTCTACCGAGCCTCGCACCCGCCGACTTACCCAAGTCGGTGATTTGCTTCATGACTTCCGCCAATCCATCGAGGACATTGGCGAAGCTCTTAGGGTTTCGAACATGGATAGCATGTCCGACTCTCAGGTGCTAGACAAGGTGAAGGATATGCCGTAGCTTGTCTGGGACTGGAACATGTCCTATGCAAGATCAGCAGTGCGGAACGCCCTCACAATGGTCATGAGCCAGCATGGAAGCATGGAAATCTGGCAAGTGACCAGAGGGTACTCTAGTGTGGATGAAGACGGGTAGGAGCAAAACATCAAGGCCATCATGGACTCCTGCGCCGGATATGGGTGTCACGTAGCTAACTTAACCAGCTACGACACTCCCTTCTTCACCCGCGTGGACACACTGCCTCCGCCTCCCGAAGAAGCAGCCGAAGTTTCCGACGATGACCACACCATGTCGGATGTGGACATCTCGGAACGATATCAAGGCGATGTATCCAGCGAGCCGGCAACTCCTTCCTCCTTTCCTGCATCATAGATTACCAGAAACAAATGTATTATTTTGAGAAACATTATGGGTTTATAAATATGAAGTACTATACTTTTGCTAGTGCTAAGCTTTTATCTATTCAGCACTTTTGGCTTTTAAATTTTGTGTGCCTAAAATGTTTACATAAGCACTTGTACTTTTTTGTCTACACTTATCGTTTATCTGGCTTTTCGCCTCGTCCCTTTCATGAGCCGGCTAAACCTTTATCACGGAAACTTTGTCGAGCAACGGAGCTCAATTGCTAAACCAGTTTAAACTCGGAAACAAAGCCGGCTTCCAGTACCAACAATTCACTACTCGGAAAATGCCCGCATCCGACAATCAGACAAATAATCAAAGTATAGACTAGAAACTTTAAAGTTATACTCGAAGGTAGCATTTTTAGAATAGGAAATCTAAACCAGAACAAACATGAGAAAAAAGTACTTTCAAGTATTCTGGGATTTTCGACTTTGTGACATGGTCATTCGGAAATAAGATGGTAAAAACTTCTCAGAAAAAACTTGAGGCAACCAAAACTTTTATTTCTCACAGAACATGTACACATATATGATTACAAAGAAGGATAAACTAAGAATAAAAGGGACGTAGCTGAGCAATATTCCACGGCCTGTCTAACTCATCCGGATTTGTACTGCCTCCAGCTCTCTTTCTCTTCTTAGTAGCAGGTCTTTCTTAGACTAGCCTCATATCAGTTAAGTAGTACGAACCATTATGCAATACTCGACTAACCAGGAAGGGCCCTTCCCATACCGGGGAAAGTTTGTGCTTTCTTTGTTGCACAAGATGGAGAACCAAATTGTCTTTATTGAAAGATCTGTTTCTGACTCTCTGGCTATGATACTTGCGTAAGTTCTGCTGATAGGCTGTTGATCTCATTTCAGCAACGACACGAACTTCTTCGACTAAGTCGAGATCATTATGTCGAGAAATCTCGGCATCCTCTTCGATATACGTGACCAATCTAGGAGAAGTGTGAATCATATCACTAGGAAGAACTGCTTCTGCGCCATAGACCAAGAAGAAAGGTGTGTATCCAGTTGACCTGTTCGGAGTTGTTCGTAAACTCCATACTAAAGTGGGTAATTCCTCCGCCCAAGCCCCCGCAGGATGTCGTAGTGGTGCTTCGAGTCTCGGTTTTAGGCCTTGTAGGATTAAACCATTTGCTCTTTTGACTTGTCCATTAGCCTGTGGATGTGCGACTGAAGGAATGTCAAGCTGGATATTTTGTTCGTTGCAGAATTTGGCAAGTTCTCCGATAGAGAAATTACTCCCATTGTCCGTGATAATACTATGTGGATAACCATACCGGATTATAACATCCTCGACAAATCTTTTGGTTGTTGCTCCATCACAACTAGTGACGGGTTTAGCCTCAATCCATTTGGTGAACTTATCCACCATCACTAAGAGGTGAGTAAATCCACTAGGAGCCCATTTAAACGGTCCTACCATGTCAAGCCCCTAGACCGCAAAAGGCCATGATATAGGTATTGTTCGCAGCTGATAAGCCGGAACATAAGCTTGTTTGGCATATTTTTGGCAGCCCTTACACGTCTTGACCAGCCGTTCGGCATCTGCCATGGCTGTAAGCCAGAAAAAACCGTGTCTAAAAGCTTTTGCCACTAAAGATTTGGCTGTAGCATGGTGACCACACTCGCCTTCGTGGATTTCTCTTAAGATTTCCACTCATTCTTCCGGAGATACGCAGCGCTGAAAAACCCCAGACACACTCCGCTTATAGAGCTCACGACTAACCACAATGTAGGTTTTTGCTCGTCGGACGATCTGCCAGCTCAAAACATCGTCTTTGGGTAATTTACCGTCTACCAAATAATCAAGGTTGGGTTGAGTCCAGCTAGGAATTACAGCCAGAACTGCTATCAACGGTGAGTCGGATTTGGTCAGATATTCCTCGTCTACTCCCTTTATTGAGGGAGCTTTGAGGTGCTCTAAAAAAGCGCCATCCGGGACCTCTTTTCGTGCAGAGCCTATTCGAGATAGTGCATCTGCTTCCTCATTTTCTGCTCGAGGGATGTGTTGAACCTCAAACCCTTCGAACGTTTTAGATAAATCATTGACGACAGGTTTATATGCTGTCATGTGTTTATTTGCATAAATATCCAACACTTGCTGAGCAACAAGATCCAAATCTCCATAACACATCAAACGTCGGATGCCGGTATCCTTAGCAATCCGGATTCCATGCAGCAGTGCTTCATACTCGGCAATATTATTTGTCGCTGTGAAGTGGGTCTGCAACACGTATAAAAGTTTATCTCCTTGGGGTGATTTGAGCACCACGCTAGCCCCCGAGCCCCCTGGAGACTTAGATCTATCAAAATATAGGGTCCAATATTCCGACTCAGGGAGGGTCATATTCTCCTTCGTCTCTGTCCAATCAGCAATAAAGTGGGCAAGGATTTGGGATTTAATTGCTGTTTGAGGTTTGTACTCAATATCGAAAGCTGAGAGCTCTATGCCCCATTTGGCGACGCGTCCTGTGGTGTCACTGTTGTTGATTATATCTCTCATGGGAGTTGTGCTCACCACGGTAATTGGATACTCCTGGAAATAGTGTCGTAGCTTACAAGATGCTAGGAAAACACCGTAAGCCAGCTTTTGATAGTGCGGATACCGCTGTTTTGATTCTGTTAGGACCTCGCTAACAAAATAAGTCGGACGCTGCACCGAGTGTTCCTGATTTTCCTCCGGTCTCTCCACTACCATGACGATACTGACGACTTTGTTTGTCACAACAAGATAAAGCAACATCAGCTCCTATGCTTCCGGTGCAGCAAGGATAGGAGCAGATGAGAGTACTTTCTTCAGGTCTTGTAGTGTAGCTTCAGCTTCGTCGGTCCACACAAAATCCTTGGTCTTTTTCAGGAGTTAGTATAATGGTGCGGCTCCTTCACTAAGCCGGCTTACAAACCGACTGACTGCAGCAATGCAACCAGTTAGTCTTTGTACGTCCTTCAGGCGAGTTGGCCTGGATATATTGAGTATAGCCTTGATTTTGTCTCGGTTCACCTCTATGCTCTTTGAGACACGATGAAACCTAAGAGTTTTCTGACTGGAATTCCAAAGAAGCATTTCTTCGGGTTAAGCATGATGTTGTATTTTCGTAGATTGGCGAACGTTTCCTCCAAGTCGAAAATCAGTGTTTCCTTATTTTTGGACATTACCGCAATATCATCCACATATGCATGTACATTGCGTCCTATTTGATCATGGAGGCAACGTTGCATTGTGTGTTGGTACGTAGCTCTTGCGTTCTTCAGCCCAAAAGGCATCGTAACAAAATAGAAGGTTCTGAAGGGGGTTATGAATGAAGTTTTCACTTTGTCAGATTCCTTCATCCGAATTTGGTGATAACCGGAATACGCGTCAACAAAACAGAGGAGTTCCGAGCCTGCCGTAGAATCGATAACTTGATCAATCCTAGGCAGAGCAAAAGGATCTTTAGGACAAGCCTTTTTCAAGGCAGTATAATCAACACACATCCTTAAATCAGTAGTGTCCTTTTTAGGGACCATTAAAGGATTGGCCGACCACTCAGTGTGGATGACCTCTTCTATGAATCCGGCTAACTCGAGCCATGCTAGTTCCTTAGCTATCGTCTTACGCTTTTCATTGCCGAAACATCGTCAGGACTGTTTGACGGGTTTAGCGTTTGGGTTTACATTTAAAAATTGCTTGACAAGTTCCCTAGGTACTCCGGTCATGTGAGATGGCTTCCATGCGAAGATATCTTGATTTGCTTTGAGGAACTTGATGAGCACGCTTTCCTATGTGCTATCTAGGCCTACACCTATCTGGGTGACCTTGGAGGGGTGATCATCCTTCAACGGCGTCTTCTTCGTCTCTTCTGATGCCTTGAACTCCGAATTCTTCTTTGTCACATCCTTCTTCGTTGTGGGCATCTTGGACGGATCTATGATCTTCTTGATTTCTGGTACTCCTGGGGGTGCAACACGGCTTCAGCAAAGGCGGCATTTCCATCCTCCCATTCTCGCGCTTTCTTCGGGTCTCCCGTGATGGTGATTACGCCGTTCTGACCTGGAATTTTCATCATATTGTAAATGTAATACGGACGAGCCATAAAAGCCTAGTAAGCCGGACGTCCGAATATAGCGTGGTACGCGCTCTTGAACGGGACCACTTCGAAGGAAAGTGCCTCCGTCCGATAGTTCTTTGGAGTTCCGAAGGTAACATCCAAAGTGATTTATCCTAGGGAATTAGCTTGTCTTCCTGGGACAACTCCGTGAAAAATCACAGAGATGTGGTTCAGCTGGGTCTCCGAGATCTTCATCCAGCGTAGCGTTTTGACATATAGAATATTAATTTTGCTACCACCGTCCATGAGAATCTTAGAGAAACCATAACTGTCAATAAGTGGATTAACGATTAAGGTGTATTTTCCTCGCCTATGTAGCTTAGGCGGTGATCAGCACGGTCAAATGTGATTGCCACTTCCGACCAGTCCAAGAATTGAGGGACAGCCGGAACTGTTGCATTCAGGTCATGTAGTATTGCCTTTTGACTTTTGCTGGCTGAGATCCGAGAAACATGACATAAGTGTCTTTCTTGGTCAGAAATTTTTTCTTCCCTTCCGGCTTGGGATGTGAAGCATCAGCTTCCTCGATGTTGGAATCTTCCTTGGTCTCTTTATCCTTTTCGGGATTCTTCTTTCCCTTCTTCCGCTTAGCTTTGTAGCCAGCGATATCATCTCTCTTAATGTCATCGTTGAAACGACGCTCGGCGTTTGTGTGGGACGAGCCCCCATTGGCGTCTAGGTGGTGCACACATGGGTTATTGGCAATGCCGGCCCAAGAGTAGGTTTTTCTAGGCTGTTGGTCTCCTCTACCTTGAACTCTTGACATCCCACGACCGCATTCACGGCCACCGCCACGTCCTCCTTACCCTCCAGACCCGAAATTAGCAGTAACCACTACCGTTTCCGCGTTGGGTTTTTCTTCCGAGGTGTTCTTGCACTTTTGAGCTTGTTGTTTTGCTTGTTTTGCCGACTGTGGCACAGCTAAGGCATTGAGTAATCCTTCTGCATCATTGTCATCATCTGCATACTTGCTCACTGTTTCTATCATTTCTCCCAAATCAGTGACCTTGTCACACTTCAAGCGATGACGTAGTAAAATAATTGGGAGACCTGCAATGAAAGCTTCAATCGCAGTTTGGTCATTTACTCCTTCGCAGGAGTTCTTGGTGTCGATCCATCGTCCGAGGTAATCCCAGCAAGTTTCTCTAGCTTTCTGGGTGCAACGCTGTAGGTCTCCAACCGTACAGGGCCTCCGGTATGTGCCTTCGAAATTCCGAAAGAAGGCACTTTTCATGTCATACCAGTTGTGGATGGTGTTCTCCGGAAGTTCATTGAGCCATCATCGTGCCGTCTTCCGCAACATAAGTGGGAGGTATCAGGTTGCGACCAGGCTGTTTCCGCCTTTGGCGATGTAGCAAGCTTGGAAGAAATCCTGTAGCCAAGTACCTGGCCAAGTTATGTCGTCGTAGGCTTGAATATGTCTTGAGATAGCAAATCCTTCCGGAAATCTTGTGGCTCTTATGCGTGGTCCAAAGCACTTTGGGCCGACGTATATGTCATCATTTTCATAGCGTCGCGCCTCTATATTGGAGTTGATCCTGTGCCTTGCATCATTTGGGGATAAAGATCGCCCCGATTGATGGCTATGGATGCGGTGCCTTGGAGCCGGACTTCGGCTTCTGCCACCACCTCCTCCACCATGACGCCCTCCTTGGCCTTCTTGGGAGCCGTTGTGATGGCTACTTGGCGGAGAGGGTGGAGTAGCTGGGTTTTTTTCCAGCTGATCGTCGGCCTCCATCCGGAGCGTCATTACTCTGGTTCCGGGGAGGGTCTTCATTGTGACGAGCCCCCTGCCGGCTTATCTTGGCACCGAGTCCGTCTTTCCCTCGCCCGTCATCTGGACGACTTGTATGTCTAGGGGTGGCATTCTTTGTCGGTACTCCTCCCGACGTTTCTCTTTATCATTGTCCATGCGGTCTTTCTACTCTCGCCGGGGCGGGTTCCTCGGATTCAGTGCAGCAATTGCCTCTTGCTCCGCAACTGGGTTAATGTTACGCCAATCACGAGCAGTTTTATGGTACTGTCCCGAGGATCCGGTTCTTGAATAATTGTCTTCCCGATGTTCGGAACAGTATTGCTGCTCCGGAACGCGTTGGGGTCTTACATCAGCCCATACTGGACCTGTGCGACATTGGTCAGAATCTGAGACTAGTTTTGACTTCTGTACAAGGCGAACTTTTGCTGCTCCAGTCCTTTGTTGAGTAGTTTGATTCCCAACCGGATCTGCTCCAGGCCTGGATTAGCCGATAGGATTTCTCGAGCCGCAACGGTGTTCTGTACTGGCGTTGGATACACCCAATCCCCATTGCTGTCGCGTCGAGGCATACCAAGTTCTCCTCCGAAGAGGACTTTGTGAATCTGCGGGAATTGGTTGTCATTAGTATGACGTTTCCTGGTCTTCGGATGTTGCCTGGAGTTGTATTTTTCCGAAGATGCCATGCTTTTCATCTCCTCCTCGATGTTTTTGGCTTCATCCAGGAGTTGTTGTCAACACGCTTCTAGGGCCTAGGCCCTTTCATCCAGCTGCTCGGCAGTAAGTTCTGCAGCTGTAGGGATAGGTGTGGTTAACGCTGCATCGATGAATTTACGCGCACCTTCAGTGATCACGTGTCCATCCACCGGTTCTTCTTTTTTGGGCTCGTCTAGGATAAGTGCTTGAACCGAGTCTTCTTCGTATTCCTCGGCAATCACCTCTTCTGCCGGAGGATCTTTTGTCAGGGTCTTGTTCTTCTTCTTTGCCTTCTTGTCAGCGCCGGTAGCAAAGACTGCTTTGGGTCCATTTACTGGAGTCAAGCTCTGATCGGTACTTTCAGCCATTTGGACCTCGGGATTATCTCCGATTTCCATGTCGTCCTGCGCTTTGGGAGACGTTTCCCTGGATCCTTCTTCTATGGCTTCTTCTTCCTCTACAGCTTTGGAGTTACACTCCTCTTCATATTCCACGGAGAACTTCTGGAAATCTGCTAACGTCATCGATTCATCCGAGGATGCGGGTACGTCGGCGTTTGTTCCGATCGCCTCTAGAACTGAGTCGGTGTTTTCTCCAGCATCGGCATAACCGGATCCAGATCCAACATACCCGACAAAGTGTGATGTGCCCTTCCTGAGATAACTGCGGTCTTCATAGTAGGCTTCGTTGAAACGTTTGATGGTCTCGAGAATTGCATCTACGCCTGAGTTTCGCATCATCATGCGTCTTAGTGTGTACCTTAGGAATGGCCAGTCTGTACCGGCATCGTCAGAGCCGGAACCGTCGTTGTTGTTGTGCTCCTCCTGAATTTTGACCTCAATGGGTGGGTCGATCTGGGACTCGTTCTCACCAGGGAGATCCACTCCAGATTCAACTTGGACCGCCAGGTCTGCCTCAGGCTCGGGTTTCTCCACTATCTTCGCAATTGGTGCGGGCTGGGTGGGATTAGGGTTTTCTGAGATCCGAAACTCTTCCGCCTCCATGGAAAAAGGGGACCTAGAAATTTCTTCTGCCTCTATCATCACCGCTGGGGTGGGTGGGATAGATTTAGTGAAACCGATGTAAACATCGATCTCACCAAAAGACATGATGGTGTAGGAAGTCACGCCTCCCTATCCGGAATCCAGGTCTTGTCGAGAATGATGAGAGGGACGTTGCTGGCGTAGAGAATGCGACCGATGGTGATGGTCTCGCCGATTCCGATTCTTGCAGATTCCGCTCAGAACGCAGATCGTAAGATCACTTGCCCCATGGTGGGCGCCAATTGTCGTCAGATTGATGACAAGTACGCCATGAGGGGGTCCTCGAGGCGTGCGGAAGAGAGGGGTGTGAGACGTACGGTGTACTCGGACGGTGAGCACACAAGTTTACCCAGGTTCGAATCCGCCAGCTTTGGACGGATCCTACTCCTGCTAGCAATCCAGTAATACGGCTGAGCCGGAATATGGGTTACAAGGGTTCGCCTGTGCGAGTTGAGATTGTAGACTATTGAGGGTGCCCTAAAGGCTCTCCCTTGGACGGCTTATATAGATATCCAGCCTAGGGTTTACAGGAGATATCTATCCGGCTACGACTAAGAGTCGGTTACAGAGTACATCTTGAACTACAAGTAACACTATGGCCTATGTCGGTAAGTCTTTTGGGCCTTCCCGTAGCCGGATTGGACTCCGTCTCTTCTCCCTGACTGGGCCGCCCATGAAGCAAAGGTCTACCCCAAAGTGGGCCACCCTGGTCAGTGAGGAACTATGAGGATACCCGCAAAGTATATCCCCAACACCTAGCAATCATCACAGAAGTAATGGCGCAACTCAGGGCGGTGTGGAGTGGTCGGGAGCGTGCGATGATCTGCGCGGCAGCGGCGGTGATTGCGATGGTGCACGGGAGCTACGTGTCTCGCGGCGGTGAACGGGGGTGTCTGGGAGGTTTTGGTGATCATGGCGAGTGGGCGCGTGCGTGGTAAGGGCAAGGGCGGTCTGTGCGAGGCGGTCGGGTATGGCGCGCTGGCGCGCTCGAGGCATGGCGCAGAGACGGTGGGCGCGGCGCAGCTACGAGGGTACAGGGCTTGGCTGCGGTCATGGCTTGGATAGGGGGTGGAGGTAGACTTCAGCATGTCTGATGCGCGTCGTGGGTGAGGGCAGTGTGGCTTCTGGCGTGTTGTCCATGGTCGGCCGGCGACGACCAAATTCAGGCGACATGGCACTGGGGCACAATGGCAAAGAGGGAGTTGGTCTAGTGCTGCTTGACACTAGGGGGGACAAGGGAGTTAAGAGGGAATCGAATGGTCGATGGATTACTGCTTAAACAGTGAAGTTAGGTAGTAGATTATTTTGTGTCTGCAAGGTGTTTGTGGAAATGGCCGAAAGAAAAAAAAAGTTTGAAATTTTTGGATGAATTTTTTTGAATGATCTAGACTTAAGCTTGAGTGTCTATGATTGCTTGGAGAAGTCAAATGGAATTGATTTGAGTGGTGTTTTAAAAAGTGTGATCTTAGTACATACACCTGATTCAATTTTCAAATGTCCTTTAAATATATTTGAAAATAGTTTCTGTAAATTTGTAAAGTGTGCCTTGGTTCACTATTACTTGGTCTAGCAAGGGGTGAAAAGAAGTAGAAAATTTTCTGTTAGAAATTCACTTCTAGGAACACTCAAATTGGCCTAGTGGTTAACTTTGGTCAAAATGACCATTTGGTTATTTAATTCATAATTGATTTCTTTTTCTTTGGATTTTGTTTGTAATTGGCCTAGATGATGTAACATTCACCTCTAAACCATTTCTTATCATTTGTAGCAATCAAACATGGCAATTTCAATCAATCACACACTAATGCAACACACACATGCATCCATATAGATTTTTGGAATTAAAGTTTTTGTTAACCCCGCACTTGGGTGATTAGAATTGGATAATCTTGACTAAAGTTTTGGGGTGTTACAGGCTCCAGGTGGCGATGGTGGCGGTGCCTACAGCGAGCTCCAGGCGTCAGGTGCTTGTGGACGAGTACCAGTCGGTCACGAAGAGTTCGACGGAGGGCTCGACGTCATGTTTGGCTTCCTGAGGCGGCATCGGCAGACGGATGGAGGCGACAGCAGACGTGGAGCTCCGGCGAGAAATTGGAGGGGGTGGCGGCTGCAAAACAAGGGGAAAAGAGGATGAGGTGAGGCATCCATTAATAGAAAACATGATGGTAGATAAGGAGGGGCAAGGGGAGCTCCTAATCATCATCAACCACGACCGGCGGCGGATGACTCCGACGAGATCGAGAGCTTTCAATTCAGGCTAGGGTTTCGAGGTTTTTTTCTTCAAAAGATCGATTCTTCGTGGAGGGGAAGGTTTATATGGAGACAAGCGTGCAGGAGGAGGCAAATCCGAATAGAATCGACGAGGATTTTGTTGGCAGAGGCGAAGTCGTTGGCGGCTCGGTCTCCTGTCCGTGAGGAAGAAGGAGGAGTCGAGCCTAGCTATCGGTGACATCGAGGAGGGGTAAGGAGGCAGGGCTACATGCGAGCTACTGCTGGGCCACTTCTAGGCTCCTTCACGGCGCACGCGTGGTAGAAACTAGGTGGGCTGGCCAGGCTGGCTCGACCGGTTAGGTCTAGTTTATTTTTATTGTTTTTCTTTTATTTTTTTCTATTTTTTATTTCCTTTATAACTTTTTCATATGATCTCCGAATGAGTTGATTCTTGTCTCCAAATTTTTCTAAAATCATGTAGATCCTCTTGGGATCATTTTTGTAGCCATTTATCTAGTTTGAAAATTAATGGGTTTATATAGACTGATTTGCATTTTGTCGGAGTATTTTGGGTAATCCAAAATAAGGTTTTGTAGACGGGGATTTCAACTTGAGAATTTGTATGAATGCAATGATGCAAGGATCATGAATGCAAAACAAACATAAAAGCTTTGGATTTGTTCAAAGTGTCCCAACCAACCTGATAGTCATCGACTTCTTTTAATGTGGCTTGGTAAAATTTCAAACAAACATTAAAAGTTTCTTTTCATTCAAAAATTTCAACAAGATCAAACAATTTTATTTACTTTATTATGACATTCCAAAATTTAGAATATTTGTTTTGGAATGTTACATGATGTCACCGTTGATCCCAAGTAAATCCCTCACAAACAGCTGTACTACCATTTCTGTCACTATGGTTCCCAACATGTAGATTAGTCATTACTCATACTCCCTATACCAGACTCAATCCTCGGGGTCTTGGGTACCTGACAAGTCCTTAGATAGAGGCAAGAGAGGATACAATTATCATGATGTCATACAAACTAATACATGATCCCACCTATGATAAATAACATGCACAAAAATCTACATGGCTAGGCCGAAGCCCTTAGCCCAAGGAGAATTACTCACACATAGAGATGAGATAAAAGATCATAAACATTGTAGTAGGAATCATGAGATTGATAGCAAATAGTCTTACAATGTTACCAATCGAAGAAGAGATCTACTATTACAAGTGGTGGAATTTGGCTATGGTGGTGGAGAGATTAGATCAAAGTCTATTCCTCTGGCGGCTCATTGGTGTTGTGGATGGAGATCTCGGGGTGGCTGATGGTTTCTGCGAGAGCTCGTTTCTCGTCGCCTGAGGCCTCTTTATATAGGGGTCCCTTCATGAAAGTTGTTTTGTTTAACCTAGCGGCGTTGATGTCAACTATACGACCGGAACTATATGGCTAGAATTTTATTCCGGACGTATAGTTGGTCGTTAAAACGTCTGCCTCCGATCCACAACTCCTGGTTTGGTTGTTGGAAATCTCGTATCTATGACTTTAATGTAGTGATTCCCATCATAAAACATCATTATCTGCGCAGGAAAAAATAGAAAGAAAGGACTGCATACCCCTTTTAATATTAGGCATTAGTGGCAGGGTTTAGAGAGATATTTCATAAAAAATGTGAATAATATAGAGTTTAAATGTGGACACAGATGGCTATATTTCAGAGCCATCAGTGAGCTTCTACCAAAGTAGACATGTTTATAAGATTTCTTGAAACAAATTATTTTCTTGCCTGTAAAACCATCAAGAACAAGTGGGTCAAAGGATGATCTAGACAAAGGCAAGGGTGGTATTTTCAAGTTCTTAGAATGTTCTACAAGATTTTTCAATGGTATTTCCAAAAATTCAGAAGGGTTAGTATAGGTAGGGACTCAAAGTTGTGATGTGGATAACAGTTCCATACTTTGTCATATTTTGACAGATTTGGGGTTTTTGAATAGGGTACGAGGGTTAATGTTTTTGAGGGATTACAAGGTTCCAAACTCATCATCAAGTGGATGATGTTGAATATTAGATTAGGTAGAGGAAATCCATGGCTTCAGTTTGTTTTCACTACCTTGGGGACTTCAAAAGAGAAATGACTCTGAATTGAGTCTAATAAGGGAAACGGTGTTCATTTTTAGTGACTAAAGGTCAAGACTAGCTTGGGAGTGTTTCTGGAAAGGTTCCTTGATCCAAATAAACTATGGGTGGGGGTAGATTATCACAAAAGTATGACAGTAGCATAGGTGCATTGCCTTAGATCTAGAGCTACTGATCTTTATTATGGTTAAAAAACGTGATCTCGGTAATAGGGAGGAGGAAGTCCTTCAACTAGAATGTAGTTGTTATCTTCTCAAGAGATGCAAGAGTTGCATTGTTGGGTGTGTTTAGTTACTAGGGGTTGAGCTCCTAGAATAGCTCATACTACTTCCGAACCAAACAATTTCAGACAAGTCATTTGATCAAGCAGATCAAGGAAATTCATTCCAATCATCTCAAGACCACTACTATGGTCACCATAAAGCCTAGCTTGTGGTATAGAGGAGTATAGTTAACTAAAACACATTCAGATGCATAGGCACAAACAAGCAAACAATTACTTCACGAATACGAAATAAAAAGTTTCTGTTCCCCCTAATTTTTGCACTCTGGAAAAATAATTAGGCTTACTGAAAGTGGGGTGTTATAGACCTTCCCCCTTATAAGAATATCATCCCAAGATATCGAAGGTTAGTGCTAGGGGTTCTAATGGACTGTCTTATGTTGAAATTCATCTTTGAATATGGTTGCTCTATCGATAGAGTGGAACTACACTCTTCCTGGATGCACGGAGAGTTGAGAAAGTTTTCATAGCTAGTTATGAGGGTTGGTCGTCTTCTCCTTTAAGATTTGATATCTCGAGGGATTAAGTTTGGCAAACGACATCTCATTGGATTTATCTTTTGAAGTACCTTTCTGAGGATAGAATTTGTAGCTTGATGTCTTTTCTATAAGGATCCATGATGTTTCCTAAGGGGCTTACCGTATCCTATTCAATGACTTAGGGCTCGAAAACTCATGAGGTTGCTTCCGACTATGGGTTGCTCTATTTTTGTGTAGTCGCATTAGGATGTTGGATGAATATCGCAGACCTTCTTCCCAGAGTTGTGTTCTTAAGATTACATCGTACTTGCTATGCCTTAGGATGCTCATATACTATTTTTAAGCGTAAGTAGCCTATGGGGGCAGTTGAATCACGGAGCTTCTAAATGGGTTAACTTTTAGGAGGTTAGTTAATGAACTGCTCTCCTTGTTGATCTTTAGCTAAAGTAGTAATAGCTTCGTGAATTCTTCTGAAATCTTGATTCTTCATGCTGCTTCATGTGAAAGAGGGATCATGTTGACTTTAGGTATTCTTGCCTTCTTGATTTGTAGTTTCTCGGTACATGGAGGGTTGAGTAGACTTCCATTACTGTTGACGAGGTCACATCTGTTAGTCTGCAGCTGATGGCTTGAAAGTTTGTTGGGGGACTTGAATTGAGTACCTTAGAGCCTCTTTAAGGTTCGTCGAGGAAGGTGTAGATCTTCCATCTTGGAGGATAGAAGGATGCGAAAGGACTACAGTATTTCTTCGGTGTTGAGTCGAGATATTCAAGGGACACCGTGTTGCTAGCATATAACAGGATTCTTTGACTAACGAAGCTTCAAAAAGTTAACTTTGGATAGGTTAGGGTTTAATGCTACTCTTGTTATTTTTTAGTCAAGGTAGAGACATCCAGCTTAAGAGGAATTGTCTTAACTGATAATATTTATGTTTCTTAAGCTTGGGGGAGTAGTATACTTGTTGTCATTACATCTTCATGTTGCCAGGGTTTGGCGCTTCTGTACTTTGTTTAAGGAACTTCCCATCTAGAGGGGCGAGGAGGATAGTTTAAAGTATTTTGTTGTTTTGCCTGGTCAGGAATCTTAATAAGCATGATGTTTATGAAGTCGGGTTTTCATTTCCTATTGGTTTCTTCGTGTTGTTGATATGGATCCTTTGGTAGGGGACTTTAGGCTTCAACAGGGGTTCTTGTTTCTATTGGTTGGTGAAATTACCTTGCAGTTTTGAGGACAAGTCTTGAGTATTGGTACAGACAAATTACTCTAGTTTTACCATCCTACTAAAGCGAAGTCTTCAAGCTGTTCTAACTTGATGATGTCAAACTTCTAGTTCTTGAGACGCCTTTCCTCTCATAACTCCCGAGGTTAGTATGGTTCTCGCTAGCGACAACTAACATTGGGTGCACTAATAGAAGGGAGGTAATATAATCCTCAAGAGGTTTCGTAGGTTGTGTATCGATCCCAAACAATAGTTTTAACTAGGGCCGATAGGGAGCAGAACACACATATAGGGTGAATAATGCAAGATGGTCCCAGTACTCTCCTCAAACAAAGATATGCAAGAAACACTCATCAAACAAGACATTGTGCACTTAGGCAAGAAAACACGACCTACTATCAGGACCGAGGAGTTACCACACGTGGTATTGCGGGAATGCTATCTTAGGTTATTGATCCTATGTATCGAGGCTATTAGTAGTCTTGATCACTATCTTGCAGGTGAAGCCTTTGTCGTTGCAGTTGGAGGCGTCTCAGCATTGCAGCCCTCAATTCTTTGGGTCATGAGGGTTCCTGTCATGGTATTTCCGATGAGTACACCATGGACGGGGTCCTCACAGAGTGTGTTTCGAGAGGTGGGGGAAGGAGGTGAGTTGGTGGGTATGAGGTAACACAGCTTACCCAGGTTGAAGTCCCACAACAGTGGCAAAACTCTACTCCTGCTATAAATCACTATAATGGCAATATGCCGAGTTATAGGAATTGGTTCTCTATGCAAGGGTGTTGTGAATCGTTGTAGGTTGTGCCCTAAAGGCTCCCACATGTCCGACTTATAAAGGCACCATAACATAGGGTTATAGGGAAAGACCTTGCCGGATAGCTGAAAAAGTTTTACACTAACACTAACTAGTCTTTGTGTCTTGTACTCCAAGGCTCCGAGTAGGTCGGTGACTCCAGCGTTGCCTTCCTTTATCCGGCATGGGCCTGCATTTTGGATCTGTCTAACAGGGCCACCCAGCAGGCCATGGGTCGTGATACCAGCTGTGGGCCACTGTAACACCCCTAGTTTTAATAATACTAATTAGGGTTTGATTTGTGCATATCATGAGCATCATCTTCTTTAAATAAATGGCGTGGAAGAAAACAATATGCAAACCCTAAACCCCTAACCTTTTCCCTCTCTTTGAACTTATTCAAAAGGTGGTTTTTATATTTTGAAAAGTATCAAAAATTAAGGAACCAAAATTGTTATAAAGGGTCCCTGTCATATTTTAATATGTTTGCAAAGTTCTTGTATTGAGGAAATACTCAAAATAGATTTGAATCTGAAATTACAAAAGAGATAACAGAAAATAGAAAAATAAAAATGTTTTGTTTAAAAAAAGTGAGCCGAACCAGAACCAGGCTGTAGCCCAATTCCCTCTCCTCTGTCTTTGCCGCACAGCGCATCCACCAGCAGCCTGGTTTGAAACCTTTGCCGCAGCCCAGCCTAGCCCAACAACAGCCCATCCGCGGGCCAATACCGTTTTGCGCCTCGCCTGTCGTCTTCGTCCCCAACGCGAAGCAGCTTGCTGGAGCTTCCTCCGCCGCTCGTCGGTGCAGCGATGTGTGTTGCGCGCCAAGGTGACCGCTACCACCCTCCAGTGCCTACAAGACCCCCTGCCACCGCCAGATGCGCCCTAACTTCTTCCCCTTCTCCATTTCTTCTCTAGCAAATGAACCCTAGCCACAGGTGCTCTGGTGCCCCGCTACTCCCGACCTCCCCTCACCCATATGAGCTTGGATTCGACACCGGCATGATCTCCTCGTTTGTTTGCCCCTACCCGACCATGCTGGGGAGCTCCTAGTAGCTCCAATCGCAACCCTGTCACGTCGCTGTCCGCCGCTCTCCGACATCGATTCCGGCGCCCACCGACCTCGCCTTCTCTCCCTAACCCCTTCGTCGTGATATAGGTGAGCTCACGGTCCGGAAGGACCTCTCCACTATCTCCCATCCCCTTTGTATTGTGCCCTCATCATGCTCCTCCATCCGCCGCCACATATGGTTGTCGTCGGCCTTCTCCGGTGACGAATAGCGGGCGGCTCCACCACCATATTGTCCGTCGCGCCCGTCTGCACGAAACGCGCCTAGCAGCTTGCCCCGCGCACTTCCTAGTGCCCGATTCAAGAACCACCTGGGACATTTCCCCATTGATGACATCATGTTGACGTCATGCTGAGGCAATAATGCCTTTTCTTTTATTAAATGATTTTGTAAATTCTTTTCTAAAATATAAATATCCATATGGGCCCTACATGTAAGATATTAAATGTTTTTGATAAATATTTTCTGAAATGATTAAATATATGACATGTGGATCCAAATGGTAAAATAATTTATAATATTCCAAAATTGTTTAATTATTTTAAAATGATTTTAAAATGGATTTAAAATGAGAAAAATCATAACTAATTCATTTTAAGTCATAAAAATACAAATAATATATCAAAATATTCAAAATTAGATATACACAATAAACTCATAATCATGCATTGTTAAACAAATTACATGACACGTTTAATTAGAAGAAGAAATTGAACCCCGTAGGTGATTTCGAGGTTCCCCCTATTCTAGGGATTATAACCCTCGAACCCTATTTAAAATGACCAAGCATGTTCTAGGGTTTCAACTCAATGTTATTTAACTTGTCATATCATCATCCCTGCTTGAGCATTGCATTGATGCCACATGTTGATTGTTTTGCCCTTTATTTCTAGTGTTTGGTTCTTTCTGGTAGAATACGATACCGACTCCGAGATTGAAGATAGAGATGAACACCATTGAAGAGAAGTACTCGATCAACGGTGAACAAGTCAAGCTGATGAACCTGAAGATCTATAGTTGGCTTTCAACAGGTAAAGGCAAGAAAAACCCAACACATGATATAATCCTATGATTTTAAAGTATTTCAATTCTTGCCATGTGCATACGATTCTAATGTCTTTTATCGATAGATAGATTAATCATATTTGATGCATGTTTCCTAGGTACCCTAAACTCCCTGATCCACTACTCCTAGCATAACTAGCGTTTGGCTTATGAGCTTCGCTAGAGCTGCTATATCTGTTCTGCTTAGCCATGCTTAGCTGTTACCCCTGGTCCATCCGGTTGATAAATCAGAGCTGCGAATGAACCTAGTATGACAAGATGACGTGGTATGATCAGAGATGAAAGTTAAACATGCTAAGACTTGTATGGGAGTCCATGTCGGGTTGTGGTTTTCGTAGTCCCATACTTTCCATCACTAGGACCTAAGTTCTTGCCTCTTGAACAAAGATGAGCGTACAGCCACACGGGGGCCTGGAAACCCCCTCGACCAACTAACTTTCCTAGTAGATTCCATGAGTCACATAGTTTGGGCGTTCCATTCGACATATGATTTCTGGTCGTTCTTGAAGGAGGTGAAGGAGGTGCATTCATATAGGTTGGAAAGCGTGGCAGGGAATGGGAGAGGCCCGGCCTCCATAATCTCAAACCCTGTTCACATCTCTAGGGACCGACTTTAGGACTAGACACGTTATGACGGCATGTCCTTAGGGAGTGACTCATGGTCTCGGTGAAAGCAAGGTAAAGGTCGTGTCCAACCACCCTCTGTCGGCCTTCCAAGGAAGAGGGCTTATCTAGTGGCATTAAGAGTTGGTTGGTACGTGTGGGTAAATTTGTGCATCCCTACAGGGTAGTAATATTTTTTCGAAAAGCTGTATCCATGGTTATGGACGACTTGGGAACAGATTCAAAGATCATAGAGAATAATAACATAATCGTAAAACTTGATATAACATGTAGCACCCCGCTAAAACCACTACTAGAAAATCGCAGTGTTTTTGGTGCATTGCATCATCATGACTGCATGCTCATGTCATCATGCCACATTGCATTTGAGAATCGTCATCATCATGCATGGTTTTTGTCTAAACTATTTTCGAAACGCCTAGTTTTGTTTTCCAAATATTCCCGTCTTTATTCAAATTAAAACACCGGTCTTCCGGATTATTTTGTTTTGTCTAAAAATAGTTTACAAACGCCCTGTTTTAAATAAATAAAATATTTTGAAATTGTTTTTAGGAGGCAGCCGCCAAGCCCGAAAGCCTAGTCGGCCACCTCCAGATAAAAATCTAGTCCTAACCCTAGCTACCCAATCCTACCTACCCGTGATCCCACCCACTCCCCATCACCGCCGCCACCCTGGCACCCCTCCACCTCACCCCATCCAATTCGTGCTCGCCACCTCACCCCGTCTGGCCCCACTCCCTTGGACCCACCACCTGCCTCCTCTCTCCATATCCTACCCTGCCGCCTCCACACACACTGCACCGCACCCACAACACACCACGTCCACCAACAGCTCTGCCCGCGTCACACACAAACTTCCCCGACAAACCTCCCTCTCGTTCCGCGTGCCCAGCCCCACCCGGCACGTCTCCTGCCGCCCACACCAATCCCGTGCACACCCCGGCTCCTGGTCGCCCCATGGCCTCGCGATCCCCCCCGCGTTGCCCACCATCCGCCGCCAGCCTCCTTCCGCACAAGACCGCCTCCATCGATCTCCCGTGAGGCCGCCGCCACTGTCGCTCGATGTGGATCCACGACCTGAGCCCGCCACGCGGCCCGAGCATACGCGGCTCCGCTTCTGGCTGCCTCCTTGGACCGCCGCCTCAGCTGCCAGGGTCGCAGTCACCTCGGCCGCCGCCTCCGCCCTGCTCGCGGCCGCCCTCTCCTTGCTTGGCCCGAACCCGGCCCTGCCGACGTGTCCGTCACCTCCGCGTCGCCTCCTAGCTGCAACTTCGTCACCGCCGCCCACGTCTGGCGCCACCTCCGCGCTGGAACCAACTTCCCTGGCCGCCGCAGCGTAGCCTCCCGTCGCCGACAACCTCGCCTCCACCCCGCCACCAGCCTTCCTCGCGGCAGGCCCCCATCGACCTGGCGCCTCTACCGCTGTGCCTCGCCGCTGCTCGCCACCTTCCTCTCCCCGCATCCCTCCTGCTCGTTTCGCCCGCCCACCACACGACCGCAACGCCCAAGCTCCGCTGCACGTGTCGCTCGTCGACCTCCCCCTCCTCCCTAGTCTTCGTTGACCAGGACATCGTCGCCCGTTTCGAGGCTGCTACGCCCCTGTCCCGTTCTGCGCTACCGCTAGGAGATCGCTTGCCTCGTCTACGTGCCCAGCCGCCAAGACCGTCATGCAGATGCGCCCCTTCTTGGCCCTGTCATGCAGGTCGTTCTACCTCGAGTCCCGATGCACGCCTCCCTAGGGCCGCTTCTATCCTGGCACGGAACGAGCTATGTGCTCGTCACAACCTTGTTCAGGGGCTGGATGCACTGCCACAAGTGCTACACGAGTTCTTCTCGACAGGATATTCCATGTCCAATCCAAGATCAGCCTCGATCCCGGGTCTTCGAACCACCTCGGCAGACAAGATCGACCATTTTGGCAAGGCCGTACCGACCCGAAGGAGCTCGAAGCATCACTGCCAAGTACCTCCTCACGGATTCGATAGCGCAAAGTTCTCCTTCCCGGAAGCATTGACGCCGGTGTGACAAGATCATCTCCCCGAAGCCTCGAGCCGAAGTCAAGACTGCAAAGTGAAGCCATCGCCGAGTTCTTCCGATGACCATCACGATCGCCGACACGGAACGCGAAGTTCTTCATCCCAAACTCCAAGACCGACCCGATACAAGGAACCGACAAGATCTCTGTGACGACAAGATCGACACCGACCAGGGCGAATCCGATGCGCCTCGATGCCAAACCAAGTCCTTCTTCCCGGAATGCCAAGCTCTCCTTCTTTGGCCCGAGACCGATCCCCGTCGAACCCTACTGAACCCCGAACCCCCAGAACCAAGATGTTCCGAATCCAGATGTGTGACCCTAAGCCTCTATTTTTATAATATGACATATACCTGTCGCATCATTAAATCATCATGCTTGCATACATGTCATCTGGTGGGTTGGGTTAAATAGTCGATTCACCTAAATTAAATATGGAGTGTTTATGCGGGATATCTTTGTCTTATTCCGGACTCCATTTAAATTGGTGTAGCGAACATATGTGATGTTTCGCCCTATTAATCTAACATTTAAATTGCGGGCTTGCTAAATAACTTGAACTTATTCATTAATTGTCGGGACCCTGGTTCCGCTTAATATTTCCTAATTGCACCGGAGCTGTGTCATGACATGCATCATATCATATCATAAGCATGCCGGATCTTCTGCCATAGTATTAAATATTGCATCGGTTGTTCTTCTAGTGTCTGCTTCTTCGCGGATTAGGCCGTTGAGTGGATGCGAGTATCGACAAGTTCTCCGGATATGAACCTTCGGCAGTGTTTCCCAGGCGAGCATATCTCCCCCTTCTACCTATTTTGCATTTATAGTCTTTATTTCCTCCTGTTGATCTATTGCTATCCATGTCATGATGCTTTAGTTTCCGTACACCAGTTATATCTCGTGCATCCTCTATATTGCCTTGGACACCTCCTATTACCTGTGCTTGGTAGATAGCTGGCCTTGCGAGTCGTAGTTGCTTGCTCAGGTGCGATCTCGTGTTGTCAAGTACCACAGTTGTTGGAATGCTGGCAGATGCTTTATGGTCAAGTTGATCATGACTTTATTTATAACTATTAAATTTCTGTGATAACTAATGAAAGAGGCATCGGTGGGCAATATATGCTATTTGGTTTTTATGTCCACTTGTGTCCCGTAGGCCCCGAGTACTTGATTCCTGTTCCTTGACTATTCACACTATCCACATCCGGGAGAGTCTATGAATCCCCCTTAGCCAGAGCTTGATTCATTTCTTATTTCTTGGGGCCACAAACTAGTTTGGGCTTTTATTACTATCATGTACTTATGCCATACTTTACTGCTTTATTTACGATTGTGCGTGGAGCACCTGTACTGTTTTTGATGCGGAGTGTTTTTGCGGTATCGACAAGCCCAGTCACATTTTCGGGTTCCCAGTTGTTACAGCCATTGACGCAAACCCTGGATCCGTTCTGGAGCCGGCCAACTTTGTTGCGGGTAGCTTAGTGGGGTGGCCCCCTGAAATAATTTATGAATCCTGTGATTGCTTTGTCGTGAAAGCCTCGTTGGGTTTTGAGTTCGTTTTCTGAGGTTGATCGTGTGTGTGTTGCTCTTTGTGCACCCCTACAGGGTAAATCTTTCAGAAAGCCGTGTCCGCGGTTATGGACGACTTGGAGCACAGTATCTCGATCATAGACAAGCATAACTAAAGTAGTGCTATAAATTTGACTTAATATGTGACTAGTAATGAGATTCAAATACAATGGAATGGATATTAAAAATGCCAACAACTGGTGGAGTTGGGGTTCCTTTTCTCTTGTTATACCTGCCTAGTAAGTATTGCAACTCCATTGGAATGTGATAAAAGTTCCAACAACAACAGAATGTTAACTAAAACTCCCCACTACCTATGCTATCAGGATGACTCATGCTATATATCTGACTTGTAAATGCTGCAACTATAATGGAATGAGTAAAACTGCCAACTGTGTGAGTTCCTTGGTCTGACTTCCTCGTTTGGTCTCGAGGGGGAAATACCAGGATGGGTATGAATGGTGTTGGTATCAGGTGGTTCCGAATAGGTCTTTCTTATCTCTCTCTAATAGCCGACAGTTGTACCGAGTCTCTATAGGATGTTTAGTGCATGTTGCGCTGCTGCTTCAGTCCACCATACCTATGTAGGCAAGAGCCACCGAATTCTAGCCTCACCGTGTACTGGCCTCAGTACTGACGCTCCTCTTTTTCCTTTGCCCTTGTCCGCACCCCTTTTGTTTTAGCAGGTTTGACATCAACATCGTTAGCAGGGTTACCCTTCCGGCTTGGCCTGGGCAGGGTTATGGATGCCATTGGTTATTCTTCAAGGCTCTTAGCCCCATTTGCATCTTGTCCCTAGTTGGACGCTTTATCGTTTGCAAGGTGATTTGGATCTTTGTATTGTATATCTGTATTTTTGACTCGTTGAGTCGCTGTTGTATATATATCTGTTTTGTGGGTCCCATCGAGGACTGTTGTGCAATGGTATTACTTCGTTTTCCACCCGCACGAAAGTGCCTAGTGGGCGTCCTTGAATCGTTTCTATGCGGGTTTGGCGGAAAGGGCTAAAACTTGCATAGGGCTGATTCGAGGGTGTTACATAACATCCCAAAACTTCAATCCAAGCTTATCAAGATCTAAATCATCAATTTTGGGGTTAACAAAAACTTTTCCAAATTAAAAATGAAAGCATTCATGTGTATGTGCATTTAAAATAGGGATTGATTTGAATTTCCTTAGTTCTATGATTCTTTGCTTTTAAAATGTTTCTTAGGTGATTTAAACATCATCTACATCTTTCCCAAACTTATCCTAAAGAAAATCAAATCAAAAAGAATTAAAATAGGAGGAATGGTCATTTTGGCCATTATAATCCACTACACTACTTTGAGTGTTCCTAGCACTCATTTCTTAACAGAAACAATTCATGACTTTGTACCCCTTTCTAGTACACATAATGAGGTACCAAGGCCCACCTTTTGATCTGCTAAAACATTCTTTTACTTATTTTAAATGGCATCTGAAAATTGAATCCAATGCATATGCATAGATCACCCCTATTTCAAAAACCACCTATTTGAGCTCCACATCCAAAACCCTTGCAACCAGAGACTACCTAGCACGAGTGGAGATCACTCAAAAAATTTGAACTCAAAATTCAAAAGTTTTTCTCTTTCAGCCATTTCATCAAACACTTGGTGGGCAAGATCAAAGTGGCCTAACTATTACTGTTTTGGGTTGATTTTTGTCTAGCAAATTGAAGTGCTTTGATCATCTTTGGCTCCCTCAAGCCCAACCAGACCCACACCAGCACATCCCCTACCTCCTAGCTGCACTGCATTGCCATGCCGAGCCACTCCTCACCGGCCAACCGTGCACTCGTAGCGGCAGATCTATCTAGACTCTCTTGCCATGTCTAGCACGTCGCCAGTGGTCCACTACCACCGTCCAACCAGCCCCAGGCTAGAGCCAGAGATAGGAACGACCAGAAACCACCGCGCCCGGAGCTGGTCGACCATGCCGACGCTGCCCCCAGAGCACGCTCTGTCCCCGCGTGCAAAGATCGCCCCTTGGCCGCAGCCCGCGCCCACCGCTCCGGCACGACCTGGGAAATACCCCAGACACCCCCGCTGGCCGCCCGATGCCTCATAGCCACCGCTCGCCATGGACACCGCCGCGTCTGCCGCTTAGAGCGCCAGCTCGCCTAGACTGCATACCACTGCCCCTACGCCCGCATTCACTTCCTAGAGCACCGCCAGGAGACCGCCTGTCGATCGCGACCCGTAGCCATGCCACTAGCCACCCGTAGCCGTGTCGCCGGAGTCGCCTGCCCATACCCTTCGGTCTCACCGTTGGGCCTATATAAACCGGCCTTCCCAGCCTCTTCTCTCCACACCCACTCACTCCCCACCTCTCACTGACCATCCCACACCTTTAGCCGGAACAAGGGGAGCAGCAGCTCGCCAAAATTGGAGCCGGAGCTGCCGCCTCTGGAGGAGAAGGGCGCCGCTGATTGCGACCACCCCCGTAGCTACCTCGACCGTCCCTGAGCTCGCCATCGTCTCCCAGTTCGTTTGCCCGCCTTGCCATCGTCGCTTGAGCCCTGGTACGTCCCCAGCAGACCCCCACCGAGCCGCTAGGGTTTGAGCTCGCCGGCGACCTGTTCATCGTCGACGACGACCCTCAGCCGTAGATCCCCCTTCTAATCCTACGGCCCACAGCGCGTCTACCATTTCGCGTGTTAAGACCCACCGACAGGCGGGACCCCCCTGTCAGCTGAGCCCCGCGTCGCGACGTGCCACTGGGCTCGCCCAAGTTCTTTCCTGTGCTAGCCCAGCCATTCAAAATTTGATTTTTCTTTTTAAGTTGAATCTAGTTTCTGTCCAGTAGTTTAAAATTCAATTCGGAGAGTTTTACAAATCCAAATTGCATGAAACCAGTTTGTCTTAAAGATATTTAGATGATCTATCCAAGCCCGTTGGATTTAATTCTATTAGAGTTATAGATCTCTCCTAATAAAAATAATAAAACAGAAGCTTTTGCACCTTGCAACATTTTTATAAAATCAACCAATTTTGCTTTTGACTTGATTCCAACTCTCAAAAATCACATTTCATCATATCTATCTAAATATGTAATAATATTAAGGTTTACATAAAGTGACTTTGGACTAGTACCAAAATAATGCTATATAGGCATTTCTAGTCACTTTAAATCATTAAATAATAAACTTAAACCAAAGTAATACTGATCCAACCTTTAAATCTCATTTCCCCCATGTTAGAATATGTGGTGATGACCTGTGTCAACATGATCCCATATTTTAGGTGGTGAATATTAAATTTTAGTTAATTTTTCAATGAGTAGAAATTACTTTTCTAAAATAAAAAGGATGAAACCTTTGAATTAAACTTGTGATGCTTGTGATGGTAATAGATCATCAAATATGTGTCTTAGAATGCTACTTAGCCTAGTTAAGTATTGTTTGGTGATTGTGTACTCCATATGTATTTATAGACGATACTACCGACCAAGGTTTTGAGGAGGAGGAGTTCTACCAAGAAGAAGAAGAAGAAAACTTCAACCACTGCACCAACCAAGGCAAGCCACCATTAACAGTGCAATCTAACACTTGCAAGTTTAGTGCTTCGCAAGTTAGGATCAAACTAGATGGTTTAGCAAAGATGCCTTAAGCACGCTTTGATCACACCCCTTTGACTATTAGTACCCCAAGTCTTAATTACAAGTTTTACTTCTCTTAGTTTACACAAAGTTCTTTATTTGTTTTAAAGGTAGCATAAAAAGTATAAAACTTGACCTATTCAGAACCCTTTAGATGCCATTCTATGGCAAGAGATTGAACCCATCTTTTACACCTTAGTGAACACTCTTAACTTAGTAGTTTAGAGTAGATCAAAAACTTGAGTCGCTTTAGATGGGAAAACTTGGAGAAAATGAATTATGAAAACCTTGGAATGATGAGTCATTCTATTGAGATGTTTTGACATGTGTTGAGAAACACAAAAATGGTTGATGATGATGAAAATGTTGAGGCATGAGCCTTAACCCTTTTATAAATCTGATGGTTGGATTCGGATGCGATACCATTCCAAATTTACCGTACAACAACACTACCTGAATTGGGTAAGGCTTAGCTGGAAATTTATATGCATTAGTATTAGTTCCCTCATGGGAGAGGTTTGAGCTGAGGCTACCTCTCAATGTTGTCCACCTATGCAGTGCCCAAGATGACTGATGGTCATGGTTGGGAGGCCATGGTCATAGGAGAGGTGCTTATACTAGGGTGTGTAAAGGGAAGGTTATGTTTGATTATCTGCATACTAAGTATGATGATTTAGGGTTATCCCTAACAGATGTATCGAAACCTGTGGTGAAAGTGTACCACCTCTGCAGAGTGTCAAACTATTCGAATAGTCGCGTCCGCGGTTATGGAATGTTGAAATGGCCATACTTTTTCATTGTCAGATGTTTTCTAAGTACTTTGAAATGAATGATGAATTTTGACTTGACCACAACAAGGTTGTGTTTATGACCTTAGCTTCCCACTTAAGTGATTCTAGAACTTTACTTTATCTTTCTTTGCTTCAGAACTCATCTTAGGTTTCAAACTTAACTTTATAGTTAAACTTGGATTTAACACTTTAACTTAGAATTATAGTACTTGTTAGTGGTAGTTTGCGAGTACTTAAAGGGCACTCATGGCTTTTATCCCTGGCTATTATCATGGGCAGACTATGAAGGAGATTATCAAGATGATGGTCAGCAGGACGTCTATGATAACTAGAACTATCTGCCTTCGTCAGCATTGCCTGTGCCCCTGAAGATGGACCCCACCGCTATGCTTATCTTTTATTTCCGCTGCTTGTTGTATTAAGACTAGATCATAAGATCCTTATTTGTGTAAGACCTTATGTATGGTTTGTAATGGATGATGTACTGTGATATCCAATCCGTTATGTCTCGCAAAAATGGTAATTCTGGGATTGCGAGGTATGGCATAACGGCATCTGGGATTAAAAATCCGGGTGTTGACAAGTTGGTATCAGAGCCATCCTGACCATAGGAGAACCTAGTTAGAATGGACGTTCAAACAAAAACTTAGTTTAAAAACCAAAGTGAGTATTTATGAAAAAACTATCTCGTCTCTTACCCTTGTGGATTCATTCTCAAAAATTCATGTTCCTCAAAATTCTTACACTACTACTTAAAATTTGACACACTTGATCACTTCACTAACTTCCTCATCCTTAATTCTTGTAGATGGATACTCAGTTCAGTAAGTTTTACCAGTTGGGGAACGGAGGTCAGCTAATCTTCGAGAGGGATCTGGACTCACTGTCAGAGTTATTGGGACGCCCCCATCCGGAATTTCTTGGAGCTCAACTTCCAGGACCCCCAGGAGGAGACTTACAGTGGCTAGTCACCGCAGATCTTAGAGGAAGCATCGAAGCACCAACTTCTGGGAGAATTCAGTTCTCCGTGAGAGAGAACAACTGGCTAGATGGATTAGCTAGGGCAATGCATGAAGCTCTCGCACGTCTATATGCCCTCAGCATCAACAAGGTCCAAGGAACTCGTTTTGCCCACTATGCAAGACGTGACTTCATGGGAATGCCAATGGAGATGCCGGGTCACCCCGAGTTGAGGCGTCAAGTGGAGAATCTTGACTTCTTGCTGCATGATAGACAGCAGGAACTGGACAATGCCAGAGAGTTAGCCAACCAGAACCGTGCCATTGCCTACCAGAAGGCCCAGACTTTCGCACTGCTTGTCTAAGACCACCAGTCTCTTCGCTGCCAGCGTGCCAAGAAGGATCGCACCATCGCCCGTCTTCGCAAGAAAGTGGCCGACCTCGAGAAGACCATCAACGAGCAAGAAGCTCAGCTTGCAGCAAAGGAACAAGAAGATGAGGGTGAAGACATCCAGGGAGACATGGATTCTTACCTCAGCAACAATGATGACTTTCTGGAGGAGGATGTCGTGGACTTCTACACTGATGATGATGACTCCGACTTCATCGAAGATGAGTAGATGCACTAGAGCACTGTCATAGCATGAGATGTATCGATCTCACTGTATCATAGCTTACATAATGGTTCTTCAAACCATATGTTTTCCCTTTGATTGTTGTGGTGTGTGTTGTATCGTGTGCTTGCTTGCATGAATGAAAATGAAGTTAGTTGAAAAACCTGAGTCTAACTCAAAGTTTTAGCTTTGAAAACCCAAAACCATGAACCTTAGAATTTCCCTCTTACCTCTATATCCTTCTCAATCTTCAGATGACTCGTGGAAAGCAAGGAGGGAGCAGCTCGTCGCAAAACCCAATGCTGCAGATCTTGCAGAATCTCATAGCAGACCGTGAAGCAAGCAGGGAAGAACGTCAAGCCAACTTAGCAACACTTCAACAGATCGCCCAGATGGCCCTCAACAACCAAGGGCACGGAAATCAGGATCACCAGGGATCCAAAATCAAACACTTTCAGAACAGCAATCCCCCAATCTTCAACCAATCTGAAAACCCATTAGATGCTGATGACTGGTTACATACAATGGAAAACAACTTAGAAGTTGCCAGAGTTGATGAAAATGAAAAAGTTCTCTTCACCATCCACTATCTGGCAGGAGATGCAAGAGCTTGGTGGAATAGCATCCGCAATATGAACCATGGTCAAGTGATGACATGGGAAGCATTCAAAATCAAGTTCAGCCGCACCCACGTGCCGCAAGGTCTAGTCAACAGAATGAGAGATGAGTTCCGTGAATTAAAGCAAGAAAGGATGACTGTGGTGGAGTACCGTGGCAGATTCCTGTCACTTGCCAGATATGCACCTGATGAGATCAACACGAAGGCCAAGAAGAAGGAGAGATTCTTGAAGGGACTGCATGATGAGATGCAGACCGTCCTCATTAACATCCGTTTCCAGGATCTCGAAGAGCTTGTCGACTCTGCCATTCAGATGGAAGGGAAGATTAATCAGGCAAACGACAACCGCAAGCGTCGTATGATGCAGTAGTCTGGATCCAACAGTCACCAGAAGTACCGTCCCAACCCTTCACCAGGATATGCACCAAGGAACAACCGACCCCCAATGTCTCGCCCAAGCTACCCCAACCGTAGCGGAGGCAATGTGAAGCCCGGAGGATACAATCAGAACTCCGGTAACACCAACAATTTCAACTGTGCCCCTCCCAGGAACCACAACAACAACAACATTGCACCCAGAACTGGCAGCAATGTTGTGCCTGTCGCAGTCAAGGACAAGTCCCAGATCACTTGTTTTGAGTGTGGAGTGAAGGGTCACTACTCCAATGAGTGTCCCAAGAAGACTGCAGCCAATGCCAATGTGAATGCCCTAGCTCAGCAGCAGCGTCGTGTTCAGCCAGGAAGGAGATTTGCCCCAGGGAACCCTCACAACCGCAATGGCTGTCTCTTCCACATGAACGCAGAAGAAGCCCAGGAAGCGCCAGATGTAGTGCTGGGTATGTTTTCTGTCAACTCAGTTTTAGCAAGAGTATTGTTTGATTCGGGAGCATCGCATTCATTTATCACCGAAGAATTTGCATGCACTAGTAAGATTCGTCCAACCAACCTGAAGCATGTCATGATAGTTCAAATCCCCGGATCAACAACCAAAGCTAGAAAAAATTGCAAAGCTGTACCTATCAGAATACATGGGATAGATTTTTATGCCAACCTAATTGTACTTCGAACCAAAGGATTGGAAGTAGTACAAGGTATGGACTGGATGTCAAGGCATAAAGGATTGATAGACTGTGCTAACAAAGCCATCACCATGACCAGTAGTTCTAGAGTCATAGTAGAGCATATCTCTGAAACCTTACCCCGTCAATTCAAGTGCATCAAGAGTGTAGTCCTGCCCACCATAGACCAAGTCAGAGTAGTCTGTGAATACCCCGACGTATTCCCAGATGAATTGCCAGGTATGCCCCCGGATACGGATATTGAGTTCATTATCGAACTAATCCCCAGAACCGGACCTATAGCCCAGAGACCCTATAGCATGAACCCCTCAGAGTTAGTGGAACTAAAGAAGCAGTTGGATGCCATGTTAGAGAAAGGCTTGATTCAACCAAGCGCATCACCATGGAGATCCCCAGTGTTATTCGTTGACATGAAAGATGGAGGAAACCGTCTATGCACAGATTACAGAAAGTTGAATGATGTCACCATCAAGAACAAGTACGCTTTGCCAAAGATAGAGGATCTATTTGATCAGTTGACTGGAGCTCAGGTATTTTCAAAGATTGATCTTAGGACTGGTTATCACCAACTTAAGATTCATGCAACGGATATTCCGCAGACCGCCTTTACTACTCGCTATGGTTTATACGAGTATACGGTTATGTCTTTTGGATTAACCGATGCCCCTACTTATTTCATGAATCTCATGAATAAGATCTTTATGAATTTCCTAGATAAGTTTGTAGCTGTGTTTATCGACGACATCCTTATCTACTGCAAGTCAGAATAAGAGCATGAGCAACATCTGAGAGTTATCCTAGAAACCCCGAGAGAGCATCATCTATATGCCAAGTTCAGCAAGTGTGAATTTTGGCTGAAGGAAGTAGGATTCCTAGGACATATCGTGTCTGCCAGAGGAGTATCTGTTGATCCCGCCAAGATCAAAGATGTCAAAGAATGGGAAGCCCCAACCACTCAAACCCAAGTCCGTGCATTTCTCGGATTAGCGACATATTACCGCAAGTTCGTAGAAGGATTCTCGAGCATCGCCCGACCCATGACCCAATTGTTGAAGAAGGACAAGAAGTTTGAATGGACAGACAAATGTGAAGCTAGTTTTCAGGAGCTGAAGAAAGAGATTGATATCAGCCCCAATATTGGTCATGCATGATGTCAAGAAGCCATTTGATGTGTATTGTGACGCATCCAAGATTGGTCTAGGATGTGTATTGATGCAAGAAGGCAAAGTCATCGCGTATCTGTCTCGACAACCGAAGCAGCATGAGCAGAACTATCTGACCCATGATCTTGAGCTAGCAGCTGTGGTTCTAGCATTGAAGACATGGCGTCATTATTTGATGGGTAATCGCTGTGAGATTTACTCAGATCACAAGAGCTTAAAATATATCTTCACTCAGAAGGACCTGAATATGAGGCAAAGAAGATGGATAGATTTAATCAAGGATTATGACCTTGACATTCACTATCACCTCGGCAAAGCCAATGTGGTAGCGGATGCTCTTAGCAGATTGCCGTGTAGGCTAAACACCATGATCAAGGAGAAGCAACCAAGTTTGTATGAAGAGTTGGAGCAATTCAGGACCGAATTAGTTAGCAAAGGATTCTTAGCTAGCATTGAACTTCAACCCACTTTGATTAGCCAAATCAAGGAAGCCCAGAAGGGGAATGAAAGTATCTACGGAATCAAACGTCGTATTGGTACAGGAAAGGTACCTGGTTTCACTGAAGATGAAGAAGGAGTATTGTGGTACAAAGGACGTATCTGTGTGCCAGCAGATTCGGAGCTGAAGGAAGTTATCATGAAGGAAGCTCATGATACTCTTTATTCTATCCACCCCGGAGGAACAAAGATGTATCAGGATTTGAAAGAGAAATTTTGGTGGCACAAGATGAAGAGAGAGATCGGAAGCTACATCGCCAAATGCGACATCTGTCAAAGAGTCAAAGCAGAACATCAGAGACCTACAGGACTGCTACAACCATTGCAGATTACGAAATGGAAATGGGATTCCGTTGGAATGGACTTTATCACCGGTTTACCTACTTCTAGTAGGGGGAACGACTCAATCTGGGTCATAGTTGATAGACTGTCCAAGGTAGCCCACTTTATACCTGTCAAGACAACTTACCAGAGTGCAAAGTTAGCAGAGCTATACATTGCTAGGATTGTTAGTCTGCATGGAACCCCCAAGACCATCGTATAAGATCGAGGAACCCAATTTACCTCAAGATTTTGGCAGAAAGTCCAAGAAGGATTAGGAACCAAGTTGAACTTCAGCACAACGTATCACCCGCAAACAGATGGACAGACTGAGTGAGTCAACCAGATCCTAGAGGATATGCTTAGAGCTTGTGTGTTGGAATATGGATCAAAATGGGAAGACTGCCTGCCTTTCGCAGAAATCTCATATAACAACAGTTATCAAGCTAGTTTGTAGATGGCACCATTTGAATTCGTATACGGAAGAAAGTGTCGCACCCCTTTGAATTGGTCGCAAGTAGGAGAGAGTCAGATCTTCGGGCCCGACATCCTTCGGGAAGCAGAAGAGAAATTTCACAAAGTCCATGAGCACCTCAAGACCGCCCAATCCAGACAAAATAGTTATGCTGACAAAAGAAGGAGAGACCTGACTTTCAATGTCGGAGATTTTGTATATCTCAAGGTTTCACTATTGAAGGGAACTCAACGCTTTAGTCTGAAGGGAAAGTTAGCCCCCAGATATATCGGACCTTTCAAGATTCTGAACCGTCGAGGAGAAGTATCATATCAACTGGAACTACCTGAAGAGATGTCAGCCATCGACAATGTGTTCCATATCTCGTTACTTCGCAAATGTTTGGAAGTGCCCGAGAAGATTGAAGTTTTCAAGAACATCGATCACAGAGCTGTGGAAATCAACAAGGACCTGACCTATAGAGAAGTACCCATCCGTATCTTACAAGAAGCCTACCGAACCACCAGGACCAGGAGTATCAAGTTTCTCAAGAATCAGTGGAGCAACCATACCGAGGAGGAACCCACTTGGGAGCGCGAAGATTACATTAGGACAGAGTTCCCAGATCTCTTTAGTTCCTAGTTTTCTTTGTTAATCTCGAGATGAGATTTTGTTTAAGGGGGGAAGGTTTGTAACATCCCAAAACTTCAATCCAAGCTTTTCAAGATCGAAATCATCAAATTTGGGGTTAACAAAAACTTTTCCAAATTAAAAATGAAAGCATTCATGTGTATGTGCATTTAAAATAGGGATTGATTTGAATTTCCTTGGTTCTGTGATTCTTTGCTTGTAAAATGTTTCTTAGGTGATTTAAACATCATCTACATATTTCCCAAACTATTCCTAAAGAAAATAAAATAAAAAAGAATTAAAAAAGGAGGAATGGTCATTTTGGCCATTTTAATCCACTACACTACTTTGAGTGTTCCTAGCACGCATTTCTTAACAGATACCCCTTGCTAGTACACATAATGACGTACCAAGGCCCACCTCTTGATCTGCTAAAAACATTCTTTTACTTATTTTAAATGGCATTTGAAAATTGAATCCAATGCATATGCATAGATCACCCCTATTTCAAAAACCACCTATTTGAGCTCCACTTCCAAAACCCTTGCAACCAGAGACTACCTAGCACCAGTGGAGATCACTCAAAAAATTTGAACTCAAAATTCAAAAGTTTTTCTCTTTCGGCCATTTCATCAATTACTTGGTGGGCAAGATCAAAGTGGCCTAACTATTACTGTTTTGGGTTGATTTTTGTCTAGCAAATTGAAGTGCTTTGATCATCTTTCTCTCCCTCAAGCCCAACTAGACCCACACCAGCACATCCCCTACCTCCTAGGTGTACTACATTGCCATGTCGAGCCACTCCTCCTCGGCCGACCATGCACTCGCAGCAGCAGACCTCTCTAGCCTCCCTCGCCATGTCAAGCACGTCGCTAGTGGTCCACTGCCACCGTCCAACCAGCCCCAGGCCAGAGCCAGAGACAGGAACAGCCAGAAATTGCCGCGCCCGGAGCTGGTAGACCACGCCGACGCCGCCCGCAGATGACGCTCTGTCCCCGCGTGCACAGACCGTCCCTTGGCCGTAGCCCGCGCCCACTACTCCGCCACGACCTGGGAACACCCCAGACACCCCCGCTGGCCGCCCCATGCCTCACAGCCACCGCTCGCCGTGGACACCGCCGCCTCTGCCACTCAGAGCGCCACCTCGCCCAGACCGCATACCACCGCCCCTACGCCCGCATTCACTTCCTAGAGCACCGCCAGGAGACCACCTGCCGACTGCCACCCGCAGCCATGCCACTAGCCACCCATAGCCGTGTCGCCGGAGTCGCCTGCCCATACCCTTCGGTCTCACCATCGGGCCTATATAAACCGGCCTCCCTAGCTGTCGTGGTGATGTCACGGCAGATGCCATGTATAGGCTAAAGGTGGGGACTAATACTCGCTAGGGGAATCCAGGGAGGGATAGTGAAGTGATTCTCCACACAAGAGCTTGTATTGATTTCCTCCCAAGGTTACAAGTGCTCCTAGATCTGTATTTGCGAGAGGAGGAAGAAAGAGCTCTCTTACTCTCACCCACAGATCACACCTGAAACCCTAGCCCAAAACTGAATCGTAGAGAAATCAACCCTCCCTACAGAAGCCCTAGCCCCCCTTTTATAGAGGAGGCTCGGTTCCTTCCTAGGGCATATGTGGAGGCATATTCCTAAGAATATGCCTCCTCCCAAAGTGGCAAACCGACCGGGGTGCTTTTTCCCCCTCGTCAGCTATGCTTTAGCTACGTGAGCCACGCCCCGCCCCTCGTTAGCTACGCTTTAGCTCGTTAGTTGACACAGGCGTCGTCACGCTTGTCGGCCACGCCCCGGTGGTCCAGTCCTTGCTCGCTTCGCTCAGGCAGTGCGTACCGGGGCTCCTTTTGACCAGCGAGATTCCTTCCTTCTCCTAGAAGGTTACTGCGACCCGGACGATAGTTCATCCGGCCACACCCTTTTCCTGCATACAGGTTAGACATACACTTCCGATTTACTGCTTAAGTCGGATGAGACCTAGTTAGGCGAACGCCCCCAGGTCCGGATTACCCCATGACTCGGCCTGCCTTGAGGTGACCCGGCCAGCATCTGCTTTGGCCTTGCCGAACCTCGGCTAACTCGGCCTTTATACCCCGGCGTGACCCTACCCGGGGGTATCCCCCCAACATTAGTCCCCGAAGCTGGTGCGGTCTTTGCTGCCTTGGTCGCTAAGGCCACACCAGGTTCAATCTTGTGGCCCGGTCGTTATTGCCGAGTTACCTCTTTACCTCGGTTTGTATGGATTTACGTTCCCTTCGCACATTTCAAGTTTTCACTTGCCGGCCGGGTTACCACAGTTTCATCCGGGTCTTGCTTCCTTCTCTCATATGCTAACCCATGTGAACGGTAATCATTGTGTTGTCTTATTTTAAGGGACGGTACAGTAATCGCCGCAGTAACCGTCAGTCATCACTGTGCGTGGGTCACGTCACGCCTGCCCCCTCGTTTACCGCATCAGTGCGTCACGTCCAAGGATTCTTTCCGCCCTGAGGCCTTCCGTGTGGCTCCTTACTGATTGGTCCGGACGGTTAGTACACGGCTACAGCGTGTGGTCGGTCCACAGGGTGCGATCCCACTCGCCGCTTACGTGGGGGTTAAATAGCGGAGGCGTGCATTCCTTAGGATTTTTCCCCTCCGCACGCCTCTGCCTGCTGGTACTCTCCTTCGTCTTCCTCGCGACTGCACCGCCGCCAGTACTGCCAAAAAACAGCGTCGCCGCCGCACTTCTCCGTTTCACCTCTACGTCTCCATCACTGCGACGTCAATCTCTCGCTATGGGTCCTCGCCAATCCAAGCTGCTGTCCCCCGCCGCCTCCAGCGCCAGCGAGGGCTTCGAGGAGCAGATGACTGAAGAAGAGCTCGCCATTGCTGAGCAAGACATGGAGGAGGACGCCTCCGCTGGGGACCACAGCGCATGGGCCGGCTCCTGGGTCTGCCAGGACGATCTGGATTGGCTCTACCGGACCAGACGCCTCCCTGCCGGCGTCGCCGCTCGCCTCGCCTCCGCCGAGCTAGGTCCTTCGCCCAACCCCGGGGAGTTTGTTGTGTTCCTGTCTCATTTTCAGCGGGGCTTCGGACTCCCGGTGAGTGACTTCTTCCACGATTGGCTCAGCACCTACCATCTCTAGCCGCACCATCTTCCGGCCAATGCCATTACTTCCCTCTCTGCTTTCGCCTCTATGATTGAGGGCTACGCCGGATTATGGCCCACAAAGGAGCTGTGGATCCGGTTTTGCGCCCTTCGCCGCAACGTTATCCCCGACATTCACGCTGACCCGGAGGACAAGCAGCTCACGCAGTTCGGAGCAGCCTCCATCTCACCCCGGAGGTTTTCTGTTTTCCCTCGAGTCACAAGGCTAGAATCCTGCAAAGGTTGGGCCCGGACGTTCTTTTATGTCCAGAACATAGGCACCGAAGATTTGATCCGGTTGCTTCCCTATACCCCGGGTCCGCCGAACCCGGATCCGTGGGATGCCGTTCCGAAGAAACCTACGGCCCTGGCCAACCAAGTGAGCGAGAGGTTCGCGGAGCTGAAGGAGCTCGGGTTGCACAACGAGGATGCGATGATCACTTTCGTGCGCAGCCAAATCTCCCCTCTCTAGAAGCGAACCCACAAGGTGCCGCAATCCCAACCGGACTTCATCTTTCGAGCTGAACAACACGGAGATCTTCCGCCGGGTTAAGGCTCTTTTCACCACTCAGAAGGATTTCTCCCCTGATTGGACTTGGGGGATTGAGCACTTCTGCCATGACCGGCTTCCTCCCATGGTGAGTTTCATGTAGCAAACCTACCCCGGACCAGTTACTTGTCTATTATTGTTCCATTTATGATTCGCCTGTTTATTCTTTTCCTCAGCTATTCCTTCAGCAAACGCTCGAGGATGGCACTGATCCAACCCTTAAGTGGGCACCGGACCGGGAGACTTCGGACGTGGAGGAGCCGGACCAAGAGATGTTTCTCCCCATGACTGACGCCACGAAACGACCAACGGGTAACTTCTCTTCTGCGAGAGATTGGCCCGATGATGAAGATTACTCGGATATCGAGATAATTGAACCGTTTGAGGCTGTCCCCCTTTCTTTTGCTTTTCCGCCATCAGCTCACACCGGTGGCCATATCCACGAGGATCCTCCTCTCGCCACGGGCGAGCCAGTTCTGGTGGCGCCGAAGAAAAAGCGCGCGGCCTCCTCAAGCTCTTCCTCCGGACCTTCCGAGCCCGCTAAAAGGCGAAAGAAGGCCCCAGTACAAAGGGCTCGGAAACCCAGAGCAGCCGAAACCTCGGACGCGTAAGTCCTTCTTTCTTCTTTAACTCGTTCTTCCTTACCTCGTCGTAACTTTCCTTCTGACGTTACCTGATCTCACAGGGCTCCGGTGGAGGTCCCTCAGAGTGGGTCCAGTATCTCATCGCCTCTCCGGGCCAGCCCCTCGCCTCGTCGCGACGACGAGCCACGTCCGCTGAGCCCCATTCCGGAAAGCTCTGCGGCCGCTCCGGATCAACCTGGGGCGGGGGAAACTGGCCCAACCAGAACAACGACAGCCACTACCTCGGCGACGCCACAACCAGCAGCCTCCAAAGCTACTTCGAATCCAGCATCTGTTCCCGTACCAGCAGCCAAAACAGCACCAACTCCAGCCTCATCAGCAGCACCAACCCCGGCAGCGAAAACATCAGCGCCGGCACCAAGTCCAGCAACGAAAGTAGCAGCACCCAGTTCCTCTGCATCTTCCGAGTCCTCCCAACCTCGGCAGCGGAAAACCGCTGCTACGGCTTCTTCTTCCCAGCAAGCCAAGGGTAAGAAGACTCAAGACGTTACCAAGCCCAGCACTGCCGAGCCTGGGCCACGTACCCTTGAGTCCATGCTCCCCAAGAAAACACCAACGGCAAAGGACGCGCCTGCCGAGCCAACTGAGTCTCAGTAGTTGGTTCTGCATACCAGCCCGGCCCTTGCCTTGGTGGAGAGGAAGGAAGCACACGCTAAGGGTTTGGTGACGCCACATATGCCCTCAGGCGAACGGTACCCCCCCAAGCTTGATGGAGTTCGTCATGAAATGGAACAAGGCCGAGGTAATCCAGGAGTCTGATCAAGTGAATACCGCCGCCAAGGCCATTAACCTCGCTGGACGGATGATGGAGGTACGCCGTTTTCTCCTTCGTAAATTGTAGATAATAACCATTAGTCCCCGAGCCTCCGGGGGAGTAACTTGTTACTCGGCCGGATGCTCTTTTATAGAACTAACGTAGCTCCATAATAACTTCGAACATGCACACACCTAGAGCCGGATTAAGTTCCACTTGGCCCGGATTTTAGTACACTTCGAATATGCACACACCTAGAGCCGGGTTAAGTTCCACTTGGCCCGGATTTTAGTACACTTCGAACATGCACACACCTAGAGCCGGGTTAAGTTCCACTTGGCCCAGATTTTAGTACACTTCGAACATGCACACACCTAGAGCCGGGTTAAGTTCCACTTGGCCCGGATTTTAGTACACTTCGAACATGCACACACCTAGAGCCGGGTTAAGTTCCACATGGCCCGGATTTTAGTACACTTCGAACATGCACACACCTAGAGCCGGGTTAAGTTCCACTTGGCCCGGATTTTAGTACACTTCGAACATGCACACACCTAGAGCCGGGTTAAGTTCCACTTGGCCCGGATTTTAGTACACTTCGAATATGCACACACCTAGAGCCGGGTTAAGTTCCACTTGGCCCGGATTTTAGTACACTTCGAACATGCACACACCTAGAGCCGGGTTAAGTTCCACTTGGCCCGGATTTTAGTACACTTCGAATATGCACACACCTAGAGCCGGGTTAAGTTCCACTTGGCCCGGATTTTACTACACTTCGAATATGCACACACCTAGAGCCGGGTTAAGTTCCACTTGGCCCGGATCTTAGTACACTTCGAACATGCACACACCTGACTAAAGTTTCTGTATCCTCTTCAGGTGACTACCAACCGCCGAAGTGCCGAATTCCAGTGCTTGTTGGATACACATAAAAATCTTCGCACGAAACAGGCTGCACTCATCGCTGAGTATGAGAAAAGGGGTAAATTTCTTTCTCACTCCCTTCCTCATTTTGCTTCCACTTCACTTGCCGAATGAATCTGATTGTCCGGTTTCCGCAGCTGGGGTGGAAGCTAAAAACAAAATCATGCGAAAGAACTTGGAGCAGATCAAGGGTACGTCCTTCTTATCTGTTCCTACTGTGCTTCTCATCCTTTTACCTCCTTGGCTCGGCAAATATTCATACCTCGGCTCTGCCGGGCCAACACACGGTTTCAGCATTGCTTGAAGAAAGTGTGCATGTGCCTGACATGATGCTGCATTTTATCGAACAAGCAGGACAGCATCAAGCCGAGCTGAAGATAAAGGATGATGAGCTCGTCCTCCTCCGGACCAAAGATGATGACATAGCCAAGCTCAAAGCTGAAATGGCTAAAATGAAGGCGCAGCACCAAGCCGAGCTGAAAAGGGTTGGCCAGGACTTCACCGAGGAACGCGAGCGCCTCCAACTCCAAAGTGCTAAGGATCGCGAACTCCTCCAGGAAGCCGAGGTCAAACTTGGGTCGGCAAATGCTGAGCTCGAGCAGCTTCGGAAAAGGCCTGATGCTTGCATCAAGGAGCTGACCCGGATTCACAGGCATATCTCTCGTAACTTCTCTTCCTTTGTCCACCTTAGTTCTCCGGGTTACGTCTCATGTCTTATTTTCTCAACTTTGTCCTTTGCCTTGTCTCCCAGGCCACTTTCCAGAGGGTATGGCCATTGCACGTGCTGCTGTTGCTAATTTCCGCCGAGAGAGAGGTACTCCGATCGCTGCTGAGGGTGAGTCCATTCCCTATGACACGGAGGACCTGTTGGTCAGCCTGTCATCTCGCGTGGAAATTATCAAGAACTATGGTCGGGACCTCCTCGATGTTTCAGTCCGGATCTTCCACGCCTTCTGGCCCGCCGATGACGCTCCGCAGAGAATTACGCATCTCGCTGAAAAGCTTTCAGAAGTTGAGACCCAGCTCGACCTCTGGCGAGAATCCGCTGGCCGTGCTGCTGCCAATACCGTCCTTCACCACGTTTTGACGTGGTACAAAAAGATAGACCTCAGCCTCCTCACACGACTACGCACCGGGTCCAACTGGACAGATGATCCGGAGTGGGTAGCTCGGCGCCAGGCTTGCGCCCACAGCCTCATTGAATATGCCCCCATTCATGAATGGACTGAGGGTCCGAGCTTCCTGGAAGCCGCAGGCGAAGATGACGCGGGTGAATCGGAGGAGGACACAGCCTCGGATATCGAAGAGGGTGATGATGATGCCGAACTCCATCCAGCTGCTCCTAAGTAAAAACACTTAAAACTTCGTGAGATCCCGGGTATGCCGGGTGGAATTGTATTCCAAATACATGCGATATTTTGCTACTGAGTCCCCAAGTTTCTTTTTCTTGTTCGTTCAATCTTTTGGCTCGGGTCGTGTCTACCTTGATTCGGTTTTACAACTTACGAATCCGAGCCTAAAGAATTGTCTTAACAATACTTGGAAACTTTTAGACTTAGCTCGAAAATAAATACGGGATTAGTCCGGAAAATAAACGTCGGCTCGAATAAATTCTTTTCCTTAGTCGTTTTTCATGTGCTACGCAATTCGAAACTTGTTCTCTTGCTTGCCATGAAGCCAATTCTTGTTGGACAGCAGCACGTCGAAGAGTTGGGTTTTTGGTGCTCACACACTACTAATCCGAGCTAAGTAGAATAACCTATTCCAGCCGATGCACAAATAACAAAAGACAACAAATATTATTAAGGCAGTCCCCGAGTTACTGCTCGAGGTGCCAACATTTTATTGATAAATTCATTGCCGACGTACATACCGACATATGAGATAACCCAGATACATACACTTCTTCGCTAAGTGTAGAAAGGACGAAGGAGAGCTACATTCCATGGACGTTTAGATTCCTCGTTGGACCTGTCCGCCTTGTTCTTTTCCTGTGGCTTTGCATCTATAAGATAATAAGAATCATTGTGCAATGCTTTGCTCACGATGAATGGCCCTTCCCATGGGGGGATAGTTTATGCCTTCCAGTAGTACGCTGTACCAACCGGAGCACCAGATCGACTTCCCGGAAGACCCGGGGGCACACTTTCCGGCTATGATAGCGTCGGAGATTTTGCTGATATATGGCGGATCTGGACAATGCCAGTTCTCTCGCTTCTTCCACCAGATCAACATCATTTTGCCGGGCTTCTTGCACTTCGGCTTCTGTGTATTGGGTGACTCTAGGCGAATCATGATCTATGTCGGCTAGTAATACAGCTTCTGCCCCATATACCAGAAAAAACGGCGTATAGCCTGTTGATCGATTCGGAGTTGTTCTTAAACTCCACAGTACCGCTGGTAGTTCTTCTATCCAGCACCCCGCTGATCTTTGCAGCGGCTCAATGAGCCGGGGTTTTATCCCGGATAATACTAATCCGTTGGATCTTTCCACTTGCCAGTTCGATGCGGGGTGGGCTACCGAAGCTACATCAAGTCGGATCCCCTTATCCTGGCAGAAATGAGCAAATGCTCCTTCAGCAAAATTTGTGCCATTATCAGTTATGATACTGTGTGGATAACCGTACCTCAAGATGATATCTTTGAGGAACGTTACAGCCGTAGCTCCATCACATTTTCTTATAGGCTTTACCTCGATCCACTTCGTAAACTTGTCCACCATCACCAAAATGTGAGTCATGTTTCCTCTTGCTGGTTTGAACGGGCCCACCATATCCAGGCACCATACGGCAAATGGCCAAGTGATTGGGGTGGTCTTGAGTTCCGACATTGGCATATGCGTATTTGTGGCGTACCTCTGACAACCATTACATTTTCTCACCAGATCTTCTGCTTGTTCTAAGGCGTTTGGCCAGTAGAATCCGTGTCAAAAAGCTTTCGCTACCAAGGCTCTGGATGAGGCGTGATGCCCGCACTCCCCCTGATGTATATCTCGGATGATTTCAAGCCCTTCGTCCGGGTCAACACATTGCTGGAGGACATTGGTCACACTTCTTTTGTATAACTCGGAATTGATGATCGTGTAAGCCTTTGCCCTCCTCTGTGTTTGCCTGGACAATACCTCCTCAGTGGGTAACGGTCCATCTTTCCAGAATTGAAATATAAGCAGTGCCCAAGCCGGTATTTGCCGCACGGGGAAGACGTCCTCGTCTATCTCCATATGATCCACCGGCATAACTTCAACCGGACTACGCTGAGCAGTCCCCGGGTTTTGCGGAGCAGTCCCCGGGTTTCCCGAATGTGTCCCCGGGTTTTGCGCACCACTCCCCGTGTCAATGTCCATGGGGGCTGCTCCAGACTCTGTGTCCTCCGGGACGTAGATGGACTCGGATTCCGGGGATGGCCTGATGGATGGCTTCTTGAGGTGCTCTAATGCTACACCAGGTGGAATTGCTTGTCTGGTTGACCCGAGCTTCGACAGCATCTCGGCAGCCTCATTTTCCACCCGGGGTATGTGATGAAATTCGCATCCCTCAAAGTAACCAGAAATCTTTTGCACGTGGAATCTGTATAGTGCCATGTTTGGATCAAGAGCGTCCCATACTCTGGACTCTTGCTGCACCACTAAATCCGAGTCGCCAAAGCATATAATCCGACGTATACCAATTTCCTTTGCTACCTTGAGCCCATGCACAAGTGCTTCATACTCAGCGACATTATTTGATGCGGTGAAGTGGATCTGCAGCACGTATTTCAGCTGGTCCTTCTTTGGCAACGTGAGTACGACTCCGGCACCTAGCCCGGTTTTGGTTTTTGATCCGTCAAAGTGCATCCGCCAATAGTTCGGATCTGGAAGTGGTGGTTCGTACTGTACCTCGGCCCAGTCCACGAAAAAGTCCGCCACAGCCTGAGACTTTACGGCTTCTCTCCGGTCATACTGCGGGGCGTAAGGAGCTAGCTCAATTGCCCATTTTGCAATTCTGCCGCTTGCATCCTTGTTACTCATTATCTCGGATATAGGGGCCTCACATATGACCCGGATGGGATGCTCTTCAAAGTAATGCTTCAATTTCTTGGCGGCCATGTACACGCCATACGCCACTTTTTGATAGTGTGGGTAGTTCTGCTTTGAGGTTGACAACACTTCACTCAAATAATACACCGGCCTTTGCACTGACTTTCCTTCCTCATCACGCTCCACCACTATCACTGCACTTACAACTCGGTTGGTTGCGGCTATATATAGCAACATTGGCTCTTTTGATAGTGGGGAGGCTAGCACTGGCGCGGTGGCTAACATTTTCTTTAGGTGGGTAAATGCCTCATCCGCCTGCGGCGTCCAAATGAACTTATCCGACTTTTTCATGAGTTGATAGAGAGGCAATGCCTTTTCTCCTAACCGACATACAAACCGACTTAACGAGGCCAGGCAACCTGTAAACTTCTGGACATCGTTAAGACACTTCGGCAGCTCCATTCGTTCGATGGCTCGGATCTTGGTTGGATTAACTTCGATACCTCGGCTGGAAACCAGAAAGCCGAGAAATTTTCCAGCCGGGACACCAAAGGTGCATTTTTCCGGATTAAGTTTCATCCAAAACGTCCTTAGGTTTGCGAATGTTTGCCTGATATCGTCAAGGAGCGTTTTGCTTTCCTTGGTCTTGATAACCACATCATCCACGTATACCTGTACATTTCGACCTATTTGGTCATGCAAACATTTTTGCATACATCTCTGGTACGTTGCACCTGCATTACGTAAACCAAATGGCATGGTGCGATAGCAATAAGCCCCATACGGGGTAATAAACGCAGTCTTTATTTGATCATCCGGATTCAAAGGTATCTGGTGGAAACCGGAGTAAGCATCGATGAATGACAACAGTTCACATCCCGCAGTTGAGTCTATGACCTGATCTATTCTTGGCAGCGGAAATGGATCTTTCGGACACGCCTTGTTCACGTTCGTGTAGTCGATACACATGCGCCAAACCACTGCCATGTTCGGATCATCTTTCTTCTTTTCCACCAGCACTAGATTAGACAACCAATCCGGGTAAAGAACTTCCATGATAAATCCTGCAGCTAGCAACTGAGCTATCTCATCCCCAATGACTTTTCTCCTATCTTCGGCAAAGCGGCGGAGAGGTTGCTTCACTGGCTTAGCTCCGGGTCTCACATTTAAAGAGTGCTCGGCCAACTCCCTCGGAACACCTTGCAAGTCCTGTGTGGACCAAGCAAAAATGTCCCGATTCTCACGGAGGAAGCTGACGAGCTCGCTTTCCTATTTATCACTTAGCCCGGGACCAATTGTTACGGCGCGCTCTGGGAACATGTCATCAACAGGGACCTTCTTGGTATCTTTCGCGGCCTGGAAGGAGACAGTTCCATGCGGGCTACTCAGCGCCGGCATACACTGTTGCGCGGACTGAGCCAACGTTGCCACCTCTTGAATTTTCCTTTTTTCCTGCGCGATCACAAGTGACTCGGCTAAGTTTGATCCGGCCGACGCACACTCCATGGAACGTCGAAAGTCCCCAGCAATCGTAATTACTCCGTTTGGTCCGGGCAATTTCATTTTCAAATAGCTTATATGACAACTTGTCATGAACTTGTTCAGCGCTGGCCTTCCGAGCAACGCGTGATACGCACTTTCCAAGTTCACTACTTCGAACTCCAGATTTTCAGTTCGGCAATTGTCCCTTGTGCCGAACAAGACGTCGACCCGGACCTTGCCTATGGGCTCGCAAGAGATGCCGGGCACGATGCCATGGAAAGTTGTCCTCGTGGCCTGGAGCATGTTCTCCGAGATACCCAACTTGCGCATTGTGTCCGCGTACATGATGTTTATGCTACTGCCGTTGTCGATCAGTACCTTTGAGAATCTCACGTTAATGTTAGGCCCAATGAATGTAGGATCTAGCACCAACGCATACGAACCAGGGCTCGGCATGAGCTTGGGATGATCCCTAATGCTCCAAGTGATTTCCTGATCAGACCAAGGCATGTACCTCGTCACCGCCGGCATTAGCGCATTCACCTACATATGTCTACGCTGCAAGCTTTTTCTATCAGTTTCTTCTGTGGTAAATACACAGTAGCTCTGGTGATGCTCCCTGTACTCGTTTCTCCCCTCATTTCCGGGGTGCCTCTGATCCGGCTGCTGCTGATTTTCTACTTGATGCACTGCATCCCTTCTTTCATTGTTATCATACCTCGGTGGAGGGGAGGTAACATTAGCTGTTGCGTGTTCACTCCGGAGAGCAATTGCTGCCGGGGTAATTCTTGCCGAGGTTGATCGTTCCGGGGTGCCTGAGCATTCCCCGAACCACCTTGCTCGATCTTGCGCATCCACTCACATTGCCTCGTCGTATGACCTGTTGGGTTGTTCGGATTTGGCGTGTGAAACACGGCTGGTCCAACATCGACTCGTAAGTATACCTCGGACGGTCTTTCCTTTCTTGCCATTGCTTCTTTTGCTCCGGTGTCGAAGTTTTCTTCCCATCGTTCCTTGGGGTCCACTGACCTCCAGTTTTCTGGCGCTGACTACCCCCTGCTCCGGGTTGATCTTGACTCACGGCCGCTACTTGGTGCGAACCGTACCGATGGTCCGGTCGATCATCTCTCCTTTTTCCTCTATAATCATTTCTTCGAGACGATCCGGATCCATCCCTCTGATAGTACTCATCGCTTGACTCATTTGCCTCAGTTGGGTCGGGTCACCCAATGCATACGAATCTGCGATCCGGATCATCTCTGACAATGTTGCCGGCATTTTCCGTTGCAACTTCATCCATAACTCGCTTCCATACCTGCACCCCTCACACGCCCTCACACGAATTTCTCACGGTACACCACCGGGTCAAGAACTCCCGGTCCGTCTCATTGGGTCGCTGTTTGCACATAGCTAGGGTTTGTGGCCTATTTGGCCTTTGATACATACTCGAAAAGTTGCTGATGAACATTTCCTCGAAATCAATCCAGCAGTTGATGCTTCCTGGCGGCAAGTTGTTCAACCACACCCTTGCTGGGTCTTCCAACATCTGGGGTACATATCGTATGGCCCATCTCAGGTTGCCTGTGGCAATTTTTACAGCAATAGCATAGTTTATCAGCCAATCCTCTGGCTTGGTACTATCGTCATAGGTCTTGGTCCCCCTGGGCAATTTAAAGTTTGGGACTGGTGGCTCTTTCATGATCCGGGGTCCAAAACATGCTGGACTCGGTGGACCCTGACATTCTATCTGTTCCGACCTATATAGTCGATCCAGTTTCAACCTTGCATCGTCCGGCATCAAATCCCTGCTTCCCAGTCTCGAACCTATCACATGATAGTCCGGTCTCGGATATCCCGCATTTGCCATCTCCGAATCACCGTCGTTATACCGGTTTCATTCCTGCGGCGCACCTTTCTGTTGCATACCTCGGCCGGCACTATGCTCTTGCCTTGGCATGTTCCGCTGCTGCGGTTGTCTTGCCCCTGCTGAGTTTTGCTACCCGGCATTACCGTTGACAACGTTCCTCCGACCGGCATTGCCTTGGTCACGGTTACCTCGGCCAGCTTCGCCTCGGCTCACACTCCGTCGATCATCATTTTTCTGCGCTTCTTTTTCTTTCCCTGCCTGTGTCGGGTCATACGGGACAATCTGTTTGTTCCGTCTGGCTGAGGTTACCACCTCCTCTCTCCTTGGATCGCCATGAGGGGACGACGCAGCTCCAGCGGATTTCTCCAGGTTATCTATCGCCGAATGGACGATCTTGGAGGCCCTAGCTCTCTCCGGGTTCGCGCTGAGCAGTTCCTCATTTTGCCTGTTCGCAATCCAAACCAGCTCGTTAACCCGGTTTTGCTGCTTTTGCCGGGCTTCACCCGTCAGTCCCTCTAACTCGAATGCAGCTGCATCCGCTGCTCTGAGGTTCTTGGCCGGTGTACTATACCTCGGCAGCCACACGGAAAAATAGTTTTCTGATTCCTCGATTTCGACATCACCTTCTCTGTTCATTTCGTTCATGAGATTCCTCCCTTTAACTTTTATAGCATCAACTTTGTTCGCCTTTGCGTACTCACGCAGCGTCATGTTCAACGACCGCTGGGCCTCGGCTATTTTCTTTGCGCCCTCAAGTATTTTCTGCCGAGTTTCTTCCAGCTCGGCCTCTGCGCGAGCCGGATCTATCGCTGCTACTATGGGGTTTGCTAGGCTATCTATTGCCTCTCTCAGCATGTTCTCCGGCCTCTCAAGCGGAGGACCCCTACCTTTCCTTGGTGCCTTGGGTGTCTCCTCCGGATCTGGCGCCGGATCCTTGCTCGTAACCGCTCCCGGCGCTGTCATCATTACCTCCGCACGGTCCGGGGAACGAGCGGTACGTCCCCCGCGAGCCGCAGTGAGGAGCGGTTCGCCTGCTTCGACAATGTGGCACGGATGAACGCCTGACACGTCCACCGCGACGTAGACCTTGTGTGTGCCGAGCTTGAGGAAGACGTCGTTGCGCGGGAGAGGGCGCGTGCCGACGCAGCCTGCGTTTTCGCTGACGAAGTCCCGCGCTTCAAAGCGCTGGACGAGCCCGGAGACGATGCGCTCTCTAGTGACGATGAAGTTTCCCGTCCGGATCTTGACCCCTGCTAGCGCCGCTAGCCCCACGGTGGGCGCCAACTGTCGTGGTGGTGTCACGGCAGATGCCATGTATAGGCTAAAGGTGGGGACTAATACTCGCTAGGGGAATCCAGGGAGGGATAGTGAAGTGATTCTCCACACAAGAGCTTGTATTGATTTGCTCCCAAGGTTACAAGTGCTCCTAGAGCTGTATTGGCGAGAGGAGGAAGAAAGATCTCTCTTACTCTCACCCACAGATCACACCTGAAACCCTAGCCCAAAACTGAATCGTAGAGAAATCAACCCCCCTACAGAAGCCCTAGCCCCCCTTTTATACAGGAGGCTCGGTTCCTTCCTAGGGCATATGTGGAGGCATATTCCTAAGAATATGCCTCCTCCCAAAGTGGCAAACCGACCGGGGTGCTTTTTCCCCCTCGTCAGCTATGCTTTAGCTACGTGAGCCACGCCCCGCCCCTCATCAGCTACGCTTTAGCTCGTTAGTTGACACGGGCGTCGTCACGCTTGTCGGCCACGCCCCGGTGGTCCAGTCCTTGCTCGCTTCGCTCAGGCAATGCGTACTGGGGCTCCTTTTGACCAGCGAGATTCCTTCCTTCTCCTAGAAGGTTACTGCGACCCGGACGATGGTTCATCCGGCCACACCCTTTTCCTGCATACAGGTTAGACATACACTTCCGACTTACTGCTTAAGTCGGATGAGACCTAGTTAGGCGAACGCCCCCAGGTCCGGATTACCCCATGACTCGGCCTGCCTTGAGGTGACCCGACCAGCATCTGCTTTGGCCTTGCCAAACCTCGGCTAACTCGGCCTTTATACCCCGGCGTGACCCTACCCGGGGGTATCCCCCCAACACTAGCCACTTTTCTCCATACCAATCACTCCCCACCTCTCACTGACCATCCCACACCTTTAGAAGGAACAAGGGGAGCAGCAGCTGGCCGGAATTGGAGCCGGAGACGCCGCCTCTGGAGGAGAAGGGCTCCGCTGATTGCGACCACCCCCGTAGCTACCTAGACCGTCCCTGAGCTCGCCGTCGTCTCCCAGTTTGTTTGCCCACCTCGCCATCGTCGCTGGAGCCCTGGTACGTCCCCAGCAGACCCCCACCGAACCGCTAGGGTTCGAGCTCGCTGGCGACCTGTTCGTCGTCGATGATGACCCTCAGCCGTAGATCCACCTTCTAATCCTACGGCCCACAGCGAGCGTACCGTTTCGCGTGTTAAGACCCACTAACAGGCGGGACCCCCCTGTCAGCTGAGCCCCGTGCCACGGAGCGCCACTGGGCCGGCCCAAGTTCTTTCCTGCGCTAGCCCAGCCATTCAAAATTTGAATTTTCTTTTTAAGTTGAATCTAGTTGATGTCCACTAGTTTAAAATTCAATTATGAGAGTTTTACAAATCCAAATTGCATGAAACCTGTTCTGTCTGAAAGATATTAAGATGATCTATCCAAGCCCGTAGGATTTAATTCTATTAGTGTTATAGATCTCTCCTAATAAAAATAATTAAACAGAAGCTTTTGCACCTTGCAACATTTTTATAAAATCAACCAATTTAGCTTTTGAGTTGATTCCAACTCTCAAAAATCACATTTCATCATATCTATCTAAATATTTAATAATATTAAGGTTTACATACAGTGACTTTGGACTAGTACCAAAATAATGCTATATAGGCATTTCTAGTCACTTTAAATCATTAAATAATGAACTTAAACCAAAGTAATATTGATCCAACCTTTAAATCTCATTTCCCCCATGTTAGAATATGTGGTGATGACTGTTTCAACATGATCCCATATTTTAGGTGCTGAATATTAAATTTTAGTTAATTTTTCAATGAGTAGAAATTACTTTTCTCAAATAAAAAGGATGAAACCATTGAATTAAACTTGTGATGCTTGTGATGGTAATAGATCATCAAATATGTGCCTAAGAATGCTACTTAGCCTAGTTAAGTATTGTTTGGTGATTGTGTACTCCATATGTATTTATAGACGATAGTACCGACCAAGCTTTCGAGGAGGAGGAGTTCTACCAAGAAGAAGAAGAAGAAAACTTCAACCACTGCACCAACCAAGGCAAGCCACCATTAACAGTGCAAGCTAACACTTGCAAGTTTAGTGCTTCGCAAGTTAGGATCAAACTAGATGGTTTAGCAAAGATGCCTTAAGCATGCTTTGATCACACCCCTTTGACTATTAGTACCCCAAGTCTTAATTACAAGTTTTACTTCTCTTAGTTTACACAAAGTTCTTTACTTGTTTTAAAGGTAGCATAAAAAGTATAAAACTTGACCTATTCAGAACCCTTTAGATGTCATTCTATGGCATGAGATTGAACCCATCTTTTACACCTTAGTGAACACTCTTAACTTAGTAGTTTAGACTAGATCAAAAACTTGAGTCACTTTAGATGGGAAAACTTGGTGAAAATGAATTATGAAAACCTTGGAATGATGAGTCATTCTATTGAGATGTTTTGACATGTGTTGAGAAACACAAAAATGGTTGATGATGATGAAAATGTTGAGGCATGAGCCTTAACCCTTTTATAAAACTGATGGTTGGATTCGGATGCGATACCATTCCAAATTTACCGTACAACCACACTACCTGAATTGGGTAAGGCTTAGCTGGAAATTTATATGCATTAGTATTAGTTCCCTCACGGGAGAGGTTTGAGCTGAGGCTACCTCTCAATGTTGTCCACCTATGCAGTGCCCAAGATGACTGATGGTCATGGTTGGGAGGCCATGCTCATAGGAGAGGTGCTTATACTAGGGTGTGTAAAGGGAAGGTTATGTTTGATTATCTGCATACTAAGTATGATGATTCAGGGTTATCCCTGACAGATGTATCGAAACTTGTGGTGAAAGTGTACCACCTCTGCAGTGTCAAACTATTCGAATAGCTGCGTCCGTGGTTATGGATAGTTGGAATGGCCATACTGTTTCGTTGTCAGATGTTTTCTAAGTACTTTGAAATGAATGATGAATTTTGACTTGACCACAACAGGGTTGTGTTTATGACCTTAGCTTCGCACTTAAGTGATTCTAGAACTTTACTTTATCTTTCTTTGCTTTAGAACTCAGCTTAGGTTTCAAACTTAACTTTATAGTTAAACTTGGATTTAACACTTTAACTTAGAATTATAGTACTTGTTAGTGGTAGTTTGCGAGTACTTAAAGAGTACTCATGGCTTTTGTCCCTGGCTATTATCATGGCCAGACTATGAAGGAGATAATAAAGATGATGGTCAGTAGGACGGCTATGATAACTAGGACTATCTGCCTTCGTCAGCATTTCCTGTGCCCCTGAAGATGGACCCCACCGCTACGCTTATCTTTTATTTCCGCTTCTTGTTGTATTAAGACTGGATCATGAGATCCTTTTTTGTGTAAGACCTTATGTATGGTTTGTAATGGATGATGTACCGTGATATCCAATCCGTTATGTCTCGCAAAAATGGTAATTCTGGGATTGCGAGGTATGGCATAACGTGCATCTGGGATTAAAAATCCGGGTGTTGACACTTGACATGAGAAGTGAGGTGTGCTTAAGGATGCTTCCTCAGGGATCGAGGGGGTGATCCTAGTTGGTAGGTTGAGCTGCTAAATATTTGGTGGATATCAAAAGAAGATCAAAGCTAGATATATTGTTTTCTTATCCCCTTTTAAAAGGGTCTATTAATCGAGCTTCTCTTACCCTTTTACAAAGAAAGTTAGCTTTATGAAAAGTAACCCCACCAGCTATAATTCTTGCAGAGTACACCCTATACTCAGCCTTGCTTTGTTGATACGTGTGAAGCAGGTAAGTGTTACCATAGAAGAAGTGTTCGTTACAACATCGACATCGACGAATAGCTTGGGGTTCCCGATCGGAAGCCTGGAATCTATGGATTGGGACGTCATCATTATGCTTCAGGCCTCTTAGGACATTTGTTAATTTTGCTATACTTAATAGCATAATCTGCCTTCCGTTGTTTCATGTTTGTGGTTAGTGACCTCTACTTGTAATATTTTGGTTCTTTGCTCAGTTATGAGTTTGCTGTAATAACTTTTGAGTTGTAGGGTCTCTGTAATGTTACCGATTATTTCTTTGTATGCTTCCGAGATTTAGGTTAGGCTTATATCAGACAGAGGTCTAGGATTTGCCTAGCCCTAATCCCGAGGGTGTGACAGCCACCCGGGTTATCCAGATTACAGACATGCAATGGTGGTACCCATTTGGCATATCCCCAACAGTAGCTCTCGGAGGACTCTGAGATCTTATGCTGTCTTGTGATTCAATATTGAATTCTCCGTCTAGGTGATGCCAACAATTCGTCAAGAAATACGCCAAAGGTCTCCTAAAGAACCATGCAATCCTCTCCGTCTTCATCGTCTAAGCCGGAGATTCTTCTAGTCCTTTCTTGTAGAGTCAGATGGTTTCCGCCTTCCATGGAATCTTTAGACGTGACTCTTCCACTTCAATGGTTAGAAGGATGACATTAGCTACAACCTACGCTACCTCGAAACTCACATATAGTAGTGAATTAACCATTAGCTTTTCTCGTGCGCGCAAAATCCGAAACGTTAAGGGGCAAATCGGGGGACGCGGAAAAATTACCACACACGTTCACCCACACGTTGTCAACGTCGTATCCATTAGATTTCCTTGCATGAATCTTGACGCTGGGGTCTATAAATATTTACTGCACTACGCATTTTCTTTTTACCTGCATTCATCCATGCGTCTTCTTCTTCCTCTTGTCGCGCGACTGTTCGAGCTCTCCAGCGGAAAACCCTAGACAAATTCTTGCTCCCCCAAACTTTCATCCACCTTCGCAATGGCCTCTAGCAGCAACACTCCCTCAATGGCGGCGGCTCCCGAGGCTATGGTTGAGCCATTGCGGGGTGTTTCCATACATGGTGGAATTCACCAGCAGTGACCAGAAACAGGCGGCGCTTGACGCTGCAGAGGAAGATGCTGACTCTCACAAGGGAGTGTGGAGGGGTTCTGACCTCTCCACCGAGCAACTTCAAGAACTCATCATAGAAGGGTATGTTCTACGACGGAGGGCTTAGCCTGGCGGCCGGTGCCAACCGGAGAGGTGGTCTTTTATCCCCAAGCCAGAGAGAAGGTCTACCTCAAGTCCCAGCTTGTGCATGGCATTAGCTTACTAGTCTCCGACTTCTTCCTTGAGATCCTACAACACTTATGGGTACTTCCCCACAACCTCTCTCCCAACAGCATCCTCGTACTCAGCAATTTTATAGCTTTGTGCAAAGGATACCTAGGAATTAAGCCTAGGTTAGATATGTTCCACTACTTTTTCACCGTCAAGAGAGAGTCTGTAGAATCCAAGGATGAGCTGCAGATTTGTGGAACGATTAGTTTTAAAATCTATCCTCACCAGCGATACCTCGACATCATCAGTCATGAGTCCTCCAAGAACTGGCTACAAACATACTTCTATGACCTAGATATCCCTCTAGACGGATGCCAAGACTCATACCCTAACTTCATTGACGGAGCCCCCACCTGGAGATCCCAATGCCACCTCCCGTCTGATGATGATGCCTCTCGTGCCATAAGGAGGATAGGGAGGCTGGTGGACGGAGGACTGACCGGCTTGGACCTAGCGATGTGCTGGTTTATGAGGCGGATCCAACCTCTATAGCACCGCGCCGAGCTGATAAGTAAGTACTCAAAGCACAGAAAATATCCTATGCAGATTTCACAGGACAACTTCTCCAATGACTCCATCAAGCTCCAGCTAAAGGACATTTTCAAAGTGAAAGACTGGAAGCGTGGATTGAAGATTATCTTTGACATGTTTGAAGGCGACAAGTGCCCAAAGTTAACTGTGCTTACTTTGTTGCTCGTTATATATATTCTAAGATCTTTTGTCTTGAATGCATTACTCATTTGACTTGCTGTTTGATCTATCAGCTGGCGACCTTGGCAGCGGATCAAATGGCGTCCCAAGTCTATGATCCAAAGCTGAAGGATATCCACATTGTGTCTGATGATGATGCTCCCAAGGATCATCGAGCTCAGGCAGGACGAAAGTGGAAGAGCTCCACCACTAAAGCTACTGCTGAGGGCAAGAAGAAGAGAACAGAGAGTGGAGTCTCCAAAAATCCACTGCCGCCTTAGAGGCGGAGAAGTAGAAATCCATCGGCATCCCCTTAGCTAAGGCATATGCCATAGTGTAAGTATATTCATTTTCTAGCTTTATATTGCTTTGCACCTATTCAATTCATGTACTTATAATATATATGTTTTAGGAAGAAATTCGGTGTTGGTTTGAGGTGGACCTCCAAAGATGTTGGAGGTTTCCAAGAATATTCGCGATATGTTCTCCAAGTCATCTCCCACTGTTGCTCTCCTGACCCCTGCTGCTAAACCTGCAACAGGCTCCACTAGAGCCTCGTCACCCTCATCCCTGAGACCTCCGCCATTGAGATAGACATTAATCCGACTTCGGATGTCTTAGGCTCTAACGGCATGGACCTTGCTCCTGGTGGCCAGGCGACGCAAGAGAGCATTTCCTCCAAAGTGGCAGAAGCTCCGACTAAGGATGCCACTGAGAAAGGGAAGCAGTCAGCGGAGAGAGAAGCAATTGCAGCAGCAACGGATAAGCCAGGAGCCTCTGTGCCATCAACTGCTATAATTACGCAGGAGGCAACCAGGGCTTCATCCATTCCTATGGCTTCTACAACTCCTCTTCCTCTAACTCCTTCGACATTGAGCTTGGACGATCATATCAAGAAGGCATATGGTGTTTATAACAATGCCCGGGCTTTCCATAATGCATACCTTCACTTGGCCAACAATTTGAAGGTTATTGCCATTGTAAGTCTTTAAACATTGTTTTTTACTTTCTAATATATCCCACTATAGCCCTCGATCTCTTAGGTGGAAAGCCGATAGTTTTTGGCCTGAGTGCTCCAAAGAATAACTAAGTGTAGAACTTGATAGTGTAGCCCCCCGAGTCTCTAGTTTAGAATGAATAATTCCGACTAGATACTCTAAGAGAGAATACATCTATTTTAAAATCTGATACTTTATCCCCCGAGCTTTTAGTTGAAACCAAGAAATTCCGACTAGATGCTCTAGAGAAACTAAGCACTTTAATCTCTTTGCAGAATGAGAATTCCTGGAGGAAAGCTGCCAATGAGAAGTATGCCAAGCTGGAGGAAGCACTAGACAATGAAAAGGGTAAAACAACCTTTCTGAAGGAACATATCACAAATTGCAAGCATTTGTTTTCCTCCGACAACTCCCAATTTTCTCTTGGAACCATTTCATCTGAAATTTCACAATGATGACTTTGTTCCGTCTTACAGAGACCATCCCCAAGGACAAGATCATCGTTGAGAAATCCAAGCATATCCAGGAGGTCGATGATGAGAATAAAATTTTGAAGAAATACCTGGCTAATGCCGTCAAGGGCCATGAAGAGGCAATGAAGGTGATGCAAGAATCATCCGACACCAAGATTCAGCGCTTGAAGAGGGATATTGAACAACTCAAGGAACAGAACCAAGCTGCCAAAGAGCATAGTACTCAGAACCTTGAGATGTACAAGAAACTTCAGAAGGATTATGATGTCTTGGCGGAGACCTGTAGTCAAGCTGACACGAGCATCTTTGGTCACTTTTCTCCTACTTTTGTCAATTCTGTAAGTCGGTCACTTGTACTATTTATACTCATGACCTTTGTCTCTAATTAAAACACAGCTCCAATTGGCTTGACCAACATGGGTTAAGGTGCTCCGGATCCAAAGGAATGCATGATTCTTGCTGGCAACTTCATCAGCACTACCATCATTAAAGCCAAGGAGATAGCCTAAACTCTGGACATCACCATCAAGGCGGCAGACTCTGTGGCCAAATGCTCGGAAATCCTACGCCGAGCCCCCGAGAAAGTCAAGTGCTGGGAAGCTTCTTGCGTCCGGGCTGGTGCAAGGATGGTGATACCTTCGATCTGGATTCACGGATGTAGTATAGTAGCTTTTTCCCTAGAAGACCTAGGTTTAATAGAAATTCGGAAAGCACTGCTAAAAGGTAATAAAAAGGACACATATATAAGACTTTGTTTGTTCGTTTTACCTTAGTTTACTGGACCAATCTAGTTTACTTTATAACGGGTTTGAATCAATGGATGGAAATAGGCCAGGGTTGACAACCCACCTGTAACTGCACATCAAATGGGATAAGAAAATAAGCATAGTCATGTATAATGTTGGAATGGAGATAATCTCTTGTTGGCAACACATCCTAATATTCTAGAGCCCCCGTGATGCAACATGCATAGCAATAGACTTTTAATCCAACCGAGAGGACACCGAAGCCACAGGTTACACATGATTATTAAGTCTAAAACATAGATCAAAGGTTTAAGAGGTGATGTTGTTGTTTATCCCGAATGGGGTGCTAAGCAAAGACCGTACTACCCTTTCTAACACTGAGGTTCCTATGAGATCACCGCTAACCAAGTAACCCACCTCAAGCCTTTATCAATCTATGGGATCTTGGGTACCTACAAATCCATAGATCGAGACAAGAGACAAAGAAACAAAAGATACAAATCACAATTCCAAACAAAATACAACACATGAGGACTACTCACTCATAACAAATAGATCATAGATAGAAAACATCATACAAATACTTAGATGGAAATCAAATATTCTTACAATGGTCACCAAATCACAAGGAGATCTAAAAATAAATGGCTATGGCTAGTGGATGGATGGATGGGGGAAGTGATGAACAATGGATCAACAATGGTGTGGATCTACTTTGGTGGTGCTATGATGCAATCTGAGAATGGCGGCTCTCTGGCCGGTGGCTAGAGCCTCAAAATATATAGGCATCTTCATGAAAGTTGTAGGGTTTGACAAGACGAAGTCGTTGCCACCTGGTACGGGTGGGCGGTACGAGCATACCGCGCCAGTACCAGTGATCGTTAAGTGTTGTGCCCCCTTGGTACAACATCCCAATTACTTGGCCGTGTTTACTTCCTCAAAATCCTTCATTATGACTCCTTATTTCGCATTAAAAGCCGTGAATTCCTACACAATATAAATCAAAGAGATGATTTGCATATCTTTGCAATTATTAGTCATTAGTAGCAAGAGTTGAGAGTTTCTTTGGCAATTTCTTGACCAAAAAGAATGTTTAAATGCAGTGGAAGATGGCAAAAATCAAATCCATCAACTTCTCCAAAGCTCAAACCTTGATTGTGCTCGAGCAAGAAGAACCAAAACAACTATAAGGAATTCAACGTTTAAACTTGAAACAACGAGAATAATAGTTCACTTATAGTTGGTAGTTGTATATGCTCAATACTTCATTCATTTACGAAGCTTATCAAAGTTAGAGAGATGACAAGAATACTATACAAACTTCGGTAAGTTAAGATAATCAAAGTAAAGTTTAATATAAGTATAAATAACTTGAATTGTAGCCATCTATCCAATTCCTCTAATTAACTCTCAGCTTTCCAAGGAACACTAGGATGTTTAAATAGCATAATTGAGTAAGAGAGTTTCATGTCCCAAGTAGTATAACAATGAAGTGTCTTATTTACACCCACATTAATAAATCAACTCTATCAAAAGCACTTCTAATCCAATCATTGTCTTTCAAGAAAGACACGTCAATAAAGATTGTTAATAATTTTTTTGGTCCAATAGAAACATAGAATAAGTGATTCTCTACACTAACTACAAAAGAAACTCCTCTAAAAACAATGCTAAGCATACTTAATATCAGGATTGAATCAAGAACAAGACCTATGTCTAGATTGACAATGATGAATGATTGAGTGAAGCTTTTGCACAAATAAGTTGGGAATCGGAGGAGAATCATACCTTAGATTGAATGAGTGCGAAGAATTGGAGAAAGATTAAGTAAATTTGAATATCAAATGGAGGTGGTTTGGAGTTTGGAGGAAGAATAAAGAGAAAAAATGATTTGGGGATTTTTAGGTTACCTCCTCGGGGTGCTAATAGCGGCCACATACTTGGTATGGGCAGGTGGTACAGTCGGAGGCCACCCATACCCGGTGACTTACCTTGGGGCAGTGACTTCTCCCAGGTGGTGCACTCGGTACGAGCGTGTGATACGGTCGCACGTGCCCGTACTGCTACAAGTTATCGCTATGGTGACTTTGCTTGAAATCTGATACTTTATTGAGGGTATGGTATGGGCGCGCGGTATGGCCACGTCTGGCCTTACCATTGGTCGTTATCGACACTGTTTCCTTCGGCAAACGTCAATTTTTGTATCTCCCTTTGGCTTGATGTGGTACGGGCGCATAGTACGGGCCAGTCTGGCCGTACTTGTGGTCGTTAAGAACATTGTGAACTACAAAACTCAAGGAATTTTATTAGTAGCTCTGTGCGCCTTTACACATCTTATCAAAGGACTAAATAACAACAAAAATACTAAGTAATTAGCTAGCAATAATTCTTAGGACATGTGTTAGTAAAATAAAATATATAGGATTTCCTTGTTTCTTCTCCTCTCTCCATAGGTCTTCTTGAACAATATTTTAAAAACAAAAACAAAACTAACACAATAGAAAATACATAAAGAAAGAAATTTATTTCACATGGGTTGCCTCCCATGAAGCGCTTCTAGTTATGGTCAATTAGTTTGACCTCGATGGCAATCACTTAGGTTTGTGAAGTTGAACACCCACTCCAAAGTAGTTGGCTTTCAAAGTAATTACACCACCATCATCATTATGCTTGGCCTTCTTCTTCCTGGGGAAGTGGACTACAAAAGGACCTCTAGATGGTAGCCCTATTCTCACATTCCCTTCATGTAAATTAATCAAAGATTTAATAGTTCTTAGGAATGGCCTATCTAGAATTATAGGTGCTATGGGATCTTCAGGCATGTCCACAATAACAAGATCAATAAGAGCGGGGCTACCTTTAATCCCAACAGCTTGTTTATAAGTTGAATCAGCTAGATGGAGTCTCAATTCAGTTGTAATAAATTTCACCGAGTTTAATTATCGAATAAGCTTTTGAAAATTGTTGAGCCGCTTGCACAAAGATCACAAAGTGCAGATATCTCATTAACTCCCAACATAATTTTAATAGTGGGCTCAAATATATCATCTAACTTAGCTAGAAGCTTATCAGCTAGTCTTTTATACTCCATCTCTAAATCGCGAACCTTAGATGATATTTGTTGTATAAATTGTTGGTACATAGCATCATTACCTTGTTCTATACATGGATTCTTAACTGTGATCATCTTCAATAGATCTTCCATGGTATATTCCGCTGTTGGTGTATTGCTATAATCCAGCTCTTCAGGTTTTTTTCATTGGTTACCACCCTCATCATCTTGAGGTCTTATACCGGATTTGGCTCGGGTTTTCCTACAAAATTTGCTAGTATCGGAGAGTGAATCTCAGATACCTTACCCAGCTAAGCCTCCACGGTCTTTGTTCTATCCTGTAGAGCCTGTATATCATTTCTAATTGCAACGACATGGTTAGATAAGCTTCCTATACTACTTTCATGGTTCTCCGTGATCTTAATAAGCATATTATTTTGCTCAGTTTGAGCTTGTATAAATGTTCTAACCATTTGCTCAAACGGGAGATTGCCATGATTTGCTCCATTAGTATTATCATAATTATTATAAGGAGCTCGTGCATGATTAGCATGATATTTTTTAACATTCGATGCATAATTATTTTTCCATGCAGGACTAAAAGGAGTACGAGCTATAAAATTAACATCATTAATGTCGGTAGAGATAGCGTTAACTTGGATATCTTCCTTACCCTTTACTAAGATAAGCATCTCATCTACCTTAGATGTAAGCTCTTCATTGTGTACCTCGGTAATTGAACTTACTCTCTTCGTGGTTCTTTCCACATGCCATTGGGCATGGTTATTTTGCATATCATCAAGTAACTTCTTTGCCACACTCACTTGCTTTCCCATGATCGTCCCTCCTGCTGTAGTATCTACCATAGACTTAGACATTGGGTTAAGACCATTATAAAATAGATGTAATATAAGCCACTTTTCCATCTCATGACTAGGACAATTCATTACGGCTTCTTTCATCCTTTCCCACGCAAGCACTAGTGGCTCACGGTTTTCTTGTCTAAAGCTTGTAATGTTGGATCTTAGCTGCATAGTCTTAGCTGGGGGAAAAAATTTAGTCATAAACAAAATAGTAAATTCCTCCCAAGATTTAATAGTGCCCTTTGGTAGAGCTAGCAACCAATCCTTAGCCTTTCCTCTAAGAGATAAATGAAACAATCTTAGCTTAATAGCATTTGGATCTACATCCTTAATACACATTATGTTGCAAATTTCAGTAAAAGTATTTAAGTGCAATCCCGAATCTTCAGCGGATGAACCCCCAAAATGGTTTTGTTGAACCAAACTTAAGAGGTTAGGTTTTATCTCATATGTTTCCGCATCAAGGACGGGATGAGTGAGGGGTGCATGCATAAAATCATTAGTGGGAGTAGCATACTCCCCTAATCTCTTTTGAGCCATGGATCTAATCTTTTTGGTAATTTTTAAGTAATGAAAACGAATAACAAGTAACTATTTTTTTGGGTTTTCAAATAGATAACAAGAAAGTAAACTAATAACAAGAATTAAACTACAAATAATAATAAAACGAAAAACAAGGTCTCTAATGACCTCACTAGGATAGCGAAATTGCTTCCCCGGCAACGACACCAAAAAAGGGTTGAAGACCTAGGTTTCATGGATGTAGTATAATAGCTTTTTCCCTAGAAGACCTAGGTTTAATAGAACCTCGGAAAGCACTGCTAAAAGGTAATAAAAAAGGACACGTCTACCAAACTCTGTTTGTTTGTTTTCCCTTAGTTGACCAGATCAATCTAGTTTACTTTATAACGGGTTTGCATCAACAGATGAAAATAGGCCAGGGATGAAGATCCACCTGTAGCTGCACATCAAATGGGATAAAAAAATAAGCATAGTCATGTATATTGTTTGAATGGAGATAATCTCTTGTGGGCAACACATCCTAATATTCTAGAGCCCCCGTGATGCAGCGGGCATAGCAATAGACTTTTAATGCAACTAAGAGCACACCAAAGCCACGGGTTACAAAGGATTATTAAGTGTAAAACACTGATCAAAGCTTTAAGTGGTGATGTTGTTGTTGATCCCCAATGGGGCGCCAAGCAAATACCGTACTACCCTTTATGTCACTGAGGTTCCTTGGAGATCGCCGCTACCCAAGTATCCGACCTCAAGCCTTTATCACTCTATGGGATCTTGGGTACCCAGAAGTCCATAGATTGAGACAAGAGACGAAGAAAGAAAATACAAAAATTACAATTCCAAACAAAATATAATTCTCCCATGATCTAGATGCACATAATCGCTACGAGGTTTCTCCCCAACCCCACAACCCGTGAGGACTACTCACTCATAAATCGGAGATAGAAAACATCATACAAATACTTAGATTGAAATCAAATATTCTAATAATGATTGTCAAATCACAAGGAGATCTAAAGTACAAAGAAATGGCTATGGCTAGTGGATGGATGGATGGGGGAAGTGATGAACAATGGATGAACAATGGTGTGGATCTCCTTTGGTGGTGTTTTGATGCAATCTGAGAATGGCGCCTCTCTGGTCGGTAGATGGAGCCTCAAAATATATAGGTGTCTTCATTAAAGTTGTAGGGTTTGACAAGACGAAGTCATCGCCACCTGGTATAGGTGGGCGGTATGGGCGAACCGCGCCCATACTAGTGGTCGTTAAGCGTTTTGGTGCCTTGGTACAACATCCCAATTACTTGGCCAAGTGTACTTCCTCACAATCCTTCATTATGACTCCTTATTTCACATTAAAAGCCGCGATTTCCGGCACAACATAAATCAAAGAGATAATTTGCATATCTTTGCAATTATTAGTCATTCCTAGCAAGAGTTGAGAGTTTCTTTGGCAATTGCTTGACCAAAAACAATGTTTAAACGCAGTGGAAGATGGCAAAAATCGGAGCCATTAGATGGCCATGTCGTTGGTCAAGATGGCAAAAATCGGAGCCATCAGATGGCCATGTCATTGCTATGACGACACTGATATGAACCTGATAACCTTCGGCATACCGAAGTTTGACGAGGAAGGGAATGAGATCGATAACAATGCTATATGGATCTCCCTCGCCGGCTATGACACCAAGGTTTCCAAGATGACCAAGGTGAACGTCTATGTGCCTGTCGAGGAGATGGATAATGAGCCAACATCTTTAGGGTCTGGCCCACGCTCCTCTGAGTTTGATGAACTTTCCAGGCCTGGATCTCCTGCTGCTGATGATGTAGTTATGAAGTCCCCTATGATAGAGCCATAAAAACATTGTTGTATTAAATGTATGTCTGCAATGTTTATGTGGAAAAACTTATGTAATTTTAAGGCGGATAACTTGGATACAACATTCCTTCTACTTAAATAGATCCAGCATGTATATAGTTTTTAAGAAAGTGATGGCTTATCCATTATTATGGTTTTTATGCTTGACCTTTCGTGAGATGGAAGACTTACAGCGCAGAACCATGCTCTTAGGTGATGATGCATAATATCACCATCAAGAACCTAAGAGCAAAATCGCAGGCTTTGATTGCTGAAAAGTCACTACTCTGGAATCCACATAAAAACATCAGAAAACGTGTAGACCATAAAACTTAATCTAACACCCGTAGGCAAAAATTTCACAAGTACAAATGCAAACTTGTGCATAAAGGGTTTATATTGTCGTGGAAATGGCCATGGCAGTCGCTGCTACTGGCAGCGATTGATTGTAACATGAGGAAGAGTTGGCGGCCATCTGCGGTGCGAGATGGGGGCGGATGCACATGGTTTACCCAGGTTCGGCCCCCCGGAGGGTAAATACCTACTCCTACTAGATTGGATTAATGGAGAGCGAGTTAGAAGGATGGCGAGCTCGGCGTCTAAGCAGCAAGTCACTCGAGGGGGTGTATGATGGAACATAAGTCCTTAGGATACCCTAGGGAGGTTTATATAGGAGTCACCTCGCTAGGGTTTACAAGTTACAACCGAGCCAGATATGGACTCAGAGGCTTTTTGACCTAATCCGACTGGGCTTCAGATACACTTCTGGACCTTCAGTTTCTAGTCGCCAGGCTTCTCCTTCAGTCGTAGTCTAGTCGTTGTCCTTCAGCCCCTCTCACGGGCCCTTCGGCGCAATCAGAACGTCCTGCTGGGCATACCCCCTTTGGCACATCCCCATCAGTAGTCCCCGAGGTCATCGTTGATTCAGGTGCAGGTGTCCCTTTGGCGATCGAAGTAGGCGAGCCCAATTTGGACGCCCAGTCGAGTCGGCGATGGACTCCATTAGAACCGAGGAAAATTTCCCCAGGCTTCCACTCGCCACCGCGACGAATGTTACTGCTGCTAAGTCGCTCTTCGGCGAGGGGAGAAGACTAGCGGGTAGAAGGTGGAATGGAGGAGTTGGACCGTCAATTCTGGTCAAACTATCCGTTGGAATTTCCAACGTTAACTTCGGCGCAATTACCATAAGTAACGGCTACCCCGAATTTGGCGGGTGGCGTTCCCATATAAGGGGAGTGATGAATCTGTTCTGCAAAGGTTTCCCACATTCTTCATTCTCCCATATTCATTCTTCATGTCTTCAACCTTTCAATTCGACCTTTCCGCACCGTGCGATTTGTCAACACACGGATTTTTAATCCCAGATGCCCGTTATGCCATACCTCGCAATCCCAGGATTACCATTTTTGCGAGACATAACGGATTGGATATCACAGTACATCATCCATTACAAACCATACATAAGGTCTTACACAAATAAGGATCTCATGATCCAGTCTTAATACAACAAGCAGCGGAAATAAAAGATAAGCGTAGTGGTGGGGTCCATCTTCAGGGGCACAGGCAATGCTGATGAAGGCATATAGTCCTAGTTATCATAGCCATCCTGCTGGCCATCATCTTGATAGTCTCCTTCATAGTCTGGCCATGATAATAGCCAGGGACAAAAGCCATGAGTACTCTTTAAGTACTCGCAAACTAGCACTAACAAGTATCATAAATCTAAGTTAAAGTGCTAAATCTAAGTTTAACTATACAGTTAAGTTTGAAACCTAAACTGAGTTATGAAGCAAAGAAAGATAAAATAAAATTCTAGAATCACTTAAGTTGGGAAGCTATTGTCATAAACACAACCCTGTTGTGGTCAAGTCCAGATTCATCATTCATTTCAAGTTATTTGGAAAACATCTGACAACGAAACAGTATGGCCATTCCAACTGTCCATACCCGCGGACACGGCTATTCAAATAGTTTGACACTCTGCAGAGGTGGCATACTTTCACCACAAGATTCAATACATCTGTCAGGGATAGCCCTGAATCATCATACTTAGTATTTAGATAATCAAACATAACCTTCCCTTTACAGACCTAGTATAAGAACCTCTCCTATGAGCATGGCCTCCCAACATAGGTGGACATCATGAGAGGTAGCCTCAGCTCAAACCTCTCCCGCGAGGGAACTAATACTAATGCATATAAATTTCCAGCTAAGCCTTACCCAATTCAGGTAGTGTGGTTGTACGGTAAATTTGGAATGGTATCGCATCCGAATCCAACCATCATTTTTATTAAAGGGTTAAGGCTCATGCCTCAACATTTTCATCATCATCAACCATTTATGTTTCTCAACACATGTCAAAACATCTCAATAGAATGTCATCATTCCAAGGTTTTCATAATTCATTTTCACCAAGTGTTCCCATCTAAAGTGACTCAAGTTTTGATCTACTCTAAACTACTAAGTTAAGAGTGTTCACTAAGGTAGAAAAGATGGGTTCAATCTCATGCCATATAATTACATCTAAAGCTTAGCTAAATAGGTCAAGTGTTATACTTTTTATGCTACCTTCAAAAACAAGTAAAGAACTTTGTGTAAACTAAGGGAGGTAAAACCTGTAAATAAGACTTGGGGTACTAATAGTCAAAGGGGTGTGATCAAAGCATGCCTAAGGCATATTTGCTAAACTATCTAGTTTGATCCTAGCTTGCTAAGCACTAAACTTGCAAGTGTTAGGTTGCTAATAGTAGCTTGCCTTGGGTAGTACAGTGGTTTAAGTTTTCTTCTTCTTCTTCTTGGTAGAACTCCTCCTCCTCGAAAGCTTGGTCGGTACTATCGTCTATAAATACATACGGAACACACAATCACCAAACAATACTTAACTAGGCTAAGTAGCATTCTAGGACACACATTTGATGATCTATTATCATCACAAGCATCACAAGTTTAAATCACTAGCTTCATCTTTTTATATATAGAAAAGTAATTTCTACTCATTGAAAAATTAACTAAGATTTAATATTCACCACTTAAATATGGGATCATGTTGACACATGTCATCACCACATATTCTAACATGTGGGAATGATATTTAAAGGTTGGATCAATATTAGTTTGGTTTAAGTTTATTATTTAATGATTTAAAGTGACTAGAAATGCCTATATAGCATTATTTTGGGTACTAGTCCACAATCAGTGCATGTAAACCTTAATATTATTACATATTCAGATAGGTATGATGAAATGTGATTTTTGAGAGTTGGAATCAACTCCAAACCTATCTTAGTTGATTTTATAAAAATGTTGCAAGTTGCAAAAGCTTCTGTTTTGTTATTTTTACTAGAAGAGATCTATAACTCTAATTTCATTAAATCCAACTGGCTTCGATAGATAATTTCAATACCTTTCAGGAAAAATTGGTTTCATTCAATTTGGATTTGTAGAACTCCCAGAATTGAATTTTAAACTAGTGGACAGAAACTAGATGCAACTTAAAAAGAAAAAATCCAATTTTGAACGGCTGGGCTAGCACGGGAAAGAACATGGGCCGGCCCAGTGGCGCTCCGCGGGGCGGGGCTCAGCTGACAGGGGGTCCCGCTGGTCAGCGGCACTTAACACGTGAAACGGTACGCGCGCTGTGGACTGTAGGATTAGAAGGGGGATCTACGGCTGAGGGTTGTCGTCGATGACGAACAGGTCGCCGGCAAGAGTTTTCCCTAGCGGCTCGGTGGGGGTCTACTGGTGACGTACCAGGGCTCCAGCGATGACGGCGAGGCGAGCAAATGAACTGGAAGACAACGGCGAGGCGAGGCGTTGTTGCGGCGGAGCTTGGGGTGCCCTAAATCGCAGGCGCCCTTCTTCTCTAGAGGCGCCGGCTCCGGCTCCAATTCCGGCGAGGCAGAGCTCGAGCAGCGTCAGCGAGAGGTGGGTGAGGTTCAGTGAGAGGTGGTGAGTGAGTGGGTGTAGGAAAATGGTGCTGGGGAGGCCGGTTTATATAAGCCTGACGGTGAGACCGAGCGGTGTGGGCAGGCGACTCCGGCGAGGGCGGCACAAGGGGCTAGCAGCGTGGCTCGAGGTAGGGGTGGTGGCCTGTCTCCTGGCGGTGCGCTAAGGCTTAAATGCGCGGCAAGGCGAGCTTTGTGTCGGTCGGGGGCGTCACGCGCTATAGGCGGCAGAGGCGGCGGGTCTGACGGCGAGCTGATGCTAGGGTGCATTGGGCGGCCAGCGGGGGTGTCTGGGGTGTTCCCTAGGTCATGGCAGAGCGATAGGCGTGGGTTGTGGCCGAGGGGTGGTCGGTGCACGCGGGGACAGGGCATGCACTGCGGGCAGCGTCGGCATGGTCGACCAGCTCCGGGCGCGGCGGTTCCTGGCCGCTCTGCTCTCTGTCTCTGGGCTGGGGCTGGTTGGACGATGCTCGTGGACCACTGGCTAGCTTGTAGACATGGCGAGAGAGGGGGAAGCGGTCTGCTGCTATGAGTGCATGGTCGGCCAGCGTGGGGTGGCTCGGCATGGCCTTGCAGTGCCGCTAGGAGGTAGGGGATGTGCTGGTGTTGGTCTGGTTAGGCTTGAGGGAGACAAGAGTGATCAAAGCACTCCAATTTGCTAGACAAGATCAAGCCCAAAACAGTGATAGTTAGGCCACTTTGATCTTGCCCACAAAGTGTTAGATGAAATGGCCGAAAGAGAAAAACTTTGGAATTTTGAGTTCAAATTTTTTGGATGTTCTCCACTAGTGCTAGGTAGTCTCTGGTTGCAAGGGTTTTGAAAGTGGAGCTCAAATAGATGGTTTTCGAAATAGGGGTGATCTATGCATATGCATTGGATTCAATTTTCACATGCCAATTAAAATAAGTAAAAGAATGTTTTTACCAGATCAAAAGGTGGTCCTTGGTACCTCATAATGTGTACTAGCAAGGGGTGCAAAGATCATGAATTGTTTCTGTTAAGAAATGAGTGCTAGGAACACTCAAAGTAGAGAAGTGGATTAAAATGGCCAAAATTACCATTCCTCTTCTTTAATTGTTTTTGACTTGATTTTCTTTAGGAAAAGTTTAGGAATGATGTAGATGATGTTTAAATCACCTAAGAATCATTTTACAACCAAAGAATCACAGAACCATGGCAATTCAAATCAATTCCTATTTTAAATGCACATACACATGAATGCTTTCATTTTTAATTTGGAAAAGGTGTTGTTATCCCCAAATTTGATGATTTAGATCTTGATAAGCTTGGATTGAAGTTTTGGGATGTTACAAACATTCCCCTCTTAAAGAAAATCCCGTCCTGAGATTTACAAATAAAACTAGGAACTAAAGAGATCTGGGAACTCTGATCTGATGTAATCTTCTAGCTCCCAAGTGGCTTCCTCCTCGGTATGGTTGCTCCACTGAATCTTGAGAAACTTGATACTCCTGGTCCTGGTGGTTCTGTAGGCTTCTCCTATGATATGGATGGGTACTTCTCTATAGGTCAAGTCATTATTGATTTCCACCGCTCTGTGATCAATGTTCTTGAAAACTTCGGTCTTCTCGGGCACTTCCAAACATTTACGAAGTAACGAGATATGGAACAACTTGTGGGTGGCTGACATCTCTTCAGGAAGTTCTAGTTGATATGATAGTTCTCCTCAATGGTTCTGAATCTTGAAGGGCCTGATATATCTGGGGGCTAACTTTCCTTTCAGACTAAAGCGTTGAGTCCCCTTCAATGGTGAAACCTTGAGATACACAAAATCTCCGACATTGAAAGTTAGGTCTCTCCTTCTTTTGTCAGCATAACTCTTCTGTCTGGATTGGGCGGTCTTGAGGTGCTCACGGACTTTGTGAACTTTCTCTTCTTCTTCTCGGAGAATGTCGGGTCCAAAGATCTGACTCTCTCCTACTTGCGACCAATTCAAAGGGGTACGACACTTTCTTCCATATAGGAATTCAAAGGGTGCCATCTGCAAACTAGCTTGATAACTGTTGTTATATGAGAATTCTGTGAAAGGCAGGCAGTCTTCCCATTTTGATCTGTATTCCAACACACAAGCTCTAAGCATATCCTCTAGGATCTGGTTGACTCTCTCAGTATGTCCATCAGTTTGCGGATGATACGCTGTGCTGAAGTTCAACTTGGTTCCTAATCCTTACTGAACTTTCTGCCAAAACCTTGAGGTATACTGGGTTCCTCGATCTGATACTGTGGTCTTGGGGGTTCCATGCAAACTAACAATTCTAGCGATGTACAGTTCCGCTAGCTTCGCACTCTGGTAAGTTGTCTTGATAGGTATAAAGTGGGCTACCTTGGACAGTCTATCAACTATGACCCAGATTGAGTCATTTCCCCTACTAGAAGTAGGTAAACCGGTGATAAAGTCCATTCTGACAGAATCCCATTTCCATTCTGGAATCTGCAATGGTTGCAACAATCCTGCAGGTCTCTGATGCTCTGCTTTGACTCTTTGACAGATGTCACATTTGGCGATGTAGCTTCCGATTTCTCTCTTCATCTTGTGCCACCAAAATTGCTCTTTCAAATCCTGATACATCTTTGTTCCTCCGGGGTGGATAGAATAAAGAGTATCATGAGCTTCCTTCATGATAACTTCCTTTAGCTCTGAATCTGCTGGCACACAGATACGTCCTTTGTACCACAGTAAACCTTCTTCGTCTCCAGTGAATCCAGGTACTTTTCCTGTACCAATACGACGTTTGATTCCGTCGATACTTTCATTTCCCTTCTGGGCTTCCTTGATTTGGCTAATCAAAGTGGGTTGAAGTTCAATGCTAGCAAAGAATCCTTTTCTAACTAATTCAGTCCTGAACTGCTCCAACTCTTCATACAAACTTGGTTGCTTCTCCTTGATCATGGTGTTTAGCCTACACGGCAATCTGCTAAGAGCATCCGCTACCACATTGGCTTTGCCGGGGTGATAGTGAATGTCAAGGTCATAATCCTTGATTAACTATATCCATCTTCTTTGCCTCATATTCAGCTCCTTCTGAGTGAACATATATTTTAAGCTCTTGTGATCTGAGTAAATCTCACAGCGATTACCCATCAAATAATGACGCCATGTCTTCAATGCTATAACCACAGCTGCTAGCTCAAGATCATGGGTCGGATAGTTCTGATCATGCTACTTCAGTTGTCGAACAGATACGCTATAACTTTGCCTTCTTGCATCAACACACATCCGAGACCAATCTTGGATGCGCCACAATACACATCAAACGGCTTCTTGATGTCTGGCATGACCAATATTGGGGCTGATATCAATCTCTTCTTCAGTTCCTGAAAACTGGCTTCACATTTGTCTGTCCATTCAAACTTCTTGTCCTTCTTCAACAATTGGGTCATTGGTCAGGCTATGCCCAAGAATCCTTCTACGAACTTGCAGTAATATCCCGCTAATCCAAGAAATGCACGGACTTGGGTTTGAGTGGTTGGGGCTTCCCATTCTTCGACATCTTTGATCTTGGCGGGATCAACAGAGACTCCTCCGGCAGACACAATATGTCCTAGGAATCCTACTTCCTTCAGCCAAAACTCACACTTGCTGAACTTGGCATATAACTGATGCTCTCTCAGGGTTTCTAGGATAACTCTCAGATGTTGCTCATGCTCTTCTTCTGACTTGGAGTAGATAAGAATGTCGTCGATGAACACAACTACAAACTTATCTAGGAAATTCATAAAGATCTTATTCATGAGATTCATGAAATAAGCAGGGGCATTGGTTAATCCAAAATACATAACCGTATACTCGTATAAACCATAGCGTGTAGTAAAGGCGGTCTTCGGAATATCCGTTGCACGAATCTTAAGTTGGTGATAACCAGTCCTAAGATCAATCTTTGAGAATACCTGAGCTCCGGTCAACTGATCAAATAGATCCTCTAACTTTCGCAAGGGGTACTTGTTCTTGATGGTGACATCATTAAACTTTCTGTAATCTGTGCACAGACAGTTGCCTCCATCTTTCTTCTCGACGAATAACACTGGTGATCTCCATGGCGATGCGCTTGGTTGAATCAAGCCTTTCTCTAACATGGCATCCAACTGCTTCTTTAGCTCCACTAACTCTGAGGGGTTCATGCTATAGGGTCTTTGAGCTATAGGTACGGTTCCCGGGATTAGTTCGATAATAAACTCAATATCCCTATCCAGGGGCATACCTGGCAATTTATCTGGGTATACGTCGGGGTATTCACAGACTACTCGGACTTGGTCAATGGTGGGCAGGGCTACACTCTTGTTGCACTTGAATTGACGGGGTAAGGTTTTAGAGATATGTTCTACTGTTACTCAAGAACTACTGGTCATGGTGATGGCTTTCTTAGCACAGTCTATCAGTCCTTTATGCCTTGACATCCAGTCCATACCTAGTACTACTTCCAATCCTTTGGTTCCAAGTACAATTAGGTTGGCATAAAAATCTATCCCATGTATTCTGATACGTACAACTTTGCAAATTTTTCTAGCTTTGGTTGTTGAACCAGGGATTTGAACTATCATGACATGCTTCAGGTTGGTTGGATGAATCTTACTAGGGCATGCAAATTCTTTTGTGACAAATGAATGCGATGCCCCAGAATCAAACAATACTCTTGCTAAAACTGAGTTGACAGAAAACATACCCAGCACTACATCTGGCGCTTCATGGGCTTCTTCGGCGTTCATGTGGAAGAGACAACCATTGCGGTTGTGAGGGTTTCCTGCGGAAAATCTCCTTCCTGGTTGAACACGATGCTGCTGCTAAGCTGGGGCATTCACATTGGCATTGGCTGCAGCCCTCTTGGGACACTCATTGGAGTAGTGACCCTTCACTCCACACTCAAAACAAGTGATCTAGGACTTGTCCTTGACTGCGACACGCACAACATTGCTGCCAGTTCTGGGTACAGTGTTGTTGTTGTTCTTGGGAGGTGCACGGTTGAAATTGTTGGCATTACCGAAGTTGTGATTCTTTCCTCCGGACTTCACATTGCGTCCGCTACGGTTGGGGTAGCTTGGGCGAGACGTTGGGGTTCGGTTGTTCCTTGGTGCATATCCTGGTGAAGGGTTGGGACGGTACTTCTGGTGACTACTGGATCCAGACTGCTGCATCATATGACGCTTGCGGTTGTCGTTTTCCTGGTTAATCTTCCCTTCCATCTGAATGGCAGAGTCGACTATCTCTTCGAGATCCTGGAAACAGATGTTGACGAGGACAATCTGCATTTCATCATGCAGTCCGTTCAGGAATCTCTCCTTCTTCTTGGCCTCCGTGTTGATATCATCAGGTGCATATCTGGCAAGCGACAGGAATCTGTTACGGTACTCCACCACAGTCATTCTTCCTTGCTTCAATTCACGGAACTCATCTCTCATTCTGTTGACTAGTCCCTGCGGCACGTGGGTGAGGCTGAACTTGACATTGAATGCTTCCCATGTCATCACTTGGCCATGGTTCATATTGCGGATGCTATTCCACCAAGCTCTGGCATCTCCCGCCAGATAGTGGGTGGCAAAGAGAACTTTCTCATATTCATCAACTCCTGCAACTTCGAGGTTGTTTTCCATGGTCTTTAACCAGTCATCAGCATCTAATGGGTTTTCAGAGGTGCTAAAGATTGGGGGATTGGTATTCTGAAAGTTTTTGAGTTTGGATCCCTGGTGATCCTGATATCCATGCCCTTGGTGGTTGAGAGCCATCTGGGCGATCTGCTGCAATGTTGCTAAGTTGGCTTGGCGTTCTACCCTACTTGCTTCATGGTCTGCGATGAGATTCTGCAAGATCTGCAGCATTGGGTCTTGTGACAAGCTGCTCCCTCCTTGGTTTCCACGAGTCATCTGAAGATTGAGATGGATGTAGGGGTAAGAGGGAAATTCTACGGTTCATGGTTTTGGGTTTTCAATGCTAAAACTTTGAGTTAGACTCAGGTTTTTCAACTAACTCATTTTTCATTCATGCAAGCCAGCACACGATACAACACACACCACAACAATCAAAGGGAAAACAGATGGTTTGAAGAACCATTCTGCAAGCTACGATACAGTGAGATCGATACATCTCATGCTACGACAGTGCCCTAGTGCTTCTACTCATCATCGATGAAATCAAAGTCATCATCGTTAGTGTAGAAGTCAACGACATCCTCCTCCAGAAAATCATCATCATTGCTGAGGTAGGAATCCATGTCTCCTTGGATGTCTTCACCCTCATCTTCTTCTTCCTTGGCAGCAAGCTGAGCTTCCTGCTCCTTGACGGTCTTCTCGAGGTCGGCCACCTTCTTGCGAAGACGGGCGATGGTGCGATCCTTCTTGGCACGCTGGTGACGAAGAGACTGGCGGTCCTGGACAAGCAGGGCGAAAGTCTGGGCCTTCTGGTCGGCAATGGCACGGTTCTGGTTGGCTAACTCTCTGGCATTGTCCAGTTCCTGCTGTCTATCATGAAGCAGGAAGTCAAGGTTCTCCACTTGACGCCTCAACTCTGGGTGACTTGGCATCTCCATTGGCATTCCCATGAAGTCACGTCTTGCATAGTGGGCAAACCGTGTACCTTGGATCTTGTTGATGCTGAGGGCACATAGACGTGCGAGAGCTTCATGCATTGCCCTGGCTAATCAATCTAGCCAGTTGTTCTCTCTCACGGAGAACTGAATTCTCCCAAAAGTTGGTGCTTCAATGCTTCCTCTAAGATCTGCGGTGACAAGCCACTGTAGGTCTCCTCCTGGTGGTCCTGGAAGTTGAGCTCCAAGAAACTCCGGGTGCGGGCGTCCCAGTAACTCTGACAGTGAGTCTAGATCCCTCTCGAAGATCAGCTGACCTCCGTTTCCCAACTGGTAAAACTTGCTGAACTGAGTCTCCATCTACAATAATTAAGGATGAGGAAGTTAGTGAAGTGATCAAGTGTGTCAATTTTTAGTAGTAGTGTAAGAATTTTGAGAAACATGAATTTTTGAGAAAGAAAGAATTCACAAGGGTAAGAGAGGAGATAGTTTGTCATAAATACTCACTTTGGTTTGGAAACTAAGTTTTTGTTTGAACGTCCATTCTAACTAGGGTCTCCTATGGTCAACCTGACTCTGATACCAACTTATCAACACCCAGATTTTTAATCCCAGATGCCCGTTATGCCATACCTCGCAATCCCAGGATTACCATTTTTGCGAGACATAACGGATTGGATATCACAGTACATCATCCATTACGAACCATACATAAGGTCTTACACAAATAAGGATCTCATGATCCAGTCTTAATACAACAAGCAGCGGAAATAAAAGATAAGCGTAGTGGTGGGGTCCATCTTCAGGGGCACAGGCAATGCTGACGAAGGCAGATAGTCCTAGTTATCATAGCCGTCCTGCTGACCATCATCTTGATAGTCTCCTTCATAGTCTGGCCATGATAATAGCCAGGGACAAAAGCCATGAGTACTCTTTAAGTACTCGCAAACTACCACTAACAAGTATCATAAATCTAAGTTAAAGTGCTAAATCTAAGTTTAACTATACAGCTAAGTTTGAAACCTAAACTGAGTTCTGAAGCAAAGAAAGATAAAGTAAAATTCTAGAATCACTTAAGTTGGGAAGCTATTGTCATAAACACAACCCTGTTGTGGTCAAGTCAAGATTCATCATTCATTTCAAGTTATTTGGAAAACATCTGACAACGAAACAGTATGGCCATTCCAACTGTCCATACCCACGGACGCGGCTATTCGAATAGTTTGACACTCTGCAAAGGTGGCATACTTTCACCACAAGATTCGATACATCTGTCAGGGATGGCCCTGAATCATCATACTTAGTATGTAGATAATCAAACATAACCTTCCCTTTACACACCCTAGTATAAGCACCTCCTATGAGCATGGCCTCCCAACATAGGTGGACATCATGAGAGGTAGCCTCAGCTCAAACCTCTCCCACGAGGGAACTAATACTAATGCATATAAATTTCCAGCTAAGCCTTACCCAATTCAGGTAGTGTGCTTGTACGGTAAATTTGGAATGGTATCGCATCCGAATCCAAGCATCAGTTTTATAAAAGGGTTAAGGCTCATGCCTCAACATTTTCATCATCATCAACCATTTGTGTTTCTCAACACATGTCAAAACATCTCAATAGAATGACTCATCATTCCAAGGTTTTCATAATTCATTTTCACCAAGTGTTCCCATCTAAAGTGACTCAAGTTTTGATCTACTCTAAACTACCAAGTTAAGAGTGTTCACTAAGGTAGAAAAGATGGGTTCAATCTCATGCCATAGAATGACATCTAAAGCTTAGCTAAATAGGTCAAGTGTTATACTTTTTATGCTACCTTCAAAAACAAGTAAAGAACTTTGTGTAAACTAAGGGATACCTGTAAATAAGACTTGGGGTACTAATAGTCAAAGGGGTGTGATCAAAGCATGCCTAAGGCATGTTTGCTAAACCATCTAGTTTGATCCTAGCTTGCTAAGCACTAAACTTGCAAGTGTTAGATTGCTAATAGTAGCTTGCTTTGGGTAGTGTAGTGGTTGAAGTTTTCTTCTTCTTCTTCTTGGTAGAACTCCTCCTCCTCGAAAGCTTGGTCGTTACTATCGTCTATAAATACATACAGAACACACAATCACCAAAAAATACTTAACTAGGCTAAGTAGCATTCTAGGACACACATTTTATGATCTATTATCATCACAAGCATCAGAAGTTTAAATCACTAGCTTCATCTTTTTAAATATAGAAAAGTAATTTCTAGTCATTGAAAAATTAACTAAGATTTAATATTCACCACTTAAATATGGGATCATGTTGACACATGTAATCACCACATATTCTACCATGTGGGAATTAGATTTAAAGGTTGGATCAATATTACTTTGGTTTAAGTTTATTATTTAGTGATTTAAAGTGACTAGAAATGCCTATATAGCATTATTTTGGGTACTAGTCCAAAGTCACTGCATGTAAACCTTAATATTATTACCTATTCAGATAGGTATGATGCAATGTGATTTTTGAGAGTTGGAATCAACTCCAAACCTATCTTAGTTGATTTTATAAAAATGTTGCAAGTTGCAAAAGCTTCTGTTTTGTTATTTTTACTAGGAGAGATCAATAACTCTAATTGCATTAAATTCAACGGGCTTGGATAGATCGTTTCAATACCATTCAGGCAAAATTAGTTTCATGCAATTTGGATTTGTAAAACTCCCATAATTGAATTTTAAACTAGTGGACAGAAACTAGATGCAACTTAAAAAGAAAAAAATTCAATTTTGAACGGCTGGGCTAGCGCGGGAAAGAACATGGGCCGGCCCAGTGGTGCTCCGCGGCGCGCGGCTCAGCTGACAGGGGTGTCCCGCTGGTCAGGGGCACTTAACACGCGAAACTGTACGCGAACTGTGGGCCGTAAGATTAGAAGGGGGATCTACGGCTGAGGGTTGTCGTCGACGACGAACAGGTCGCCGGTGAGAGTTTGCCCGAGCGGCTCGGTGGGGGTCTACCGGCGATCTACTAAGGCTCCAGCGACGACGGCGAGGCGGGCAAATGAACTGGAAGACGACGACGAGGCAAGGCGCGGTTGCGGCGGAGCTTGGGGTGCCCTAAATCGCAGGCGCCCTTCTTCTCCAGAGGCGGCGGCTCCGGCTCCAATTCTGGCGAGGCAGAGGTCGAGCGGCATCGGCGAGAGGTGGGTGAGGTTCAGTGAGAGGTGGGGAGTGAGTGGGTGTGGGGGAAATGGTACTGGGAGGCCGGTTTATATAGGCCCGACGGTGAGACCGAGCGGTGTGGGCAGGCGACTCCGGCGAGGGCGGCACAGGGGGCTAGCGGCGTGGCTCGAGGTAGGGGTGGCGGCCTGTCTCCTGGCGGTGTGCTGAGGCTTAAATGCGCGGTAGGACAAGCTCTGTGCCGGTCGGGCACGTCACGCGCTCTGGGCGGCAGAGGCGGCGGGTCCGACGGCGAGCGGTGGCCGGGGTGCATTGGGCAGGCATCGGGGGTGTCTGGGCCGTTCCCTAGGTCATGGCGGAGCGATAGGCGCGGGTTGCGGCCGAGGGGTGGTCGGTGCACGCGGGGACAGGGCGTGCTCTGCGGGCGGCGTCGACATGGTCGACCAACTCCGGGCGCGGCGGTTCCTGGCCGCTCTGCTCTCTGTCTCTAGGCTGGGGCTGGTTGGACGGTGGCGGTGGACCACTGGCTAGCTTGTAGACATGGCGAGAGAGGGGGAAGCGGTCTGCAGCTGTGAGTGCATGGTCGGTCGGCGAGGGGTGGCTCAACATGGCCATGCAATGCATCTAGGAGGTAGGGGATGTGCTGGTGTTGGTCTGGTTAGGCTTGAGGGAGACAAGTGTGATCAAAGCACTCCAATTTGCTAGACAAGATCAAGCCCAAAACAATGATAGTTAGGCCACTTTGATCTTTCCCACAAAGTGTTTGATGAAATGGCCGAAAGAGAAAAACTCTGGAATTTTGAGTTCAAAATTTTTGGGTGTTCTCCACTAGTGCTAGGTAGTCTCTGGTTGCAAGGGTTTTGAAAGTGGAGCTCAAATATATGGTTTTTGAAATAGAGGTGATCTATGCATATGCATTGGATTCAATTTTCACATGCCAATTAAAATAAGTAAAAGAATATTTTTAGCAGATCAAAAGGTGGGCCTTGGTACCTCATAAATTGTACTATTAAGGGGTGCAAAGATCATGAATTGTTTCTATTAAGAAATGAGTGCTAGGAACACTCAAAGTAGTGCAGTGGATTAAAATGGCCAAAATGACCATTCCTCCACTTTAATTGTTTTTGACTTGATTTTCTTTAGGAAAAGTTTAGGAATGATGTAGATGATGTTTAAATAACCTAAGAATCATTTTACAACCAAAGAATCACAGAACCATGGCAATTCAAATAAATTCCTATTTTAAATGCACATACACATGAATGCTTTCATTTTTAATTTGGAAAAGTTTTTGTTAACCCCAAATGTGATGATTTAGATATTCATGAGCTTGGATTGAAGTTTTGGGATGTTACACGATTCCACATCCTACCTGATGGCGCCTCCCAAAGGCTCATGGGGAAAATCCAAATGCACCACAGCCCAACTCAAGTCCTTCGAGGACGCTGGAGTCCTCCGCGAGGGGAACTGGTGGGTTCCCCCCTCCTCCGAGACCGAGCCGAAGCCGCGAGCCGGAGAATTCATCTGCTTCCCCGGCCATCTAGAAAGGGGTATGGGATTCCCCACCTTGCTCTTCTTCTGGCGCTTCTGCGCGTATTACGTGATCATGCAGTCGGATCTTGGCCCGCACAGCATCGAGCAGCTGGCGATCTTCGTCGCCTTCTGCGAGTGCTACCTCGGCTGCATACCGTATTTTCCGATGTGGTTGGAGCTCTTCCACGGCCGCATCGGGCGCGAGTCGTCCGGTGGCTTGATATTGGCTATAGGCGGCGTCACGTTCCAATTGAAGCCGAAGGCTAATTTCATCAAGCTCCTTCTTCCAAAGAAAACCGCCAGCGAGTGGAAGAAGAGTTGGTTCTACGTAAAAGAATCCACTCCCCCTGGCGAGGTGGCACTTCCCGACTTCGTCGCCGAGAGGAGCGAGCCTCGCCGGTTGGCACTGAAGAAGCTTCCCGAAGACCAGAGGATGGCCGTCGCGGAGATGATGGACCAGATCCAGAAGCTGAAGGACCAGGGGTTGACTTCGATCAACCTTTACAACTGTTGGCTCGGGCGGCACCTCGTTTCGCTAGCGGCTCGGCCGCATTGGATGTACGAATATAGCGGAAAGCACGACCCCTCATGAACTAGCAAAGAATCGTGGGAGGCCGAGGACTACAAGGCCACCCTGAAGAAGATCATTAACGCGGAGTTCACCAGCGTGTCGGTCGGGCTCGCTCCGTACACTCCCGTGAAGAATGAAGCCCCCACAGTAAGTTTTCTTCCCCGTCGCTATTTCCGCACCTCAATTCTCAGTCGCTGCATTTGGTGCTTACTCGTGGTGGTTCTCAGCTGTTTCAGGTGTTGGAGGGCTGGCTTCCTCCGCTCTATGAACAGGTTCCCTAGGAGCTCGAGGAGGCCTCCGAGGGAGACTCTTCCGACAGCAATAGGGAGGAGGAGGAGGTTCCTCCCCCAGCGCATGTGGCTCGCAAGACTCGCATGCAGAAACAGCGCGAGTTCGAGGCAAGTCACAGCCTCGATGAACACAAAGGAGGCGACAAGGTCCCGCAGGAGCACACATCCCGGCGTACGGCCACACCATCGAAGCCCGCACGCAAGCCCAAGTCACCAGCGAAAAAGCCATTGTCGTCGGCCAAGTCGGCGGTGGTGTTCGAGTCAGATAACGACTTTGACGATGAAGACTCCCCCAAAATCTCATGCAAAGCTCTGGAGGGTGCGATCCCAACGAAGGGGTTGGAGCACGAGGACACCGAGGTGGCAGTAGAGGTTCCCCTGGCGGTGATCGCGCCTATGGTTTCGGGGGTCCTGAGTCAAGAAGCTATTGAGGCGGCAGCGTCTTAGTCGCCGCAGCCATCGAGAGCGGCCGTGTCTTCGGAGGCAGAAATTCTGGCGACCGTGGCTTCGTCATCGAGGAAGCCTGCGGTGCCGTGGGCTTCAGACGTCTTTGAGAAGGGGCTCACTCACAAGTTGGGTCCATAATTGGATAAGCCTATCCATATCAGCACCGGGCTGTGTGTTCTCCCGGTTGCTAAGTAAGTATTGGTTCTTCATCCCGGCGGAATTCAGGCAGATCTGCAGCCAAGAAGATTGGCCGTCCTTCGGTGGCAAAGATTCCGCCGGCCGCCACCACGGGAGAGGGCGACCTCCCCAAGAAGAGAAAACCCGCCGGAGATGTGGCGACCGCGGAAGGCGTGAAGAAGCAGAAGGGGGTGCTGACGACGCCACAGCCATGGACGGCGCCGCGGAGCCCGATTTTGCGACAGTTGCCGAAGAAGTGGTGGCGGCGCGATCGGAGCCAGTCTTGGTTGCGGCCGCATCGGAGGCGCCGACCCCAACAACCAGTGCCCCCGCTAGAGCGTCGGCGATGTTCCCATTCTTTATGGCTAGGGGGTTTCCAGGCGTGGCGGACACCCAGTCTCCACAGAGTCCGGAGATCGTGGATGCGGACATCGGGTCCCGTCGTGGGCGCACTTCCTTCACGATCCCGTCGACTGACGCTGGAGAACTCCACAGGATGCTTGGCGCTGCTATTCAGGTATGTCTAGTCCCCGAGTTCTTAGTCGCTGAATTTCAGCGGCTAGGAACTGGATGCTGATTTTGGTAAGTGCTGAGTTGTGGTGTTTGTTTGCAGGGTTTGCAAAGGGAATCGACCGATCGGAAGGCCGCAAGGGAGCACTTGGAGCGGGATCTGCGCGAAGCGCAGGAGGCGAACCAGCGGCTTCAGGAAACTATTGGTAAGTATCTGCCTTTCTGTCCTTTCCACTGTCAAGTGTGAACTGTTGGTGTATGGCACGCTGATGGTTTCTATTTCAGATGGTCTCCCAGCTGCGATTTCCAAGGCCCGCGAAGGGTATGTTCTAGTCGCCGAGATGGACACGGCGAATGGGCGAATTGCCTCGCTGATCCAAGACATGGAGGAGGCAAGAGCGGCCTCAGTTTCTTCGGAGGACCGGGCAAAGGCTGCTGTCACTGGGGCTGAGGAGGAACGCAAGGCCGTGGATTCGATCATCGTGGGGCTGCAAAATGATCAAGCCGCCTTGGAGAAGCATGTCACGAAGAACTGCCGCAAACTCCTTGGTTAGTCTCTGTCTTTGCCTAACTTGTTTGGCAAGTCCCTGATTCGGGAGGTCTGTAGTTTCACTGACGTCTGATTTTGCAGCTGTGATAGGCCAAACCAACCCGGTGGTTCAGACCTTCAACGCTTCGCAGTGCGTGACTGCCGTGGTGAACGCGACCACGGCTTCGGTGTTATATGTCCAAGCAGTTCTTCAAGGCATGTCCCCCGCCGAGGTTATTCCTGGGGGGCTTACGGAGGTGTGGTGCTATCTGGAGGAGGCTCCTGTCGTCGTGGAGTTGATGGCGCGCTCGGCGTTCACGCGCGGGGCCACCACGACATTGAGCTTGGGTCTCACCCACTTCCCTGACGACTTCGACCTTGACTACGTGACAAGTGGCTACCCATCGGTGACCGGCACAGTGGAGATGTTAGAGGTACTGAAGCTGACTGCGAAGGCCGCCCCTTACGCCGATCGGGTCCAGGCTATAGGGGATCTTCTGCCATACTAGGAGACGGTGTTGGCGCCTGGCGACCCCGAGCCGGAGCATCATGATATGAAGTCGGAGCAGCCCTTCCGGTCGGTGTGGTCGAAGTCGCTGACGATGTACTCGAAGAACCCGTGGCAGCCTTTTGTTCGTGTCAAGGGGGTGGTGGTGCTTCTTCATCAGGACTTGTGGAATAAACAATGTAGTTGGGCAGTTTATGATGTATGCCAAGTGGCGACTCCTGTAATGTGTTTTGTAATATATGCCAAGGGGAGTCAATCAACTCGTATTGCGACCATGATTGTGTTGTGTGTTTATTTTTGATTGAGCGAGTCCCCGAGCGCGTCTGCCCTTTAATGGGGTATAACTCGATTGTATACTTTTGTGTTTTGTTTTGGTTGTGCATTGTTTTATCTCTTGAGTCTTCTGAGTGGCGAGTCCCCGAGCGTGAGTGGGATTGTTTCATAGGCGAGTCCCCGAGCATGGTGCTCAACCATATTTGTCGCGTTCGTGTTGTAGGTTGTTAATGCGTTGTTTGTAACACATCTCCTCCCCTGGCCCGGAGAGCCAGTCGCTTGGCGAGTCCAAGGCAGCTCTCTTCCTTGGTGTGTTCCTGAGCCGCGTGGGGGTTCTCTTTTTGCTGAGTCCCCGTGCGTGGTACTTTACCGTTCGAGTCGCTTTGCGCGAGGATGGGAGGGACAGGTCGCTGTGAGAAGCGTATAGCGGTTGTCTTGGCCCAGTGGGCCAGTCGGGCTAGGCGACTCCAATGGCAGCTCCGGGTTGGCATTTTCGTGGATGGCCCAAGGCCCTAGTATTTTTGGTAGGCTGTGGTAGCGGCGGAGTCCTTGCTGGTAGATGGTGGTGCGAGAGCAAGCCAGGTCGCGTGCCTCGTCGAGTTGATCGATGCTGTCTTGGCGGACGACCTCGTTGGTCGCCTCGACGTAGTTGGTGACTCGAGGTGGATCGTGTTCCAGGTCAGTTGGCATTACAGCCTCGGCGCCGTACACCATGAAGAAGGGTGTGAAACCGGCGTAGCGATTGACGGAAGTGCGGATCCCCCATATTATGGAGGGGAGCTCTTCGACCCAGCATCCTGGGGTGCGCTCGAGGGGCACCTGGAGTCGTGGCTTGAGCCCATGGAGAACGCTCTGGTTGGCGTGTTCTTCTTGACCGTTCGACTCCGGGTGGGCGACTGGAGCAAGGTCGAGTCATACGCCATGCTCTTCACAGAATTCCACCATGGCCCCCTTGGCGAAGTTGGTGTCATTGTCTGTTATGATGTTGTGTGGGTAGCCGTATCGGTAAATGAGCTCGCGTAAGAACTTGGTGGCCGTCTTGCCATCGCACTTTTTTATTGGCTTGGCCTCGACTCATTTGGTGAACTTGTCGACCGCGACTAGGAGATGGGTGAAGCCAGATTGGGCCTTCTTCAATGGGCCTACCATGTCCATTCCCCATACAGCGAATGGCCATGTAATGGGGATGGTCTTTAGTGCCGAACCAGGGAGGTGTGTGTGGTGGGCATACTTCTGGCACCCGATGCATCGTTGGACGATGTTGGTGGCGTCGGCGTGTGCGGTGAGCCAGTAGAAACCGTGCCGCATGGCCCTTGTGACTAGCGACTTGGCGCCGACGCGATGGCCGCAGTCACTGGCGTGAATGTCTAGGAGGATCTTGCAGCCTTCTTCTGGCTGTACGTAGCGCTGAAACACGCCAGTCATGCTGCGTCTGTGGAGCTCGCCGTGGATGATGATGAAGGATTTGCAGCGGCACACAATCATTCGTGCCTCCGTCTCGTTGCTTGGTAAGATCTTGTGCTCCAGGAAGGCGACGTATCGTGCTGTCCAGTCGCTAGGCTCCACAACCATTGCGACTAAGGCCGGTTCTGGTTGAAGTGGTATCCCGATGTCGATCTCCTTTGGTGGGCTAACCGATGGTTTGTGGATGATGTCGAGGAAGACACCTACTGGTGGCGCTTGTCGGGTGTCTGCCTCCTCATTTTTGCGCCTGTCGATCCACTCGACAGAATAGCCGTCGAAGTGTCCTCCCAACTGGTCTACCGCTTGGTGGTACGCGATCATTGTTTGAGAGACGGCGTCACACGTCCCGGCGACCTAGTCGGCGACTAGGTCAGAGTCTCCATAGCATCGTAAGCGGTTGATGTTCATATCCTTAGCGTCTCTCATGTCGTGAAGGAGGGCCTCGTATTCTGCCATGTTGTTGGTGCAGGGTTTGAAGTTGAGGTGGAGCATGTAGCAGAGCTTGTCTCCTTTGGGGGAGGTTAGTATGACCCCAGCCCCCGCGCTGTCGGCGTTCTTGGAGCCATCAAAGTGGAGCGACCAGTAATGGAGGTACGGGAGCTTCTCCGGCTGCTGTGCTTCTTCCCAATCTACAAGGAAATCAGCTAGGGCTTGTGACTTGATCGCTTTGTGGGGCTCGTATTTTATGTTGTGGATGCCGATTTTGACGGCCCACTTGGCGACTCGCCTGGTCGCCTCGCGATTGCGTATTATGTCCTGCAGAGGTGTGGAGGAGACCACCGTGATCGGGTGCTCTGTAGCATCCCAAATTTTACGATTTCAGATCTTACTAGAAGCATGCATCATATATTTGCATCATGGCATCACACAATACAAAGCTGCGTCAGATACTTATCAAAACCCTATAGTCATAAAAAGGCAAAAAGGGGGTTAAACAAAATTTAACCTCCTAAACCCTTGTAAATGTGTTAATTGACAACCCTATTCTAATCTTCCTCTTTTTATAAAATTTTAGAGACCAGTCTCACTTAATTCGGAGTCCGTTTGCAAAAGTTATGAAGCAACTAGTGAAATAGAAAAAAGGGGATTCTAGCCTAGCGGGCCGGGTAAACCAGCCCGCGGCCTAACCACCGCCCCCTCCTGTGAGTGTGCGGTGCATAGCACGTCGGCTGGCCCAGCTAAGGTAGCCCGACCGCGACCCTCGCGCCGCTGACACCCCGGCCCCACCTGTCATCCCCTTCCCTCACCGAGTCCAGGATGAGCAAGACCATGGCCGCCGCGTTGGGTTCGGTCTCCCCGGCCAAATCGGAACCGATTTCCGCTGCCCCCTTTTCCATGTCTCTGGCAAATAAAAGCCCCAGACCTGCCGCCTCTAAACCCTAAGTTTTTTTCTCGAGAATCGCCACCGGGCTGCCGCCTTGGAGCTCGAGATCGATCTCGCCAGAGCCGCCGCCGCCTAGCTCGACGGACAGGGTTCGAGACCACCTCTCCCCCTTATCTCCTCCTCTCTGTCTTCCCCATTAAGTACCGCATCGATTCATTCTTTTTCCCCCTTGAACAGAGCCCCGTGCCACCCCAAATTTTTCACCGGAGACTCATCGGAGAAGGAGGAGACCGGTGGAGCTTCGCCGCAAGCCGAGGTAGCAAGCGTCGTCGCTGTCCGTGCTGGAAGGATCGCGAGGAGGAGTTGCACCTCGTCGTCCACACCACCGCCTCGGGGGACTACCCGACCGCCGCCGAGCATCGCCAACCAACGCGCCGCCGTCGTTCATCGTCGTCGTCAAGTCCTCACCGCCGCGGGTGAGTTCCTTCCGTCCCCGTCCGTTAGATCGCGATCGACGGTATAGATTAGATTGGTCATACCGAACCGGTACCGACGAGTCGTGTAGCGCCATGTGGCGTGTGCTCGTGTCAGCGTCGCATCAGCACCGCGTCAACGCTGCGCGCCCCGCTGGACCAATCCCTGGTCACCACTTGTCGTCGCATAGCTGGCCGCTGTTTTGTCTTTTTCTAAAATAGGCAGAAATTGTTTTAATCTCGTTTAATTCATAGTAATTCGAGTTTTTGTCCAAAAGTTGCGTATAATATACCGTTGGATTCGAAAAATTGAGTAGAATACTGATCTACAATAATATTGCTGTTTTATTGCAGTAATTTTGAAGTAGGATTTAAAGTTTGGATTAGAGTATTTTAATTCTAGAAAAATATCTGTAGATTCGTTTTAGTTGATTCTTGTTGCGTTGGCTTTGTATCTACGAGACCTTCTGTGGAAAATTGTTATATCTTGCTTAGAGTGTTCAGATTTGTTTCGAGGTAGATTGGAGGTGTAGATATATTTATGAGCTTGTTTATTTAGGTTTTAACCCAAAATACTTAAAATCTGTGGGGAATCGATACTAATGACACCCCCAACTCAACAACACCCCAGAATAAAACCCTTGGTCGAAATTGAATCCATCCTTGCATATTACCATATTGCATGCATGCATATTCACCTTCGTGACATTGTTTTGTGCAAATTGTGATTGGATCTATGTTTGTGTTTTCGTTAGATTGCTTAGAGTGCGCTGAGGAGTACTGTTGTGTAGAGTGCTGCACGGATCAAGGCAAGTTACACCACTTGTACATATTATGTCCCAGTTTTTTACTATGCATGTTTTACTCTTCAAAATCTTGTAGTATGCATGTGTAGGTCTTTAGTAGATTTTCTTAGTAATATTTTTGCAAGTGCGGTTTTGTAGTATGCCATGAGTAGCTTCATACTTAGGATTTTCCATCCTAATAGGTTTCCCCTGTTTTGCTAAGTTTTGCTTGCTATGCTATATATGTATATACAAGTACCGTTGCGGGGTTCAAAAGACTCAGAAAAAAATCTAAGTATGAGAGCTCTCTCGAGCGAACCTTTCGTCTCAAAACCCCCTTCAAAATAAAACTAAGTTTTCTTCTGGGCGGAATGGTTGTCGGTTCAACAAGTAGATATTTGGTGGAGGACGGCCGCCCAGGAATCAAAGAAGTCTACCATGTTTCAGAATTAAGAAGCTTCTAGTGCAACCACAATACATATGGGCTCTGTCTTGGCTTAGTACTTAGTGGGAAACCTCACCGGGGTACCAACATTTGGAGGTTCTTGGCATGGTTGGATCCAGCTGGTAGAGGGCCTACTAAGGAAAGGCTTCACCATGGTCTTGTCTATAAAAGGACTTGATCGTGGATTGTGGGGAAAGTGCACAACCTCTCGAGAGTATTGCAATCTGACCGATCAGCCGAGTTCACTGAAAAGAACACTTTGAGCATCTAAGGATGGAGGCTCTGAAAGATCTTCCTCTCTCTTTTTTTCGAAACTTAAAGTTTTTATAAACCCCAAGGCATGAGTAATATCGCCATTGGGTGGGATTTTGGGAAGTTATTGAGTAATATCCACGTGTTCCATTCGACCCTATACTACTTACCAATGTTTTCAAAGTAGGGTAAACTCTTCCTCTTTTCCTCTTACTTAGAGAAAATTGGCCTTATGCAAAAAGAACCCCAAAGCCTACACTTAGCCTTGCATGTAGAGATAGTCTTATTCCTTCCTTGGTGTAATTTGCCAATACATTCAAAGTAGAGACCAACTTGTTGGTTGCACGTCTTATGTGCAGAATCCAAAGACTGAAAGGTGCGTAGGGATCGCGGGTCTTCACGCAACTAGCCTGAGGCGTTGATGGACTCAAGTTTTACTTAGTTTCCGCTGTTTTATTTGAGCTAGCTATAAGCTATGCAAGTTGTAATAATTATACTCTGGATTATTCGTGTAATAATGACTTGTGTTTTACATGGTATTCATCGACTGTGAAGTGCTAGTTATTTATCCAGGGACTAGCGTGTTAATCACAGGGACTTAGGATCCTTAACGACGGATGGTATCAGAGCACAAAGTTGCCTGTAGGACGTGACCCTTATGGTTGGAAACCACCTTTACCATTGAGTGTTTTTGCTTTCCATATTCTTCTAAGTTATTTATGCTCTTTTAGTAATTCTCTTCCTTATCACTGTGCCGAATTTTTCATTCTCCTAACTTAAAGATGACGACCTTCTACTATGACACCGCCGAAGACATCAAGTACCTACGCTTTGGGGAACTCCTTATGGACATCATCAAGATGTTGGAGTTGCCCATGTCGTCAATCAAGGGAAGCGAGTTGAGGAAGAAGCACACGGAAGGATGTTGGGCGATTGAAGTCATCCAACCTGGGCGCAGCGAGTCTGCACCCAAGACGGATGCCATTGTACTCAACATCACCAGCGACTCCAAGGAGAAAGGACATATCATCAGCATGCATGAGCTCATTGGACGCCTTTGTGGAAGCCACCATGAAGAGGTTGAAGGCCACTACATCAAACTCTTTGGAAGACGTGATGAGAAGGGAGTTCCAATCGAGTTAACCCCGGAGGAAAGGGAGACATGCAAGCATCGAAGGATCCAATATCAAGACTCGGAGTGTCACATCAACGATCTTGAGGAGGGAAGCTGCTTTGAGATCATGAGGAATGACGAGTTATGCGCCCTAGCCAAGGAGAAGGACAAGAAGATCGAAGAGCTAGAAGAGAAGATCAAGTCCCTAGGAGGGAAGCTCAACACCCAAGACAAGAAGTTCGCTAATCAAGAGAAGAGGGTGTAGGATAAGAACAAGATGATTAGGGAACAAAGTCTAGTACTCGCAAAAAACAAGATGGAGTTCAAGAACTTTGCCACCATGTTGAAGGACATGCGAGCAGCCAAGAGGAGCTTGGAGGAGAAGATCACGCCCTTGACTATGGGGTTAAGCTTGATCAAGAAGCTGTAGAAGGAGAAGAAGGAGCTTCAAGAGAAGCTCGAAGATGCTACCCAGGAGCTGCAAGAGGTGAAGGAACTTCAAGAGAGGCTCGAAGCTGCTACACCGGAGCCGCAGGAGGTGAAGGAACTCCAGGAGAAGCTTGAAGCCACAATGAAGGACATGGAGTTATACAAGTCACTGCTAGAGAAGGAAGGCTTCACTATTGAGGATGAGGAAGTGGATGATGAGTAGAGTAGATAGTTGGACCACCTTTATTTCTATAGTCAAACGTTGTTCGCGATTGTAATGAGTACCAAAACTACATTGGTTTAGTTAAACTTGGTTGAGTTGTGTGCTATGTGTGCCTTGTGTTTCTCGTGTGCTTTTCTCGTGTTTACATAAGGGTAGGAGTTTATTCCTTAGGCTTTCTATCTATTTCATAACTTGTTTCCCAAACCCAACAGATGGAGAGACGTGGGAACAAAAACAACATGCCAGCAGAGATAGCACAACTTCTGAACTCCCAAAATCAGCTGATCCAACTCCTCACTCAAAACATGCAAAACAACAACAAGAACCCGCCGCCTCCACCACCTCCACCGCCCCAACAGGATCGCCTAACTCGGTTCTTGGGGCTGAACCCTCCTATTTTCTCAAGCAGTTCTGAGCCAATTGTGGCAGATGATTGGCTCCGCACCACCAACAAGTTAGACACCGTCCAAGTTGTTGGAGCTGACAGGGTGCGCTTTGCCGTGCACCAACTTGAGGGACCAGCTGCTGAATGGTGGGATAATTACCAAGTCACCCACCCTGATATTGAAGCTATCACCTGGAACCAGTTTGAGGCGGCCTTTCGTACTCATCACGTAGCTGCCGGTGTCATGTCACTAAAGAGACGTGAGTTTCGTGACTTGAAGCAACTGCACCGCTCTGTCTCCGAGTATGGGGACCTTTTCAGCAAGCTGGCACATTATGCACTTGATGATGTTTCCACTGATGCCAAGAGACAGGAGGAGTTCCTAAGGGGACTTAATGATGAGATATCCATTCAACTTGTGGCTCTGAAGTTTGATAACTATCAGGAACTTCTGGACAGGCCAGTCGTGGTTGAAGCAAAGCAGAGGAGTATAGAGAACCGCAAGAGAAAGTCCACCTCACACAAGCACAACTCAGCCCCATATTAGAAGCAACGCACTTCATCACCACCACCCCACAACCACAACGACCATAACCACAATGGTCATCGTCATGGAGGACATAACCACAATGGCCATAAACACCGCAATGGAAATGGCAATGGGAAGGATCTAGGTGAGGTGACATGCTTCAAGTGTAACAAGACAGGGCATTATGCAACTACTTGCCCCGAAAAGATGAAGAATGGGAACGGCAATGGACACAACCATGGTAATGTTGATGGAAATGGGAAGAAGCCGAATCCATTCGTCAAAGCCATGGTGAATCATGTCTCCGTGGAGGATGCTCATGAGGCACCTGACTCCGGGATTGGTAAGTTCAAGCTTAATTCCAACCCCACAATTGTTCTTTTTGATATTGGTGCATCACATTCATTCATATCAAGGGTATTTGTGGATAGAGGCAAGATACCTACGGAGACTATTAGTACTCCCCTAAGGGTAAGTTCTCCTGGAGGAGAAATAGTGGCAAACTTTGGATGCCGTGGGTTAGAACTAAGGATTGGGGCACACATCTTTCCCACACGCCTAGTCGTTCTAGAGTTAGAAGGTTTAGACATAATTTTGGGCATGAATTGGATGACCGAATATGAGGGAGTCATAGATTGTGCCAAAAGGACTATCGCACTCACGACTCCGGATAAGAAAAGGATCCGCTTTAAGTTAGCTTTCACGCTCAAAGGAAGTTTGGTGAACTCTCTTAAGGGGGTTAGCTTGGAGGATGTGCCAATTATGAAGGAGTATCCAGATGTGTTTCCGGAAGAATTGCCAGGGATGCCTCCTGACCGAGACATCGAGTTTCTCATCGACTTGATGCCTGGCACTGGACCGATAGCAAAGAGACCGTACAAGATGGATGTTGATGAGTTGAAGGAACTTAAGAAACAACTTAGAGAGCAATTGGACAAAGGCTTTATTCAACCAAGTGCGTCGTCTTGGGGAGCGCCTATCTTATTCATGGAGAAGAAGGATAAAACCAAGAAACTAGTCGTGGACTACTGGTCGTTGAATGAAGTGACAATCAAGAACAAGTACCCTCTACCCAATATTAATGACCTGTTCGACCAATTAAAGGGAGCTAGTGTGTTCTCTAAGATTGATCTATGATCAAGTTATTTCCAGTTAAAGATCCGGGAACAAGATGTACCCAAGACAACCTTCACCACAAGATATGGATTGTATGAGTACACCGTGATGTCGTTTGGCCTAACCAATGCCCCAGCATACTTCATGACTATGATGAACAAGGTGTTCATGGAGTACTTGGAAAATTTTATAGTGGTATTCATTGACCACATACTCATATACTCCAAGGACGAGAACGAACATGAGAGGCATCTGCGCCTAATTATGGAAAAATTAAGGGAACACAAGTTGTATGCCAAGTTTAGCAAATGTGATTTCTGGTTGAAAGAAGTGGGATTCCTTGGTCATATTGTGTCAGCTAAAGGAGTTGCCATGGACCCAAGTAAGGTAGTTTCCGTGACCGAATGGAAGTCACCTAAGAATGTGGGTGACATCAGGAGTTTCTTGGGCCTTGCAGGATATTACCGAAGGTTCATTGAAAACTTTTCCAAGATAGCAAAGCATATGATAGAATTGTTGAAGAAAGAAAAGAAGTTCCAATCGACCGAGGCATGTGAAGCAAGTTTTCAAGAATTGAAGAAGCGCCTAGCAACAACACCAGTTTTGTGTCTCCCTGACATCCAAAAAGATTTCCAAGTCTATTGAGACGCTTCCCGACAAGGACTTGGTAGTGTACTGATGCAAGATGGAAAAGTAGTGTCTTACGCCTCTCGACAACTTAAGAACCATGAGAATAACTACCCCACACACAATTTGGAACTAGCATCAGTTGTGCATGCGCTCAAGGTATGGAGACATTACCTCATGGGCAAACATTGTGATGTGTTCATGGATCACAAGAGTCTTAAGTATATCTTCACTAAAAAGGAGATAAATATGAGGCAAAGGAGATTGCTTGAGCTCATCCAGGACTATGACTTGGACCTGTAGTACCATCCTGGAAAGGCCAATGTTGTGGCTGACGCCTTAAGCCGGAAGGTCTATGTAAATGGACTTACCGTGGGAGAACTTCCAAAGGATTTGTGTGAACAGTTCAAGGATCTCAGGTTGGAAATAGTTCCGGAGGGGTACTTAGCGACTATGGAGATAGTGCCAACGCTTCTGGACCAAATCAAAGAGGCCCAGGAGGGGGACAAGGAGTTGGAAGAGATAAAAGCTAATATAAGCAAGGGTAAAGCAAAAGGGTTTCATACGGATGAACAAGGGACACTTTGGTATGAGAAGCATTTGTGTGTTCCCGATGATCCCGATATCAGGAAGTTAATTCTTCAGGAAGCTCACGATTCGCCTTACTCAATTCATCCTGGTAATACAAAGATGTACATGGATGTGAAGGATAGATTCTGGTGGAATAACTTGAAAAGAGAAATTGCTGAATACATCTCCTTATGTGACGTGTGCAACAGAGTCAAGGTCGAACATCAAAAACCAGCAGGGCTGCTACAGCCATTAGCTGTGCCCTATTGGAAGTGGGACAAGGTAGGCATGGATTTTATCACAGGACTACCCCGGACTCGTTCTGGGTATGATTCTATCTGGGTAGTAGTCGATCACTTCACAAAGGTGGCCCACTTTATTCCCGTAAAGACCACCTATACAAGGGCTAAACTTGCCAAGATTTATATATCAAGGATCGTAAGTATTCATGGTGTACCCAAGGGGATTGTCTCTGATAGAGGTACCCAATTCACCTCGAAGTTTTGGTGACAGCTACACGAGTCTCTAGGGACACGACTGGAGTTTAGTACTGCTTTCCACCCGCAAACAAATGGACAAATAGAAAGAGTTAATCAGATCTTGGAGGACATGTTAAGAGCCTGTGCACTAGACTATGGGTGTAGTTGGGATGATAATTTTCCATATGCGGAATTCTCATACAATAACAGTTACCAAACTAGTATCAAGATCGCTCCATTTGAAGTTCTATATGGCAGAAAGTGTAGAACTCTGCTGCTATGGAATGGAGTTGGAGAATGTAGTTTGTTTGGACCTGAACTGATCAAGGATGGCAAAGAAAAAGTAAGACATATTCAAGATAGGTTAAAAGTAGCCCAATCCAGACAAAAGAGTTATGCTAACTCCAAGCACAGGGATGTAACTTATGAAGTGGGAAACCGTGCATATCTCCGAGTTTCACCACTACGAGGAGTTAAGAGATTTGGAATCAAGGGTAAGTTGGCACCTCGATTCATAGGGCCCTATAGGATTTTGGCTCGTAGAGGGGAGGTTGCCTATCAGTTGGAATTCCCCGAAGTGTTGACTGTTCATGATGTATTCCATGTGTCATAACTAAAGAAGTGTCATCCAGAAATGGCTGAAACAGCACTAAACGATACGGTTCCTTTGGACGAGGTTCAACTGGAAAACGATCTCACCTATGAGGAAAAACCCACCAAGATTTTGGAAACAGCTGAGAGAATTACTCGTACGAAGACTATCAGGTTTTGCAAAGTTCAATGGAATCACCATTCCGAGGAAGAGGCCACATGGGAACGTGAAGAAGACCTGAAGAAAGAACACCCACACCTATTTGCTAACCAACCTGAATCTCGGGGACGAGATTCTCCTTAATGGGGGTAGGTTTGTAACATCCCAAATTTTACGATTTCAGATGTTACTAGAAGCATGCATCATATATTTGCATCATGGCATCACACAATACAAAGCTGCGTCAGATACTTATCAAAACCCTATAGTCTTATAGAGGCAAAAAGGGGTTAAACAAAATTTAACCTCCTAAACCCTTGTAAAAGTGTTAATTGACAACCCCATTCTAATCTTCCTCTTTTTAAAAATTTTAGAGACCAATCTCACTTAATTCAGAGTCCGTTTGCAAAAGTTATGAAACAACTAGTGAAACAGAAAAAAAAATATAAAAAAGGGGTTCCTAGCCTGGCGGGCTAGGTAAACCAGCCCGCGGCCTAACCACTGCCCCCGCCTGTGAGTGTGCGGCGCATAGCGCGTGGGCCGGCCCAGCTAAGGTAGCTAGCGCCGCCAGCAGCCAGCCCGCGACCCTCGCGCCGCTGAAACCCCATCCCCACCTGTCATCCCCTTCCCTCACCGAGTCCAGGATGAGCACGACCATGGCCGCCGCGTCGGGTTCGGTCTCCCCGGCCAAATCGGAACCGATTTCCGCTGCCCCCTTCCCCACGTCTCTGGCAAATAAAAGCCCTAGACCCGCCGCCTCTAAACCCTAAGTTTTTTTCTCGAGAATCGCCACCGAGCTGCCGCCTTGGAGCTCGAGATTGATCTCGCCGGAGCCGCCGAGCTCAACGGACAGGGTTTGAGACCACCTCCCCCCTTATCTCCTCTCTGTCTTCCCCATTAAGTACCGGATCGATTCATTCTTTTCCCCCTTGAACAGAGCCCCGTAACGCCCCAAATTGGTCACCGGAGACTCGCCGAAGAAGGAGGAGACCGGTGGAGCTTCGCCGCAAGCCGAGGCAGCAAGCGTCGTCACCGTCCGTGCTGGAAGGATCGCGAGAAGGAGCTGCACCTCGTCGTCCACACCACTGCCTCGGGTGACCACCCGACCACCGTCGAGCATCGCCAACCGAAGCGCCGCCGCCGGTCATCGTCGTCATCAAGTCCTCACCGCCGCGGTGAATTCCCTCTATCCCCGTCCGTTAGATCGCGATCCGACGGTATAGATTAGATCGGTCATACTGAACCGGTACCAACGAGTCGTGTAGCGCCATGTGGTATGTGCCCGCGTCATCGCCACGTCAGCACCGCGTCAGTGCCGCGCGCCCCGTGGACCAATCCCTGGTCGCCACTTGTCGTCGCATAGCTGGCCGCTGTTCTGTCCTTTTCTAAAATAGGCATAAATTGTTTTAATTTTGTTTAATTCATAGTAATTCGAGTTTTTGTCCAAAAATTGTGTATAATATACCGTTGGATTCGCAAAATTGAGTAGAACACAGATCTATGATAATATTGCTGGTTTACTGCAGTAATTTTGAAGTAGGATTTAAAGTTAAATAAGAGTATTTTAATTATAGAAAAATATCCGTAGATCCGTTTTAGTTGATTCTTGTTGCGTTCGCTTTGTATCTACGAGGCCTTCTGTGGAAAATTGTTATGTCTTGATTAGAGTGTTCAGATCTGTTTCGAGGTAGATTGGAGGTGTAGATCTATTTATGAGCTTGTTTATTTAGGTATTAACACAAAATACTTAAAATCTGTGGGGAATCGATACTAATGACACCCCCAACTCAACAACACCCCAGAATAAAACCCTTGGTCGAAATTGAATCCATCCTTGCATATTACCATGTTGCATGTATGCATATTCACCTTCGTGACATTGTTTTGTGCAAATTGTGATTGGATCTATGTTTGTGTTTTCGTTAGATTGCTCGGAGTGCACTGAGGAGTACTTTTGTGTAGAGTGCTGCTCGGTTCAACGAGTGGATATTTGGTGGAGGACGGCCGCCCAGGAATCAAAGAAGTCTACCATGTTTCACAATTCAGAAGCTTCCAGTGTTACCACAATACATATGGGCTCTGTCTTGGCTTAGTACTTAGTGGGAAACCTCACCGAGGTACCAACATTTGGAGGTTCTTGGCACGGTTGGATCCAGCTGGTAGAGGGGCTACTAAGGAAAGGCTTCGCCATGGTCTTGTCTGTAAAAGGACTTGATCGTGGATTGTGGGGAAAGTGCACAACCTGTCGAGAGTATTGCAATCTGATCGATCAGTCGAGTTCACGGGGTTGGCGTTGAGTTTGTGCCCAGCGAGTTCCCTTGGGACACCTGGCATGTCAGATGGCTTCCAAGCAAAGATATTGCGGTTTTCACGGAGGAACCCGATGAGCGCGCTTTCCTATGTGGGGCTCATGTGCGCCCTGATGGTGACCGTCTGGCTGGAGTCGCCCAGGACGAGCTCGACGGTGCGGGTGTGCGTGGTCGCTTCGAACGTGGAGTTCGCGGCGGTTGGTTTTTTCAGGATGGTGGGGTTGTCCTTGTTGATGTTGCCCGCGTATTTCGCAAGTTCCCCGGCATGATCGGTCTCCAAAACGATGACCGCGTCGGTGAGCTCGGCTCCTTTGTCCTCGCATTCCACGGCCATGTCGGGGTCGCCGTGGATGGTGATGATGTTGCTTGGCCCGGGGAGCTTCATCATGTTGTAGGCGTAGTGTGGGGTCGCCTAAACTTTGCAAATGCCTGGCGACCCAGGACGCAGTGGTAGGGGCTGTGGAAGTTCACCAGCTCGAATACGATCCTCTCCGACCGGGGACGATACCGTGGAAGGTCGTCAGGGTTGGCTCAATGGCTGCTTCTGGGAGCTGGAGCCTCTTGAATGTGTCTAGGTACATGATGTTGGTGGAGCTCCCACCGTCCATTAGTGTCTTGGGCAGCCATTAGTCGGCCACCTTGGGCCTGACTACCAGGGCAACTCGCCCTGGGTATTCGATTCTTGGCGCTTGGTCCTGGCGACTCCAGGTGATGCTCTGCTCGGACCAATTGAGGAAGCGAGGGATGTCGACTTGTGTCACCGCGTTGACGGAGAATGCGCGGGCAAGCACGTTCTGCTCCCGTTTGGTGCCAAGTCCGGTGAAGGTGTGTAGCGAGCCGACGGCGGTGCCGAAGCCGCCGGTGTTCCCGTTGTCCCGAGGTGGGTTGTTATTGGATTTCTCCCTTGCTCGCCTTGCCTTCTCAATCTCTTTGAGAGAGTGGCAATCAGCGGTGGTGTGGGTGGCGGGTTTTCCCTCCCTGCTATGGTAGATGCAGGGCTGATTGAGTAGGGCAGCGGGGTCAAATTTCGGCCTCGCTGTATTATTGGAGCGGTAGTTTCCGTTGTCGCGGTAGTTTCCTCCGTCGCGGCGGTAACTCTTGGGGTCGCGCTGGCCGTAGCTGGCATTGGCGACGAAGTCGACTCGCCCGTCCGTGTGGTGCTTGCCGGTGATGCGGGTGTTGCTATAGCACATGTCGCGTAGGCGCCCGCTGTCGTGGATGCTGGTTCTGCGTCGTCCTCGCGACTCGTCGTTAGATTCTTGGTTGGGGTCCTCCTCCGCATAGCGCTTGGCGATCTCGAGGAGGTCAGGGACGTTGTTGAGCGTCCGTTAGACCCTCTTCATCTTAGCGACCAGGGGTTCATGCCGGCACGCGTTCTTGAAGGAATGTATCTCTGTATCTGGGTGGATGCCGGAGGCGTTGATCCATAGTTCTTGCCATCTTTGGATCCAACGGCGAGTCGACTCACGTTGTCCCTGGATGCATCGCTCCAGATCTTCTATGGTGGTGGCGCGGGTATAGGAGCCCTCGAATTGCCTGATGAAGGCATCCCGCATTTCTTCCCAGGAATCGATGCTGTCGGCGGGGAGGGTGTTGATCCATTGCCGGGTCGCACCCTCCATCATCAGCGGGAGGTAGCGAGCGGCAAGCAGGTCGGTGTGGCTTGCGATTCCCATTGCCATGAGGTATGTGTCCAGCCAGACAGCTGGATCATACATCGGGTCGTACTTTTCGATCTCTTTGAGAGCCTTGAAGTTGGTGGGGTATTTTTCCCCACGGATCATGGGCCCGAAGCATTGCGGTTCGACTCGGCTGAGCGAGCCTCTTGGTTCGGGGTCGCCGTGGGTGGTGAGGGTGTGCCTCAAGTCGCTGGGCTAGCGCGCCCGCCATGCCAGGTTGTTGATGATGTTCGTTTAGGCATCAATGGGCTGCCCGTTGGCGGCGACCGTGTTATTCGCCGGTCATGGCTCATTGGTGGACAACGCGGGGTTGGCAGCCTATGGCTGGTTTGCCAGGGGCTGCGATGGGGGGCAAGTCAATGCGTTGGTGACGGTGGGGTGACCCCTCAATGCCACTTTGCTTGCTGAGGAACGGGAATACATCCGCTCCCGCGGGTCGACTCCCGCAGCTTGTTGCTCGACGGCCCTAACGAGTAGGGCCTAGGCATACCGGATCTGTAGCGCGCCGTCGCCTTGGACGTCGAGGTTGGCGATCGCGGCTTCAACCACGATGACGTTGTCCATTGGGATGGAGTAGAGTGGTAGTCCGTTGGCTTCGCGGGCTTGAGGCGAGATGATGATCCGCGGTTGGTCCGGCGGGGGCGCGCGGCCGATGGGTGGTGGAGGGGCTCCGTTCGCCGGTGTGCCGGGTGGTGGTCTCGCGGGATTGCTTCCGCCTGGCGGTGCGTTCTCGCAGTATTCTCGCTCGCTCATGCGTGCGGGGTCGCTTTCGTCATTGAAGTTTAGGACGCGGCCCTAGACGTTGGAGTTCAGGCGGGTCCTGATGCGGTGCTAGTGATAGAGCGATAGCTCCCCCGCCGTTTCCGGCTCTAGGCGGTATTTCTCACGCTCGGCGAGTGATACGTCCATTTTGCATCACTATTCTATGTCTTAATTCACTCATTGATATATTTCATATTGAGAGGTGATACTTATGTTATTTCATCTATTTTTGCATGGTTGATGACTTTTGCAGCATGGACCACTGCAGTCAGAATTCTGATGGAAAAAGTGCTGTTCGGAGGAAAAATTCGCGAAGATCTGAAAATTCGAGAAAATATATGGAAAATCCTATTTTTCCAGAAGACAAAGGAAGCCAGAAGGTGGATTGGAGATGGGCCACAGGGGGCCCACACCACCCCCTGGCGCGGGCAGCCCTAGGCCACCCTAGCAGGTGGTGTGGCCACCCTGGCCCACTCCAGCCTCTCCCTCTGGCGTATATTATCCTCCCGAAACCCTAAGACTCGGGGAGCGACCACAGAAAGATTCCGCCGCCTCTACGGGGCGGAAAACACCGAGAGAGAAAGATCTCTCCGGCAAACAGATTTCTGCCGGGCGAATTCCTTCCCGGAGAGGGGAGATCGTCACCATCAACACCACCATCAAGTTGTACTTCATCGGAATCATCATCATCATCACCACCATCATCACCATCAGCACCCTCTTCACCATCTCCATATTGCTGTAACAATTGACTTGAATCTTGCATAGTTCATAGGGGAAAGTTTCTCGGTGTTGATTACGCTTTGTAATTGATGCTATTGAGTGAACCATTGAATTATTGTTTATGTTTAGATTGTTATACATCATTATTCCATCTCTGATCATGATCCATATGATGTATTGTAAGTAGTCCGTTTTGTTCTTGAGGACATGGGAGAAGTCATGTTGTTAGTAGTGGAGTTGTGTTGAGAAAGATTCAATAGTTTGCTATTTAAGTTGTGGTGTACTTCTTCTAGGGGTGTCATGTGAGCGCCGACTACATGACACTTCACCTATATGGTCCTAGGGGAATGCATTGTGTATTTGGCTACTAATCGTAGGGGTTGCCGGAGTGACAGAAACCTGAACCCCCGTTAGGAAACCATTGCACAAGGGGCGTAAGGGTCTTAGAGTTTAAAGTTGTGGTTAGGTTTCTACCTTAATTACTTTCTTGTACTTACGGATGTTTGCAAGGGGTATAATCACAAGGTCGTATTAGTCCTAGGAAGGTCAGTACATTATCACAGGTTCACCCACACAACACTTAGCAAGCTAAAGAAGATTAATCAACTATATGAAGCGAAAGCACTTGACAGTCTTCTGATGTGTCCTCAAGAACGTTTGGTCATCGTAAGTAATACCACTGGCTTGTCCTTTGCTGCATAAAGGATTGGGCCACTTGCTGCATTTATTCCTATTGTCTTTTATTTACTCGTACTTTGTTTACAAGCTTTATCGAAAAACCCCTAAAAATCTGTTTGCTAAGTATTTGCAGAGAATTCCTTATCCATACCACTAGCCAGCACCTTCTGCTCCTCGTTGGGTTCGACACTCTTGCTTATTGAAAATACTGCGATACAGCTCTTATACTTGTGGGTCATCAAGACTATTTTCTGGCGTTGTTACCGGGGAGTGAAGCGCTATTGGAGAGTGGAACTGGTAAAGGAAACTTCTACTGTGAGTATTGTTTGCTTCTACTAGTTGCTTTATTTTAGTTATGGATAATTCACTGAGTTTCTTATTTGGTAATGCTACTACCACTGCTAAGGTAGTAGATAAGCCACCACCTGCTGAGAATGATGTTTTCAAAATACCTACAAGAATTATTGATCGTGTTATGGATAACTACTATGTTGGGAATGGAACTGTCCATCCCGGTGATCATTTACTCTTTATACATGAATTATGCGGGTTGTTCAAGTGTGCAGGTATTACTACATATCAAGTTAAGAAGAAGTTATTCTCATTATCGCTAAAAAGAAGAGCTGAGGAATGGTATAAACTGTTGAAGAATGGTCAAGCTCTGGAATGGGAGGAAATAGTACCTCTCTTTTATTCAATGTTTTATCCTCCTAGTGAGATTCATAAAGATCGGAATCAAATATACAACTTTTGGCCTCTTGATGGAGAGAGTACAACTCAAGCTTGGGGGAGACTGAAGTTACTAATGCTCAAATGTCCCATTCATGAGCTCCCCAACAATATTGTTATCAATAACTTTTATGCAAGGCTCCCTCTACATGACAAGGATTTATTGGATGCTTCTTGTGCTGGATCATTCACTTGTATGGAAGAAAAAGCTAAGTGGGATCTTCTGGACTGTATTCAAGACAATGTTGAAGCTTGGGAGAATGACAAAGGTAGAAAGTCAGGTATAAATTATGATTATGAATGCATTGAATCTTTTATGGGAACTGATGATTTTCAAAATATTAAAAATGCTTATGGTCTAGACTCTCAAGCTATTGCTTCTTATTTTAAGGCTTTTTCTTCCTACATTGAAGTGCCTAAAAATAAGTGGAATAAGTATCATGAACCTTATAAAGATGTTGCTAAGAGTATTCCTGCAAGAAATACTGAAGTTTATACTACTAATCATGTCTTACCTAAACCTTACATTGAGAAAACCCTTTCCCATGTAAGATAAAGGAACATTCTATGATAGCTAGTATGCTTAATGAAAGTACAAGTAAAGCGGTTGAACCTGATAAACAAAAGGTTGATGAACCTATAATAACAAATGTGAAAGACTTTGTCACTAATATGAAAAATAAGGACACACTATCCTTTGTAAGGATACCTCTAATATTGTTTCACAAAGTAGTGTTATGAGAGCTAGTATTCCTGTGTTTTCTGTTAGAATAAGTCATCATTGATATGATGGCCTTTGTGATAGTTATATTGTTAAGTTTATGCATGATACTTAAAGTTACTATGAGAGAGGAAAAATTGTTCTTATGCATCTCAATAATCTCAAGTTTCCTCGTTTTTTGCTGAAAGTTTTTATGGTGCACTTCTTTTGCCTTCTTATGCAAGTAGCCTCTGGTTTCAACAACTTGTTTGTTTACAAAATTCCCTTGAATAGGAAGTGGGTTAGACTTAAATGTGTGTGTGTTTTTGCTTCTTAATTCTCTCTTTCACTTCAATTCATATTCCTATGTGAGCATCTCCAAAATTATCATGCCCATCTTAATGGCTATAAAGAAAAAGCTTTTTGGGAGACAACCCAATTTGTTTTTTATTTCAGTTTGTTTTTGTTTCTTTGAGTCTTGGAAGTTATTACTTCGGTCAAGATCAACCTCTAATGAGAGAGAAGTAAGATTTGGGGAAGTTGCTGTCCCGAAACAGATTTTTGTGCTTCACCGTAAAAATTCGTGAGAGATCTCTGTATGTCGGATTAAGCTGTAATTTTTTGTGCTTCTGCCCCAGGTTATTATTTAACTTTCGTTAGTTTTACACTTTTTGATTTTAGGAACAGAAGATTTTCGAAAAAATTGATCTTTACCTGTTGGTCTGTTTTGACAGATTTTGCCACTCTTGCATTTGCTTCTTTATTCGATTTCCTTTTTGAATTATTTTTGGGTTTTCGGAAGGAGTTTATACAGTAGCTTATGTTCTGATGGTTTTAAGTTGAAGTTGGACTCAAAAGGTTTTATCACTTCACTTATAGTAAAGTTGCTAATGAGAACTGTGTGAAGTCTTGTGTGAAAGAAATTTCCAGGAAGTGGAGATAATGGTGTAATAAGGAAGAAAAGGGTTTTATGACTCAAGTAATAAGAGTATGAAGATGAAGATGTTGATGTTATTCAAGTGGTGACTCTGGAAGAATCTACTAGATACCAAATTCAGAGACCTACAGAGTCCGTTTTCAAATAGGTAACAGTTCTGGTAAGAAAAGTTCCGCGAAAATAATATCCAACTATATTTTTGTAGTTTTTAGTCAATAAGTGAAGTTACGAAGAAAAAATAGGACGAAAACGGAGCCAGGGTGGCTCACACCACCCTGTGGCGTGGGCCCACCCCTGGCCGCGCCACCAGGTGGTGAGTCCACCCCGGACTCCGCCTCCGACTCGTTTTCTCCCAGTACATTCCTTTTGATATGAAACTTCGTAATATATAACCCCCCGGATCCCCTGAGGTTTGTATATCGTGTTTTCGTTGTGTTTTCTTTTCGATCTGTTTCTGCCAGGACATACTCTTTGAAAGATTAGAAGCGCCGTGGTGTCCGCCAAGGATAAAAGGAAGAAGCCTATGGAGGAGGATTTCCAAGACCCCAAGCAGGGGCTGGTGCCTTTAGTCTCTTGCCCTGCATCAACGGAAGCCCTACGAGTCACTAAGGAGTTCTGCAATAAGTACCGAGACTTGCAGAGGAAGCTGGACATGCTTCAATGGAAGAATAATAGGCTTCGCAAGATCCTAGAAGATTTCCTCACGTCAACTAAGAAAATATTACCACCACCACCAAAGGATTAATTCGTCATCAGGTTTGGCATCCCCTTGGTTTGTTCCAAGATTGGGGTAGTGCCGCGGTATCACATCACTATCTTCTATTTTTTTACCTTATTAGTAGAGTCATATCAAGAATAGAGGAGTTATTATGTAGTATGGTTTGCATTATGGAAGTGTCCCCTCTCTCGTTAGATATGTATCCCTTCGTGTGAGTTGCCGTTATGGAATATTAATGAGAAGTTCTATCATTCACTCTTTTTCATAGCTTATATTAGTTTTCAATTCGTGGTTGTAGAATTGATCTTGTTGTTAGTATTGGTATCACTTTGGGATCATTTAGTTAATTTAGTTAGTTTTGGCAAACCTGGCTCGGTCAGTAGCAACACTATTTTTGAGAGTTGAAAGAAAAGATAAAAGTACCGTTAAAGAAAAATAATTTCATCATCTTTCTTTCTGATTTTCTCATAAGTTTAGTATTCTCTAGTTAAGATCTTTTGTGCTTCCAAGGAAGATTGCATGTTTGTTTTTATCACTTGTATGTTTGTTTGTTTCCTTCAACTCTTGTACTTGCTACCCAGCCTTGCTAGCCAAAAACCTGTACTGAGAGGGAATTCTTCTCGTGCATCCACCCCTTTAAACCAAAACCTTTGCCATTTGTGTCCACCATACCTACCTGGTAGCATTATTGCTATTCCAAGTAAATTCTTGTTTTGTCTACCTCCCAAATTAAACTTGTTATGTGAAAATTAGTGATTAAAGCTCTCACGAACATGATGGCACACTTTACTTTCTTGCATTTAATAAACTTGAACCATTGTGCTCACCTATATTGCGTATATGCTTGCGCTTTGTAAGTTGTGAATTAGCAGAACCATGATGTCATGGGGAACGCTTTCAACATTGCACTGGTACTTTGTACCAAGTTGATATCATGTTCTTTTTTCTATGGATGTCGTCGGTGTGAAATGAAAGGGGAGCTTGTAAGTCCATGGAGGTATGCATGTGTCTTAGAGAAACGCCTGGGCCGCTGGTCTAATCCATGCTGACATGGTGGAAACCTGCAGCGTAACCATAACGAGTATCTACGAAGCATTCTTCTTATAAAAAAAGAGATAGATATTGAGAAAACGAGAAAAGAAAAAAAAGATATTATGAAAAGAGGAAAGAGAGAAAAAAGCACCATATTCCCATGGTAAATAAGAAGATTGCTGAGATGCTTGTTGTCTGCTTGCCTTGTCATTTTGATATGGGGATTCTTCCGTATCATCGGGCAAGGGGTACCCGATTGGCGGTTCTCTATGATACACATATGCTTACGATGACAAGAACTTACCGGTGACTAAAATTGAGTAGCATGAGGAGCGGCCCTCGTATTCAAGGGACATGAGATTCTCAATTTACAACTTGTCAATGCATATCCTCATATTTGATCACTTTAACCTTAATCACCTAAAGATGCCTATAATAGGGGCAATGAGAGCTGAAACCTAGTAAGTATCATAATTTTTGGGAGCTCTTTATGAGACTTGCAATCCCTGCTTCCCTCTTTGAAGGGCCTTTCTTTTACTTTGTAGTTGAGTCAGTAAATCAAATCCCTTCTATCTCAGCAAGTATTTTGAGTTGTTATGTTTCATTCATTCATATGATGATTTATTCAATCATGTGTCTTATGTTCCTTGTTTTGCACATTGCTCTTATCTTGATGTTTACTACTTTGAAAGCTATCTTTGAAAACCAGCTATTTGTGAACTCCAGCAAATTATCAACTATTCTTCGACCAAGAGTTAAGTTTGCCATTACCAATTATGATTCACTTTATGTATCTTTATTGTGTTTCCTTTACTCATTGCAAGTTGAGTTATATAATAGTGAGTTGTCTTCTATTATGATCTATGTATTTGATGAATGTGATGCTTCTTTTCTATATTCTTTTATCGACTCTTCACTCCATAAACCTGAGGCCATGTTTATTGAGCTCAGTTTCGCTTGGGGATAAGCGAAGTCTAAGCTTGGGGGAGTTGATACGTCCATTTTGCATCACTATTCTATGTCTTAATTCACTATTATTCATTGATATATTTCGTATTGAGAGGTGATACTTATGTTATTTCATCTGTTTTTGCATGGTTGATGACTTTTGGAGCATGGACCGCTGTAGTCAGAATTGTGATGGAAAAAGTGGTGTTTGTAGGAAAAATTCGTGAAGATCAGAAAATCCGGGAAAATATACGGAAAATCCTATTTTTCCAAAAGACGAAGGAAGCCAGAAGGGGGACTAGAGAATGGGCCACAGGGGGCCCACACCACCTCCTAGCGCGGGCAGTCCTAGGCCGCGCCAGCAGGTGGTGTGGACACCCTAGCCCACTCCAGACTCTCCCCTCTGGTGTATATTATCCTCCCGAAACTCTAAGACTCGGGGAGCGACCACAGAAAGATTCCGCCGCCTCTATGGGGCAGAAAACACTGAGAGAGTAAGATCTCTCCGACAGACAGATTTCTGTCGGCGGAATTCCTTCCCGGAGAGGGGAGATCGTCGCCATCAACACCATCATCAAGCTGGAGTTCATCGGGATCATCATCATCATCATCACCATTAGCACCCTCATCACCATCTACGTATTGTTGTAACAATTGAGTTGAATCTTGCATAGTTCATAGGGGAAACTTTCCCTATGAACCAATTGAGTTGAGTTGATTACTCTTTGTAGTTGATGCTATTGAGTAAACCATTGAATTATTGTTTATGTTCAGATTGTTATACATCATTATTCCATCCCTGATCATGATCCATATGATGTCTTGTGAGTAGTTTGTTTTGTTCTTGAGGACATGGGAGAAGTCATGTTGTTAGTAGTGGAGTTGTGTTGAGAAAGATTAAATATTTTGTTATTTAAGTTGTGGTGTACTTCTTCTAGTGGTGTCATGTGAATGTCGACTACATGACACTACACCTATATGGGCCTAGGGGAATGCATTGTGTATTTGGCTACTAATCGTAGGGGTTGCCGGAGTGACAGAAACCTGAACCCCCCTTAGGAAACCATTGCACAAGGGACGTAAGGGTCTTAGAGTTTAAAGCTGTGGTTAGGTTTCTACCTTAATTACTTTCTTGTACTTACGAATGTCTTCAAGGGGTATAATCACAAGTATGTATTAGTCCTAGGAAGGTCGGTACATTAGCACAGGTTCACCCACATAACACTTAGCAAGCTAAAGAAGATTAATCAACTATATGAAGCGAAAGCACTTGACAGTCTTCCCATGTGTCCCCGAGAACGTTTGGTCATCTTAAGTAATACAACCGGCTTGTCCTTTGCTGCATAAAGGATTGGGCCACTTGCTGCATTTATTCCTACTGTCTTTTATTTACTCGTACTTTGTTTACTTGCTTTATCGAAAAACCCCTAAAAATCCGTTTGCTAAGTATTTGCAGAGAATTCCTGATCCATACCACTAGCCAGCACCTTCTGCTCCTCGTTGGGTTCGACACTCTTACTTATCGAAAATACTGTGATACACCCCCTATACTTGTGGGTCATCACCGAGTTCGTTGCGTTGCGCCTCCGCGAGTCGTGGGCGGGCTTCCTCCACCTCTGTGGCCATCGCAGTCGGCGAGATCGGCGTGGAGAACGGATCTGGCGCGGCGGCTATGCTGCCCGCCATGTAGATCGTGTTCAAGCGATTAGATCTGGCGCGGAAGTCTTCAGGCGATTCCGAGCCGGAGTCGGAGTCGAAGATCCCGAGGATGGAGGGGTCCTCGAAATCCTCCGGGTTGGAGACTCGTGTGATTTAGTCCTCTCGTGATGCGGCGGTGATAGATCCGTGGACTGGGGTAGGGGTCACGGAGTCGGCGTCGTTGTTTAGGGCCTCGTCATTGGTGGCGGCGTTGGTTTCGGCTGCGCCGCTAGCGGCCGAGTCGTACTTGTTGACGAGGCTCCTGATGGAGCGGACCTTCTATTCCAAGAGAAGGTCGCAGTGCGGCGGCGATCCGCCTACGATCATCGTTGCAGCTGGGTCGACCGCACTAGTGAAGCCGACGAAGAGGTTGATGGAGCCGACCGGCATCACCGTGTCGTGAGTGACCGGGCGTGACACCGAGATGTAGCTGCTTGGCAGGATCTGTAAGATCCCGCCAATGGCGATCATGCGGCCGGTGGCGAGCGGCCGATCGATCTGCGAGTAGGGTCCCGCCGCAGAACTCAGGCCAGTCCCGCTATGCCCCACGGTGGTCGCCACTAGCGTGGAAATGGCCACGGCAGTCGCTGCTACTGGCAAGGATTGATTGTAACGTGAGGAAGAGTTGGCAGCCATCTGCGGTGCGAGATGGGGGCGGATGCACATGGTTTACCCAGGTTCGCCCCCCCGGAGGGTAAAGACCTACTCCTGCTAGATTGGATTAATGGAGATCAAGTTACAAGGATGGCGAGCTCGGCGTCTAAGCAGCGAGTCACTCGAGGGGGTGTATGATGGAACATAAGTCCTTAGGATACCCTAGGGAGGTTTATATAGGAGTCACCTCGCTAGGGTTTACAAGTTACAACCGAGCCAGATATGGACTCGGAGGCTTTTTGACCTAATCCGACTGGGCTTCAGATACGCTTATGGGCCTTCAGTTTCCAGTCGCCAGGATTCTCCTTCAGTCGTAGTCCAGTCGCCGTCCTTCAGGCCCACTCACAGGCCCTTCGGCCCAATTGGAACATCCTGCTAGGCATACCCCCTTTGGCATATCCCCATCATATATGATCCCAAAAAATGAATGACTAAAGGAGGTAAAAGATTCAGGAAATATGAGTGAACCAAATGCTTTATTTCATCGACCATGTAATATACTTATTACATAATATAAATGTGCTAAGTGTAAAAGGGACATAGCTGTGCTATGTTCCATGGCCGATCTGTCTCCGAGAAATCATCATCGGAGTCACGTTGCTTGTGCTTGCGTATTTTTGGCCTATGACGGAGGTAATAGGAAGAGCAGTGCATTTCTTATGACGAACTGTCCTTCCCAAGGAGGGAATAGTTTGTGTGATTTTTCCTGCTTGAGTCTAAGCACCAGATCCCCCTCTTTAAACGAGTGATGCCTAACATGGTGACTATGGTAGCCACATAGCTTCTGCTGGTAGATGGTGGATCTCTGCCATGCCGGCACGTGCTCCTCCTCGAGTAGGTCCATAGACAAGCGTCTGGATTCTTCAGCGTCATCTTCATTGTAGGCGGCAACTCTTGGTGCATCATGGACTATGTCGAATGGTAGGACAGCTTCTGCTCCATAAACCATGAAGAAAGGGGTGAATCCGGTAGATCTGTTGGGCTTGTTTGTAAACTCCACAATACAATGGAAATTCCTTCGCCCAGGGTCCAGCTACTCTATGTAGCGGTGCCTCTAGGCATGGCTTGGTTCCTTGCAGAATAAGTCCATTGGCTCGCTCAACTTGTCCATTTGACTCTGAATGTGCCACGAATGCTAGGTCAAGGCGGATGCCTTTGTCATGACAATAGTCCTCAACTTCTCCAAGAGAAAAATTTCTACCATTGTCAGTGATGATGCTATGTGGGAGACCGAATCTCACCACTAAATCCGGACAAATTTTTGGGATGTTTCCCCATCGAGCTTTCTAATGGGTTTAGCTTCAATCCATTTTGTGAACTTATCAACTGGTACTAGCATATGTGTGAATCCACAAGGTGTTATTTGCAAAGGCCCAACCATGTCAAGCCCCCAGCTGCAAACGTCCAAGTAATTGGTATTGTTCGCAATTCTTCAGCTGGAGCATATGGTTTCCATGCATAAAACTGGCACCCTATACAGGTCTGTACCAGCTTGCCGGCATCCTCCTTGGTGGTCAACTAGTAGTATCCTTTGCTGGAAGGCTTTTGCCACCAGCGATCAGGGAGCGGCATGATGCCCGCAATCTCCGAGATGTATCTCTCTAAGGATATCCATACCTTGCTACTGGGAGACGTACCGTAGGAAAAATCCTATGGTACTTCTTTTGTATAGCTGGCTGTCAATGATGACATTTCCATTTGATCTGCGTACTATCTTCCGGCTTTCGACTTTGTCGGTAGGTAGTGTTCCGTCTTGAAGATAGTCCATGAACGGTTTTTTCCAAGCCGGAGAGGTTACAATTACTGCATTAACAAATGAGTCCACTCTATCCAGGCTGTTAGGATCCGCTGCTTTCACGGATGGGGTCTGGAAATGCTCTAGGAAAACGCCTGGCGGAATTGGTCGGCGAGCTAATCCAAGCTTAGATAGCAGATCTGCCGCCTCATTGTCCTTCCTTTTGACGAACTTGACTTCGTAGCCGTCGAAGTACTTGGGTATCTACTCTACTTCATCTAGATATGCCGCCATTGTAGGGTTCTGCGCATTCCAGGTGCCAGCCACCCTGCTGGGCAACCAAGTCAAAATCTCTGCAGCATACTATGCGCTTGATGCCAATTTCCTTGGCTACATGAACTCCGTGAATGAGGGACACATACTCTACCATGTTGTTGGTAGCGTTTAAGTGGATCTACAGGACGTACAGTAACTTCTCTCCTATTGGTGACTGTAGTAATACACCAGCCCCCGAGTCATTGAGCAACTTGAATCCATCAAAGTACATGACCCAATACTATGGCTCTAGTACAGGAGTGTCTTCCGCCAGTTCTGTCCAATCTACGATAAAATCCGCCAATGCTTGAGATTTGATACCACCGCATCTCTTCTAGGTAATTTCAAAGGTGGCGAGTTCAATGCCCCACTCTGCCACCCTTTCTATCAAGTCGTTGTTCTTGATGATGTCGCATAGTCAGAGCCTTGCTCACCACTGGGATGGGGTGCTCCTGGAAGTAATGCCTTAGGTTCCACGAAGCAAGGAAAACACCATAAGCTAATTTCTGGTAGTGCGGGTAACACTGCTTGGATTATCTCAAGACCTTGGTTACGTAGTAAACTGGTCACTAAACTCCGTGCTCGTGTGTTGGCTCCCTGTGCTCCACCACGACGACAATGCGATGACCCATTTGGTTGCCGCCATGTATACTAACATAGCCTCCATTGACACCGGTGATGCGAGTATTGGTGTGGAGGAGAGTATTCTCTTCAAATCTTGAAGTGCTACATCTGCCTCATCTGTCCATACGAATTTGTCCGCAACTTGTAGAGCGGCATGGACTTCTCTCCAAGTAGGCTTATGAACCGGCTTACCTCTATGATGCATCCTGCGAGCCTCTGTTTATCCTTCAAGCATGTCGGGCGTTTGATCTCAACGATGGCCTTGATCTTCTCCTGGTTGACCTCAATTCCGCGATGCGAAACGATGAAGCCCAACAATTTTCTGGATGGCACCCCGAAGACACACTTCTTGGGATTGAGCATCATGTTGTACTTCCGAAGATTTTCAAAGGTTTCCTGCAAGTCGGCGATGAGGTCGTTTGATTTCTTTGACATCACCGCGATATTGTCCACATAGGCGTGTACGTTGCGACCTATTTGGTCATGTAGAATCGTCTGCTGGTAGGTAGCACCAATGTTTTTTAACCCAAAGGTCATCGTGACATAGCAATGTGTGCCATAAGGTGTAATGAACGAAGTGGCCAATTAGTCGACCTTTCACATCTTGATTTGGTGGTATCCTGAGTATGCATCGAGAAAACACAGAAGTTCCGAGCTAGCCTCGAGTCAATCACTTAGTAAATGCAAGGCCAAGCAAATGGATCCTTTAGACACGCTTTGTTTGAGCCGGTGTAATCAACGCACATTCTTAATTCTTTTGTTCCCTTTTTGGGGACAAGTACATGATTTGCCACCCATTGGGTGTGAATGACTTCTCAGATAAAACTAGCTTTAAGTAACCTAGCTATCTTTTTGCCTCTAGCCCGTCGTCTTACATCACCGAAGTATCGTAGAGGTTGTTTCACCGGTTTTGTTTTATGATTGATGTTTAAGCTGCGCTCGGCAAGTTCCCTAGGTACACCCTTCATGTTGGCAGGTTGCTGATACCTTCGATCCGGATTATGGATGTAGTATAGCTCTTTTTCCCTAGTAAACGTAGGTTATCGAATCCACGCGAACTGAATGCGTAGTGAAGTTACTTTAACTGACCTCCGGGAGTTTTAGAATTCCTTTTTTGTTTTTACCGGACCAATAGCTTGCGTATTTTTGTCGTTGTCGATGATGGATAGAGAGGGGCTAGGGCATTCGGTTTCACCTGTAGCTGTGCAAAACATCTGATGGAAATAAAAGATAGAAAGAAAGTATGCTTGTACTTGTTAGAGCAAGATAAATTATATGTGGGCAATGCATCCATAATTGCTATTGCCTCCACAACCTCTTATAGCAATAACCTACTAGTATCATCCATAGAAGAAAGAGAACTAATGATATGCATAGTGATGTCACCGTTAATCCCAAGCAAATCCCTCACATACAGTCGTACTACCCCTTCTGTCACTAGGGTTCCCAACCTGCAGATCAGTCATCACTCATACTCCCTATACCTGGCTTAACCCTCGGGGTCTTGGGTACCTGACAAGTCCTTGAATTGAGGCAAGAGAGGATACAATAATCATCATGTCATACAGACTAATACACGATCACATCTATGATAAATAACATGCACAATTGCTACATGGCTAGGCTGAAGCCCTTAGCCCAAGGAGAATTACTCACACATAGAGATGAGATCAACAATCACAAAAATTGCAATGAAAATCATAAGATTGATAGCAATAGTCTTACAATGTCTCCAGTCGGAGAAGAGATCTACTATTACAAGTGGTGGAATATGGATATGGAGATGGAGAATGGTTTGGAGATCTGTGGCAGAGACTTTTTAGCGAGGTATCGCTTGTTTTCTCGTCGCCCGAGGCTTCTTTATATAGGGGTCCCTTCACAAAAGTTGTTCTGTTTAACCTAACAGTGGCGGCGCCAACTATACGACCGGAATTTTTGCTCTGGCCGTATAGTTGGTCGTTAAGGCGTCTTCCTCTATTGTTCAGCTCCTGGTTTCTTCTGGTTGTTGGAAATCTCATATCTTTGACTTTAATGTAGTGATTCCATCCTTTAAACGACATTATCTGCGTAGGAAAAATACAAAAAGAAAGGATTGCATACCCCTATGAATATTAGCATTAGTGGCAGGGTTTAGAGAGATATTTCATCAAGAATATGATTAATATCCAGTTTAAATGTGGATGTAGATGGCTATATTTCAGTGCTATTAACCTTCCCAAGCTTAAACTTGATCGTCCCGAGCAAGAAAACCAAAATAAAAAAGGAACTCATCATTTAAATTAAAATAATGAGATGGTGATCTTACTCATGATTAGTAGTCTCATGTTTCCTCCACTTTATAAATCTGAAAAACTTTAGCATAGATAGAATAATGGCAAGCATGTCATACAGGTTTCATGCATCCTTATAGCGCAGCAAAAATTATTGTAAGCATGGATGATTCAAATGAGTAAACTTTATTCCGTGTCAAGTAATCAACTCATAGGCTTGCCTTTGAACAGTAAAGTATAATCGTGTAAATTAAGAGTGTGAGAGTTGTCATGAAAAGCATATATACTAGAGTATCTCAATTCTCCCACATCAATGAATCAAGAGTTTGCAAGCACTACTTTTGTATTCATTGTCCTTCAAGAATTTCAGTTTTTAAGTAGTTGAGAGCATGCCAAAGATTTTTATTAGTTTTATCGGGTTGTGATGGACACTCGTGGCATCACTAAGGTTTTAGTTCCTTTTGCATAATGATTACTCATAATAGCCAGAGGAGTGATTCCATCATGATTACAGATACCTGGAAGTGCCAGGAATCTTACCCACTATAGCATTGCTACTACAAGTGTTTAATCAACTCATAGCCGAAATCTAGGAGTTTCGTCCATGAAGATCATTCGTTGGCCAACAGAGTTGTGGGCATCCCATGAAGTTTGACACGTGTAAAGCTATATCATTTTTATGATTAACAAGTCAAACTTTGTCATGGTCACAAAAACCACTAAACATTAATTCAATCGAATAAATCCTTTTAAAGAGAGATATCAAGTCAATTAACAATTTCACTGGTGTTGAGTATCTCTAGAAATAAACCGTCAATACTAAGCACTACTACACCCAAGTCTTCAATTGTGATACCTTTTCTTATTACAATTTTTTAGCAATTTTAAGGCAAGACTTGGTTAATTAAGAGAGCTAGAACAAAATGAGCCCAATGAAATACCCATGCAAACGACAATCTTACTATGATACAAAGACTCACTCCACCGATATAATATCTCAACATTTACTACTAACTAGCATGGGTTTCTCAAACTTCAGAAGTGGGGAGTCATAAGGCATACCTCTCATGTTTGGTTCCACTTCGCTCTTCCTTTTTTATTTGTTTCTTGGAAACTCGAAGTCGATCACTCTCCTGCAAATATATGAAGACCTCGAGGCAGAAAGAAAAGAAAGAGGGAAAATAAGGAAAAATGGAGAAATCTTTTTGTGATTTTTAAGAGAGGGAATTTAAAGAATAGAAAATTGGTGGCAAAGCTCGGCTAGAAAATTTTGATAGAAAAAATAGAAACAACTAAAGATAAAGTGTTGGGGAAACCAACACGAGTTCTTATAAACTCAAATAAAAACGCAACCTCGAAATAAATAAAAGCAAATAGACGCCAAATAAAGATACATGAGGAAACTTCCCCAAGCTTAGGCTTTTGCAAGCCCTTCAAATTATTGTGGTGGCGGCAAAAAGTCGGTACTCCAGTTCGGAAATTGAGTTGAGAGGTTACTTGTTGATTCTCGGAGGTTCAAAGACAGGCTGTGCATCCTCTCTACAGTCCCTCCAAGTTCTTGGAAATCTTGGTATGTGGCGAACCGGGTTTGTGGCTTTCCCTCCTGATAAGGAACTTCTTGCTCCTCTTCTTGGTCCTCGTCCTCTTTAGGAATCTCCTCGGGTGGGTGTTGCTCAACCTGCAAATCATATAGCAAACGTCCTTCCTCGATAGAAAAAAGACCATTAGGCATAGGAGCAGGGTAGATACGCCCAGCTCTAGCAATATGCAGGTAATAAACATCACCACTCCTAGTGAGCATTCCACATGCCCTCAAGGTGGAGAAAGCAACATGTGTCTCACCTAGTACTGGTTTCAACTCACCTAGATCGATGTCTAGGGCAGTGGCAAGCACAGTGATGATGCCTCCTCCTATGATTGGCCCTTGGCTTTGGGAGGCTTTTTTGCTCCAGGTAGCGCACAAGGATGGCGCCCAAGTTGAGTGACAGGTTGCAGTTGATGTAAGCATCCTTTGCGAGGACTAGGATGTCCTCCTTGTTGAGTCTCGTGAACTCATTACGTGCCTGCAAGGTGTTAGCAATAAGATAGAACAAATAGCAAATTGCAGGATGTTGAATATTCTTCCCCTTGTTCACTCTACTAGTGAAACTCATTCCATTATAGTATTGATCGAGGGAAGGACTTAAGCCAGTAAAGGATGCGCATAAAGCATGGATATCATTGTTTGGCAAATTAAAGCATGTGCACCATTCATCTAATGTTAAAGTGTAGTAGTTGTTCATCAGACGGAAAGAAATAGTATCGTCTCCTTGCCATAGTTTAATGGTGCTATGTAACGAACTTAGAAATTCAATGGTTACAAGGCGATAAGTAGGTACATCGTTATACACAAATTTTTGTAGGCCAGCTCTATTGCAAAGTAAATTAAAGTCATCATAAATACCAAGTTTCTTCAATATAATGGGGCAAGCACATTTGGTGGCCTTCACTTCGCGGTTCTTGATCCTGTTGAAGTGATCACGATGGGCCTCATACCTGAACCGTATCCCCATGCGTTCCTGAGCGGCAGCCCAAGAAGCGCTAGCAGTGGCATGAGCACGAGTTTGGGTCCTTGTGTTCATCATCTAAAACATTGAAGAAAGGCAAAAATAAAACTTTTTGATCCAACAACAGTAAGTATAATATATTCCTCATCTAAGCACACTAAAGAATCTCCTCAAGATAATAATCTAGGCAAGAAAATCATGGCAATTGGTGAAGGAGATATGCCCTAGAGGCAAATAATAAATAGGTTTTTATTGTCATGTCTCAATTAGTTCATAATAGTTTCATACTATGCTATAACTGTATTAATACGAAACATTAAACACGTGTGGTATGTAAACAAACCGTGTCTCTAGTTACCTCTAGCGAACTTGTTCATTTGTCACGAGGATGATCTAGGGTTTCGAGAACATGGGCATTTATGCCAATTGACAATGAGGTCACATTATTAGTTGAATGATGTGATAGACAAACAACCCAACCAGTTGTATCTTAATGAGATCTAGTTACAAAGTTCACCATTAATGATAAACTAAGGAAACCTCGCAACCTGTCCTTAGACTGTGAGATAATGCAAATCACTGTTCTGGAGGGAGCTTAGATGGTGATCAAGTATCACTACGTGACTGGGTGATCGAAAAGGTGATACTCAGGTTTCCCAAAGGAGCGCGTAGAGGAGTACATATCAAGACCAAGATTTGCCAATCCATGTAACGGATAGATACATAGGTGGCTATCTCGGTGACGTTGCATTAACGATGCTTGCAAGCATGTGACTGGGTCATAGAATGCAACGACACAGAAACGAGAAAACAAGTTCATCGGTAACGAGATCGAACGAAGGTATGGAGATACCGTAGATCAAATCTCGGATGAACTAGGTATCAAGTGGAACAGCGAATGGGAAACGACTGTTTACGGTTCAAACGACATTGTCATCGTGGAATGCATAGGGTCAATATGGGCATCCCGGTCCCGCTATTCATCATTGATGGAGATCATGTATGTGCCATTCCGAGCCGTGGGGAAATACACTTAAGGGTACAATGAGCTAGAGATCCTCTGTAAGTTGGAATCACCATATGAAACAGAAAAGGAAACCGGAAAAGTTCCGTGAGAGGACCGGAATCGTTCCGAGAAAGATCTAAAGTTGTTCGGAGAAAATCGAAAGGGAACCGAAAGGTGTTTCGGGTCAAATCGGATTTTGTAATATGTACTCACATATTAATTAATGTAATTAATATTAAATATAATATTAAAATCTAATTTGAAGGGGTATTCCACTAATGGGCCAAACTTCCTAGGGAAAAAGGGCCCATGAGGGAAAACCGAAGGAGCAAAGGGCCAAGGCCCAGGCACCTCAAGGGGGCCCACCCAGCTAGCCTAGGGTTGTGCGCGGGGTGGGGCCCTCCCCTGGCCGTCTGGCCCAAGAGGCCCATGTGCCTCCCCCTCTGTCCCTTGTTTACTCCCACATGGGAAACCCAAAGGGGAGGTGTCAACACCCGGATATTTAATCCCAGATGCCTGTTATGTCATCCATCGCAATCCCAGGATTACCATTTTTGCGAGACATAACAAATTGGATATCACAGTACATCATCCATTACAAACCATACATAAGGTCTTACACAAATAAGGATCTCATGATCCAGTCTTAATACAACAAGCAGCGGAAATAAAAGATAAGCGTAGCGGTGGGGTCCATCTTCAGGGGCACAGGCAATGCTGACGAAGGCAGATAGTCCTAGTTATCATAGCCGTCCTACTGTCCATCATCTTGGTAGTCTCCTTCATAGTTTGGCCATGAGAATAGCCAGGGACAAAAGCCATGAGTACTCTTTAAGTACTCGCAAACTACCACTAACAAGTAGTAATTCTAAGTTAAAGTGCTAACTCTAAGTTTAACTATAAAGTTAAGTTTGAAACCTAAGCTGAGTTCTGAAGCAAAGAAAGATAAATTAAAGTTCTAGAATCAGTTCAGTTGGGAAGTTAATGTCATAAACACAACCCTGGATTGGTCAAGTCAAGATTCATCCTTCTTTTCATAAGTTATTTTGAAAACATCTGACAACGAAACAGTATGGCCATTCCAACTGTCCATAACCGCGGCTATTCGAATTGTTTGACACTCTGCAGAGGTGGTACACTTTCCCCACAAGTTTCGATACATCTGTCAGGAATAACCCTGAATCATTATACTTAGTATGCAGATAATAAAACATAACCTTTCCTTTACACACTCTAGTATAAGCACCTCTCCTATGAGTATGGCCTCTCAACCATGACCATCTGTCATCTTGGGCACTACATAGGTGGACAACATTGAGAGGTAATGTCAGCTCAAACCTCTCCCACGAGGGAACTAATACTAATGCATATAAACTTCTGGTAAGCCTTACCCAATTCAGGTAATGTGGTTGTACGATAATTTTGGAATGGTATCGCATCCGAATCCAACCATCAGTTTTATAAGAGGGTTAAGGCTCATGCTTCAACATTTTCATCATCATAAACCATTTGTGTTTCTCAACACATGTCAAAACATCTCAATAGAATGACTCATCATTCTAAGGTTTTCATAATTCATTTTCACCAAGTTTTCCCAGCTAAAGTGACTCAAGTTTTTATCTACTCTAAACTACTAAGTTAAGAATGTTCACTGAGGTGGAAAAAAGATGGGATCAATCTCATGCCGTAGAATGACATCTAAAGGGTTCTATATAGGTCAAGTTTTATACTCTTTATGCTACCTTCTAAACAAGTAAAGAATTTTGGGAAAGTAAGGAAGTAAAGCTTGGAAAATAATACTTGGGGGTAATTACTAGTCAATGTAGTGTAACTAAAGCATGCCTAAAGCATCTTTGCTAAACCATCTAGTTTAGTCCGAGCTTGCTAAGAATTATACTTTCAAGTGTTAGCTTTCATTGTTAATGGTGGCTTGCCTTGGTTGGTGAAGTGGTTGAAGTTTTTTTCTTCTTCTTCTTGGTAGAACTCCTCCTCCTCGTAGACTTGGTCGGTACTATCGTCTATAAACACATACGGAGTACACAATCACCAAACAATACTTAACTACTCTAATTAGCACTCTAAGGCATATAGTTGATGATTTAGTATCATCACAAACATCACAAGTTTTATTAACTAGTTTCCTTCTTTTTATTTTAGAAAAGTAATTTCTACTCATTGAAAAATTAACAAAGATTTAATATTCACCAGTTACAATATGGGATCATGTGGACACATGTCATCACCACATATTCTAACATGTGGGAATGTGATTTAAGGGTTGGATCATAATAACTTTGGTTTAAGTTCATTATTTAATGATTTAAAGTGACTATAAATGCCTATATAGTATTATTTTGGTACTAGTCCAAAGTCACTGCATGTAAACCCTAATATTATTACATATTTAGATAGGTATGATGAAATGTGAATTTTGAGAGTTGGAATCAACTCAAAAGCTATCATGGTTGATTTTATAAAAATGTTGCAAGGTGCAAATGCTTCTGTCTTATTATTTTTACTAGGAGAGATCTCTAATTCTAATTGAATTAAATCCAACGGGCTTGGGTAGATATTTTCAGTGGCTTTCCAACAAAATTGGAATCACTCCATTTGGATTTGTAAATCTCTCTGAATTGAATTTCAAACTAGGGGATAGAACTATGTTTAACTAAAATAGAAAATTTCTCTTTTCTATTGGATGCGTGAATGCGTGAACTAGGGGATATAACTAGGGGGTCCACCGGTCAGCGGCTCACAATGTGTGAAGCGGTACGGGGTGATATGGGTCGTAGGATTAGAACGGGGATCAATGGCTGGGGATCGTCGTCGATGACGAACTGGTCGCCGATGAACTCTAACCCTAGCGGCTCTTTGGGGGTGCTCAGGGGGCGTACCAGGGCTCCAGCGACGACGGCGAGGCGGGCAAACAGACTTGTGGTCGACGATGAGCTCAGGGACGGTCGAGGCAGCTCCGGGGGTGGTCGCAATCAGCGGCGCCCTTCTCCTCCATAGGCGGCCTGCTCCGGTGCAATTCCGGCGAACGGCTGCTCGCCTTGCTCCGGCTAGAGGTGGGGAACGGTCAGTGAGGTGAGGGGAGGTGAGTGGTGTGCCTAATGGGGCTGGGGCTGGCCTCTATTTATAGGACGACGACACGACCAAGAGGCATGGGCGGGCGTCTCCGGCGAGGGCTGCACAGCGTGGCTCGAGGTAGGGGGCGGTCGCTGGTATCCTGGCGGTGCTCAACGTGATCAATGTGGGACTAGGGGCGGTGGGATGCGGTCGGGCGGTGCTGGCGCTCTGAGCGGCAAAGGCGGCGGTGTCCACAGCGAGCGGTGGCTGTGGTGCGTTGGGCGGTGAACGAGCATGTCCGGCGTGCTCCCTGGGTCGTGGCGAAGCGGTGGATGCGGGCTGCGGTCGAGGGGCGGCGTGTAGGCGTGTGTCGGGCGTGGCGCTCTAGCGCGTGCTCGGCATGGCGCAGACAGGCAGTGCGCGGTGCGCTGTGGGTGGTCCTTGGCTTGGCCTGGCTCGGGGAGGGGACAGGGTGGCGGTGAGGTGCGGGCTAGCTAGTAGACATGGTGAGAGAGGGGGAGATGGTCTGCTGCGGCGGTGACCAAGTTGGCCGGCGAATATGTGCTCGGCATGGCATGGCATTGCCACTAGGGGGTAGGAGATGGGGTTTAAATGGCATGGTTAGATCATTTGGGGACAGAGGGAATTTTTGGAGGAAGAATGGGTGCAAACCCCTATTGCAAATAGTGAGCTATGTTTAGAGTTTAAACCCTGCCTGCCAAGTGTTTGATGAAATGGCCGCAAGAACTTGGGTTTTGAAAATTGAGCTTGTTTGAGTGGTTTTTCAAATACTGGGATCTTCCCATATGAAATAGATTCAACTTTAAACTGCCATTAAAAATTATTGTTTGAATGTTTTTAGCAGATCACAAAGTGGGCCTTGGTACATCATTATGTGTACTAGCAAGGGGTGCAAAGATCCACAATTGTTTCTATTAGGTTTTGAGTTCTAGGAATAGCCAAAGTAGGCATGTTGATTAAAATGGCACAAATGACCATTCACTTCATTTATTCATTTTGAATTGTTTTTCTTTGGGATTTGTTTGGGAATGATTTAGATGATGTTTATTTCACCTAAGAATCATTTTACAAGCAATGGATCACTTAATCATGGCAATTCAAATCAACTCCTATTTTAAATGGACACACACATGAATGCTTTAATAATTTTAATTGGAAAAGTTTTTGTTAACCCCAATTTTGGTTATTTGGATCTTAATAACCTTGGATTAAAGTTTCGGGATGTTACAAACCTTCCCCCCTTATACAAAATCTCGTCCCGAGATTTACAAAGAAAACTAGGAACTAAAGAGATCTGGGAACTCTGTCCTAATGTAATCTTGTCGCTCCCAAGTGGCTTCCTCCTCGGTATGGTTGCTCCACTGAATCTTGAGAAACTTGATACTCCTGGTCCTAGTGGTTCTGTAAGCTTCTTCTAGGATACGGATGGGCACTTCACGATATGTCAGGTCATTGTTGATCTCATAGCTCAATGATCGATGTTCCACACAGATGGGCACTTCTCCAGCACTTCCAGGCATTTGCGAAGTAACGAGATATGGAACAGATTGTGGATGGCTGACATCTCTTTAGGTAGTTCCAGCTGATCCGATACTTCTCCTCGATGGTTCAGAATCTTGAAGGGCCTGATATATCCGGGGGTTAACTTTCCTTTCAGACTAAAGAGTTGGGTTCCTTTCAATGGCGAAACCTTGAGATATACGAAATCTCCGACATTGAAAGTCAGGTCTCTCCTTCTTTTGTCAGCGTAACTCTCCTGTCTGGATTGGGCGGTCTTAAGGTGCTCATGGACTTTGTGAACTTTCTCTTCTGCTTCCCGGAGAATGTCGGGTCCAAAGATCTGACTCTCTCCTACTTGCGACCAATTCAAAGGGGTGCGACACTTTCTTACGTATAGGAACTCAAATGGTGCCATCTGCAAACTAGCCTGGTAACTGTTGTTATATGAGAATTCTGCGAAAGGTAGGCAGTCTTCCCATTTTGCTCCGTATTCCAACACACAAGCTCTTAACATATCTTCTAGGATCTGGTTGACTCTCTCAGTTTGTCCATCAGTTTGCGGGTGATAAGCGGTGCTGAAGTTCAACTTGGTTCCCAATCCTTCCTGAACTTTCTGCCAAAATCTTGAGGTAAACTGGGTTCCTCGATCTGTTACGATGGTCTTAGGGGTTCCATGCAGACTAACAATCCTAGCTATATATAGCTCTGCTAGCTTCGAACTTTGGTAGGTAGTCTTGACTGGGATAAAGTGAGCTACCTTGGACAGTCTATCAACTATGACCCAGATTGAGTAATTTCCCCTACTGGACATAGACAAACCGGTAATAAAGTCCATTCTGACGGAATCCCATTTCCATTCCGGAATCTGCAATGGTTGCAACAGTCCTGCCGGTCTCTGATGCTCTGCTCTCACTCTTTGACAGATGTCAGACTTGGCAATGTAGCTTCCGATTTCTCTCTTCATCTTGTGCCACCGAAATTGCTCTTTCAAATCCTGATACATCTTCGTTCCTCCGGGGTGGATAGAATAAAGAGTATCATGAGCTTCCTGCGTGATAACTTGCTTCAGTTCCGAATCTGCTGGCACACAGATACGTCCTTTGTACCACAGAACTCCTTCTTCATCTTCAGTGAATCCAGGTACCTTTCCTGTACCAATACGACGTTTGATGCCGTCAATACTTTCATTTCCCTTATGGGCTTCCTTGATTTGGCTAATCAAAGTGGGTTGAAGTTCAATGCTGGCTAAGAATCCTTTGCTAACTAATTCAGTTCTGAACTGCTCCAACTCCTCATACAAACTTGGCTGATTCTCCTTGATCATGGTGTTTAGCCTACACGGCAATCTGCTAAGAGCATCCGCTACCACATTGGCTTTGCCGGGGTGATAGTGAATGTCAAGGTCATAATCCTTTATTAACTCTATCCATCTCCTTTGCCTCATATTCAGCTCCTTCTGAGTGAAAATATACTTCAAGATCTTGTGATGTGAGTAAATCTTACAGCGATTACCCATCAGATAATGACGCCATGTCTTCAATGCCAAAACTACGGCTGCTAGTTCAAGATCATGGGTCGGATAGTTCTGCTCATGCTGCTTCAGTTGTCGAGACAGATAGGCGATGACTTTGCCTCCTTGCATCAACACACATCCGACACCAATCTTGGATGCATCACAGTATACATCAAACGACTTTTTGATGTCTGGCATGATCAATATTGGGGCTGATATCAATCTCTTCTTCAGCTCCTGGAAACTGGCTTCACATTTGTCTGTCCATTCAAACTTCTTGTCCTTCTTCAACAATTGGGTCATGGGTCTGGCGATGCTCGAAAATCCTTCTACAAACTTGCGGTAATATCCTGCTAATCCGAGAAATGCACGGACTTGGGTTTGAGTGGTTGGGGCTTCCCATTCTTCGACATCATTGATCTTGGTGGGATCAACAGACATTCCTCCGGCAGACACAATATGTTCTAGGAATCGTACTTCTTTCAACCAAAACTCACACTTGCTGAACTTGGCATATAACTGCTGCTCTCTCAGGGTTTCTAGGATGATTTTCAGATGTTGCTCATGCTCTTCTTCTAACTTGGAGTAGATAAGGATGTCGTCGATAAACACAACTACAAACATATCTAGGAAATTCATAAAGATCTTATTCATGAGATTCATGAAATAAGCAGGGGCATTGGTTAATCCAAAAGACATAACTGTATACTCATATAAACCATAGCGAGTAGTTAAGGCGGTCTTCGTAATATCCCTTGCACGAATCTTAAGTTGGTGATAACCAGTCCTAAGATCAATCTTTGATAATACTTGGGCTCCATTCAACTGATCAAATAGATCCTCTATCTTTGGCAAGGGGTACTTGTTCTTGATGGTGACATCATTCAACTTTCTGTAATATGTGCACAAACGGTTGCCTCCATATTTCTTGTCGACGAATAACACTACTGATCTCCATGGCGATGCGCTTGGTTGAATCAAGCCTTTTTCTAACATGGCATCCAACTGCTTCTTCCGTTCCACTAACTCTGAGGGGTTCATGCTATAGGGTCTCTGGCTATGGGTCTGGTTTCGGGGATTAGTTCGATAATGAACTCAATATCCCTATCCGGGGGTATACCTGGCAATTCATCTAGGAATACGTGAGGGTATTCACAGACTACTCTTACTTGGTCTATGGTGGGTAGGGCTAGACTCTTGTTGCACTTGAATTGACGAGGTAAGGTTTCAGAGATATGCTCTACTGTACTCCAGAGCTACTTGTCATGGTGATAGCTTTCTTAGCACAGTCTATCAGCCTTTATGCCATCCAGTCCATACCTAGTACTACTTCCAATCATTTGGTTCCAAGTACAATTAGGTTGGCATAAAAATCTATTCCATGTATTCTGACAGGCACAGCTTTGCAAATTTTTCTAGCTTTGGTTGTTGAACCAGGGATTTGAACTATCATGACATGCTTCAAGTTGGTTGGGTGAATCTTACTAGTGCATGCAAATTCTTCGGTGACAAATGAATGCAATGCTCCCGAATCAAAAAATACTCTTGCTAAAACCGAGTTGACAGAAAACATACCCAGCACTACATATGATGCTTCTTGGGCTTCTTCTATGTTCATGTGGAAGAGATGACCATTGCGGTTGTGAGGGTTCCCTAGGGCAAATCTTCTCCCTGGTTGAATGCGACGCTGTTGTTGAGCTGGGGCATTCACATTGGCATTGGCCGCCGTCTTCTTGGGACACTCATTGGAATAGTGACCCTTCACTCCACACCCGAAACAAGTGATCTGGGACTTGTCTTTTGTTGCGACAGGCACAACATTACTGCCAGTTCTGGGTGCAGTGTTGTTGTTGTTGTTCTTGGGAGGTGCACAGTTGAAATTGTTGGAATTGCTGGAGTTGTGATTGTTTCCTCCGGACTTCACATTGCCTCCACTACGGTTGGGGTAGCTTGGGCGAGACATTGGGGGTCGATTGTTCCTTGGTGTATATCCCGATGAGGGGTTGGGACGGTACTTCTGGTGACTGCTGGATCCAGATTGCTGCATCATATGACATTTGCGGTCGTCGTTTGCCTGGATAATCTTCCTTTGCATCTGAATGGCAGAGTCGACTAGCTCTTCGAGATCCTCGAAGCGGATGTTGACGAGGACAGTATGCATCTCATCATGTAGTCCGTTCAAGAATCTCTCCTTTTTCTTGGCCTCCGTGTTGATCTCATCAGGTGCATATATGGCAAGCGATAGGAATCTATCACGGTATTCCACCACCATCATTCTTCCTTGCTTCAATCGCGGAACTCGTCCCTCATTCTGTTGACTAGACCCTGCGACACGTGGGTGCGGCTGAACTTGACTTTGAATGCTTCCCATGTCATCACTTGACCATGGTTCATGTTGCGGATACTAGTCCACCAAGCTCTTACATCTCCTGCCAGATAGTGGGTAGCAAAGAGAACTTTCTCGTTGTCATCAACTCCTACAACTTCTAAGTTATTTTCCATGGTTTGCAACTAGTCATCAGCATCTAATAGGTTTTCAGCTTGGTTAAAGATTGGGGGGTTGGTATTCTGAAAGTTTTTGAGTTTGGAACCGTGCCATGGTGATCTTGATTTCCATGTCCTTGGTTGTTTTGGGCCATCTGGGCTATCTGCTACAATGTTGCTAAGTTGGCTTGGCGCTCTACCCTGCTTGCTTCATGGTTTGCAACTAACATCTGCATAATCTGCAGCATTGGGTCTTGCGACGAGCTGGTCCCTCCTTGGTTTCCACGAGTCATCTGAAGATTGAGTTAGATACAGGGGTAAGAGGGGAAGTTCTACGGTTCATGGTTTTGGTTTCAAAGCTCAAACTTTGAGTTTGACTCAGGTTTTGCAACTAACTTAATTTCATTCATGCAAGCAAACACACGATACAACACACAGCACAACAATCAAAGGAAAACAGATGGTTTGAAGAACCATTCTGCAAGCTACGATACAGTGGGACCGATACATCTCGGGCTACGATAGTGCTCTAGTGCATCTACTCATCGTCGATGAAGTTGGAGTCCTCATCGTCAGTGCAGAAGTCCACAATATCTTCCTCCAGAAAGTCATCATCATTGCTGAGGTAAGAATCCATGTCTCCCTGGATGTCTTCACCCTCCTCTTCTTCCTCCTTTGCTCCAAGGTGAGCTTCCTGCTCCTTGACGGTCTTCTCGAGGTCGGCCACCTTCTTTCAAAGACGGGCGAGGGTGCAATCCTTCTTTGCACGCTGGCGGCGAAGAGACTGGCGATCCTGGACGAGCAATGCGAAAGCCTGGGCCTTCTGGTCAGCAATGGCACGGTTCTGGTTGGCTAACTCTCTAGCATTGTCCAGTTCCTGTTGTCTGTCGTGCAGCAAGAAGTCAAGATTCTCCACTTGACGCCTCAACTCTGGGTGACTTGGCATCTCCATCAGCATTCCCATGAAGTCACATCTTGCATAGTGGGAAAAACGGGTTCCTTGGATTTTGTTGACGCTGAGGGCACATAGACGTGCGATAGCTTCATGCATTGCCCTGGCTAATCCATCTAGCCAGTTGTTCTCTCTCACGGAGAACTGGATTCTCCCGAACGTTGGTGCTTCGATGCTTCCCCTAAGGTTAGCGGTGACTAGCCACTGTAAGTCTCCTCCTGGGGGTCCTGGAAGTTGAGCTCCAAGAAACTCCGGATGTGGGCGTCCCAATAACTTCGATAGTGAATCCAAATCCCTCTCGAAGATGAGCTGAGCTCCGTTTCCCAACTGGTAGAACTTGTTGAACTGAGTCTCCATCTACAAGAATTAAGGATGAGGAAATTAGTGAAGTGATCAAGTGTGTCAAATTTTAAGTAGTAATGTAAGAATTTGGAGGAACATGAATTTTTGAGAAAGAATCAATTCCCAAGGATAAGAGAGGAAATAGTTTTTCATAAATACTCACTTTGGTTTTGAAACTAAGTTTTTGTTTGGATGTCCATTCTAACTAGGGTCTCCTATGGTCAACCTGGCGCTGATACTGATGACCCACAAGTATAGGGGGTGTATCGCAGTATTTTCGATAAGTAAGAGTGTCGAACCCAACGAGGAGCAGAAGGTGTTGGCTAGTGGTTGGGATGAGGAATTCTCTGCAAATACTTAGCGAACGGATTTTTAGGGGTTTTCGATAAAGCAAGTAAACAAAGTACGAGTAAACAAAAGACAGTAGTAATAAATGCAGCAAGTGGCCCAATCCTTTATGCAGCAAAGGACAAGCCGGTTGTATTTCTATAGATGACCAAACGTTCTCGAGGACACATGGGAAGACTGTCAAGTGCTTTCGCTTCATATAGTCGATTAATCTTCTCTAGCTTGCTAAGTGTTGTGTGGGTGAACCTATGCTAATGTACCGCCCCATCCAAGACTAAATACATACTTGTGATTAAACCCCCTTGCAAACATCCGTAAGTACAAGAAAGTAATTAAGGTAGAAACCTAACCACAGCTTTAAACTCTAAGACCCTTACGTCCCTTGTGCAATGGTTTCCTAGCGGGGGTTTAGGTTTCTGTCACTCCGGCAACCCCTACGATTAGTAGCCAAATACACAATGCATTCCCCTATGCCCATATGGGTGAAGTGTCATGTAGTCGACGTTCACATGACACCACTAGAAGAAGTACACCACAACTTAAATAACAATCTATTGAATCTTTCTCAACTCAACTCCATTACTAACAACAAGACTTCTCCCATGTCCTCAAGAACAAAATGAAATACTCACAAGACATCATATGGATCATGATCAGAGATGGAATAATGATGTATAACAACCTGAACATAAACAATAATTCAATGGTTCACTCAATAGCATCAACTACAAAGAGTAATCAACACCCAAAAAGTTTCCCCTATGAACTATAGCAAGATTCAACCAATTGTTACAGCAATACGGAGATGGTGATGAGGGTGCTGATGGTGATGATGGTGGTGATGATGATGATACTGTTGAAGTCCAACTTGATGGTGGTGTTGATGGCGACGATCTTCCCTCTCCGGGAAGGAATTCCCCGGCAGAAATCTGTCTGCCGGAGAGATCTTTCTCTCTCGGTGTTTTCCGCCCTACAGAGGCGGCAGAATCTTTTTGTGGTTGCTCCCCGAGTCTTAGGGTTTTGGGAGGTTGATATACGGCAGAGGGGAGAGGCTGGAGTGGGCCAGGGCGGCCACACCACTACCTGGCGCGGCCTAGGCCTGCCCGCGCCATGGGGTGGTGTGGGCCCCCTGTGGCCCACCTCCACTCCATCTTCTGGCATCCTGAGTCTTCTGGAAAAATAGGATTTTCCGTATATTTTCCGGATTTTCTGATCTTCGCGAATTTTGCCTCCAAACAGCACCTTTTCCATCAGAATCCTGACTGCAGTGGTCCATGCTCCAAAAGTCATCCACCATGCAAAAATAGATGAAATAACAAAAGTATCACCTCTCAATACGAAATATATCAATGAATAATAGTGAATTAAGACATAGAATAGTGATGCAAAATGGACGTATCAGATACCAACTTGTCAAAACCCAGATTTTTAATCCTAGATGCATGTTATGTCATCCATCGCAATCCTAGGATTACCATTTTTGCGAGACATAACAGATTGGATATCACAGTACATTATCCATTACAAACCATACATAAGTTCACACACAAATAAGGATCCCATGATCTAGTCTTAATACAACAAGCAACAGAAATAAAAGATAAGCATAGCGGTGGGGTCCATCTTCAGGGGCACAGCCAATGCTGACGAAGGCAGATAGTCCTAGTTATCATAGCCGTCTTGCTGGCAATCATATTGGTAGTCTCCTTCATAGTATGGCCATGAGAATAGCCAGGGACAAAAGCCATGAGTACTCTTTAATTACTCGCAAACTACCACTAACAAGTAGTAATTCTAAGTTAAAGTGCTAACTCTAAGTTTAAATATAAAGTTAAGTTTGAAATCTAAGATGAGTTCTGAAGCAAAGAAAGATAAATTAAAGTTCTAGAATTACTTAAGTTGGGAAGTTAGTGTGATAAACATAACCCTGTTGTGGTCAAGTCAAGATTCATCATTCATTTCATAAGTTATTTTGAAAACATCTAACAACGAAACAGTATGGCCATTCCAACTGTCCATAACCGCGAACGCGGCTATTCGAATAGTTTGACACTCTATAGAGGTGGTACACTTTCACCAGAAGTTTCGATACATCTGTCAGGAATAACCCTGAATCATTATACTTAGTATGCAGATAATCAAACATAACCTTTCCTTTACACACCCTAGTATAAGAACCTCTCCTATGAGTATGGCCTCCCAACCACGACCATCTGTCATCTTGGGCACTGCATAGGTGGACAACATTGAGAGGTAGCCTCAGCTCAAACCTTTCTCGCGAGGGAACTAATACTAATGCATATAAACATCCGGCTAAGCCTTCCCCAATCTAGGTAATGTGGTTGTACGATAATTTTGGAATGGTATCGCATCTGAATCCAACCATCAGTTTTATAAGAGGGTTAAGGCTCATGCTTCAACATTTTCATCATCATAAACCATTTGTGTTTCTCAACACATGTCAAAACATCTCAATAGAATGAATCATCATTCTAAGGTTTTCATAATTCATTTTCACACAGTTTTCCCATCTAAAGTGACTCAAGTTTTTATCTGCTCTAAACTACTAAGTTAAGAGTGTTCACTAAGGTGAAAAAAAGATGGCATCAATCTCATGCCGTAGAATGACATCTAAAGGGTTCTATATAGGTCAGGTTTTATACTCTTTATGCTACCTTCTAAACAAGTAAAGAACTTTGGGAAAGTAAGGAACTAAAGCTTGGAAAATAATACTTGGGGTAATTACTAGTCAAGGTAGTGTAAATAAAGCATGCCTAAAGAATCTTTGCTAAACCATCTAGCTTAGTCCTAGCTTGCTAAGCATTATACTTGCAACTGTTAGCTTGCATTGTTAATGGTGGCTTGCCTTGGTTGGTGCAGTGGTTGAAGTTTTCTTCTTCTTGTTGTTCGTAGAACTCCTCCTCCTCGTACACTTGGTCGGTACTATCGTCTACAAATACATACGGAGTACACAATCACCAAACAATACTTAACTAGTCTAATTAGCACTCTAAGGCATATAGTTGATGATCTAGTATCATCACAAACATCACAAGTTTTATCAACTAGTTTCCTTCTTTTTATTTTAGAAAAGTAATTTCTACTCATTGAAAAATTAACTAAGATTTAATATTCACCACTTACAATATGGGATCATGTGGACACCTGTCATCACCACATATTCTAACATGTGGCAATGTGATTTAAGGGTTGGATCATAATTACTTTGGTTTAAGTTCATTATTTAATGATTTAAAGTGACTAGAAATGCCTATATAGTATTATTTTGGTACTAGTCCAAAGTCACTGCATGTAAACCATAATATTATTACATATTTAGATAGGTATGGTTAAATTTGAATTTTGAGAGTTGGAATTAACTCAAAAGCTATCATGGTTGATTTTATAAAAATGTTGCAAGGTGCAAATGCTTCTATATTATTATTTTTACTAGGAGAGATCTCTAATTCTAATTGAATTAAATCCAACGGGCTTGGGTAGATATTTTCAGTGGCTTTCTAATAAAATTGGAATCACTCCATTTGGATTTGTAAATCTCTCTGAATTGAATTTCTAACTAGAGGATGGAACTAGGTTTAACTAAAATAGAAAATTTCTAATTCAAACTAACTGGGTTGCGCCGGAACGCTAACGGGCCGGCCCATTGACACTTCGTGGCGCAGGGCTCAGCTGAAAGCGGGGTCCACCGGTCAGCGGCTCATAACGCGTGAAGCGGTACGGGGTGATATGGGTCGTTGGATTAGAACGGGGATCAACGGCTGGGGATCATCATCGACGACGAACTGGTCGCTAGCAAACTCTAACCCTAGAGGCTCGGTGGGGGTGATCAGGGGGCGTACCAGGGCTCCAGCGACAATGGTGAGGTAGGCAAATGGACTGGTGGTCGACGGCGAGCTCAGGGACGGTCGAGGCAGCTCCGGGGGTGGTCGCAATCAGCGGTGCCCTTCTCCTCCAAAGGCGGCCTGCTCCGATGCAATTCTGGTGAACGGCTGCTTGCCTTGCTCCGGCTAGAGGTGGGGAACGGTTAGTGAGGTGAGGGGAGGTGAGTGGTGTGCCGAATGGGGCTGTGGGTGGCATCTATTTATAGGCCGACGACGCGACCAAGAGGCATGGACGGGCGGCTCCGGCGAGGGCTGCACAGCGTGCTAGCGGCATCGCTCGAGGTAGGGGTGGTCCCTGGTCTCCTGGTGGTGCTCTACATGATCAATGCGGGACTAGGGGCGGTGGGATGCAGTCTGGCGGTGCTGGCGCTCTGAGCGGCAGAAGCGGCGGTGTCCATGGCGAGCGGTGGCTGTGGTGCGTTGGGGGCGAACGGGCATGTCCAGCGTGCTCCCTAGGTCGCGGCGAAGCAGGGGACGCGGGCTGCGGTCGAGGGGCGGCGTGTAGGCGCGTGTCGAGCGCGGCGCTCTAGCGCGTGCTCGGCATGGCGCAGACATGCAGTGTTTGATGAAATGGCCGCAAGAACTTTCTTTTTGAATTTTCAAAAGATTTTGCGTGGGTGTGCTAGTACTAAGCTTGAGACTCTGCTGGTGCTTGGGTTTTGAAAATTGAGCTTGTTTAAGTGGTTTTTGAAATAGTGGGATCTTCCCATATGAAATAGATTCAATTTTAAACTGCCATTAAAAATTTGTGTTTGAACGTTTTTAGCAGATCACAAAGTGGGCCTTGGTACATCATTATGTGTACTAGAAAGGGGTGCAAAGATCCACAATTTTTTCTGTTAGATTTTGAGTTCTAGGAATAGTCAAAGTAGGCATGTTGATTAAAATGGCACAAATGACCATTCACTTCATTTATTCATTTTGAGTTGTTTTTCTTTGGGATTTGTTTGGGAATGTTGGTGATGTTTATTTCACCTAAGAATCATTTTACAAGCAATGGATCACTTAATCATGGCAATTCAAATCAACTCCTACTTTAAATGCACACACACATGAATGCTTTAATAATTTTAATTGGAAAAGTTTTTGTTAACCCCAATTTTGGTGATTTGGATCTTAATAACATTGGATTAAAGTTTTGGGATGTTACAGGAGGGCACACCCCCTCCCCCTATATAAAGCGGTGCCCATGGGTGGGAATTGACACACCAATATTTGGAGAAGTCCTTTGGTTGACTTTGTCCTTCCCTCTCTCTCTCTCTCGTCTCTATGCATTGGCACGGTCCCAAGTAAGGACTGTCCGAGCAAGAGACACCGTACCTGTAGCACGCCGTTGCGTTGTAGGCATTCCAAGCCTGAGATCTACTTCCGCACTCCCAGCAGGGATCAAGGAGCCGGAGGTCATCATCGTACACCCTATGTGCATGAAACCGCGAGGGGCTCACCTGAGGCACCTTGGATGTCATGAGCCGGAGCTGATGCATGATGAAGAAGGAGCAAGGGGTGACCTGCGAGGAGCTTCGCGACCTTGAGGTCGACTACGGGTTCGACTACTTTAACCATGTTCCCCTCGGAACGTTAACCGTGTACGGTCTACAAGGGTATGTATTCTATACGATTCGGCCGTTACCGCATTACTACATAGATAGATGTTGGCAGTATTAGGTGGTTCCAACATAGGAAATTTTTTGTTTTCTGCTGCGGAACCCTTCAGTGGTATCAGAGCCGATCTATGCGTAGGAGTGATGTACGGCCAGTACACACAAGTATTGTGTGGTGACCCAGCATACCACTGCATGTGTAGTACACTATAGTCGTTGATATTACATTCACAGAACACCGTTCCATAAATATCACACCCCTGAGAGTGGTACAATAGAAACATTGCGGGTCCATATTACAAACATACATACCTCATTATTACAAACCAAGAGTTCTCAAACTTCAAGTATTATGAAATTACAAACCAAACTTAAGTAGTTTCGCCAGAAGATATAAAATCCAAACTCATACTTCGAATTGAGCTTAACAACTTATTCTATATAGTTCCTGCTGCTCGGCTCAATTGTTTTACTAATAACTAAGGCAACTACTCGGACTTGTTTCCCTCCACTCCATAGCGTATCTCGTAGTCCACTCTTTCAACTCCTCTAGACAGGTCAGGTTCTTTCTAGCAGACGTCCTCTTGTCCATCGGCTACGTACATCGAAGTGTCTTCTGGATTCTTAGAGGTTCAAAGGAAAGAGTGAGTAACAGTGTTACCCAGCACGTTCATTATATGCAAGGTGGGAAGTTTGATGCTCTATCTACCACCTTGGACAATACGTCCTTGGTACTATGCAATTTTCGTAAACATTTCTTCAAGATTGATTTTATTATCAAAAACTATGCCCATCAGCCTTCACAGGTTGACCAGAACTTCATGGAGTGCCTTTCCTGCCGCGTTCGTAGCTCCTTCCCAGAACAGGGAGTAACATGTCACAATTCTTACACTCTGCAGAGGTGCGTTGCTTTATCCATGAGATACCAACTCCTTGTTGCACAATGGGGCATACTTTCCCGTCCACAATTCCCTGACGTTGGGCCCAGTAGGTGATCCAAGTCAATCACTGCCCTATCCGCGACCCCATATGTCTGCACGATCCTCCGGGGCTGACTACACCTCTGTTAAGCCTCCAACTAGGGCAAGCTATAACCCTGGTGAGTTCCCAAAGACTCTATGAAGTGGTGATGCCCTTGGTAAGCTCCCTAAAAGGCCCGACTATACCTCTGGCAGCCACTCATAAATAATCTAGACACCAAAATTGTGGGGCCTAAGGGTGCCCACCCATATATTGGATCCATAGCAGGAATCCCAACTTCACGGTAAGATCATCTTGCCTCCACATGAAACGAAGAAGATACAGCTGACTTCTCTGTCCCATTCCAAATCTCATGGTTAACGCGTATTATACGGTGCTAGAATCACTGATGTCATGGGTTGTGAAGCCTATGTGACTGATGTAATTGGAACCCTAAGTTCCATTGTTGATCTTTATCATCACTTAGGATGATACTACATCTTATTTATTAGAGAAGATATCAATTTCTTTCTCCAGATCATAGATGATAACACACACTTTGCAATATCTTTGATAAATATTCTTCAAAGGACATGAGCAAGTTATGAACTTGCCTTGTGACTGCAGGGTAGTGAACTCGGAAACTTCCACCTGACCTTGAGCTCTGGTTTCTACAAAGAACCATTATTGCCCAGTAAGGATAATATTTAAAGAAGGAATATGAAATGCATAGTAATGTCATGCAATGATTTAATATTTGCTTCTTTGCATGTTCTACCCCTTTAGTAAAAGTTTGCTATTCTCTTTAATTAATAAAAGACAAATATCATTCTATGAATTTATTTCATTTTAATACCATTTTAAATATTTTCTGAAATTCCTTTAAGGAAATAAGATTTATTTTTATCACGCCAATTTATTTTTCAAAAATACAAATTAGTATTTTTGTCTATAACAATATATTCATTTAGTATCTTAAAAGTGAATTTTATTCAATTTTGAGTGTCTCATATTTTTTTTCAAATTCAAAAGTAACTGGCACAATAAAAATAGACCTAAATTTTAGTTGCCTAAAAATTCTATTGATTATGTTTACTCATTAGAGAGTATATTTTGTGAGTTCATAGATATATTATTTATATTTTTATTTATTTTTCTAAAGCTGTTTTTGTTTCAGGGGTATACTTGTAATTATTATTAATTTTTTTTAAACAACTGTATTAACATACGGGCCTGACCCATTGGGCTGGCCCGGCCCATCTTAACCTAGACCACTTGGCCCGGTTAAGACCACCCGAGTAGTACTGGGCTACTCACAGGCCTAGTACCCCAACACACGCTCATTCCTCTTCCCCCCTCTCTCTCTCACACACGCGGTCACCTCCTCCGCTCGCTGCCGCCGCCGCGCACGAATTCGGCCAGGTCCGGCCGCTGTTGCCGTGGTGTATGGTGAGGTAGTCGTTGTCGCTATGTCGTTTGGTCCTGTGCGATTTGCCTCTAGGCTCTTCTCTCAGTAAGGCTAGCTCCACCCTAAACCCTAGGGTTTGGTGGTTGTCGGCTATCTACTGCTCCTCTGCTCCTGTGGTGAAGTGTTGTGTTACTGATGGTGTGGTGGTAGCCGCCGCCATGGCCTGGCGCGGGTTGCAATGCCTTTCAGGTGGTCCCCGTGCCGCCTTGCGTTCGTCGGCCCCTCTGCCTCCTCTTCTAATCTACCGCGAGGACCAAAGGTAAGTGTTATCCTTGTCCCATTCTTGTTCTCTATCCTCTGCCCTGCTCGATAGCCTCTGTGTGCTTCAAGTGATCAATCCCTAATTGGGTTCATGGTTTGATTAGGGTTCATCCCTCTGGTTTGATTATGATGACTTTATTAGGACTGATTGTAGCGGTTATACTGTCCTGGATGTTTGTCCACTTCTTCTAGTGAAATGGATTTCACTATTGTTTCCTAATCTTAGTACTGACAATGGTACTGTCAGTAATGGTTCACTTCATCTTTATACACTAGTTTGTGTAGATATTTCAGATTGGAGTTAATATGATACTCCAATGATTGTCTGATTGTGTATAAGCAACCATGATTACGATTCCTGAGTGTCCATTCTAGGAAACTGATTAGTTAGCGAACTACAAGTTTACTGATGAAATCCAAGTATTGCATCTGCTTGGTTTAGAAGTTATACTTGTGACACCTTCTTTAGAATGGTACACAAGTGTCCATACTTCTATTGGCTAAATTCTACCTGTGTCCAAGTATGGCTAGGCTAATTGAATTGAAATCTTCTGCTGGATTTATTATCCTAAGATGCTACAAATCTATTAGCCTATGATGCTGGTCTGAGGCATAACTAAGTAAAATTAAGTTTGTTTCTGGATGTCCCTCATAGATGTGCTCTGATGCATGATATCAGCTAATGATTCTTGATTTTTTTAAGAAAATGAGTGCCATCCTCACTGTTAAATATAGATCCTTAAGATCATTAGATTTTAGAGGTGCTATTCCTAAAGAGATGTGCTCTGAAATCTTTTTCTAAGGTTGTTGTTATATAGGAATGTGGAGATTTAAGTTTATATCCAAGATCTATGATGCATAGGCTGAGATCTTGGATTTGTTTGTAAAGATATGTCATTGGCTTTTATCTAAATACTTATGGGATGGATACACCCCACTTGGGTGATTTCTGAGAAGTTAAGTACATGAATTCTGAGATATCATGTGAACTTTTATATCACTCACCACAATAGTATAGTTGTTAGTGTTGTTGCTGGTTGATCTTGGTGGCTTGATCACTCCTTGGAGCTTGTTTTCCATCCACTGATATTGATCCTGCTCCTCCTAGCTCATGTGATCTATTACAGACTTTGCTATCTTCCTACACCACTCCTACCCTATGTCACCATCCTGAGGATGATCTGGTGGTTTGTTGTGTATATTTGCTGGTGGATTTTTTGGCAATTTGGCAAGATCAGTGGTGTTCTTGGCTCTATGCTTGAATGTGTGGTGATGGAATGAGATAACCAGCAGCTATGCTACAGTAGAGTTTCCCTTTTGACTGCTTGGACTGCTGCTGCTGTGTCGACAACACATAGTATGCAATTAGCAGAGTAAGCTGCTTTACTATTTGGCCTATTTGGATCAAATCAAGTGAATTGATTTTCACTTCTTAACCTTTTATTGGTTACCAGCATGGTGAAACTTGCCCCTTTTCATATATTCAATGATGAGTTTGGCATATCACTTCTATGCACAATCTGAGAGTAATCTAACTCCAAAATTAACCCTTTAATTTATCATTTGTTTGTCTATTTCTTTTATTTTATGTTACAGGAATTAAAGTGAAGAAGAAGAGATCAGGGATATAAAAGATGTAGATATGAATTTTAGTCTAGACTTTTTTCTTTATATCTCTGTAATCTTTCTTTGCTGTTTGAGGCAATTGTAATACTTGTATAACTTATTTCATAAAGTTTGTTTCTTCAATATTCAGTGTTTTGGTGGATATAACACTATTTGTGTTATTATAATTAAATCAGAAAATAAAATTCCCTTTCTTATTTCATTTTCCTTGTCTTAATTCCTTATTAGTGTCTATTATCTAAAATTTAACCAAATAATATAAATAAAGAATTTTGGAAATCAAACCAATAATACCACTTCTAATTTTCAAATTCTTTTCAAATTGATTTAAATTTCGAATTTGAATTCCAAGTAACTTCCCCAAAAGCTTAATAATGCCCAAAGGTCATGTCAAAATTCATAACAACCACTAACCAGAACTATTCCTACCTCTAGTTAGCGAAAGAATCTCTGATTCCTTTATGTTTTTGTTTGGCGAAAAATTTACCCTGATTTTAAAGATGCATGCATGCACAAACTTGGATTCCTAATTCTACCCTTCGTCAGATCCTAATGCTGGGGTGTTACATATTGTTCAGGCATTGATCCCTTAGTTGTCACCCTCTTACATGTACTTGTTTATATCGCGGTATTGTTTGATGAAGCGGCCCGGACCGACATTACGCGTATTCGTACGCGAGACTGGTTCCATGCTCAACATACGGCTTGTATCGTATAAGTGTCCAGCGGGTGTTTGTCTCTCATTCAATAGTTGATATAGCATTTACAATGGAGGGCCTCGGAAGGGGTGTAGTAGAGACAACTTTTGGATTCATGTTGTGGTTCGAAAGTTCATAGATTAGAAACGGTTCTATTGCGAAAGCCCTAACAACCACGTGAAACTTGCAATAGATAAAGTAGAGGCGTCTAACTTTATTTTGCAGGAGGGCATGTGATTTGATATGGTCATGGTCATTATGAAGGTAAAGTAGTTTACTTTTCTATTACTAAGTAGTATAGTCATCGTTCTGATGGACGATCGGGTGGTGGCGTTGTGGACTTGGCGTCAAACTAGGGGCAAGATGGAGATCATGCCGGAGCGCTCGATGGAGATCAAGGCGCAAGAAGGACCATATCATATCACAATACACATGTGATTTTTATACCTACTTTACATCTTATTGTGTGCTAGTATTAGATAATCAATGGTAGCAAATAAGATAATACCTATTTAATTCCAATGATCGTGTTCCCCTTGTGTGTGCATCACCAAGAAAGTTTGCCGTTACAAAGCTGGCCGTGACGATCGGGGGCTAGACATATCTACATTCGCATACAGTGGGTGTAAGCCATGTTGCACATAAAATACACATAAGTTAAATTTGGCGAGCCTAGCATGTGTAGACATGGCCTCGGAACACAAGAGACCGAAAGGTCGAGCATGAGTCACATGGTTGATGTGATTGACATGAGGGAATGTCTACCTTTGATGCTGCACTGATGGCTGTCACGATCGGGGGAGGTGCAGAGGATTGGGATCATGTGATCACTAAAATCGTCTAGGGGATGACAATTTTAGTTGGAGATCAATTAGGATTGAACTCATATTATGAACTTAGTCTAGATGTCTGTTTGCAAATATCTTAGTAGATCATGGCCTATCCCATGGAGGTCCTTTGTGACCATGGGAATATACTTCTTGCTATGGAACTTAGCGAAAGGGTCTAACTTCATAGATTAATACCCACGCCTGAGGCATATCCTCGTAAAAGGTGATCTTCTCTTCTTAATACAATGACCATTAGGAGATAAATCCAATGACCTTGCAATGATTGTGTGTTCTCCATAATAATCCAATAAGCTATTCTCCATTCGATGGAGAGTTGGATTACAATCTTGTATTCTGCAAGATCAGGCACATAAAGTATGAGCCGTTGGATAAGTTTTCTTCCATGATGGATGAAAAAGGAAATATTTGGAGAAACACTTAGCAATCTTGCATTAGAGTTATGAACTCTCAGAAGGGCTTGATTGCAATGGAGGTCATGAATGAAAAAGGCTATATGTTAGATATACAAAGTTATAGTGTAATTCTTGCAAAACACATTGCAGTTTATATAAGTATTGGATACTTGTCCCGTTCTATGAAAACAGGATGGTCTGCTTGAGAATTGCTAGAATTGAGGCAATGTGGCTTGATGACGACAAGAAAAACAATTGATGGCCGACATCACCCCCTTTACTCAAAGGTTTATCATTTGGATTAGTAGACTTGAATATCATTTTCTAATCCTTGTTTGTGTGTCTTGCTTTTGGCGAGACGATTGTTCATATGAACGAGTTACAAGATAGTTGTACTATTCTGATGAACAATACCGTTATGGTCACATTACGATTATAAATGAGTTATTCTCAACACTATGTTAATGATAATAGTTTAAACATTAATAAAAGGATTAAAATGCTAAAAGATATCCAAAGTATGATTATGATATGACACTATTGTTTAAGTCATTTTGGTTCTTGCATGTTCTTCATTCTAAATGAAGATCGGGGTCTTAGATGCTTGATCTAGAGACTTTGTAAAACCATGCCTCATGGGGCAGAATGACTAAAACTCCGCATTCTGGTAAAGCGGTGATATGCGAGGAAATATTGAACTTTATACATAATGATAGTGGAAATCATTATTTATACTTAATGTTGAATCTTATACATTGGGATGTATCGTATTTTCAACAAATAGTGGAAAACATTATTTCACACTTCATTGTGGATTTAAGTGAATATGAATATTTACTTAATGAAACATAAGTTTGAAACTGTTTTGAATTTTTCAAAAGATTTCAAAGTGAAGGAGGATATTGAATTAACAAGACTACAAAAGTCTCTTCGATTTGATTGACATGACTAAAGTATTTAAGTTAATTTAGCATAAAAGGACATGTGAAAGAGGTTTCACAAATTATGATAATAGGGGCAATTTCAAAGTGTATTGAAATGTCAAAATATCATAATCTTTATGTATTAGATACATATGTTATAATATTATCTCTTATTGGGGTTATAGTTATCGTTTAGAGTTAGAGATCGAAATGAGCGAACACTCGATTGAAATAAAAAGGAACATCTAAAGATTCGTGGAAACAACACCATAACTGTTATGGCATGTTCGAGTTTCTACAGATTTCGATAAGTTGAAATTGTGGCAAATAAACAAGTGTTTGTAGAGCATTCTTAGGGAGCTATGAATGCATCTTCCACAAAGGACAAACCTGCTGCTGTCCCAAGTTGACGTGTCTTGATGAAGATACAGGTGGAAGAAAGTAAAAGATCAAAATAAGGTATTTGACCTTGCCTCCGAATTGTTGAGTGGCGCAGCGGAATTTGTTTCGTGAAACTGAACTCTACAAATAGAGGAGAAACTAATGATAATGATCATAAAAGTTTCAGCGAATACTTTTACTAAAGAATGTAGGATTCAACAATATATACTCTGCAAGTTCGTGGAAATATATTATTGATTCACTTTTCATGTTTATGAACAAGACATACCTACGAATTACAAATAAGCGTGACGGACCTAAGTGCGAGAAATGACTAGGAGTCATAAAATCCTATATTAAGTTACATTTAAGATTGCAAAGTAATATGTTACTTGATCTCACTAAGTAAAGAAGTTTACTTGATATTTCTGAATGACTTCAAAGTCATAAGATGGAAATGAAACTTAATGAAGACGTAGAAGCTCGATTTGTCTCAAAGTATGGACAAATTCAAGGAGTTGACTACAATGTAGTGATGCTTGAGTCTATTGGATTTACACCAGCAATATATGGATATTGGAATCTCGTAGCTGGAATTCTCAATTTAATGATGATCAAAGAATTTTGGAATGTACAGGATTATAGAGAGGACCTACATTTGAGTGGGAGCTAATTAGCTTGGCCAAATCTTAATATATAAGAGACATATTTTGGGTGGGAGCTAAGTATCTTGGCTGAATCATAATATGCATCAGACATATTTTGAGTGGGAGCTAAGTGAAATCCCTGGATCTCAAATATGGATGCCATATTTGAGTGGGAGTGTGAGATCATTCTAGGATATGTGGACGACATATGTGAATGATGTGATTGGTATTGATACCATTTAAGTTAGTAAATATGGATGAAGTTGAACAAGTTATTAAACAATGAGATCTATCGAGATAGATTGGTAAGTTTAATAAACATCACAGTTGAATGCTTCCTAGACTTGATTCTGAAAATGTTCAGAATATCCTAGATGAGATTTTGAAGTAGTTCAGAATGGAACAAGGAAAAGAAAGAGGTTCTTACTTGTATGAAGCACTGAGTTAGTCTTAGTATTGCAACGATAGTTAAAAGGAAGAAAGAGATGTGTTGCATCTCATATACCTCAGTCATAGGTTCTTCCATACAACCATATTGTATACTCGACATAATGTGACCCAAAGTTCTGGTTGGAAGGACAAGCTCTTAACTGTAAGAACATGTCTTGAAGTGATTCTTGAGTTAATCACTGAACCAGCATTAAGTTTGTACTTAAATGGAAAGAAGCAAAGTAAGTGGCATAGTTGCATTTCATGCACTAGGATCTACATAGATATAGAAGTACAAAGGCTCCACCTGATGTGATGTATTTTTTTATGGTGAGGCTAGTTCGCTTTTAACATAGAATGATGTGTCCCAGGGCATAGTGCCCATGAGAAAGCCCTCGAGGGTGATCTAATGTCACTATAGGCTCCTGGAAATCGGCCTCGTTCTGCTGCCATAACTGTCGTATATACACAAAAGATTGCAAAGTGTGTTTCGAAGTTTAGATGACAACAGTGAAAATGACCGTCATTATAAACAGTAGAAACAAAGTCTCACTTTGTTGCCAAACGAATACTTCGACCCATTATGAGATAATGGTGTGAATGTCAAAGTTAGGAAGACATTAACAATTTGGAAAGACATAATGATCTGGTAAAACAGAACATGGACAGGACGTTTTCCATAAGCATCCATGATCAATAAACGCATATGTGCTATGGTTTATGATGAGTAAAATGCAAACTAGATTATTTGTACTCTAGTGCAAGTGGGAGACTAAAGGAGATATGCCCTAGAGGCAAATAATAAATAGGTTTTTATTGTCATATCTAAATTAGTTCATAATAGTTTCATACTATGCTATAACTGTATTAATACGAAACATTAATATACGTGTGATATGTAAACAAACCATGTCTCTAGTTACCTCTAGCGAACTAGTTCATTGGTCATGAGGATGATCTAGGGTTTCGAGATCATGGGCATTTATGCCAATTGACAATGAGGTCACGTCATTAGTTGAATGATGTGATAGACAAACAACCCAACTAGTTGTATCTTAATGAGATCTAGTTACAAAGTTCACCATTAATGATAAACTAAGGAAACCTCGCAACCTTTCCTTAGACTGTGAGATAATGCAAATCACCATTCAGGAGGGAGCTTAGATGGTTATCAAGTATCACTCCGTGACTGGGTGATCGAAAAGGTGCTACTCAGGTTTCCCAAAGGAGCGCGTAGAGGAGTACATATCAAGACCAGGATTTGCCAATCCATGTAACGGATAGATACATATGTGGCCATCTCGGTGATGTTGCATTAACGAATCTTGCAAGCGTGTGACTGGGTCACAGAACGCAACGACGCGGAACTGAGAAAACAAGTTCATCGGTAACGAGATCGAATGAAGGTATGGAGATACCGTAGATCAAATCTCGAATGAATTAGGTATCAAGTGGCAAATGGAATGGGAAACGACTATTTACGGTTCAAACGACATTGTCATCGTGGAATGCAGAGGGGTCAATATGGGTATCCCGGTCCTGCTATTGATCATTGATGGAGATCATGTCTGTGCCATTCCCGAGCCGTGGGGAAATACACTTAAGGGTACAATGAGCTAGAGATCCTCTGTAAGTTGGAATCACCATATGAAACAGAAAAGGAAACCGGAAAAGTTCTGTGAGAGAACCGGAATTGTTCCGGGAAAGATCTGAAGTTGTTCGGAGGAAATCGAAAGGGAACCGAAAGGTGTTTCGGGTCAAATCGTATTTTGTAATATGTATTTACATATTAATTAATGTAATTAATATTAAATATAATATTAAAATCTAATTTGAAGGGTATTCCACTAATGGGCGAAACTTCCTAGGGAAAAAGGGCCCATGAGGGAAAACCGAAGGAGGGAAGGGCCAAGGGCCAAAGGGCCAATGCCCAAGCGCCTCAAGGGGGCCCACCCGGCCAGTGTAAGGCTGTGCGCGGGGTAGGGCCCACCCCTGGCCCGCTGGCCCATGAGGCCCATGCGCCTCCCCCTCTCTCCCTTGTTTAGTCCCACATGGGAAACCCAAAGGGGAGGGCACACCCCCTCCCCCTATATAAAAGGGTGCCCATGGGTTGGAATTGACACACCAATATTTGGAGAAGTCCTTTGGTTAACTTTCTCCTACCCTCTCTCTCTCCCGTCTCTATGCGTCGGCACGGTCCCAAGTAAGGACTGTCCGAGCAAGAGACACCGTACCTGCAGCAAGCCATTACGCTGTAGGGATTCCAAGCTGGAGATCTACTTCTGGACTCCCGGAAGGGATCAAGGAGCCAGAGGTCGTCATCGTACACCGTATGTGTACGAAACCAAGAGGGGACTCACCTAAGGCACCTTGGATGTCGTGAGCCGGAGCTGTTGCACGATGAAGAAGGAGCAAGGGGTGACCTGTGAGGAGCTTCGTGACCTTGAGGTCGGCTACGGGTTTGACTACTTCAACCACGTTCCCCTCGGAAGGTTAACCACGTACTGTCTACAAGGGTATGTATTCTATACTCTTTGGCCATTACCGCATTACTACATAGATAGATCTTGGCAGTATTAGGCGGTTTGAACATAGGACTGCTGCGGAACCCTTCAAGTGGTTCATAGTAGGTCTTACCCTAGATTGACAATGACAATAGATCAAAGATGAATTTGCAAAAAGTAATTGGAGGATCGGAGGAGAAACATACCGTAGATCACTTGTGCACGAGGAAATCGAACAAAATTGAGTAGAGATGGAGATCCCTTGAGGTTTTGAGAGAGTTTGGAGGTAGAAGAAAGAAAAAGGATTGAAGTTTTGGAGTTGAGAGTACCTTCCCGTGTGATTTTGTGGTCGGACGCAACTATACGGGCGGAACATGTGTTCTGGCCGTATAGTTGGCGTTCTGTCAAAATATTAGGGTTTCCTCCTAGCAGCGCAGCTATACAGACGTAACTATACGGGTGGAACAAAATGTTTTGGCCGTATAGTTGGTTGTTACACTGTTTGTCCCTGTGAAATTTTTTTTGCAAAGGCATCAATATCTATACTACCGGAACTGTACGGCCGGAATTCTTTATTCCCGCCGTATAGTTGGTTGTTAAACTCTTAGTACATATGAAAAGAAATTGTATGGAGGAATTGATATTTATACGACCAGAACTATACGGCCGGAATTTTTATTCCCGCTGTATAGTTGGTCGTTAAACTCTCTGTGTGCATAAAAAATTCGGTTTCTTCGTAAACTATTTCTTTTCTTGTAACTTAGTGATATAACTTGTTTTTGACAGAAGATTGACAGTAAATATTGTCGACCAACAATAGCATGAATAAAGGAGAATTTCAAGTACTACCGAACTTCTTCTCTTCAAATGGAGTTTTCTAGCACTCTTTATTTAACATAAATTTAAACTAAAACTAAAAACTTAACTCAAACCTTTATTTAACATGGGTTGCCTCCCATGGAGCACTCTTTTACGGTCAATATCTTAACCTTGATGATACTCACTTGGGTCAGATGAGTGGAACACCCACTCCAAAGTAATTGGCCTTCAAAGTGATGGTCTCCTTCTCGTCATGTTTCGCTTTCTTCTTCCTGGGGAAATGAATAACAAAAGGATCCCGCGAAGGCAATTGTAGCTTCACGTTCCCTTCATGCAGGTTAATTAAAACCTTTATAGCTGTTAAGAAAGGATGACCTAGTATTATAGGAGCAACAATATCTTTAGGCATGTCAACAATAACAAAGTCAATTAGAGCAGGACAACCTTTGATGTAAACTAAAGTGTTCTCCTTAATCCCTACAGCTTGTTTGTAGGTAGAATATGCTAGATGCAATTTTTACTCAGTAATTTCAATGGAGCCAAGATTTAACTTGTTAAAAAGACTCTTTAGAAATGTTGAGACGCTTGCACCTAGATCACAAAGTGCAACTATCTCATTGGTTCCAATCTTTATCTTAATAGTAGGCTCAAATATGTCATCTAGTTTAACATGTAATTTTTCAGCGATTTTCTTGTATTCCTCTTCAAGATCTCGTACCTTAATTGCTACTTGATCAACAAAGTGTTGATACATGGCTTCATCATTACCTTCACTTACCAGAATTTTGACGTTTATCCTCTTTACGAGGTCTTCGATGGTGTAGCTTGGTGAAGGGGCACTACTATAATCAAGCTCTTCAGGCTCCTCCCTTTGGATCCTCATCATTTTGAGTTCTTCAACAGGATTGGGCTCAGCTTTACCTGCAAATTTATCTAGAATGAGAGTTTTACTCTCGGTTATCTTACCTAGTTGTGCCTCAACGATCCTTGTTTTTTCTTGAAGGGCCTACAAATCATTTCTCAAACTAACAGCTTGGTTAGATAATTAACCGAGCATAGCATCATGGTTCTTTGTAATTTTGACTAGAATATTATTTTGATCATTTTGTGAGTCTATGAAAGACTTAAGTGTTTCTTGGAGACTACCATTATTAGTTCCCGTATTATTATTAGAGTTACTTGTAGGACTAGAATAATGTTTCTGAAAATTAGGATTGTAACTCTTCTTCCAAGCAGGGTTGTAATCATTACGAGCTATGTAGTCTATTTCTTCTATGTTTGTTTTGGGGGTGGCTCTTACATGAGTTTCCTTACCTTTTACAGCTAGTAGGAGCTCATCCAACTTAGCATTGAGATCTTCATTCTCTTGTGGTGAAACAAAGTTCACCTTCTTCGTGTTTGATATTTCCACATGCCATTGGGCATGGTTGTCTTGCATATTGTCTAGAAGCTGCTTTGCTTTGGTAATATGTTTACCCATAAATGTTCCTCTAGCTGCAGTATCAAACATAGACTTAGACACAGGATTAAGAGCATTGTAAAATAAATGGAGGATTAACCAATCTTCCATCCCATGACTAGGACAGTTTCTTAGGCATTCTTTTATCCTGTCCCATGCAAGTGCTAGTGGCTCACGCTCTTCCTGTCTAAAGCCAGTAATATCAGATTGAAGTTGCATAGTCTTAAATAAAGAAGTACATCCCACCCATGATGTAATAGTATTTTTAAGAAAAGATAGCAACCATTCTTTAGATCTCCCTCTTAGAGAGAAAGGAAAGAGACGCAATTTGACCGCATCAGGGTCAACATCTTGTATACGCATCGTATCACATATTTCAGTAAAAGTATTTAAGTGCATACCTGGGTCTTCAACAGTAGAGCCTCCAAATTGATTATTTTGAACCAGACTTAAGTAATGGGCTTTAATTTCATAATCATCAGCAGTGATTGCTGACTGAGTAATAGGAGTACACAAATAATAATTATTGGGAGTAGCGAACTCCCCAAGCTTCTTTCCAGCCATACTTCCTATATTTTTGGGTTTTCTTAGATTAAAATTATAATAGTAAAAGCAAGAATTTAAAGACCAACTAATTTTTTTGGTTTATTAAATAAAGATTGAAAGCAAACTAACAAAACTAAAAACAAGAATTAAATCTAGCAAGGTTCCTAATAATCTCACCAGGGTAGCTATTGTTCCCTGGCAACTATGCTAGAAAAAGGGTTGATACCTTGGATCCAGATTACGGATGTAGTATAGCTCTTTTCCCTAGTAGACCTAGGTTATCTATCCGGATTACAGATGTACTATAGCATTACTTGCCTCCCCTCTGAATAAATGTATAGGGTAGCTTTTGCCAGGTTTAACGCTTCCCATCCTAACTTGCGCCGAATGCCGGGATCACCGACAATGTGAGTTGGTGCCTTCTTCGCCTTGTGCTTTAACAACAATTGCTTGTATTCATCCTCCATTGCTCTTGCCGCCTTGATAGATAGTTGCGCCTTGGACAAATCCCTGACCAGCTGGGCGTCTTGCTCTGCGATGCACTTGGCCTCCGCGAGTATCTCAGTGCGCTTGTTGTCAAGATCTGTGTTGCTCCGAATATGGGTGATGGTTAATAGCTCTAAAAGGAGTGGGTCCTACATCACCTTGTCGGCTGGAGTGACCAAGGGATTGCCAGCTCTTGACGTGGACGGTGGTGGCAGTATGTTTGTTGTTTTCACAGCACTTGGTCCGGTGGTAAGTTCCTGCGGGGGAATAGCTCGAGGCAGCATGGCTTTAGCCGGACCCATAGGATCAACGGATTTTTGCCTTTTCTTGTCGCTGCTCCTGCCTTCGTCGCTGCTGGTGGAGCTTTATCGGCAACCTGGTTCTGCTGGTCTTCTTCTATCACCTTCTTGATGGCCACCAGTACCTGGCAGAAAGTGACAGCCTTCTCGGCAAGATCCTCCCTCTCGATCTCCCTCATAGCAGCATCATAGTCCTTCGAGTTATAGTTTGAGCCGCCTCCATCCATGTTGATGTCGGCGTAGAGGACGTCAAGCACTTAGTCGGAGTTGTCTTCGGTGTTTTCGATGGCGGAGCTAGAGGGGTACGGTGCAGGGCCATTGTTGTTGTTGCCTCCTCCAACTGCGGCAACAATGTCAGACTTGGCTTCCTCATTGGCATCAACGAATCTGTTAATAGTTTCGATCATCTCATTGAGGGTGAGAAAGCCGGCGGCATGTCACCTCCAAAGCGTATGCCGAAGAGTGTTTTTGGCATGAACCCTTCCACGAAGTTGTAGACAAGATCGTCGGTGCGATCACCATCTTGGGTTTCCTTCAACCTTAACAATCGAGCGAGGTATTCACGAGGGGATTCTCCCTCCCTTTGAACACATCTGTCCAGATCAAAGATGGTGACAACACCGACAAATTATGACCTCTCCGTCTCTAACACTTGGGGAAGCCAATCGGATCTATGGGGTGCTTCCACCGTTATGTCCTGCATAGGGGCAGTTTACGTGGCCTTGAATTTTCCGATCTGAGCCAACAAAATCCAAAGAGAGATCCGGTCCAGATTCTTCTGCGAACGTGTCCTGCAAAGAGGCGGTCTGTGCGGGCCTCGATGAGTTTCTGACTTCCTGGGAGCTTGGAACCAAGTCAGTTTCTCCGATAAATATGTGGATGTCCCCGACTGGGACAACAGAGCAGCGGGTGGGGTTCGTCTTCGCCGGGATCCAGATCTCGTCCAGAGGGACGATCAGAATGTTGCCAGAGAAGAGGACGCACCCAATGGCTATGGTGTCACCGATTCCCATGAAGATATTGGACCTCGCCCGGTGTAGAGCTCGAAGCGCATCTTGCTCCACAGTGGGCACCAACTGTCATGGTATTGCCGACGAGTACACCATGGAGGGGTCCTCATAGAGCGTGTTTATAGAGGTAGGGGAAGCGACGAGTTGGCGGGTACGAGGTAACACACCTTACCCAGGTTCAAGTCCTACAATGGTGGCGGAACTCTACTCTTGCTATAAATCACTATAATGGAAATACACCGAGTTTCATGGATTGATTCGATGTGCGAGGGTGTCGTGAATCGTTGTACGTTGTGCCCTAAAGGCTCCCAGAAGTCCGGCTTATAAAGGCATCATAACCTATGGTTACAGGGAAAGACCTTGTCGGATAGGTTACAGAGTCCTACATTAACACTAACTAGTCTTCGTGTCTTGTACTCCAAGGCTCCGAGTAGGTCGGTGACTCAAACATAGCCTTCCTTTATTCGGCATGGGCCTCCCTTTTTGGATCCGTCTAACTAGGCCGCCCAGCAGGCCATGGGCCATGCTACCAACTATGGGCCATCCGGGTGGTACCGATTTGGCATATCCCCAACAATTCCGTTTTATGGCGATATTGTTGTCTCCCTTTGTTTGCTTACACTTGCTTCTTGTCCTCTCTTTACTAATGTCTTTACTTGGTTTCTTCTTTTAAATCCATAGGTTTGAAATTTGGAGGGAGATAGACGAAACATTTTCGAATAATTTAGAGTAGGAGGAAATAAGAGGTAGAATCTTTCGAAAAGCTTTGAGTAAATAGTTTCCAAAACACGGTGTTTCCAAAATAGTTGTCTTCCCGTCTAACGACTATGCTGGCTAAGGTCTTCTATAGTCTGGATGGCTCTGATATCAAGTCTATGGTGCCCCGGGATTAACCATACGAGCATCCCTGTTATGCATATCGCCACGATCCTATAATCAGTTTGTCGTGGCACATAACCGACAAATCTATACCTAATCTATACGTACCTAATAATAAAGGGGCTAAGGTTTCTCTCTCGGTCCATCACAATGTGTTTTCTTCCATATTAAAAGACGCTTTCATTGGTTTCGTCTGTCTGCTTGCTTACCTTAATAATTACACTTTCCCAATACGAGTCCTACCAAGTCATCGAATTATACTCCTTGATCTCGACTCCTTAAATCTGATCGAATTCCATCCAATCCAAGGATGCACGCAGACGCACTTCCCTCTTTCCTCCACCATGACTCGGAGCAGCAGAGAGGATTAGGGTTTAGAACGCCATGACTCCATCGAAAACTGCTGCCGGTTTCTTAACCTATCGTTCCCACTGTCGTTGAGGGATTTAGAGCTACCCTTGTCAACTTCTACAGTGGTACCCTATTCTGCTCCGGACGGAATCTCCTCCAGCTACAGTAGCACCCCACGCAGCCGCCTTTGTCAGCAAACACATGCATCGGAAGATCTGCTAATAAGAGTCACAAGACGGCATGCTGGGCACCAACTACCCCACAAGTTCCAGGTCAACGACCAGATTGGCAGCTTCTTCTACTTCACGCCCACGGACCTGCAGGCTGCAGTGCGTCGCCGGCGGCTTTGGCGGCATCGTCGTCAACAACTTTGATGTGCTAGCCGTGCCCTTCGGCCGACCCGACGGCAACATCCCCATGTTCATCGGCAACCAACAAGAGTGGATCCATTACCTTCTGCAACTGTGATCATCGCGGCGATCATATCATAGTGGCATACCCAAACAGGTGCGACCCTGCTGACAAAGATGGTGTTAGAGGAGTCTCTCCTCGCCCTGCTGATGCCATGCTACTGCCGATTATGGTGTTGGCTACTTGTGATGCCTATGCTACTGCATCTGCCTATGCATCCCGCCAAGATGGTGCATCTTTATGTAGCAGCATTGCTATGAAGCTAATTGATTTACATGGAAATATGATACCGTCTCTGTACGTTCACACAGACTTGACTTTCTTTAAATCTCACTCCCACTGCGAAACTGCCGCCGCGACCAGCACGTCCTCCCGAGGACGAGCCCATAGGTGCTGGATCGATGACCTGAGGACGAGAATCAGGAGGGACTCTGTTTTTTGATGAACGGCAGGCCAGTTGCCGTGGCTTTATGATGAGTTGCGCCGACGATGGATGTGATGCGTCGGCCCTGCTTGAGGATGACAAGGAGTTGACACGCAAAGCACAAGACGATCTGACCCGTTCGTCCCTAGCATGTAGCGTTCACGTGGAATCATTGTCTTCCAAACCTGGTATTTGTTTGAGAAGTAGATGTGAGATTATTTTCCACATCAAGTAATTCACATGCAATTGCCATTGTAGTAAGTTCTCTCAACAGTCAGTCTGTTTTATCACTTCCAACAAAGCTTATGTATTGTTCGTGATATATCCAACCTGCTATTTAACGAGATTACAACTGTTTATAATGGTTTAGTAAGTAGTAATAGACATGTATATATCTAGCTCAACTGAGTCAGTTGCCATTTTTCCCCATTTAGCAGTCTGAGGTAAATCATATTTTTGTCAGATAACCTTAATTATTTCAGAATTATGGTATTTGTTCATGGTACATCTCTGATGTACAAAACCAGCAGTCGATGATGATCTGACATTATCTTGCTTTTGTTCTTACATTGTCTCCTGACACGTTAAGATGGACACATATATTTTGTGAATTAATACGACCAACACCAACTTAGCTATACTGTTATTTCTTTAGATGTTAATTAGTGCCATTCCGAATAAATTTTTGTTTCTTTCATCTATTAATCTATTTAGGATTAAATTTTAAAAGAATTTTCTGCTCTGAACCCTGCATTTAGAATCTATTTCATTCTTGGAGTTTGTTAACAAGAGTGCTTAGCTAGAAACTCACCTGAGGTGTGATATATCCGGTGACGGTGCAATCAACATTGTTTTGAAAATGCCACTTATATATCTGGTGTAAATAATATTCTTCTTCTAAATGTGGTGAACTATTATATGTTGTTAAATCAAGGTTACATGTTTAAGTTTATTCTACGGTTTAAATTATATCAAGATATATTACTACCACAGTTTTATATTAACCATCGCAAATATATGTGTGATCTTTCATATTGATTTTCATGGTAAGATACAAAACAAGGTATATCAATCTCATCTTTATCTATTCACTTTGTTAGCTTATCCCGTAGCTAGGGTAAAACGGAATGGTAGGTATATATGACAAACTTTCATTTCAATCTGCTGAAACTGTGCTCTGTAGGGAGAAATTGCTATTTTTACACATGCTACAAGATACTTTAATGAACACTTTGCTGGTAGATAAAACGTTTGTAGAGTAAGATAGTTGTACCAGGTAAACTTTTATATAGCTATAGCTAGGTATTTATTTATGAGGCTGATGCTCAGGTTTATGCAGCAAATAGAATAGATCGAATGCCTTCAAATTTTCTTCAGCTCACACCTACTTAAAAGCTAAGTGTATGGCTGGAGATTTTATGGTGTGGCATTTGAATCACAACGGTATGCACTCTGTTAAACAAGCCTACAAGGTTCATGTTTAGTTGGACAATCAGCAGCATCGGCTGGATGCACGAAGTAGCACAATAAATCCGGGAAATTTTGGAAGTTTTGATTGACAGCTTATGGTGCAGCATTTGGGTTTTATCTTTGTCCCCCCAAAATCATGATGTTGTGATAAAACTTGGTTCTTCAGCTGCGACGTCAACAAATGCAGAAGAGAAGCAAACATTCATTAGCTCGGTTAACCTCTTAATGATTGTATATCGTGGGAGTTTCGTGCACATGCAAAGGTTTCCAACTGTAAGGGGCGAAGGGGCGAAATATTCATTCCCTTAAAATTAACAAATGATAAAGCATCGTTGTCAAAGTGATGAACTACCGCTCTGCTTCCATGTCATTTCATCCATGAATATGTGTTTACCGCTTTGTGCGATTCTATGATTAAGTTTAGGCAATACGTCAGAATTATTTATGTTCTTTTTACAAGACATGCAGCCTCAACTATGCATGGGTTGTGCCTAAGAGAAGAATGAAGGGGGCCAGATGGCATCCTCTTTGAACAAGAAAAGTATGCGGACCCAGGGTGGCGAGTAAGAACTGGGGAAGAGGTGTGCGCTGGTAGATGTCGTGGTACACCTCGCAGTTTTGGTGGAGAGGACCAATGAAACAATTTACATAGGTTGGGTGAGACACTTCATCGGGTTGGACACCAAAATAGTTGGGTTCTTAGCTAGGGGTTTGAAATAGCTAAATTCAATTAAATTCTAACCCGTAGTAATGCATGGGCATTTGTGGTAGTCTATCTATACCTAATAGTAATAGGGCTAACGCTTCTCTCTTTATCCGTACAGTTTATGCCTTCAACCAACTGTGTGCTCTTTCTGTACCTAAGTATAACGGATGTACCTAAGTATAACACAACATGTCACCGTACCTTTTTGTTTATTTCCTTTCAACCAGAACAGATCAACAATAAAATAAAACCTCACAAACAGAAGCAGTGCGACGCCAGTGGACGCAGGAGAGGCACGCGCTGCGAGGCCACTTCTAGCGTCCAAGTGATGAACGGGATCAGGTGGGCCGGAAGAGCGCTGGGGCGTGAGCGGCGCTTACTGGAACCACGCGGGGTGAGATGGAGGCGGCGGGGCTGAGCCCGGCAACGGCAACGGCCACTTCTTCCTGGCTTTTTGCAAACGGTTGTCTTAGACACGACAACGGTGGTAGCCCATTCTACCTGGCTTCTAGCAAACAGAGGCACAACGCAGCACCCGCCTAACGCGTAGATACGCCATTGGTCAACCGCTGGTGCAACCTTCTGCCCGGCTTCTCGCAAATAGCGCCACACTACAGTCGGCTCCCTAAGCCTAAAGGGGCTACACTCCATAGTTCTTCAGTGGGGGAGGTGACGCGGACAAGCTTGACAACGACAAAGGCTGTTGCGTACGTGGCCAGTCCAGTCCAAGGAACCGGACTGAGTTCAGTCCTAATCCTAACAAATTGAGATCAACATGGGGAGAGCTAGCTAATGAAACGAAAGGTGTGTTGTCGTTCTGCCGTTGTAATCATGGATCTTTGTTTTCATAGATTTTCGATCGCTATTTTTGGGCCAAACAGGTAACATTAATCTCTTTTCCTTTGCTTTTTATATTTTTCGTTTTCAACAAATCATGTACCTTAATTATTTGAGTTTTACAAAATTCAACACAAAAATTGAAACTTATAATAGGAATTCCTGGTCCAATGTGAAATAATATATTCTAAAATGTTTTCACTAAATTTTAATATATTTTTTCTTCTCTAAAACTCAAATCAAGGTTTGTGCCCCTTCATGGTATGTCAGACCGATCCAAACTCTGTATCCTGACTAGACACGAGGCGGCCTGTACTTACCTTCTCCGAACCATAAAATAAGGGAGCGACCGATTCAAGGTTAGTATAAAAATCGAGCGTTCAAATCAATCAAATCTCATGAAATCTAGCGCGTGATTTAGCCAGACATCTTGCGATCAAGCAAGAACCATGCCGGCGATCCTCAGAGCCCTTCGATATTATGCACGTCAGATGATATACGGTAGCATCCTCGCCGTCTCACCCACCCGTTCTTCAGAGATCCAGTGCCCACACGTGAACAAGCCCATCGAGAACACTAGATCCAATGACGTTGTGTCGTCTACTGCTTTGTCCCCTCAGGCGCCCGATAGACTAGATGCAGTGGCGACGGGTGCTCCCTCATCTCCACCCTGACGCGGCCATCTAATGCATGAGGTGCCTAGAGTGGAGCCAGGTTGTCTACAGGCATGGCGTCTTTGCCATGTCTTGCACCAACACTGCCTCCCTACGCCTCGATCGAGGTTGAGATTGACGGTGTGTTCGCAGTGCAGGACAAGCTGCTCGAGCGAGCCGGTGACGGCACCTCAGAGGTGCACAAGGTAGGGGAGGATGTGGACCCACTCTAGCGCGGCCTGCAGGATGAGATGGTGGCAGCGTGCATTGTTGAGATCTGAGACTGGGTCGTGCTGGACATGACCAACCACGAGCTACAATGGCCAGGCTGTTGAGGTCATTGTTCATCCCAGGACATTCTCTCCTTGCTTGAAATTTGGCTAGATTGTGAGGCTCTCGGTAAATTGCAAAGTGCAGCCATGCATCACCACGTCAGATGATCTTTCATGTACAACCTGAGCGCTACTGCATGGGACATGCACATGTGGCGCGACACCCCAATGTGCCCGGGGCATGTACAACATCCATCGACGAATCTATATTTGGCTTACACGAGGTATGTACGTTTACTTCAACCACATGTTCGTGTACAAGCTCAAAAACAAACTGCTCAAGACTACCGAGGGGTATAGTTGTTGATCGCGAGAGAATGGGTGACACTATGATCACGGACATGGTATATCATGCATTGTCGTTGCTATGGTCACCTCCTTCGTCTTCCCAAGGAACGATCGCCTACGGCTCTATTCTAGGTAGCTTGTGTTGTGTTGTTGGTTCTGTGTGATGTGAATCAGCTTTGTATCTACATATGCAAAGAAATAGCAGCACTACAATAACTAATCGACTTTATGCCATTTGGATTCGACTGGCATGGAGAATTAAAATCATGAAATATCCTTTGTTTAATTTAACGTGACACCATAGCAACACACGGGCTTTGTGCATTTCCGTCAACCGTCCGTCATATAGATTTTCGCCTACAGTTCAGAGATATTAACAGCCACTGCCACCGATAATTAAACTGGACGGTTCATTTGTCTGGTCCATCGTAGGAGTTAACCATGACTGAATCCCCTCTACTTCCTTCTTCCTCTTTCCCCAGCGCCAGACTCACCTGCCCCTTCACGGCGGACACCGCCCTCCCCTCCCCGCGGGCTCCCACCGCCGACCAACTTCCCGTCTCCCCTGTCTGTCCTCCCACATTCAGCAACTATTTCTCTCTTCGTGCGATATCACGCCACGGAACACCATGGATTGAGCCGTTGCCACACGGCCGTGGAGCTCCCAGTCTTGGTGGAGAGAAGACAAGCCGACATCGTGGAGTACATGGCTCTATCTAGCACGCCACCACCATGATAGATGAACTGACGCATCTTTTGTCTGCTGTTTGTAGCGTCAGATCTGGGGGTCCATGATGCCACTGCAATCAGTGGCGGACCCAGGGTAAAAATTAGAGGGGTGCACAACCATATACGTGATATCATTTGAGCTTGTTCTACGGGTATCACACAACTAAGTATAGATTATGCCAGGGGAAAATCAAAATGGACTTGGTGTCCTGTGACACCCCTAAGCTCTATGTAGGTTCGCCCCTGATTGCAATGTTGTCAGAGTTGTGCTTCTGCTGCCAGCCGAGACATCCTACCCCGATCCGTCAACACCGCCTCTTAGTCCCCAATGGATTTTGGATATGCGAAGTCGTGCTTCTGCGTGCTCGATTTGATCCGGCGGGTTTAACACGTGGCTTGAAGTATTCTAATGTTGCCTCTTTCTAAGTATCTTTCCTGTTGTGGTTCTGCATTTTTCTGTAGAAGAGGCTCTGAACCAGGGGCCCAAAAGCTTTGAATGATTTTTTGTGTGTAATTCATCTTCCGTGTGCATCCTGGTAGAGTTCCTTAGAACCAGTCAATAGCCTAGTGGTTGGGTCGCAGTTGGCATCCTGGTAGAGTTCCTTAGAACCAGTCAATAGCCTAGTGGTTGGGTCGCAGTTGGCATCCTGGTAGAGTTCCTTAGAACCAGTCAATAGCCTAGTGGTTGGGTCGCAGTTGGCGCATCGCAGCGACCGGAGTTCAATCCCTGTCAAGGATGAATTTTCAGAATTCTCACGCCGTGACCCGCTTCTACTATATCGAAAAAAGTGTCTAGTTCCTCCTAGCACTGTTTCATTTTTTTTTCATAGCAGATGTTTGTCTGTATTTACATATGGAGTCTAATTTCCTTTGTGTGGTATTCATCTTCCGGAGATGAATTATTGAGTAAGTATGCATTTTCCCCTCCAATGCCAGGAATGACGCGGCCCTCCTCAACCGGTGGTAAAATCCGTCTCATCACTTAGTGCATAAGATAGACTAATACATGCTTTGTTTTTGAAGGTATCTACAAGTTCGTAATTCTTTTTTCATACTTATGTACGTAGTATGGTATAATTAAAGAAGAAATCAATGGGCACCTTAGAGCTCTTTTGACTGTTCCACGGTACATGTAATGCTTATATTGGACATGTAAAACTAAAACTATATGATTCAACTTTTTTACTGGCGCTAACATAGCAGATGAGTTCGTTGTTTCAGTGTCCTAATGGTGTTTGTTTTACCGCCTAAGTGATTTCTGCGGTGAAGCTGATGAGATACGGGAGGTCCAAGCTGGTGCTGGCAGACCAAATATCGGTGGCGGCCACCTACGCGGGGAAGGTATATTCTGCGGCAGGTGTATCTGGTTTGTTAGCCTCACCACCACTGTTTTACGATGTTGCAAATTTCAACTCTTGCTGATGTATAACGATGAAATTAATGAGAGTTTCACAGTCCCTACACTTCAACCTTGCAGCCAGCGAGGACATGGAAATTAAAGGCAAGATACTTGTGAGATGTTTCTACTCCGAAGCCAAATTATCTTCCTTGCCTGTTGGTAGCTGCTCCTAAGAAAATAAGATTCTGTACCGCCATTACTACGAAATAGCTTATAGGTAGACAAAATATTCAGTGGCACATATATAAAACCATCCGCCACAGATATGTATCAGTGGGGCATGCGCCACATAAGTTTGGCACTTCAGTGGCGCACATAACCAATATACGACACAGAAGTCCACATTTCTATGGCACATATTTTCGTGTGAGTCACAGAAAATGATGATTCTGTGGCGCATATGGACGCATGCGCAAAGTTGATGAGACCAAGCACCAAAAAAGGGGAGGAGAAACTTCTGTGGCGCATATGTCCGTATGCGCCACAGAAAGTGATGTTTCTGTGGCGCATATAGGTGTATGCACCACAGAACAAGAAAAACAGATCCCACCCCCGTTTGGATCGCCTTTTCAGTTTTATAAAAAATAAACAAAAATGATAGAAATTTCAAAAAAATAACTCCTCTGAGTTGTAGTTAGATTTTAGGGTATAGATCTAGACAAAATTGAAAAACATGAATTTCGATGTATTATGCAAAAATAGGTCATGGCACGTAAAACGGATATAACGTTTGCATACGATGTCGAAAAAAATCTTTAACCTATCAAAATGATCGTCTCAAAATTCCCTACTCGAATTCAACGACCTAGGGTCGTTCTGGATTTTACAGAATCTCCAAATTCGAAAAGAGTAAAAAGTTATTTAGGATAGAATATTTTTTACTAAAAAAAATAAAAAGGGGGAGAAACTTCTGTGGTCATTTCCCTCATATGCGCCACAGAAGTCTTGGGCGGATTCGAAATTTGAATCCCACCGGCGCCCTTCTCCCTCCCTTTTTCCTTTTTCTCTCCGTTCCCACTTCTTCTCCCCTCCCCACTTCTCCTCCCCTCCACACTGCTCCCCTTCTCCTCCCTCCTCCTTCTCCACTCTCCGGCGACCTCCTCCTCCTCCTCCTTCTCCACCACCACCAACTCCGGCGACCACCTCCTCCTCCTCCTCCACCACCAACTGTGGCGACCTCTGGTGACCTCCTCCTCCTCCTCCACCACCAACTCCGGCGACCTCCTCCTCCTCCACCACCAACTTCGGTGACCTCCTTCTCCTCCTCTTCTACCACCAACTCCGGCGACCTCCTCCTCCTCCTCCACCACCAACTCCGGCAACCTCCTCCTAGCACTCCTCCTTGCCCTCCTCTAGCCACCACCAGCCACCACCACCACCAACAACAACAACTCCCGCCAGATCTAGATCTGACCTGATTTTTTTTTAAATTTTGAAAGAAACTTATGTGGCGTATATTGGCCATATGCGCCACAGAAGTTTGAGATCTAGTCCTCCTTTTTTCTGAAATTTGGGAAAATTATTCTGTGGCGCATATTGGTCATATGCATCACAGAAGTTTGAGACTTCTGTGGCGCATTTCAATATGCGCCACAAAAGATAGTTATCAGTGGTAAGGTATCAGTGGCGACTAGGAAATGCGCCACGGATAGTGAAAAAGGTGCGCCACTGATAAGTTGTTTCGTAGTAGTGCGCTTTATATTTAACAATCTTCTTATCGGTGGAACTGTATGAAATTTTGGAAAGTAATTTGAATTGAACTGGAGCTGGCATTTGATGTTGAATGCTAACTGCAAAGGTAGGGACACTAGTAATAAAGATTTATAGGACTCCATCATTTTCCTCCTTCAATGCATCAGTAGTTTTAATGTGTTAATTTACAGTACGTGTACCCTTTGGGTTAACTTTTAATGTAGATTATGCCACTTTTTAGTAAAAGATTAATATCATTTGTTTTTTCTAAAATGCAGAGTAAAAGCACTAAAGTTTCCAGCTGACATGCTTCCTCTTTTCATAGCATATTCAGTGCATATGGAGCGAAGCTCATATTCAGTTCGAAGGGAACATTATTGATCCAGGCAACCATGGTTCATTGCAATCGGGTTTACTCCGTAGAGGGTCACCACGCAGCTTCGGCCTCCGCTATGATTGAAGTCTAGCAAGTGTTTGAAGATATTCCAACTAGGTAAAATATTTCCTGTTTTAACAAAAAAAATTGAAATATTTCCTTTTATAAAAATTAATTTCGAGATATTGCAACTATGACTTCTTATTATTGTTATTAGCATTGTTCAAATGACGAATGCTCCGGTAACCTGTTGTTGCAGCCGTACACAAGGTGATGTATGAAAATCTAGCACTGAGACATTGTAGTTGACTTGCTGACTTTAGTTGTAAAAAACGTGGTTCTTTATTTTTTCTCCCCTGTTTCACCACACATGTATGTTCTGTGGTATCATTATAACATCCAAAACATAACGAATGAAACTTACTATAATGCCATTATGTTTATACCTTATATGAGTCATGTCCGGTTACTCCAAGTATCATCATTAGAACTTCAACAAGGGTAGAGTCCGAGTTATGCCTTAACCCTACAGGCAGCTGACTAGGAGAACATCCTAGCTCACATAGTCATCAATGACACCTTATTCTCTGTCTTGATTCTCGAATATGACCAAGTAAATAGCCAAGGACAATGTCAGTGAGTATGTTGAATGTACTCGCAAACCACCTTAAGATAATAACAATAAGATGATATGCAATATGGTTGTAGTAGTAGGAGGGCTCCATGAGAGAATATTTTATAAATTAGTTTCTCTTGTAGATATAGTGTCTATATTTTGTTGAAAACTTTTGTAAATCATTTTGAAAACATTTGAAAAGTTTGGAGAATCACTAGGAAGGGGTCACCCATTTTACCTTCCTTCTAGTAATTCCATGACCAACCCTCTTTTCTTCCTTTCCGACCATTCCATGGTCAATCCTTTCCAAACGCTGTTTCTTTCCAAAACTCTTTTAAATTCCCAAAACACATCGCTCGGTAGTAGTTTTTCAACCATCCATGAAAACAGACATGGCTATTAGAATAGAATTACACTGTAGAGGTTGTACACTTTACCCGTAAGATTTGATACATCCTCCATGATCAACCACAAATTGTCAGTAACTAGTATGCGGGGTTCGAATAATCAAACAAAACCCTCGGAAATCCTACCGCAATATGGTCCCTACCCTATGAGTCGTTCCTACCAACGTCGAGATGCTAGGTTGAAGTTAATATGCCCGAGAGGCAATAATAAAGTTGTTATTAGCTTATTCCATGTTTATGATAAAAGTTTATTTTACATTCTATAATTGTATTAATTAAAAACATTAATACATGTGTGTTTAATAAAAAATACAAGGTTCCTAGTAATGCCTCTCATATATACTAGATCGTTGATTAACAAGATGATCAATGTTTCCTGATCATAGACATTGAATGTTGTTAATAACGAGGTCACAACATTTGTGAAATAATGTGATGAACATTCATCCGAAGTATAGAAATACGATCAAAGTCATTGTGTTTAAATTGCTATAACATCTTACGAAGTAATATTAGTCCTTAGACCACGAGATCATGTTAATTGCTAACCGTAGAAGAGTAACTTGATAACATCAAACATCACACCGTAACATGGTGACTATAAAGGTGGGTCCAGATACTCCGAAAGTGTTATTTTGAGGCTCATGAATCTAGAGTGGAATTTGTCTATCCCGATGACAGATAGATATACTCTAGGCCCTCTCAGTGATATCAGATTAGTTAGCTTGCAAGCAAGTGATGAGATCACTAGAATATTATATCACGGGAACGACAAAAGAGTGCATGTTAGTAACGAGATCAAACTAGGTATATGGATACCGATGATCGAAACTCAGACATGTAATATATCGCGAGACAAAGGGATTGAGTTACATGCGTAAAAGGTTCTTACGATCACAGAAGTCATTGTTGAATGTGTAGGAGTCCGTACGGATCTCCAAGTCCCACTGCTGATTATTGATTTGAGAGTGGTCTCGATCATATCTGCATTATTAGCGAATCATAGGCGACACACTTAACGGATACTGACACCATTGGGAGCAAATATGTTTCAGATAAAAATTTAAGAAAGCGCTGGAATCATTTTGATAGAAACCGGAACTGTTTCGAGTGAAATTGCAGAAACTGGTTCTGCATATAATATTGAAATGTTGCAAGGGGTTTTAGGTGAATGTTTGTTAATTAAATTAATTAACAAAATTCTGAATAAAATTAATAAAAGAGTTTTATTAAATGAGAGAGTATTAAATTTGGAGAAATTTAATGCATTTAAAGTGGAGACTTAAGTGAGAATGTGAATGGGCATATTTATGTAGAGGGTGTTACCACCACATGAATGAGGGAGGTGAAGGGGAACCCCCTCCTCCTATAAAAGGCCCCCCTCCCCTCACTTCTCACTCACACCTCCTCGTGAAGGATCTCTCTCTCTCTAGAATTTATTCCCCATGGTCTCGGATTAGCGAGATATATGTTTCGGATGGCTTTATCTGGAAAGGAGTTTCTACATCCGGCGCATCGCTGGAGCGAGGATGCGGAGGTTGTCGGTGTACCAGACGTGTGTGCGATCACGGATGCACCGCTGCTTTGCGGTGCTGGACTTGGTGGTGCGGGACTTGCTGGACCTGCTGGTGCTGGACCTGCTGGACTTGCTAGACTTCATGACGATCTTGAGATCAGCAAATATACGACTACATCAACCACAAAATCAGTTTCGTTAACAATACTTTGTTGATCTTCAAGGGTATGTTCTCTATGGATGTATATCCACCCGTTGCTTATATCTAGTAGATTGATCTTGGCGTATAATAGTTCACATCGTAGGAATTTTTTTGTTTTCTATGTTGCGAACCCAATAGTGGTATCAGAGCGTGATCTATGCGTAGATGCTTTGCACGGGTAGAACACATATGAGTATGTGGGCGCTGATGATCATTTTATTATATCTTCCAAGTATTTTGGATATTGGTGGCATAGTGGGATGAAGCGACCCAGACTAACTTTACATGTACTCGCACATGAGACATATTCCACGCTTGACATCCAACTAGTTTCGCATAAGTGGCTAGCGGGTGTCTATCTCTCCTACTATAGTCAATATCTGATTTACAACGAGTTGCTAATAATTTTTTTATCGTTGTGGTTACATGTTCATAGGTAAGAACGGTTCTATCTTCGAAAGCCCTCAGCCAGGTAAAACTTGCAATTGATAAATTAGAAGCGTCTAGTTTAGATCGTTGCTAGGCTAGTGTCATGATATGGTAATGTTATAATTTGAAGTATAGTTGATACTCATGGAAATTATATCATGCCCATCGTGTAAGTTCCATATACCTTGACCTTACACACAAAGGAATGGTAAAGATCATACCACGATACACATGATAGTGATCAAGTGCAAGAACCATATCATTTCACTTTACACATATGATGTTTGTTTGCATCTTATATTGCTTGTTTGGCGTTTTAGTAGCATTATAAGATGATCCCTCTTTTAGATATCAAGATAAAACTGTGTTCTTCCTTAAGTATGCGCCGTTCTATGGATCGTGTTTCGAGACGTCACGTGATGATCAGGTGTACTTGACTCTATGCTTTCATACAATGAGTGTTAGACAGTTTTACACACGCGAGTACGAAGGTTCATACTTGACAAGCCTAGCATGTACAGACATGGACTCGCAACACGGACCAAAAGGTTAAGCACGAGTCATATGGTAGATATGATGCCCATATAGATGCTCTTCTTTGAAGCTACACCGACTCACGTGATGATCGGACTTGGTGTAGTGAATTTGGTTCATGTAATCACCAAAACAAGTCGATGGATGTTGGTTTTGAGTGAGAGTTCATTTCTAATTTGGATTAGTCGAACTCAATTTATCATAAACTAAATCAAACTGAATTTTCATAATTTGTTGTAGTCATTGGCATCCTTTTACTATCTTGAGCTTAATTTTAATTGAGATAATAGAACTATAGAATTATGGATATTTACTTTACTATCGTATTGTTTTGAATGTCAATTCAAAGTTTAGAAGTCCTATTGCAAACTTTCAGCAAACTCTATTTACTCCATGAAGTTTAATAAATAGTATTAAATCAAGAGTAAGAATTCCAATGTTAGTATCTAAAGTATCATGTTTGCCTCCATGATTCTTGATATTCAAATGTTGTTTTAATATCGAGGTTATCTGGAAGCTGAAAGAATTGTTTTAAAAAACATCATGTGTGGAAGATATTGTGATATATAAAACAATGGTATGGTTGCAATATGATAGAGTATAATTTGGCAAAATACACGTTCTCATATTGTATGAGAATTTACGAAGGTTGGAGACACTAGACGTCCTAATCTCCCAAAATGGTTTTGGGAACTAATAGTATACTCGCGATTCGTCCTTATAGGCTATACTAGCTTGATCATGAAAGTTTTCATGATAAGGATGAATAGAATATGTAGGTAAAATGTTTACTACACTAATAGGTTACTAAAGAATGGATTTTTGAAAGAACGCCAAACATTTGATGATGGTGATCAACTTCAAAGTGCAAGTCCAAAGGTATTAGTATTTAACTATACACGCTTTGGACTATGTGTCATGTGTATGGCACCACTGTTGATGTTGATGGATTCTTTTAAAAGGAAAGGAAATGCTAGAAGAGAATCTATAAAATGTTTGGTAGAAAAGAAAAGACTAGAAATATCCAACTTAGGTATATAGATGATATACATATTATGGCTGTATTCTTTGCTTGTTAAACAATGTGGTTCTTGGGTATTGGATACCAAATTGGTTGGTATGAAGTGTCATACAGGACAACACAATTCATGAACTGCAATGGCCTAAGTAACTATCAGAAGAATATATGATGGTGTTCATCCAAAACAAATAAAGTGTTATTGTGTTTCTCATTGACATCAAAACTTCCCTTCAAGATTTGTTTAAATAATTATTATTTTTTTCCGATATTATGGGAACAATGGTTCTTCAAATAATTACCGTATTCCATAGAAGATGGATGAACTTCTACAAGTCTAGTTGGAGAAATCACGTCCATAAAACTAATGCTAAAATTTTGCAAGACAAATGATTGAATGATCACTTATGAAGTGACATCGCGTTTAAATTATATTGGAAAGAAAACATGAAGAAACTCCATGTTGATGGATTTTTGGAATCTTTGATTTTGATCAATTAATACTTGTGAGACTTTCCTGAAGATAATTGAAACTCCGTTCATAGGCGAAAGAGGAACGGATGACTAACTTATTGGATATTGTATATGTTGATGTATATAGTCCATTGTATGTAGCCATGTGCGGTGGATCTTTCGACTTCATACACTTTCTCTGAAAATTTGAGTGAATATATCTATATATTTACTTAATAAGGAATAAGTATGAAACATTTGAAAATTGTTCAAAGACTTTCAAGATGAAGTAGAAAATCATTGTAATGAGAAAATGAAGAATTTATGATTTGATCATAAAGGATGATATTTGAGTTACATGTTTAGAAAAACACCTAAGATTTGAGGAATTGTTCCATGGATTTGCATTTCCCGATAAACCATAGGAGTATGGTATGTTCGAGAGATCAAATCAAACCTTGTTTTATATGGTAAGATCAAAGGTGTCATTTATAAAACTGCCATTATGTTTTATGGATTAAAGCTTTAGAGACTACCGCTTTTGCACTGAAAAGAGCACCATCGTGATACGTTAAAATGACACCATAAAGGTTATGGTTGGGATAAAACCCGAGTTGTCTTTTCTTAAATTTTGGTATAATATGCATAAGTAAAATGTTTACAACCAAAGTTGAATAAGCACGTCTTTGTAATTTATCCCAAAGAATTTGTTGGGTATTCCTCCATAACACCAACGACAAAAGAGTTTGTCGCATGGAAAGTGAAGTTTCTTAAAGAAGGACTTTTTCGCAAAAGTTAAGTGAAAGGACAATAGAACTTTGATTAGGTTGATGAACGTAAGCAACATGTGCTAAGTAGCGCAGCACAGGAAAGTGTCCCGGAGGCGGCTAAAATGCTCATGGCTCCCGTGATTACAAAGGTTGTGATCTCACAAATTAGAGTTCATGTTGAACCGTGTGGGTCGGTAAGAATCAAGTAGTAAGATTTGAAACAAAAGTTATTATTGTTTTGACAATGATGAATCAACTGCATGCAAAGAAGCGATGATGGGTCCTGACTCCTTAAAATGACTAGAAGTCATAAAATCCGTGATAGTATCCATACACGAGAAATCAAGCTTCTGAACTTGGAAGAACCTCCGGAAGGGCGTGAAGCCTATCGGTTGTATTTGGATCTATAAAGAAACAGACATGGATGTTTGACATCTATGAAATATTCGACATGTCACAAATGAGTTTACGACAATGTTCAAGGAGTTGACTATGACAAGATTTGATCTTTCATAGCGACATTTAGTCTTGACGGATTATTGTAGCAACCACTACATATAATTTGGTATATGGTAGTTGAACAAACAAAACAATGTTCTTCTAATAGAGTGGTTACCTCGTACGTGTACATGACACGGTCCGAAGGGTTTTGTTAATTCAAATGATGCTAAAAGGGCGTGCAAACTTCAATGGTTGAAATGAGCATAGAGGAGTTGGAATCTCCATCATAATGAAACTATTAAAAGATTTTAATTTCATCGGAGACGATAAAGATGCTTGTATTTGCAAGAAATTAAGTGGGAGCGCTGGGACATATTTCTAACACATTATGTAGATGACATGGTGTTGATTGGAAATGTTGTATCTTTTATTGACACAAGTTAAGAATTTCATTAAAATTAGATTTCGATGAAAGACTTAGGCAAAACCGAAATATTGAGCATCACTGTCTATATGGATATATTGAGGGGCTAATATGGTTGTGCCAGACATACATATATGAAATATTAAAAGGGTTCAATATGGAAATGACACAAAAGGTTCTTGATGTATGGAAAGGATTGAATCATGATTCAAGTGTATCGACACTTGGTGAGCGAAATCCCATGAATATTTTGATCCATAATACCATGATATGTACATATGCAGATATGTCCTATGCTCTAAATGTTGTGATCATATACCAGAATGATTCATAAGATGATCATTGGACGATAGTAAAGATATTCTTATGAGTTCTGGAAGAACTACGAATATATCATGTATAAGTGACACATATTTAAAAGTAGTTCATTGTAAAGTGTTACATTGATACTAATTTGTCACAAGATACACATTAAATTTATCTCAATTTAGACTATGGGTAGCACAATGTAATGGCAAGGATGATCCATGATGGATTTGGATTAGTTCCAAAGTTGAGACATTGTGATGGATACTACAACAAAAGGCTAAGTATATGACTGCTATAGTAGCAGCAAAGGAGGGCATTTGTGTTAAGTAGTTTGTGATCAAACTAGGTGCGGTTCAAAGTGGGCTAATACTATGAAGAGATATTGTATGACAATAATATCAACATATTTTAACCCAAACGAACTAAAGTTCTCACCAAAGGACCAAATTTATACAATGCCATCTCATTTAAGAATGAGTGATGCGTAGAGACGCAAAGACATACAAATACACACGGACCTGAAAGTGTCATATCTAGAGATTATGTTTACCACTAGCAAACACTTATATACAACACTAGAAAGCCATAATTGTTGAATGCGCAAGTTTACAAACTAGATAATTATCTCTAGTGCAAGTGGGAGACTGAAGGGAATATGCTCGAGAGGCAATAATAAAGTTGTTATTATCTTATTCCATATTTATGATAAAAGTTTATTTTACATTCCATAATTGTATTCATTGGAAATGTTAATACATGTGTGTTTAATAAATAAAATACAAGGTTCCTAGTAATGCCTCTCATATAAACTAGCTCGTTGATTAACAAGATGATCAAGGTTTCTTGATCATAAACATTGGATATTGTTAATAATGAGGTCACAACATTTATGAAATGATGTGATGAACATTCATCTGAAGTATCGCAATACGATTAAAGTCATTGTGTTTAAATTGCTATAACATCTTACAAAGTAATATTAGTCCTTAGACCATGAGATCAGGTTAATTCCTAACACTAGAAGAGTAACTTGATAACATCAAACGTCACACCATAATAGGCTGACTATAAAGGTGGGTTCAGATACTCTGAAAGTGTTACATTGAGGCTCATGGATCAAGAGTGGAATTTGTCCATCCCAATGATGGATAGATATACTCTAGGCCCTCTCGGTGATATCACATTTTTTAGCTTGAAAGGAAGTGATGAGATCACTAGAATGTTCTATCACGGGAACGAGAGAAAAAGTGCATGTCGGTAACAAGATCAAATTAGGTATGGGGATACCGATGATCGAATCTCGGAAATGTAATATATATCGTGAGACATATGGATTGAGTTAAATACGTAAAAGTTTCTCACGATCATAGAAGTCATCATTGAATGTGTAGGAGTCAGTATGGATCTCAAGGCCTGCTACTGATTATTGATCGGAGGAGGGTCTCGATCATGACTGCATTATTCACGAATTGTAGGGTGACACAATTAAGCGATACCGACACCATTTGGAGCAAATATGTTTCAGATAAAGATTTAAGAAAGTGGTGGAATCATTTCGATGGATACCGGAATTGTTTCGGGTGAAATTGCAGAAACTGGTTGTGCATGTAATATTGAAATGTTGCAAGGGGTTTTATGTGAATGTTTGTTAATTAAAGTAATTAACAAAATTCTGAATAAAATAAATAAAAGAGTTTTATTAAATGAGAGAGTATTAAATTTAGAGAAATTTAATGCATTTAAAGTGGAGACTTAAGTGAGAATGTGAAGGGGCATATTTATGTGGAGGGAGTTACCACCACATGAATGAGGGAGGTGAAGGGTCACCCCTCCTCCTATAAAAGCCCCCCCCCCTCACTTCTCACTCACACCTCCTCATGAAGGACCTCTCCCCGTCTAGAATTTATTCCCCATGATCTTGGATTAGCGAGATACATGTTCCTGGTGGCTTTATCTGGAAAGGAGTTGCTACTTCCGCTGCATCGCTCGAGCAAGGACATGGAGGTTGTCGGGGTACCAGACGTGTGTGTGATCACGGATGCACCACTGCTTTGCGGTGCTAGACTTGGTGGTGCTAGACCTGCTGGACTTGCTGGACTTCATCACGATCTTGAGATTGGCAAGTGTACGACTACATCAACCATGAAATCAGTTTCATTAACAATGCTGTGTCGATCTTCAAGGGTATGTTCGCTATGGATGTATATCCACCCGTTGCTTGTATCTAGTAGATAGATCTTGGCGTATAATAGTTTCCATCGTAGGCATTTTTTATTTTCTATGCTGTTATCCCAACACAGGTACCATCACAATCCAACCAGAGTGCATTCCCCCTCTTGGGACATACACTTTAAATGAGAGGCTCATAGTATCGTTCGACCGCCTACAAGGACGGTTCACACCTTTCCTAAGGGTTCTAAACTCCTGACCCTTTCACTTGGAGAGACCCGTCATTAGAGGGAGATGATCCCTTATCAGTAGTTGCGAGGAGTCCCATGCCGGAGTAAACAAATTTGAGCTAGGCCCCTCCCCATTTAGGGCTAATATGGTTGCACGATTTAGTTGTTCTAGCTAAGCTGCAAAGAAACGAGTGCATTTCTTAAAAAAATTCCTTCTCTTTCCATCAGTACCATTTGTAGAACACAAATCCTTTTCTTTCCTCAAAATCCAGTGGTAAGTCATTCTTACCATGTTTTTACCATAAAACCTTTTTGTAAAACATGTCCGATTTCCCCAACCTATACTCTTGCTTTGGATAAATAGGGTATCCAAGGGGTTATGGTGTAAACCAGCAATCCTACCCTACTAGTGGACAAATAGTTCTCAACAAGGGATATACTTAATAGTACCATGGTGTAATGGCTTGGAGGATCCAAACCACTACCATATATACATAGCAATATAATAAAATAACACAATTTGCATAACTAGGTAAATAAAACATGCATAAGTAAATTAGTAGGAAAAATCTTACGATCAAGTAGGTGGCTTTCTAGTGACCAGCAGTATGTACCTGGACTTCTTCCTAGAAAACCATAATAACCAATATCTTCTCCTTATTAACTACGATATAATCGCAACTATTGTTTTCATGGATCACCATGCAAGGAAACAAGTACACAATTAATACAAGGAAATCTAGAACCAGTACAATTCAACAATCAATTGAACTCGACATCAATACATTTCATTACGTCAGGTTAGCACCAAATCCTGGCAAGTGGAATCACCTCAAATGCTTTTAATGAACTTTTCTTGAGATTTAATTATCAAACCCTACTTAAATGAGGGGTTTTATGCCAAGATCAAGCTTTGTATGATACCAACATGAAAACGTGGAACCATTAGGTAGATATGGAAATAAAAAAAACCACCCGAAGTGGCTTCATGATTCTATCAACTTTCTTTATTTATTTTTGATTTTTTCTAGTGGAATTAACCCCTATTTTCGTAGTTAATTCTCCAGAAAATACTGGTAATGCAAATAACTATTTCCTCCTAGGGTTATGAAGATACTTGAGTACTGGTTCACTGAGAGTTGGTTTCACTTCAAATAATTACATAATGCCCTTGGGAAATTCCCAAAGTCAATTCTGCAAGAAATTTTTCTTTTTCACCAGATTTATTATACAAGAACAATTAGCATGAAACCAGGAACAATGTGGAGGCATTAAAAATACCTTCCATTATAATTTAGATTCATCATTTTTTGAGTTGGATAACTTTTGTTATGATTTATCTAGTGAACCCTAAACAATAGAGTTTAATTCATTAGAATTCATAAGATGCTCAATACATCTTAATTTCCTCGCATTTGATAGGACTTGCAGTGCCAGATCATTGAGCATTGGAATCAACTCAGTTGGTGTGATAGATCTACCCTGAGATTTTTGGCAAAATCATAAATGAATTTATTTTGTTGTTTGTACTACTTTAGATCTTTAGCTCCACTTGGCATGACACCAGGGTCAGGTGATAGGTACTTCAAGTAACTACCTGATGCAAGAGATTACACCCTATTTGGATCTGTGAAACCCACTATGTGATTTATGGATTGGAATTGACACTATTGGGTAAATTTAGAACCAGAAAATAATAAAATTTATTTTGGGAATATGGCTCGCTCTGCATGATTGATAAAACACTAGGGAACATGATCAAAATTAGGTGTAGGTTTTTTTGCTCATTTATAATTTTATTTAACATGTATTTCAAACCAAGATTTAACAGATCTATAAATGGGAAAATGAATAATTTAATGAATAAAGGCCACATGCCAGATCTTGACCGGCTAGACCCGCACTGCACTTGGCCGGCACAGTTCCACGTATCCGCAAGAGGGATACAATGGATTCAAATGCCCTACGGCATGTCCATCAGTTGCGTGGTGGATCAAAGTGGTATCGGCCGCCGGAGGCCGTCAGATGAGATGGAGATGGACGGCTAGCCAATGTCATCTTCCTCAGCCCGCGGGAGAAATAGGGAACCCCTAGGCGGAGACAGGAAGGCACTAGGAGCTCACTTGGGTGCGGGAGAGATGGTGGGAAGGAGACAAGAGGATGTGGAGCATGGAGATGACTCCAACGAGGGGAAGCAGCGATGTTTTTGACGCTATAGAGAGACACGCGCATCCGAGCCTATAGAGCAGACTCGATGGGCCAGCGATGGATTCACCAGAGAGGTGCTTGGGTAGGGAGAAGTGCATGGTTAGAAGGGGCTTGACGAGGGAATCACACCAGAACAAAAATGAGGAGAAAATAGGAGGTGTGGCCTTGGCACACTTTACCTCTTATTTGCAGCACCGAGAGGGAGAAGCTCCGGTTCCATGGCCTGGGAGGGCAAGGATAGGGGTCTCGAGCTTCTAGAGTGGCTCTAAGATGGTGTGGGGTGGGAATGAGGGTGGTAGTTATGCCGAGGTGGCCTCTGGCCTTATAACCCGAAGGTTATGGTCCATGGTGGACCTTGCACATGGAGGTGTCTATGAGGGGAGTAGGAAAATTGGTTGGCCGAGGAAGGCGGTGGGAAGGTCATGTGAGGGTCTTAGGGAGCAGAGGTGGGGCAGAGGAAGTATTACATGAAATTTTTGTTGCTCTCACAATCATTCAGTCAAAGAGAAAGAAGTGGAGGGGGAGGGGTGTAGGGCCAGCACGGGTTGCAGCCTTTGCTCAGAGGAGGTGGGTGAGGGGGTAATATTCTCGACCAGTGGAGTTAGAGGAGGGTGTGCTTTTACCAAGCATTGAAAAAAAATATTACAAAAGATTTGAATGTTCCTCTCTCCTCCTCTCTTCCAAGCACTAGGAGACAATGCAAAATGGGGTGGTTATTGTAGTGCTACAGTACACACGACCAGGGCTGGTGAATGGGTGCTATGGTATTTAGGGATGGGAATTGATGATGGTAGGATGGAGGTTTAGCTCATGGTTTGGTCAAAATCTAAAATGCCATTATTGTACATCATTATTTCCATTCAAATTTTTGGTCTAGAGAAAGTGTGTTAGGGGTACTAGTAGATGGGTATGTGATGAGTCCAAAATTGAAGCATATTTACCTTTTTTTTGCATAAATAGAGTAGGGATTTTTGTATTTCACTGCGTCTACGCGCGCTATTTTGTTCTTGTTTCAACAAGATCCCAAATCATGGAGTCATATATGAACATATCAATTAGAGCCGTCATATTGGGTAATTATATGATATTTCTCAGTGATAAATGTCATTTTATGAATTTACCTTCACACATGGAAGAATTCTAAACAAGGAGGAGGCATCAGTACCGATAACGATCACTAGTACTAGCGGAGCCCTCCCGTACCAGGCGCCATCATGACCACCTTGTCAAATACTTCTCCCTGGCGAAAACGAGAGGGAGATCCGACATTCACAGCCACCAGAAACCACGAAAAAACACATCCGAGAGGGATCTGAAGGAGGAACTTGGCTGGGGTAAAATCCTAGCTGATTCACGGATCATTGGAGGATAACACATCATCCCCTTCATCATCAACCGCTACATCTCTGTCACCACGATTACTCCCATCTTTCATCTATTAGATATCTTTGTAATTCTAGATCCAATTGTGGTTTTCATTAGATCTACCTTCGTACTTTTATCCATTCATTTTATTGTGATAATGTTGTTGATTGCTTCAATGAGTGAGTAGTTCCCCTTCGTACTTTTATCCATTCATCTGATTATGATGATGTTGTCGATTGCTTCCGTGAGTGAGTAGTTCCTTTGTTTTAGGGGAGATGGAGAAACCCTAGCACCATTATGAACTTGTAATAAAGATGATCTATTGTGTGTCCGTATGACTTTCTTGTCTATGATATAATTATGATTTGTGTTTGATCTCTCTCTTTAGATGATATGTGAAGTCGACCATATATCATTTGCCTTTGGGACTAAAGGGAGGGAGAAATCCTTCGGATGTGCCTTGGAAGCGTACCCGGAATGCCCCGTGACAAATTGTTATCGGCTCGTAACCTACACAGTCAAAGGAGGGTTAAAGAGGGACTCTCTAAGCTAATTACGATATCCATGGGGAAACCCTTAATTGCGGTGGTTTGTATTGGTGACTGCTCTCAGACATCGCAGTGGTTATTTAGAGGTGACCTCACTCTTGGCTTAACAGAGTGGCTTCCTACGAGCCTTGTAGTGAACATCTTATTATGGGGCTCTCTCCACACATATCATGACCCAAGAAGTATGTTATCTCGATTACATATAACAATAATACTATGATAGTGGTGTATCCTACACACACGAGAACATTTTAGCCCTATTGAGTTCAACCACACTTTCACACAATCTTGTTACTTGTTTTTGTTTACTTGTTTTAATTACTTTTCTGCAAACAACCATAAACCTTTCAAGCACCCTTTACTTGAGATCAAAGATAGCTTATAAGTATTCTTTGGTAGATAGTAACGAGGGGCATAAAGACCTTTACCAATAGCTCTCTGTGGGTTTGATATCTTTACTTCGACACAAGCTACAATTGGTCTGTGCACTTGTAGTCATCGGTATGGTTAAAATGTACCAAGGGAAAAGGTTTGGGATTTTCTGGGGATTTTAGATCCTTTTATTATCCAATATTAAACAAGTGATGAAATAGTTTTATTTATTTCATTTGAGATTTTTGAATTGAACAAGGAGGGTTTATGGTGTGAGATTATCCTAAACCTCATCTCACACATAGGATAATTTTCCCAAGATTTATTGAGGAAGAAAAGTATTAAAACATATATTTTAGCATTTCTTCCATTTAAGAAGATATGCAAAAAGAAATAATGAAAATCTTCAAAAATGTTTATTTTTGAAGTAGAAAGATAGGAAACAATATATAGGCCTCAATTGTGCCTAGAGTTGCAAAAGTCTTTTGTAGAAAAACAAACTTTCTTCAAAGGAAGGGGTTTTGAAGTTTTTGTAATAGAAAATAATTAAATGTTTTGGGCCAAAATAATTATGGAAATTTTTCTTAAATTTTCCTCTCCAATGTAGATGGTGGACCCATGGTGTAGCTATCATTTTCACACCCTGGTTTTGAATTTCCACAATTATTTTAAAGAAAGCAAAGAATAGAGTGGGAAGAAGGATCTTGGGGTAGAATTTTTTTATACCACAGAAACCATGTTGGATAAAGGGGCTCGGAGCACCCCTTGGATTATGGGATATATGGGTAGATAAAAAATTGATGTAGATCAAAAGGGTATATAATATTTGTATTGATCATGATTGAGGTGTCCTATAATTGATGCCAAACTTGATCAAAAAATAAGGGTGCTAGAGCATAATATTGTTTAGCCTCCAAAACCAAGTGGGTTTTTGGTAAGCACAAAGTCCAATTGAAACAAGGGAAGTATGGATGGATATACAAAGATGATTAGAGAATAACCATGCAAATATTTGTTCAATATAATATGGCATCGAGATGGGAGATTCTCCCAAAGTAGGTATGTTGATAAGATTTGCAAAAACATATTACTTTCTTGCCTGCAAAACCATCAAGATCAAGTGGGTCAAAGGATGATCTATCTAAGGCGAAGAGTGATATTTTGAAGTTCTTAGGATGGTATACAATATGGTTCAAGGGAATTTCCAAAAATGCACAAGGGTTAGTATAGGTAGGGACTAAAAAATGTGATGTTGATAATAGTTCCAGACTATGTCATATTTTGATAGATTTAGGGTTTTTGACTAGGGTACGAGGGTTAATGTTTTCGAGGGATTACAAGGTTCCAAACTCCTCATCAAGTGGATGATGTTGAATATTAGGTTAGGTAGAGGAAATCCATGGCTTCAGTTGGTTTTCACTACCTTGGAGACTTCAAAAGAGAAGTGACTCTGAATTGAGTCTAACAAGGGAAACCAATGTTCATTTTTAGTGACTAAAGATCAAGACTAGGTTGGGAATGTTGGTGGAAAGGTTCCTTAATCCAAATAAACTGTGGGTGGGGGTAGATTATCATAAGAGAGTATCATAGGTGCATTGCCTTAGATCTAGAGCTACTGATCTTGATTATGGTTCCAAAAGGTGATCTTGGTAATAGGGAGGAGGAACTCCTTCCACTAGGGTGTAGATGTTATCTTCTCAAGATATGCAAGGGTTGCATTGTTGGGTGGGTTTAGTTACTAGGGGCTGAGCTCTTGGAATATCTCATACTAGTTCCTAACCAAACAATTTCAGACAAGTCATCTCAGCAAGAAGATCAAGGCAATTCATTCCAAACATCTCAAGACTAATACTATGGACACCATCAAGCCTAGATTATGGTATAGAGGAGTATAGTTGACTACAAAACATCCACATCCCTAAGCACAAACAAGCAAACAACTACATCACCACTAAGTAAGAAAAGTTTTTGTTCCCCCTAATTTTTGAACTCTAGACAACTAATCTGAGTTATTGAAAGTCGAGTGTTGCAGACCATCCCCCTTAAAAGAATCTCGTCCTGAGATTCCGGAGGGTAGTTCTAGGGGTTCTAATGGACTGGCTTATGTTGAACTTCATCTTCGAATATGGTTGCTCTGTCGGTGGAGTTGAACTACATTCTTCGTGGATGCAAAGAGAGTTGAGCAAGTTTTTAGACCTGGTTGCGAGGGTTGTTCATCTTCTCTTTTCAGACTCGATATCTCTAGGGCTTACGTTTGGAGAATGACATCTTGTTGGATTTTTTTTGAAGTACCGGTTCGAGGATAGAATCTACATCTTGATGTCTTTTCTATAAGGATCCACGATGTTTGCTTAGGGCCTTATCGTATCCGATTCAACCACTTAGGGTTCAAAAACTCGTCAGGTTGCTTCTAACTGAAGGTTGCTCTATTTTTGTGGGAAAGACGTAGTCTTTCCCACTTAAGGTTACACTAAGGTAGCTCAGAGATGATGCAATCCTTCTTTCTTGGATACCCTAAAGAAACAACCGGGTAAACCTTCTATCACCGATCCAAAGTCAAGGTTTTAGTTACCAAGAATGGATCCTTTTTGGAGAAAGAGATTCTATTAAAAGGTGTGAGTAGTAGGAAGGTAGAACTCGACGAGGTTACTGAACCTTCTTTTCCTAAAATGGAGAGTATCGCAGCATTGGAAACTATTCTAGTGTTGACTCCACCAAGTGAAGAGGAAACTAATGGTGAGAACTCGCAGGTTTGGCATGATACGTATAGCTCCTGAAGTGTATGGTGATCTAGTCTTGATTTTCATGATAGATGGAAGGGATGACCCTACAACATGTGAAGAAGCAATGATGAGCTCGGATTCCAACAAATGGCTTGAAGCCATGCAATCCAAGATGGGATCCATGTACTAAAACCAAGTTTGGACTATGGTGGACTTACCTCACGACCTTAAGGCCGTTGAGAACAAATAGATCTTTAAGAAGAAAACTAATGCTGATAGTAATGTAACCATCTATAAACCTCTACTTGTCATGAAAGGTTCCCGGCAAATTCAAGGAGTTGACTACAATGAGACTTTCTCACCCGTAGTGATGCTAATGTCTATTAGGATTATGTTAGCAATTGCTGCATTTTTTATTATGAAATCTGGCAGATGGATGTCAAAACAGCGTTGTACATGATGCAAACCAAAGGTTTTTTTGATCCTAAGGATGCTGACAAGGTACACAAACTTCAGCATTCCATTTATGGACTGAAGCAAGCATCCTGGAGTTGGAATCTCTTCTTTGTTGAGGTGATCAAAGGGTTTGGATTTGTCCAAACTATTGGAGAAGCTTATATTTACAAGAAAGAGAGTATGAGCTCTGTAGCATTTCTGATATTATATGTGGATGACATATTATTGATTGGAAATGATATAGTTCTTTAGAAAAGCGTAAAGGATTGCTTAAACAATAAGTTTTCAATGAAGGACCTTGGTGAAGCTTCCTATATTTTGGGAATAAAGATCTATAGAGATAGGTCAAGACACTTTGGGATATCGCAGAGTACATACCATGACAAGATTCTGAATTTTTTTGGATTGGCGGAAGTAAAAAAGGGTTCTTATCTATGTGCAAAGTAGGACTTTGGCTAGACTCTGAGTCCAGCTACAAGAAAAGATACAGAAGTGATGGAAAACATCCCCTATGCCTCAGCCATGGGATCTATCATGTATGTTATGCTATGTATGTAGGGGTTCCGCGTATGAAAACAATAAATTTTTACCTACGCCCCTGAACCCCTGATGTTGCTAGGACCTATCTATTAGTAATACAGTAACGGGAGGGGCTTTTTGCAAACTTACCCTTGAATACCGAAAATCATTGTCAAGGCTCAGGAGAGCATGGTTGATGTAGACAAGCCGAAGCCAACCTCAAGGTCGAGATGAAGTCCTTGTACTCCTACGGCTCCAACGACTTGAGTGCCTCAAGTGTGATACCTCACGGGGACTTACACATGTCCGGTGCCTAACGATGACTCCCGCTTCCCTGATCCAGCAGCAGTTGTGGAAGTAGAGCTCCTGGATCCGAATCCCGCAGCATGATAGCGCTTCGCAGTGAATATGCCTCTTGTTCGCGCAGTCTGAACTTGGGACCACGGTCACGAGAGAGAGAGAATATCAATTGGAGGTCTCCCCAAAAGTGAGCAAACATTTATTGAATATTGTGTGTCTTTATCTGGCCAAATACCCCCACTATATATAGGGGGAGGGGAGGTACTACCTCCCTCAAAGTTCTGGGGTGGGACTAAAGGAGAGCGAGAGGGGGGCGCCGTTGTCCAGCCCTAGTGGGCCCCGCGCGGGGGGGGCTTGTCCTAGCCGACCACCCCCTTGCCCCGTCTCCCCTCTTGGCTTTCCCTAATGGGCCCACTTACCTTCGGAATTGGCCCATTAAGCCTTTTGACCTTTAAATTGATTTTCTCTTTTATTAAATAATTATGAATAAATGACTTAATCAATATTTAAAATTCATTCACATATTATTCAATATCTGTGGTTATCGAATACCTTCCATCTCCACGCCGGACATCCTCCGGACTTAGCAAAACCCTTCCAGTTGTCTCACTACTATTCTTCGGCGATTCTGCCGATCCTGTAAACACTCTCTAACCATGATCAAACCCTTAAGCGTGATACCCCATGGTTCGGGAACACTCCATACATGGTTGGGACACTCCCGGACCAATGATCGATAGAGGGACCTAGATGGTCATGTGACCCCTATGGATTCCACGAAGATATTTTGTCGTTTGAACCGGGACAGTCGTGTCTTATTCCCTTTGTCTCTCGACACTTGCATTGCCCGAGATCTGATCAATGACATCACCATGTCGTGTTCAATATCGTTACTTGTAACATCTCAAAACTTCTAATCAAGATTATCATGCGCTAATCACCCCAATTTCGGGTTAACAAAAACTTTTATTAAGAAAATGAATATGAATGCATGTGTGTTTGTATTAGTGTATAATTGAGTGTATATGCATGCTTGATTGTTCTAAATGATGTGAAATGGTTTAAAGGTGAATGCCGCCTCATCTAGGCCAATTACAAACAAAATCCAAAGAAAAAGAAATCAAATATATGAATAAATAAACCAAATGGTAATTTTGACAAAAGTAAACCACTAGGCCACTTTGAGTGTTCCTAGAAGATAATTTCTAACAGAAATATTTCTACTTCTTTCCACCCCTTGCTAGACCAAGTAAAAGTGTATCAAGGCACACTTTACAAACTTACAAAAACATCTTGCAAATCAATTTCATGGATAATTGAAAACTGAATCAAGTGTATGTGTTAAGATCCCACTTATTCAAAAACCTATCAAATCATTTCCCTTTGGCAAACCCGAGCAACCAGAGACACTCAAGCTTAAGATAAAACCACTCAAAAAGTTTCATTCAAAAATTCCAAAGTATCTTTCATGCGGCCATTAACACAAACACCTTGACTACACAGAATTAACCTCTGCCTAACTTCACTATTGTGCACAGTAAACCTCGACCATTTGGTCCCCTCTTAACACTCTGGTCCCCTATGAGTCCAGCCAGCCCCCAGACCAACCCCTCCATCGCACGTGGAGCATAGTGGAGTGCCGCCCATTTGTGGCCATCATGGGCCAACCACGGCCAGCTCGTAGCAGACCACCCCGCGCCCATCCAGGATGTCTAGGAGCTATGCCGCACTCTACCGCGACCCTTTGTCCAGGTCATGACCCCAGCCACGCCATGAACCACCCTAGTCGCGCCGCGCACCGTGCCTCTATGCCATGTCCAGAGCGCGCCAGAGCTCCGTGCCCGCCCAGCTCGCGCCTTGCTCTTACCGCGCATGCGCAGCCTCGCCATGATCACGCCAACCTAGCAGACACCCCCATTTGCCGCCGCGTGACCCGGAGCTGCCGCACGCCGCCGCAAACACCTCTGCCTCCGCTCAGAACACCGCACGCGCCCGACCGCACCACGCCGCCCCACGCGTCACCATTATGCCCGTGAGAACCGCTAGGGAGCACCGCACCGTCCTACGCCCTTGCCCATACCGTTAGCCGCCTGTAGCAACGCCACCATCGAGCTCACCGCCGCACCGCTTGGTCCCCTCGCCGCGCTATTAAAGGAGGCCACCCCCACCTCCATTCTCCACACCAATCCACTGCCCACTCCTCACTGACCTCCCCCACTTCTCCCCGGAGCAAGGCGAGCACCACCGCGTCGGAACTGCACCGGAGCCCGCCGCTGCTGGAGGAGAAGGGCGCCGTCGATTCTGACCGCCCCAAGCCCTGCCGTGACCGTGCCTCGCCTCGCTGTCATCTACCACGTCGATTTCCCCCTTCGCCGACCCTAGTTGGAGCCCAGGTGAGCCCCGCAAGACCCCCACCGACGCGCTAGGTCTTCTTCCTCGCCGGAGCTGTTCGTCATCGACGATGACTCCCAGCCGTTGGATTAGAATTAGATCGCATGGCTAAGATTTGCCCATACCGTTTCGCTGAGTTAGTCTCGCTGACGAGTAGACCCCACCTGTCAGCAGCCTGCTGTGCTGTGCACTGCAGCTGGGCCGGCCCGTTTAGTTTCCCGTGCGTAGCCCACCAATTCAAATTAGTATTTTCCTTTTTAGTTAAAATCCCTTTTATGTACCTGGATTCAAAACTAATTGAGAGAGTTTCACTGAACCAAATGGAATGATTCAAATTTTGTTAGAAAGATATTGAAATTATCTATCCAAGCGCGGTGGATTTAAATCATTTGGAGGTAGAGATAATCTATAGCACAAATAACAAGACAAAGACTTTTGCAACTTCAATCATTTTTCAAAAATCAACCATAATAGCTTTTGAGTTGATTCCAACTCTCAAAAATCACATTTGACAATATCTATCTGAATATGTAAAATAATTTAGGTTTGCATGCAGTGACATTGGACTAGTACCAAAATGATGCTATTAGGGCATTTTTAGTCACTTTAAATCTATTAAATAATGATCTTAAACTTTATAAAATGTGACCAACACTTTAAATCACATTCCCATGTATTTGAATATGTGGTGATGACATGTGTCAACATGATCCCATATTCTATTTGGAGAATATTAAATCTTAATTAATTTCAGTGAGTAGAAATTACTTTTCTAAAATAGTATGAATAAGACTAGTTCTTTAATGCATGTGATGATGCTAGATCATAAAGTGTGAGCCTTAGTGTACTAAATAGACTTAGTTAAGTATTGTTTGGTGATTGTGAACCCCGTATTCCTTTATAGACGTTAGTACTAACCAAGGATATGAGGAGGAGGAGTTCTACCCCGAAGAAGACGAAGAAAACTTCAATCACTTCACCAATCAAGGCAATCCATCACTACTAAGCAAGTTAGACCTTGCAAGCTAACCCTTTAAAGTATTAACCTAAGCAAGATGCATTAGGCATGCTTTGCTTATACCATTTTGATTATACCAATCCCAAGTTTTACTCGCAAGCTTTATTATTTCTACTTTACCAAAGTTCTTTACTATTAATATAGATATCATAAAGAGTATAAAACTAGGCCTATCTAGTTGTACTTAGATGCCATTCTATGGCATGATATTGAAGATTAGCACCCCACATTAGTTGACACTCTTAACTTAGTGGCTAGTGCTATGCATAAAACTTGATCACTTTAGACGGGAATACTTGGTGAAAAATGATTCTGAATACCTTGGAATGATGCTTCATTCCATTGAGATGTTTTGACATGTGTTGAGAAACACAATGGTTTGATGATGAAAATGTTGAGGGCCCTTTTTACAAAAACTGATGGTTGGGTTCGGATGCAATACCATTCCAATTTTACTGTACAACCACAATACCCGAATTGGGTACGGCTTAGCCGGAAGTTTATATGCATTAGTATGGGTTCCCTCGTGGGAGAAGTTTGAGATGAGGCTACCTCTTGATGTTTGTCCACCTATCTAGTGCCCAGGATGGCAGATGGCCATGGCTGGGAGGCCAAGCTCATAGGGGATGTGCCTATACTAGGGTGTGTAATTGAAAGGTTATGATTGATTATCTGCATACTAAGTATGATGATTCAGGGTTATCCCTAACGGATGTATCGAATTTTGTGGTGAAAGTGCACCACCTCTGAAGAGTGTCAAACTATTCGAATAGCCGCGTCCGTGGTCATGGACAGTTGAAGTGGCCATACTGTTCCGTCGTCAGATGTTTTCAAATGACTTGTGAAGTGCACTATGACTTTGACTTGACCACAACAGGTTTGTGCATCTGAAAACTAGTTTCCCACTTAAGTGATTTAGAACATTAAATTAGCTTTCTCTACTTCTGAACTAAGTTTAGATAAATCTAGCTTTTTGCAAATAAACCTAGAGCTTAAGATTCCTACTAGAACTACCTTACTTGATAGTAATAGTTTACGAGTACTTAAAGAGTACTCATGGCTTTGTCCCTGACTATTCTCGTGGCCAGACTATGAGGAAGACTACCAGGATGATGGATAGGAGGATATCTATGACAACTAGGATCATCTCCCATCGTCAGCATTGCCTATGACCATGAAGATCGAGCTCGCTACTACGCTTATTATTCCGCTGCTTGTTTGTATTAAAAATGGATCATGAGATCCTTTATTTGTGTAAGACCTTATTATGGTTTGTAATGGATGATGTACTGTGATATCCAATCTGTTATGTCTCGCAAAAATGGTAATCCTGGGATTGCGAGGTATGGCATAACAGGCATCTAGGATCAAAAATCCGGGTGTTGACAAGTTGGTATCAGAGCCATCCTGACCATAGGAGACCCTAGTTAGAATGTATGTCCGAACAAAAACTTAGTTTCAAAAACAAAGGAAGTGAGTATTTATGAAAACCTATTCCCACTCTTATCCTTGAGATTCTTTCGAAAAAAATCATGTTCCTCAAAAAAATTCGTACATTCCTACATAAAATCTGACACACTTGATGACTTCACTAACTTGCTCATCCTAAATTCTTATAGATGGAAGTTCAGTATTGCAAGTTCTACCAGTTGGGCAACGGAGGCCAACTGATCATTGAGAGGGATCTAGATGCACTGTCAGAGTATTTGGAGCGCCCGCATCCGGAATTCTTCTAAGCTCAACTCAATGATCACCAGTAGGAGATCTACAATGGCTGATAGTTGTAGATCTCAGAGGCAAGATGGAAGCACCCCTTTCTGAGAAGATTCAATGCACCGTGCGAGAGAACAACTAGCTAGATGGATTAGCCAGGGCCATGCATGAAGCTCTTGCCCGTCTGTGTGGGAAAAACATCAACTTGATCCAGGGAACTTGCTTTGCTCACTTTGCAAGGCGTGATTCTATGGGAATGCCATTGGAGATGCCAAGTCACCCAGAGATGAAGCGCCAGGTGGAAAATCATGATTTCCTGTTGTATGATAGACAAAAGGAATTAGACAATGCTCGAGCCTACACTAACCACAACCTTGCCATTGCCGCCAAGAAGGACCAGACTCTCGCCGTGCTCGTCAAGGATCGCCAATCACTTCGTTGTCAACGCGAGAAGAAGGATCGCACCATTGATCGTCTTCTCAAGAAGGTGGCCGACCTCGAGAAGACCATCCATGAGCAAGAAGTCCAGCTTGAAGCAAAAGAAGAGGAAGAGGGTGAAGACATCTAGGGAGATCTTCACTCGTACCTCAGTGATGACATTGACTACCTGGAGGATGATGCCATGGATTTCTACACCGATGATGATGATTCCTACTTCATTGATGATGTGTAGATGCACTTGATCACCACCGTTGGAATGAGTTGTACCGGTCCCACTGTATCGTAGTTTCACAGAATGGTTCTTAAGACCATCTGTTCTCCATTAGTGTGTGGTGTGTGTTTGTATTGTGTGCTTGAATGAATGAATGAGAAGAAGTTAGTTTTCCAAACCCGAGTCAAACTCAAAGTTTAAAGCTTTTTGAAAACAAAACCATGAACCTTAGAACTTTCCCTCTTACCCCTTTATCTATCTCAATTTTCAGATGACTCGTGGAAACCCCGGAGGAAGAAGCTCATCGCAGGACCCGATGCTGCAGATTCTGCAGATGCTAGTTTCCAACCGTGAAGCTAGTAGAGCGGAGTGCCAAGCCAACCTAGCCACCCTGCAACAGATCGCTCAGATGGCCCACAATAATCAAGGCCATGGAAATCAGGATCATCAGGGATCCAAGCTCAAGAACTTTCAGAATACCAATCCCCCTATCTTTAGCAAGTATGAAGAACCATTAGATGCAGATGATTGGTTACAAATGATGGAGAATAACCTAGAAGTCGCATGAGTTGATGCCAACGAGCAAGTACTGTTTGCCACCTACTATCTGGCAGGAGATGCAAGAGCCTGGTGGAATAGCACCCATACTATGAACCACGGTCAAGTGATGACGTGGGAAGCCTTCAAGACCAAGTTTAACCGCACCCATGTGCCACAAGGTTTAGTCACTAGAATGAGGGATGAATTCAGAGAGCTAAAGCAAGGCAGGATGACGGTAGTTGAATACCGTGACAAATTTTTGTCCCTCGCTAGGTACGCACCTAATGAGATCAACACTGAAGCCAAGAAGAAGGAGAGATTCCTGAACGGACTGCACGATGACATGCAAACGGTGTTAACCAACATCCGTTTTGATGACCTAGAAGAGCTACTCAACTCTGCCATCCAGATGGAAGAGAAAATCACCCAAGCCAATGACAACCGCAAGCATCGCATCATGCACCAGAGTGGATCCAACCATACCCAAAAGTATCACCGCAATCCGCCTGCAGGATATGCCCCAGGAAACAATAGACCCCCAATGTCTCGTCCAAGCTACATCAACCGTAGCGGAGGAAACGTGAAGTCCGGAGGAAACCACAACAACCCCGGCAACTCCAACAATTTCAACTGTGCACCGCCAAGTCCAACAACAACAACAACAATACTGCCCCAAGGACTGGAAGCAATGCTGCGCCTATTGCAGCCAAAGACAGGTCCCAGATTACTTGCTTTGAATGTGGAGTCAAGGGTCACTACTCCAACGAGTGTCCCAAGGTAATTACAGCCACCACCAATGTGAATGCCCCAGCTCAGCAGAAACGCCATGTTCAGCCTGGAAGGAGGTTTGCACCAGGGAACTCGCTCAACCACAACGGCCGTCTGTTTCACATGAATGCTAAAGAAGCCCAGGAAGCGCCAGGTGTCGTGATGGGTATGTTTTCTGTTAACTCAGTTTTAGCAAGAGTGTTGTTTGATTCTGGAGCATCGCACTCGTTTGTTACAGAAGAATTTGCATGCACTAGTAAGATTCAACCAACCAAATTGAAGCATGTTATGATAGTTCAAATACCTGGTTCAACCACCAAGGCTAGAAAATTTTGCAAGCCTGTACCTATTAGAATCCACATGATAGATTTTTATGCCAATATAGTAGTACTTGGAACCAAAGGTTTGGAAGTAGTACTAGGAATGGATTGGATGTCGAAACATAATGGATTGCTCGACTGTGCCAAGAAAGCCATAACCATGACAAGTAGCTCTGGAGTATCAATAGAGCATGTATCTGAGACTTTGCCCCGTCAATTAAAATGCAACAAGAGTGTAGCCCTACCAACACTAGACCAAGTCAGAGTAGTCTATGAATACCCCGACGTATTCCCGGATGAATTGCCCTGTATGCCCCCAGATTGGGATATCGAGTTCATCATTGAACTAATTCCTGGAAGTGGACCCATAGCTGAGAGGCCTTATAGTATGAACCCATATGAATTAGTGGAGCTGAAGAAACAACTTGATGCTATGGTGGAGAAAGGTCTGATTCAACCAAGCGCATCACCATGGAGATCGCCCGTTTTGTTTGTGGATAATAAAGATGGAGGTAACCGTTTGTGCACGGATTATCGGAAGCTGAATGATGTCACCATCAAGAACAAGTACCCATTACCAAAGATAGAGGATCTATTGATCAGTTGACTGGTGCTAGAGTGTTTTCTAAGATTGATCTTAGAACTAGTTATCATCAACTCAATATTCGAGCAACGGATATTCCAAAGACCGACTTTACCACTAGATATGGATTGTATGAGTATACGGTCATGTCTTTTGGATTAACCAATGCCCCCGCTTATTTCATGAATCTCATGAATAAGATTTTTATGAACTTTCTAGATAAGTTTGTCGTTGTGTTTATCGACCATATTCTAATCTATTATAAGTCAGAAGAAGACCATGAGCTACATCTGAGAACCATCCTTGAAACCATTAGAGAACATCAGCTGTATGACAAGTTGAGCAAATGTGAATTCTGGTTAAAGGAAGTAGGATTCCTTGGACATATTGTGTCGGCAGGAGGAGTCGCTGTCGATCCCGCCAAGATCAAAGATGTTGAAGCATGCAAAGCCCCAACCACTCAAACCCAAGTCCGTGCATTTCTTGGATTAGAGGGATATTACCGCAAGTTTGTTGAAGGATTTTTGAGCATCGCAAGACCGATGACCCAATTGTTGAAGGCAGATAAGAAATTTGAATGGACAGACAAATGTGAAGCGAGTTTTGAAGAAGTCAAGAAGAGATTGATTTCAGCCCCAATATTGATTATGCCGGATATCAAGAAGCCATTTGATGTGTATTGTGATGCATCCAAGATTGGTCTCGGATGTGTGTTAATGCAAGAAGGCAAAGTCATAGCATATTTGTCGAGACAACTATAGCAGCATGAGCAAAACTACCCTACCCATGATCTGGAACTGGCAGCTATAGTTTTAGCCTTGAAGACCTGGCGTCATTACCTTATGGGTAACCGCTGTGAGATTTACTCGAATCACAAGAGCTTGAAATATATTTTCACTCAGAAGGAGCTGAATATGAGGCAAAGGAGATGGATAGAGTTGATCAAGGACTATGAACTTGAGATTCACTATCACCCCGGCAAAGCCAATGTGGTAGCGGATGCTCTTAGCAGATTGCCGTGTAGATTAAACACCATGATCAAAGAAACCCTGCCAATTTTGCATGAAGAGTTGGAGCATTTAGAACAGAGCTAGTTAGCAAAGGATTCTTAGATAGCATTGAAATTCAACCCACTTTGATTAGCCAGATCAAGGAAGCCCAGAAGGGAAATGCAAGTATCGAAGGAATCAAACATCGTATTGGTACAGGAAAGGTACCTGGATTCACCGAGGATGAAGAAGGAGTTTTGTGGTACAAAGGACGTATCTGTGTGCCAGCAGATGCGGAGCTAAAGCAAGTTATCATGCAAGAATCTCATGGTACTCTCTATTCTATCCACCCTAGAGGAACGAAGATGTATCAGGATTTGAAGGAGCAATTTTGGTGGCACAAGATGAAGAGAGAAATCGAAGCTACATCGTCAAGTGTGATATCTGTCAAAGAGTCAAGGCGGAACATTAGAGACCCGTAGGACTGTTGCAACCATTACAGATTCAAGAATGGAAATGGGATTCTGTCAGAATGGACTTTATCACCGGTTTGCCTACTTCTAGTAGGGGAAATGACTCTATTTGGGTCATAGTTGATAGACTATCCAAGGTAGCCCATTTTATACCTGTCAAGACAACCTACCAGAGTTCGAAGCTAGCAGAGATGTACATTGCTAGAATCGTCAGTTTGCATGGAAACCCCAAGACCATTGTATCGGATCGAGGAATCCAATTTACCTCAAGATTTTGGTAGAAAGTCCAAGAAGGATTAGGAACCAAGTTGAATTTCAGCACAGCTTATCACCCGCAGACTGATGGACAAACTGAAAGAGTCAACCAAATCTTAGAAGATATGTTGAGAGCTTGTGTGTTAGAGTATGGATCAAAATGGGGAGATTGTCTGCCTTTCGCAGAATTCTCATAAAACAATAGTTATCAAGCCAGTTTGCAAATGGCCCCATTTGAGTTCTTATATGGAAGAAAGTGTCGTACCCCCTTGAATTGTTTGCAAGTAGGAGAGAGTCAGATTTTCGGACCCGACATCCTACGAGAAGCCGAATCTAGACATAAGAGTTATGCTGACAAGAGACGTCGAGACCTGACCTTTAATGTCGGAGATTTTGTGTATCTCAAAGTGTCACCTTTGAAGGGAATGCAACGTTTTCAACTGAAAGGAAAGTTAGCCACCAGATATATTGGACCCTTCAAGATTCTAAATCACCGAGGAGAAGTATCTTATCAACTGGAACTGCGAGGGGAGATGTTAGCCATCCATGATGTGTTCCATATATCGTTACTTTGCAAATGCCTAGAAGTTCCGGAGAAGACCGAAGTGTTCAAGAACATCGATCACCGAGCCATAGATATCAACAAGGATCTGACGTATCGTGAAGTGCCCATTCGTATTTTGGAAGAAGCCTTCAGAACCACCAGGACCCGGAGTATCAAGTTTCTCAAGATCCAATGGAGCAACCATACCGAAGAAGAAGCTACTTGGCAGCGAGAAGATTACATTAGGACTAAGTTTCCAGATATCTTTAGTTCCTCGTTTTTCTTAAATCTCGAGACGAGATTTTGTTTAAGGAGGGAAGGTTTGTAACATCTCAAAACTTCTAATCAAGATTATCAAGTGCTAATGACCCCAATTTAGGGTTAACAAAAACTTTTATTAAGAAAATGAATATGAATGCATGCATGTTTACATTAGTGTAGAATTGAGTGTATATGCCATGCTTGATTGTTCTAAATGATGTGAAATGGTTTAAAGGTGAATGCCACCTCATCTAGGCCAATTACAAACAAAATCCAAAGAAAAAGAATCAAATATGAATAAATAAACCAAATGGTCATTTTGACAAAAGTAAACCACTAGGCCATTTTGAGTGTTCCTAGAAGATAATTTCTAACAAAAACATTTCTACTTCTTTCCACCCCTTGCTAGACGAAGTAAAAGTGTATGAAGGCCCACTTTACAAACTTAGAATAACATCTTGCAAATAATAGTTGAAAATTGAATCAAGTGTATGTGTTAAGATCCCACTTTTTTAAAAACCTATCAAATCATTTCCCTTTGGAAAACCTAAGCAACCAGAGACACTCAAGCTTAAGATCAAACCACTCAAAAAGTTTCATTCAAAAATTCCAAAGTATCTTTAATGCGGCCATTAACACAAACACCTTGTCTACACAGAATTAACCTCTGCCTAACTTCACTGTTGTGCACAGTAAACCTCGACCATTTGGTCCCCTCTGAGTCCAACCACCACCCAGACCAACCCCCCCCCTTCGCCGTGGAGCATAGTGGAGCGCCGTCCATTTGTGGTCATTGTCGGTCGACCAAGGCCAGCTCGCAGGAGACCACCCCGCGCCCATCCAGGATGTCCAGGAGCTACGCCGCACTCTACCCCACCCCTTGTCTAGGTCACGACCCCAACCAAGCCATGGACCACCCTAGTCGCGTCGCGCACCGTGCCTCTACGCCATGTCAAGAGCGCGCTAGAGCGCCGCGCCCGACCAGCTCGCCCACCTCGCGCCTTGCCCTCACTGCGCATGCGCAGCCTCGCCTCCAACCTAGCAAACACCCCCGTTTTCCGCCGCACGACCCATAGTTGCCGCACGCTACCGCAAACACCTTGGCATCCGCTCAGAAGACCGCACGTGCCCGACCGCACCATGCTGCCCCACGCCTCGCCATTATGCCCGTGAGAACCGCTAGGGAGCACCACACCGTCCTACGCCCTCGCCCATGCCGTTACCCGCCTGTAGCGACGCCACCGTAGAGCTCACCGCTGCACCGCTCGGTCCCCTCGCCGTGCTATAAAAGGAGGCCACCCCTGCCTCCATTCTCCACACAAATCCACTCCCCACTTCTCGACGACCTCCCCCACTTCTCCTAGAGCAAGGTAAGCACCACCATGTCGGAATTGCACCGGAGCCCGCCGTTGCTGGAGGAGAAGGGCGCCGTCGATTCCGACCACCCCAAGCCCTGCCGTGACCGCGCCTCGCTTCGCCATTGTCTACCACTTCAATTGCCCCTGTCGCCAACCCTAGATGGAGCCCAGGTGAGCCCCGCGATACTCCCACCGCCGCGCTAGGTCTTCTTCCCATTTTGATCGCACGGCTGAGATTAGATCGCACGACTGAGATTTGCCCATACCGTTTCGCTGAGTTAGTCTCGCTGATGAGTAGACCCCACCTGTCAGCAGCCCGCTGCGCTATGTAGTGCAGCTGGGCCGGCCCATTTAGTTTCCCGCGCGTAGCCCAGCAATTCAAATTAGTATTTTCCTTTTTAGTTAAAACCCCTTTTCTGTGCCTAGATTCAAAAATCAATTCAGAGAGTTTCACTGAACCAAATTGCATGATTAAAATGTTGTTAGAAAGATATTGTAATTATCTATCCAATCCTAGTGGATTTAAATCATTTGGAGTTAGAGATAATCTATAGCAAAAATAACAAGACAGATACTTTTTCAACTTCAAACATTTTTCAAAAATCAACCATAATAGCTTTTGAGTTGATTCCAACTCTCAAAAATCACATTTGACAATATCTATCTGAATACGTAAAAGCATTTAGGTTTGCGTGCAGTGACATTGGACTAGAGACAAAATGATGCTATTAGGGCATTTCTAGTCACTTTAAATCTATTAAATAATGATCTTAAACTTTATAAAATGTGACCAACACTTTAAATCACATTCCCGTGTATTTGAATATGTGGTGATGACATGTGTCAACATGATCCCATATTCTATTTGGAGAATATTAAATCTTAATAAATTTCAGTGTGTAGAAATTACTTTTCTAAAATAAAATGAACAAGCCTAGTTCTTTAATGCATGTGATGATTGTGATGATGCTAGATCATCAAGTGTGAGCCTTAGTGTTCTAAATAGACTTAGTTAAGTATTGTTTGGTGATTGTGTACCCCGTATTCCTTTATAGACGATAGTCGAGGAGGAGGAGTTCTACCCCGAAGAAGACGAAGATAACTTCAATCACCGCACCAGTCAAGGCAAGCCATCACTACTAAGAAAGGTAGACATTGCAAGCTAAACCTTGCAAGTATTAACCTAAGCAAGATGCATTAGGCATTCTTTGGTTATACCATTTTGGTTATACCAATCCCAAGTTTTACTCGCAAGCTTTATTATTTCTACTTTACCAAAGTTCTTTACTGTTAATATAGATAGCATAAAGAGTATAAAACTAGGCCTATCTAGTTATACTTAGATGTCATTCTATGGCATGAGATTGAAGATTAGCACCCCCCATTAGTTGACACTCTTAACTTAGTGGCTATTGCTAAGCATAAAACTTGATCACTTTAGACGGGAATACTTGGTGAAAAATGATTATGAAAACCTTGGAATGATGCTTCATTCTATTGAGATGTTTTGACATGTGTTGAGAAACAGAATGGTTTGATGATGAAAATGTTGAGGCATGAGCCTTAGCCCTTTTTACAAAAACTGATAGTTGGGTTCGGATGCGATACCATTCCAATTTTATCGTACAACCACAATACCCGAATTGGGTAGGGCTTAGCCGGAAGTTTATATGCATTAGTATGGGTTACCTCGCGAGAGAGGTTTGAGATGAGGCTACCTCTTGATGTTTGTCCACCTATGCAGTGCCCAGGATGGCAGATGGCCATGGCTGGGAGGCCAAGCTCATAGGGGAGGTGCCTATACTAGGTGTGTAATTGAAAGGTTATGATTGATTATCTGCATACTAAGTATGATGATTCAGGGTTATCCCTAACGGATGTATCGAATTTTGTGGTGAAATTGTACCACCTCTACAGAGTGTCAAACTATTCGAATAGCCGCGTCCACCGTCATGGACAGTTGGAGTGGCCGTACTATACCGTCATCAGATGTTTGCAAAATGACTTGTGAAGTGCACTATGACTTTGACCTGACCACAACAGGGTTGTGGATCTGAAAACTAGTTTCCCACTTAAGTGATTTAGAACATTCAATTAGCTTTCTTTACTTCTGAACTCAGTTTAGATAAATCTGGCTTTTTGCAAATAAACCTAGAGCTTAAGATTCCTACTAGAACTAGCTTACTTGTTAGTGATAGTTTGTGAGTACTTAAAGAGTACTCATGGCTTTGTCCCTAGCTATTCCCGTGACCACACTATGAGGAGGACTACCAGGATTATGGACAACAGGATGTCTACGACAACTAGGATCATCTCCCATCATCAACAATGCCCGTGACCCTGAAGATGGAGCCCACTACTACGCTTATTATTCTGCTGCTTGTTTGTATTAAGATTGGATCATGAGATTCTTTATTTACGTAAGACCTTATTATGGTTTGTAATGGATGATGTACTGTGATATCCAATCTGTTATGTCTCGCAAAAATGGTAATCCTAGGATTGTGAGGTATGGCATAACAGGAATCTAGGATTAAATATCCGGGTGTGGAGATTACTGAACAATGCTACTTGACTCATTCGACAAGTGATATCCATGTGATCAAATCACGCACTGCGTAGCTATTGGATATAACTTGTCCGAGTGGGCCCTTGAGTATCTTTCCATCACGTGGAAGGAAAATCCCGCTCTTGGCATATATTGCCTCTACGGTTCCTCCGAATACCTGAACACACCTTTATTGTCACTGTATTACCAAATGACGTTTGATGCTATCTAAGCATTCACGGGAGATAGTGATTGATATAGCCTCATGATCTAAGGAATAGTCTACGAGGATCCATTTCTAATCATCGTAACTTGAACTTTGTGACATGATCGGGTCATGATGTTTAGGTTGGGTATTGGTTCATCATCTCATTCTCAGAATGAGTTGACTCCATTTCCAACTGGCATAAATGCCACCTGATCACAAAACTTGATCATCTGTTGACCAATGAAATAGTGACTAGAGTTTCACTAGGAACCCTTGGTTGTTTACATATCACACGTATATTGATGTTTCCTCTCAATATAGTTATAGCATGATATAAAACTTAATCATAAACATTATGAAATATGATAATAATCCTTTTTATTATTTGTCTCTAGGGCATATTTACAACAATGTACAAGACCATGTGTGGCACATGTTGTTAGTTTGACTAGCAGGTACCAATATGATCTAGGTTTGGAACACTATACGGCGGTTAATAATACATTTAAGTACTTAAGAAGAACTAAGGATATGTTTATCTTATATGGTAGTGAAGAAGAGCTCGTCGCAAAGTGTTACGTCGATGCTAGCTTTGACACCGATCAGGATGACTCTAAGTCACAATCCGGGTATGTATTTCTCATGAATGGAGTAGTGGTGAGTTGGAGGAGCTATAAGCAACCTGTAGTGGCAAGATATTCAATGGTGGAAGAATATATCTCTGCTTCAGAAGCAGTGGCGGAAGTAGTTTTGCTGAAGGAGTTCATTTCCTAACTTGGTGTGGTTCCAAGTGCTTTGGATCCAATGGTTATCTATTGTGACAACAAGGATTCCATAGCCAATGCTAAGGAACCAATGTCTCACAATAATTCCAGGCATATCAAGCTTCGATTCAACTCCATCCGGGAACATGTCCAGGATGGCGATGTAGAGATTTGCAAAGTGCACACGGATCTGAACGTTGCAGACCCGTTGACTAAAGCTCTCCAAAGGGAAAAACATGATCATCACTAGGACTATATGGGTGTTCGATTCATCACTACGTAAACTAGATTGTTTGTGGACCCCCTAGATTAATCCTCCAAGAATAGCTATTATGCATATCACCATGATCCCATGATCAGTATGTCATGGCACATAAAAGACAAGTATCAAAGTAAACATCCATTCCTAAAGTGGATACAAATCATACCTCAATGGCCATGATGGCTACATGGATCATCATCTGTAGAACTTTATAAAAGAGTCGAGTCTGATCCATGCCTTAACCTACATACAGCTGACTAGGAAACGTCCAAGCTCACATACTCATCAATGTGACCTTCTTCTTCACCTTACTTCTTGAATCTGACCAAGTTAATAGCCATGGACAATGCCAATGAGTACTTTGAATGTACTCGCAAACCACCCTAAGAATGAAACAATAAAGGAAATGCAATATGGTTGTGGTAGATAGGAGGGCTCCATGAGAGGTTCTTTTCTAAAATAGTTTCTCTTGCAGATATAGCATGTTTACATCTTCGTTGAAAACTTTTGTAAAACGTTTGAAAAGTTTCTAAAACCACAAGGATTTGGTCACCCAATTTCAGCTCACGGTCCTCACTCGCCAAGCTTTTCATCTTCCATGATCCTCCGAGATCACTTCACTTCTCTATGGTCACCTCAGTCCACCCTTATTACAAAACTCGTTGTTTTCCAAAATGCCTTTTAGAAATCAAAATCGGCACCGCTCTACAGTAGGCTTTATATCCATCCATAACCACGGAAACATCTACTGGGATATATTTACACTCTACCGATGTTGTACACTTTAACAACACCATTCAAATACCCTATCCTAATCCCATACGTATCGAGGGTAACCGATCGAGACTCTCAGGATGCCACCCTAGTATAGGCCCTACCCTATGAGTTGTTCCTCTCAACACCGGGACATCAGGTACCAACGGACCAACCGGAGCGCATCCGACTCCTCTAGAGTGGGCACTTCCAATGAGAGGCTCATAGTATCGCCCTGCCGCCTACAAGGACGGTTTTCAACTCCCCCAGCTCATGGATTTCAGCAGATGACCCTTGTTTGTAAGGGAGCCCCGACATTTGAGAGAGATGATCCCTTATAAGTAGTTGTAAGGAATCCCCTACCAGAGTAGACAAACTTCAAGTCAGGCCCTGTCCCATACCAGGGTAATGTGGTTGCACGAGTTAATTGTTCTAGCAAACTACAAAGAACCGGGTGTGTTTTTGTAAACATGTTCCTCCTTCTGCAGTTCAGTATCACTTGGAAAACCAAAAAAAAAATTCTCAAACTTCTCTTGGTAGGTCCAACCTTTCCAAGGTTTTACCATAAAACATTTTGTAAACTATTCCGGGGTCTTCCCAACCTATAGTTTTACTTCAGCTAAAACAAGATCTCCAAAGGGGTAGGTTGTTATACACCACTTACAATACCAGGGACAGGTAGGTGTCACCAAGGGGCTGTACTTAGTAGTACAAAAGTGTAATGTTTTGGAGGAGCCAAGAAACTACCATATATAGTTCATCATAAAGTAAAACAATGTAGTTTGCATAAACAAGTAGGTGAAACGTGCATAAGTAAAATAGTAGGACAAGGCTGCTGAGAAAGTAGGTGGCTTGCCTATGACCAGTGGTATGGAAATAAGTTCCTGAGGTTCTTCTTAGAAAATCATAATAACCAATAATAACCATCTTCTTCTGGTCTTCAATATAATTGCAACTATCATCATCAAGGAGCACACATGCAAGCACACAAAGGCTGCCATCAACACAAGGAAAACAAACACCAATGAAAAACAACAAGAAATTGAACAAACCATCACTTCACTTCAGTATGTTTTGGTACTTGAGAACATATCATTTGGAATTACTTTGTTTGCATTTGTAGAACCTCGTTTATGATTTTAATTTTCAAAAACCACTTAAATAAGGGGTTTAAGGATAGGTCTTGGTTCTGTATGATAACATTGTACACAAATGATATCAACATATAGGTATTGAAATTACAATGCCACCAAGAGTGGTTTCATGATTTTATGAATTTTCTTTAATTAGATATGGATTTTCTAGTTAAAAAGATCCTAGTTTTGGTGAACAAATCACCAGAAAATATTTGGAGCTCAAATAAATTTATGATTAGACGTTATCGTAGTTATTTGAGTTTATGATTTTTGAGATTTGGATTCACTCCAAAACAATTACTAGGATGCCCTGAGAAAATTCCCAAAGTCAGTTTTGCTGGAAAATTGTCTTTTTCACTAGATATAATTTAGAGAAGCTTTTGATATTAATCCAAAGAAACATAGTACATATCTTAAATACCTTTCTATAGAAATTGGATTCATCATTTTTGAGGTAGTAGAACTACTAGAGAGATTTATCTAGTGAAACGACCCTAAACAGAAAGTTTTAATTTAGTAAAATTTACTAGAGACTCAACAAATCTTTATCTCCTGGTTTTAGATTTATCTTGATGTAACTTAGCATGTAGAGTTAGAATTAGGTCAAAACATTTCATATTTTTACATAGGGAGTTTTCTAAAATCAGAATTGAATTGTTTTTCTCATTTTTGCTATAGGTAAACCATAGATCCACTTGGTAGGAGACTAGTGCCAGTTGATAGGTATTTCCAATATCTTCTAGAGGAAGTTGGACTTACTCCATATGGATTGTGGAACTCTTTGGCAGATTTACTGATTGATAAGGTACTATTTAGTAGATCAATTCTCAGAAAGTGTACAAACAATATTTGGTCAAAGTTTTTGGTAATGCATGTTAGAGAAAACACTAGAGTACCCATTAAAATTTAGATCTGGCAACTTTCATGTATTTTTTATTTTATTTGGTATTTATTCTAACAAGTGTATTTACTGAATTGTAAATTATGATTTTTAAAAAGAAAAAGAGATCCGAGGATAGTGGGCCAGAATCAATCTGTCGGGACATTAATAGGCATGGTCTAGCCCATTTCCACACCATGGCTCGCGCAGAAAGGCGTTTGAATTCCGGCTAGCGGGGCCACCGGTTAGTGATCCGGGTGGCTGAAGCGGTATTGAGGGACGAGGGCCGTCCGATTAGAGGATCTGTCCAAGCACATGGGACAAGAGGAAGGTGGTGCTACAATGCATTCTAAAGGGGTGGTCGGCCAGAGGGGGTCTCCTAGTGTGGGAGAGGACTGTTAGTCATGTTTTGGTCGAGTTAAGAGGGGTTTTGATAGTAGTTTCTCGCTTATGTCCAATTTTGACTAGAGAGAAGGTAATGTGTCATCTTCAGTAAGATGATCATGGCAGGATGAGGTAATGATGCTAGTGGATGGTTATGGTTAGGATATACCCTATGGAATAGTTTTTATTTTTCAGATGGTTTTTGATCCACTTTATATCCATTATCCAAATAGTGCTGAAATGGTTTTAAATATTTTATTTGAGATTTTTGAATTGGACAAGGATGGTTCTTGGTGTGAGATGATCCTAATTACCATTTCACACATTGGAGAATTTTCCCAAGATTTATAGAGACAGAAAAGTATTTAAAACACATATTTTCTTATTCCTGCCATTTAAGAAAAAAGGCAAAAAGAAATAATATAACTCTTCAAAAATATTTATTTTTAAGCGGGAAGATAAGAAATAATGTATATCACCATGGTACATAAGGTTAGGGTTGATCATGATTGAGCTTTCATATGATCGAAGCAAAAGTTGGCGAAAATTGGGGTGTCAAAGCAGATTATTATATAGCTGCCAAAACGATGTGGGGTTTAGAAGCACATGGATCCGATGGGAACAACTGAAGTATGATGGGTAGACCTTCATGAGTAGAGAACAATCATGCGAAGATTTGGTCAAATGAAGATAACATGGAGATGAGAGCTTCTGCCAAAGTAGGCATGATGATCAGATTTGTAGAAAAGATTATTTTCTTGCCTGCATAATTATCAAGAACTAGTGGGTCAAGAGATGACCTATCCAACAGAAAGAGTGGGATTTAGAATCACTTAGTATGGTTTACAAGTTGGTTCAAATGCATTTCCAAAGTGGTACAAGGGTTGAGAAAGAGGGAGACTCAAAGATGTGATGTTGATAACAGTTCTAGAATTAGTCATTTTTTGGCAGATTTAGGGTTTTTGACTAGAATACAAGAGGGGATGGTTTTGAGAGGATGCAAGGGTCCAAACTCATCATCAAGTGGATGAGGTTGAAGTCTATATTGAGTAAAAGGGATCAATTCTTAAAGTTGGTATTTATTGAATTGGAGGTTATAATAAAGGATTATCCCTAACTTGATCTGGTTAGGGGTTTAGATTTCCACTTTGGTGACTAAATATCAGATCCATCTTTGGAAACTTTCTTAGGGTTTGTAATCTTAATTTACCTTGGTTCTAGAGGATTATATCCTAGGGTAGCTCATTCTACTTACTAAGAAAACAAGTCAAATAGCAGATCAAGACAATTCATCTTACAAGCAAATAAATCTACTAGTATGGATACCATCAAGCCTAGCTTGAGGTAAGGATGATTATTTGTAAAATATTGGAGTTTTAAATTAGGTAAGATTCCTTGGTACTTCTACCAAGAGTGTAATTCAAAAGTTTTATCAAAGTTTCTGGAAAATCTAGAGGTAAGCTCATTTAGAGGTTCTATCTTCAAACGTAAGGAGATTATATCATATATCTCCATAATTTTGTTAATAGAAGCTAGTAAAAATAATTGTTGTTGCAAGGGTATGTTGGCTCAGGTTTTTGAAATGGCAGAACATTTGAGAATATGTAAAATAAGCCAAGAAAGTTTTGTTAAGTAGCCTTTGGTAAACTGAGGGGAAGGTAGAGGGATATATCATCTGCTCCACATCCAGATGCATAAGAACCTAAAAACAAGAAGGAAAACACTACATCACTAAACAAGAAAGGGTTTTTGTTCCCCCTTATGTTTTCATTCTGGACAAGTAATCAGGGTTACAAAAAGTGGGGTGTTACATTGATACGTCCATTTTGCATCACTATTCTATGTCATAATTTACTGTTATTCATTGATATATTTCATATTAAGAGATGATACTTATGTTATTCCATCTATTTTTGCATGATTGATGACTTTTGGAGGATGAACCATTGGAGTGAGGATTCTGATGGAAAAAGCACTGTCTGGATGCAAAATTCGCAAACATCAGAAAATCCCAGAAAATATATGGAAATTCCTATTTTTTCAGAAGACGAAGGAGGCCAGAAGGAGGAGTGGAGATGGGCCACAGGGGGCCCACACCACCCCCGGCACGGGCCATCCTTGGCCGTGCCACCAGGTGGCGTGGCCACCCTGGCACACCTCTGGCATCTCCCTTTGGCGTATATAATCCCCTCAAAACCCTAAGACTCGGAGAGCAACCACAAAAAGGTTCCACCCCCTCCGCGGGGTGGAAACTATAGAGAGAGAAAGAGCTCTCCGGGAGGCAGAAATCTGCCGGGGAAATTCCTTTCCGGGAGAGGCGAGATCATCGCCATCAACACTGTCATCAAGCTAGTCTTCATCGGGATTATCATCATCATCTTCTTCACCATCATCTCCACCAGCACCTTCACCACCACTCCGTACCGCTATAACAATTGGGTTGAATCTTGCATAGTTTTTAGGGGAAACTTTCCCGGTGTTGATTACTTGTTGTAGTTGATGCTATTGAGAGGAACCAATGAATTATTGTTCATGTTCAGATTGTTACTTCTCATTATTTTGTCTCTGATCTTGATCCATACGATGTCTCGTGAGTAGTTCGTTTAGTTCTTGAGGAAGTCATGTTGTTAGTAGTGGAATTGTTTTGAGAAAGATTTAATGGTTTGATATTTAAGTTGTGGTTCTATTCTTCTAGTGGTGTCATGTGAACGTCGACTACATCATACTTCACCTTTATGGTCCTAGGGGAATGCATTCTGTATTTGGCTACTAATCGTGGGGTTGCCGGAGTGACATAAACCTGAACCCCCGTTAGGAAACCTTTGCATAAGGGAGTGTAGGATCACAAAGTTTAAGGCTGTGGTTAGGTTTTTATCTTAATTACATTCCTATAGTTGCAGATTCTTGCAATGGGTATAATCACAAGTATGTATTAGTCCTAGGAAGATGAGTACATTAGCATAGGTTCACCGACACAACACTTATCCAACCAAAGAAGATTAATCAACTATATGAAGCGAAAGCACTTGACGATATTCCCATGTGTCCTTGAGAACGTTTGGTCATCTTAAGTAATACAACCGGCTTGTCCTTTTCTAAAGAAAGGATTGGGCCACTTGCTGCAATTATTATTATTGTCTTTTATTTACTCGCACTTTATTTATCTACATGATCAAAAACCCCTAAAAATCTGTTGGCTAAGTATTTACAGAGAATTCCTGATCCATACCACTTGTCAACACCTTCTGCTCCTCATTGGTTTCGACACTCTTACTTACCAAAAATACTGCGATACACCCCCTATACTTGTGGGTCATCAAGACTATTTTCTAGCGCCATTGCCGGGGAGTGAAGCGCTTTTGAAGAGTGGAACTGGTAAAGAAAACTTCTAATGTGAGTATTGTTTATTTCTGTTTGTTACTTTATTCTCAATATGGATAGTTCACTTAGTTTATTTTTCGTAATGCTACTACCACTGCTAAGGTAGTAGATGAATTACCACCTGCTGAAAAAGATACTTTTAAAATACCTACAAAAATTGTTGATCGTGTTATGGATAACTACTATTTTGGAGATGGAACTATCCATCCCGGTGATCATTTGCTCTTTATACACAAATTATGCGAATTGTTCAAGTGTGTAGGTATTACAACTGATCAAGTTAAGAAGAAGTTATTCTCGTTATCATTGAAAGGCAGAGCTGAGGAATGGTACAATCTGCTGAAGAATGGCCAAACTCTTGAATGGGAGGAAATTGTACCTCTCTTTTATTTCAAATTTTATCCTCCTAATGAGATTCATAAAGATGGGAATCAAATATATAACTTTTGGCCTCGTGATGGAGAGAGTACCGCCCAAGCTTGGGGGAGATTGAAGTTACTAATGCTCAAATGTCCTATTCATGAGCTCCCTAATAATATTAATATCAATAACAATTATATAAGGCTTTCTCTTCATGATAAGGATTTATTGAATGCTTCTTTTGCTGGATCATTTACACGTATGGAAAAAGAAGATAAATGGGATCTTATAGACCCTATTCAAGACAATGCTGAAGCATGGGAGAATGATAAAGGAAGAAATTCATGTATAAATTATGATTAGCAATGCATTAAATCTTTTATGGGAACTGATGACATTCATAATATTAGTGTTGCTTATGTTCTTGATTCTCAAAGTATTACAAATTTTTTTAAGGCCATTGACTCTTATATTGAAATTCCTAAAAAGAAATAGAACAAGTACCATGAGCCATATAAAGATATTGTTAATTGTGTTCCTACTAGAAATACTGAAGTTTATACTCTTGATCATATTTTTCCTGAACCTTACATCGAGAAATACCTTTCTCTGTTAAGGCAAAGGAGCATTCTATGATAACTAGTATGGTTAACGAAAGTACAAAGAAAGCTTTAGAACCTGATAAACAAATAGATGTTGAATCTGTAGTAGCAAATGTGAAAGACTTTGTCTCTAAAAATGTAGAAGATGGTCAGATTATCTTTTCTAAGGATACTTCTAATATTCTTTCACATCCTAGTAGTACTAGGAAAGCTAGTGTCCCTGTGTTTTCTGTTAGAATAAGTGATCATTGCTACTATGGTTCATGTGATGGATATATTGTTAAATTTATTCATGATGCTGAAGGTAATTATGAGAGAGGGAATTTTTTTATGTATCTCAATAATAATAAGTTTCCTTGCTATATGCTGAAAGTATTTATGTTGCACTTGTTTTGCCTTCCTATGCTAGTAGCCTCTGGTTTCAATAATTTATTTTCTTACAAAATTCCCTTGCACAGGAAGTGTGTTAGACATAAATATGTGTATATTTGCTTCTTGATGCTCTCTTTTACTTCAATTTATATTCTTATGTGAGCATCATTGAAATTATCATGCCCATCTTAATGGCTATAAAGAAAGAGCTTTTTGGGAGATAACCCATTATATTTTTGCTTTCAGTTTATTTTTGTTTATTTGAGTCTTGGAAGTTATTGCTTCTATAATAACCTCTCATTATCACTTTTGTATGGTTTTTGAGTCAATATCAACCTCTAATGAGAAAGAAGTAAGATTTGGGGAAGTTGTTGTCCCGAAACAGATTTTTGTGCTTCACTATAAAAAATCGTGAAAAATACCAGAACATCGTACTGATCTGTAATTTTTTGTGTGCATGCCTCAGGTTATTATTTAACTTTCGTTAGTTTGCACTTTTTGATTTGAGCAACAGAAGATTTTCGAAAAAATTAATCTTTATCGGCTGATTTGTTTTGTCAGATTTTTGCCATTTTTGCATTTGCCTCTTAAATCGATTTCCTTTTTGAATTATTTTGGGCTTTCAAAAGCAGTTGCTACAGTAGCTTATGTTTTTATGGACTTCAGTTGAAACTGAACCCAAACGGTTTATTATCTTGCATGCACTAATGTTGCTAATGAAGATTGTGTGAAGTTTTGTATGAAAGAAATTTTCAAGTGTTAGGAGAGAATGGTGTAATGATAGTGAATGGTCAAAAGACTCAACCATTATGTTTTTGAAGATTCTTACGATGAAGATATTTATGTTATTCAAGTGGTGACTCCAGAAAAAATATTAGAAACCAAATTCAGAAACCTACGGAGTACGTTTTCGAATAGGTAGCAGTTTTGGTAAGAAAAGGTCCACGAAATACCTTTCAATCTATATTTTGGCAGTTTTTATCTAACATGGAAGATAATGAGTCGAAAGAGGGATGGAAACGGAGCCCGGGTGGGTGACACCACCCCGTGGCATGGGCCCACCTATCCGGGCCACCAGGGGGTGTGGCCACCCCGGAGCCCGTCTCCGATCCGTTTTCTCCCAACACCTTCCTTTTGTTGTTAAACTTGGTAATATATAATCCCCCGGATCCCCCGAGGTCCGTATATTGTGTTCTCGTCGTGTTTTCATTTCTATCTGTTTCTGTCAGGAACTATTCTTAAGTTTAGAAACACGATGGTCTTCGCCAATGATAAGGGCAAGAAGCTTGTGGAAGATGATCTCCAAGACCCCAAGCAGGAGGAGCAGATCAATGGTGATGTTGAATAGGAAGTGAAGGAAGACCAGCATCCACACACCAGCACCACCATTGCAAGCATTGGAATGATGGCACGTCCTGTCAAGCTCAAAATGACTGCAAGGTTGTCCACTTGAGCTCCATGTTTGCTTCCTCCATGCGACAAGAATACCTTCCATACCCTTATACATGAGCAGCAGTTCCAAAAGATGCCCAAGGAAAAATTACCTTCAAATTGGGATATGCCTCATTCTAACCATGCAGGAAAAGAATACTTTAAGGAGGAAGAGTGGGGAAAGAATAACAAGAGCTGGATTCACAGCCCAACATGATCATGAACCGCACTGAGAACAATTCAAAGTTGATTCGTACTCTCACCTTCGAGATTGAGGATTTGAAGAAATTGATTGAAAAGCTTATCGAGAGAACACCACCACCACCGAAGGAGTAATTCGTCATCAGGTTTTGGAATCCCCTTGGTTTGTTCCAAGCTTGGGGGAGTGTCGTGGTATCACATCATTATCTTTTATCTTTTTACCTTTTTAGTAGAGTCATATCATGAATAGAGAAGTTATCATATAGGATGGTTTGCATTGTGGAAGTATCTCTCCTCTAGCTAGTTATCCATGTATCCCTTGGTGTGAGTTGCCGTTATGGAATATTAATGAGAAGTTCTATCATTTACTTTTTGCACATCTTATTTTAGTTTGCAATTTCTGTTATATCATTGATCTTGTTGTTAGTATTGGTATCACTTTGGGATCATTAAGTAAATTTAGTTGGTTTTGGCAACTGGCTCTGGTCAGTAGCAACACTATTTGAGAATTGAATGGAAAAGAGAAAAGTACTTTTAGAAATATAATTTCATCATCTTCCTTTCATGTTTGTCTCATAAGCTTAGTATTCTCTAGTTAAGATCTTTTGTGTTTCGAAGGAAGATTGCATGATTGTTTTTATCCCTTGTATGTTTGTTTGTTTTCCTTCAACTCTTATGCTTGCTACCCAGCCTTGCTAGCCAAAAACCTGTACTGAGAGGGAATGCTTCTCGTGCATCCAATCCTTAAACTAAAACCTGTGCCATTTGTGTCCACCATACCTACCTATTAGCATTATTGCTATTCCAAGTATATTCATGTTTTCATCTATTTTCCAAATTAAACTTGTTATGTGGAAATTAGTGATTAAAGCTCTCACAAACTTTATGGCACACTTTATTTTCTTGCACTTAATAAACTTGAACCATTGTGTCCATCTATGTTGGGTATATGCTTGTGCTTTATAAGTTGTGAATTAGCAGAACCATGTTACTATGGGGAACGCTTTTGTAGCATCCCAATTGTCTAACAGTTGTAATGCTACTTACCTAGTCTATATATTGCTACTTCCTAGATGTAATTATTGCATCATCATCATTATATCATGCTCATGTCACCATGCCACATTGCATTTGAGCATCATATAAAAACCCTTCATTTGGATTTTCTCCTCATGTTGCAATTGCCTTATTAATTGTATTTGCTTCTTGATATCTTGTATTTGATTCTTGATATATGTGTATAATGCCCAAGTTGAGTTGGGGGCATCTCTTTCTAATTCTTTCCAACCTAGCACTTATCCATACAAACTTCTATGTGTTTATACCCTCCTTCTACCATATGAATGTATGTGGACAGTTGTATTTTTCCTTCGGTATTTAAATTCAAGCCACACATATATGTATGATCCAATCTGCTATTCATCATAACCATGGTCATATTGGTTTGATCCAAATCAAATTCAAAGTGCCATGTATTAATCGAATCCTCAAAATCTTCTTTGTTTGTATCCTCAATTCTTGCAAAACTTGGACCTCTCATGCATGTACATTTTTGTTTTCACAAAATGCCTCACATACATGGGTGCAATATTGCATGGCACATGCAATATAAATACACATTTATCTTCTCTTCACTTCCTCTTGTTTCTAGTTGACGTTGTTTTGAATAATTTCTTTGGAAGTTTGGCTTTTGTTCTTGGTTCAAACCCAACCCTAATCTAAAACTAACTAGACCAACCTGGCTGAACCTAACCTATTGAAACCTCCCAGATAAACTTAGCCTACAACAGCGTTGCACCAGCGCACGTGCGCGCTTCCGGCCGCAGCCAGCACAACCCAGCGTCGTGCGTCCCTCTCAGCACCTGGGCACAACATCCTCGCCCTCTTTCTCGTGCCACCCAACCAGCAAGCCCAGCTGGTGCCCTGTTTTTCTTCCCCCGCCTCGCACGTGCTCGTTTCTTCCCTCGCGTGTTCTCCTCTCACCCCTACCTCTGCTTAAAGAGGACCCTAGCCAGCTGCCGTCCGCATCCTCTCCAACCACCAGATCGAGATCTAGGAGGCGCTCAGCTTCTCCCTCTTCCTCCTTCTACTTGACATGGCCATGGCTCCATAGCCCACCCCCTCGTATACCTACCCTTCTGGTCGTTCAAGCAAGCCCCAGGTACATCCAGTAGCATCGGAAGCTACCTCTGCAACCCCTGCTTTACCCTGGTCCACCGGGAGCCGCTGGAGTTCACCGAAGTCGTAGCTGCACCGCCGTGCCCGCGCTGAACCGCCGACCTGCTGTCCATCAGCCGCCCAAGATCTTCTTCGCCTCATCTAGCTGGGATAGTACGGGTGCGCTCTAGTGAGCACCAGAAACACCCCGGACATCCTCGCTTCCCCTCTTATGCCATAGAACCGCTGTTACCTTCTATCGAGCACTCCGCGTGCGCGCCACCACCTGCCAGAACATCTGCAGTATGCATCGTTGCTTTTACTACCTCTATTTTTGACCTTCTCAAGATGATCCCTAGCGTCTTTCTTGATTCGATGTAAGTCGCCTTCCGAGCCGGTAGTACTAGTAATCGTCTCCAACCACCAGTTCCCTAGATCGTGCACCAAAGGTGGCTTGATCATCCTTTGAATCTCGCCGGTTTTTCTGCGTTAGGTGGCAGCGTGATGAAGTTTAGTTAACATCTGCACCATCCGAATCTGATCCGATGTTCATGGAGACTGAGCCCTTGCCAAGAAACTTATCCGACGAAGTTAGGCAACGCATGTTGAAGAGGAATGATCCACCTTTCTAACAAGACCGACCCTGCTCAAATCGGTTCAGTATCAGCCCACACCGTCCTTTAGTCCCCCAAGAAATGTAACGAGCTTCCCTTTATCAGCAAACCAAGCTTAGCCGAGTTGTTCGGCCCGTCAGCTAGCTGGGCTGCTAGCCGTGAGGTCCCAGGTTCGATCCCCTGGCTGCCCCCTTTTTCTTTTGCTTCCAGTGCGTAGACCGACCCCATCTGCCACCTCCCCTGTTTACTCCACTGACCCACCCGTCAGTGAGACGTGGGTAGGTTCGTTCCAGTAACAAAAACTTTCCCATCTTTTGACTTGTAATAAAAGTCTAGAAAATCTGCTAGCCGTGAGGTCCTAGGTTCGATCCCATGGCCGCCTCCTTTTTCTTTTGCTTCCAATGCACAGACCGACCCCATCTGCCACCTACCCGGTTTGGTCCACTGACCCACCGGTCAGTTAGACGTGGGTAGGTTCGTTCTAGTAACAAAAACTTTTCCATCTTTTGACTTGTAACAAAATTCCAGAAAATGATTTCTAAATGATAAATCCATATCTTTTAATCACTTTATTCAAAATTTTACATATGATATATGTTTATTGATCATAAAATGCCAGGAAGTGAAATATGCCATCCAAAATAATTTTTGAGCAATATAAAATTTCGAAATTATTTAAATATCAATAAATGCTCCTTTCTTAATAAATTCATAACATTATTTTCATAATTCCAAATTCGACAAATAATATGTCTAAATCGGTCAACGCGACGATCCCGTTCTGATAATGCATTCCATGATATGAATTGAAGCCTGCATCACATAAATATTAAGTATACAACAATGTTTATGGGAGCAAACCATGACTAAAAACTTAATAAAATGCTTTGTTCTTGCACCCACACCTCACCCATGCCATGTTATGCTATGTGTTGGGGGGATACCCCCGGGTAGGGTCACGCCGTGGTATAAAAGCCGAGTTAGCCGAGGTTCGGCAAGGCCAAAGCTGATGCTGGCCGGGTCACCTAAAGGCAGGGCGAATCACGGGGTAACCCGGACCAGGGGGCGTTCGCCTGACATTGTCTCAACCGACTTAAGGAGTAAGTCGGAGGTGTCTGTTTTATTTGTATGCAGGAACGGGTGTGGCCGGATCAGCTATAATCCGGGTCATGTCTAGCTTCTAGGAGAAGGAAGGAATCTCGCTGGTCAAAAGAAGCCCCGGTACGCACTACCTGAGCGAAGCAAGCAAGGACAGGACCGCCGGGGAGTGGCCGACAAGGGTGACGACGCCCATGTCGGCTGACGCGGGCGCCGCAGAGGCTCACGTAGCCTCTGCATGTGTGACGCGGGGGGAAAAGCACCCCGGTCGGCTTACTACTTTGGGAGGAAGCATATTCTTAGGAATATGCCTCCACGTATGCCCTAGGCAGAGACCGAGCTCCCTCTATAAAAGAGGGGCTAGGGTTTCAGTAGAAGGGGTTGATTGGTTCCGCTATTCTGGTTTGGCTAGGGTTTTAGGTGCGATATGTGGGTGAGAGTAAGAGAGCTCCTTCTTCCTCCTCTTGCCAATACAGCTCTAGGAGCACTTGTAATCTTGGAATCAAAGCAATACAAACTTCTATGTGGAGAATCACTTCACTATCCCTCCCTGGATTCCCCTAGCGTGTATTAGTCCCCACCTTTAGCCTATCCATGGCATCTGCCGTGACACCACCATGACAGTTGGCGCCCATCGTGGGGCTAGTGGCGCTAGCAGGGGTCAAGATCTGGACGGGAAACATCATCGACACCGGCGAACGCATCGTCTCCGGGCTCGTTCAGCGCTTTGGAGCGCTGGACTTCGTCAGCGACAACGCTGGCTGCTTCGGCACGCGCCCTCTTTTGTGCAATGGCCTCTTCGTCAGGCTCAGCACACACAAGGTCTACGTTGTTGTTGACGTGTCGTGTGTTCATCCGCATCACGTCGTCGAGGCGTGGGAGCCACCCCTCACCGTGGTTCCCGGGATACGTATCGCTCGCTCCCCAGACCATGCAGAGGTGATGATGACCGCGCCAGGTGCAGGCGCAAGCAAGGATCCGGCGCCAGATCTGGAGGTAACGCCTAAGGCACCGAGGAAAGGTAGAGGTCCTCCACTAGAGAGGCCGGAAAATGTGTTGAGGGAAGCGATGGATAGCTTGGCAAACCTTGTAGTAGCAGCAGTAGATCCGGCTCGAGCGCAGGCCGAGCTAGAAGAAACTAGGCAAAAAATACTAGAGGGCGCAAAGAAAATAGCCGTGGCTCAGCAGTCATTGAATATGACGCTGCGGGAGTACGCAAAGGCGAACAAAGTTGACGCTGTAAAAGTGAAGGGAAGAAATCTCACGAGCGTGATGAATAGAGAGGGTGATACTGGAATTGAGGAATCAGAAAACTGTTTGTCCGTGGGGCTGCCGAGGTATAGTACCCCGGCAAAGAACCTCAGAGCAGCGGATGCAGCTGCATCCGAGTTGGAGGGTCTGACGGGTGAAGCCCGTCAAAGACAACAAGATAGGGTTAACGAGCTGGTTCGGATTGCGAACAGGCAGAACGAGGAACTACTCAGAGCTAACCCGGAGAGAGTTGGAGCCTCCAAGATCGTCCATTCGGCGGGGGGTAACCCAGAGAAATCCGCTGGAGCCGCATCGTCTCCTCATGGTGGTCCAAGGAGAGAAGAGGTAGTAACCTTGGCCAGACAGAACAAACAGATCGTCCCGTATGACCCAACGCGGGCAGGTAAAGGAAAGAAGCTCAGAAAAATGATGATCGGCGGAGTGTGAGTCGAGGTGATGCTAGGCGAGGTAACCGCGACCAAGGCAATGCCGGTTAAGAGAACATTGTCAACGGCAATGCCGGACAACGAAACTCGGCTGAAGCAGGACAACCGCAGCAGCGGAATATACCAAGGCAAGATTAAAGTGCCGGCCGAGGTATGCAACAGAAAGGTGCTCTGCGAGAGCAAGACATGTATAATGATGGAGACTCGGAAATGGAAAACACTGGATACCCAAGGCCGGACTATCATGTGATAGGGTCAAGATTGGGAAGGAGTGATTTGATGCCGGATGATGCTAGGTTGAAACTGGATCGACTATATAGGTCGGAACAGATCGAATGTCAAGGTTCACCGGGTCCGGCATGTTTTGGACCCCGGATGATGAAGGAGCCACCGGTACCGAACTTCCAGTTACCCAGGGGCACGAAGATGTATGACGGCAGTACAAAGCCAGAGGATTGGCTGATAAATTATGCTACAGCTATGAAAATTGCCACTAGCAACCTGAGATGGGTTGTACGATATGTACCCCAGATGTTGGAAGGACCGGCAAGGGTATGGCTGAACAATTTTCCACCAGGAAGCATCAACTGCTGGATAGATTTTGAGGAAATGTTCATCAACAATTTTTCAAGTACGTATCAGAGGCCAAATAGGCCGCAAACCCTAGCTATGTGCAAGCAAAGGCCAAATGAGACAGATCGACAGTTTCTAACCCGGTGGTGTACTGTGAGAAACTCGTGTGAGGGCGTGATAACAGGCCATAGCATGGTTTGCACAAGGGTGCAGATATGCAAGCAAGCTGTGGCAGAAGTTGCAAAGGAAAATGCCAACTACGTTGGCAGAGATGATCCGGATTGCAGATTCGTATGCTTTGGGTGATCCGACTCAACCTAGGCTCGTATCAAACGAGTCAAACGATGAGTAATATCAGAGGGATGGAGCCGGGTCATCCCGGAGGAATGACTACAGAGGAAAAAGAAGAGATGATAGACCAGATCATCGGTATGGTTCGCACCAAGTTGCAGCTGTGAATCAGGATCAGCTCGGAGCAGGGGGTAGTCAACGCCAAAAAACTGGAGGGTAGTGGACTCCGAGAAATGATGGCAAGAAAACTTGGACACCAGAGCAAAAGAAGCAGTGGCAAGAAAGGAAAGACCGTCTGAGGTATACTTATGAGTCGATGTTGGACCAGCCGTGGAAATTTCACACGCCAAATCCGAATAACCCAGCGGGTCATACGACGAGGCAATGTGAGTGGATGCGCAAGATTGAACAAGGCAGTTTGGGGAATGCTCAGGCACCCCGGAATGATCAGCCTCGGCAGGAGTTACCCCGGCAGCAATTGCTCTCCGGAGCGAACACGCAATAGCTAATTTTGCCTCCCCCTCCGCCGAGGTATGATAACAATGAGAGAAGGGATGCAGTGCATCAAGTGGAAAATCAGCATCAGCCGGATCAGAGATACCCTGGAAATGAGGGGAGAAACGAGTACAGAGAGCACCATCAGAGCTATTGTGTATTCACCACTGAGGAAACAGATAGAAAGAGCTTGCAGCGTAGGCATGTGGAGGTGAATGCAGTAATGCCTGCAGTGACGAGGTACATGCCTTGGTCCGATCAGGAAATCACCTAGAGCATCAGGGATCATCCCAAGCTCATGCCAAGCCCAGGTTCGTAAGCGTTGGTGCTGGATCCGACACTCATTGCACCTAGCATTAACGTAAGGTTCTCAAAGGTGTTGATCGACAATGGCAGTAGCATTAACATCACGTATGCGGACACAATGCGCAAGGTGGGTATCTCAGAGAACATGCTGCAGGCCATGAGGACAACCTTCCATGGTATTGTGCCCGACATTTCTTGTGAGCCCATAGGCAAGGTCCGGGTTGACGTCTTGTTCGGCACAAGGGATAACTGCCGAACCAAAAATTTGGAGTTCGAGGTGGTGAACTTGTAAAGTGCCTACCACGCATTACTCGGAAGGCCAGCTCTGAACAATTTCATGGCAAGCTGTCACGTTAGCTACTTGAAGATGAAATTTCCCGGACCGAACGGAGTGATTACCATTGCTGGGGATTTCCGACGTTCCATGGAGTGTGCGTCGGCCGGTTCAAACTTAGCCGAATCACATGTGATTGCGCAGGAAAAAAGGAAAATTCAAGAGGTGGCGGCATTGGCTCAGTCCGCGCAGCAGTATATGCCCGCGCTGAGTAACCCGCATGGAAGTGTCTCTTTCCATGCCACAAAAGATACCAAGAAGGTTCCTGTTGATGAGATGTTCCCAGAGCGTACCGTAACAATTGGTGCCAGGTTAAATGATAAATAGGAAAGCGAGCTCGTCAGCTTCCTCCGTGAGAATCGGGACATTTTTTCTTGGTCCACAGAGGACTTGCAAGGTGTTCCGAGGGAGTTGGCCGAGCACTCTTTGAATGTGAGACCTGGAGCTAAGCCGGTGAAGCAACCTCTCCGCCGCTTCGCCAAAGATAGGAGGAAAGTCATTGGGGATGAGATAGCTCGGTTGCTAGCTGCAGGATTTATCATGGAAGTTCTTTACCCGGATTGGCTGTCTAATCCGGTGCTGGTGGAGAAGAAGAAGGATGACCCAAACGTGGCAGTGGTTTGGTGCATGTGTATTGATTACACGAACCTGAACAAGGCATGTCCAAAAGATCCATTTCCGCTGCCAAGAATATATTAGGTCATAGACTCAACTACTGGATGTGAATTGTTGTCATTCATTGATGCATATTCATGTTTCCACCAGATGCCTCTGAATCCGGATGATCAAATAAAGACTGCGTTTATTACCCCGTATGGGGCTTATTGCTATCGCACCATGCCATTTGGTTTACGTAATGCAGGGGCAACGTACCAAAGATGTATGCAAAAATGTTTGCATGACCAAATAGGTCAAAATGTATAGGTGTACATGGATGATGTGGTTATCAAGACCAAGGAAAGCAAAACGCTCCTTGACGATATTAAGCAAATGTTTGCGAACCTAAGGAGATTCCGGATGAAACTTAACCCGGAAAAATGCACCTTCGGTGTCCTGGCTTGGAAATTGCTTGGTTTTCTTGTTTCCAGCCGAGGTATCGAGGTTAATCCAACCAAAATCCGGGCCATCGAACGAATGGAACTGCCGAAGTGTCTTAACGATGTCAAGAAGTTCACAGGTTGCCTGGCCTCATTAAGTCGGTTTGTATGTCGGTTGGGAGAGAAGGCATTGCCTCTTTACCAACTCATGAAAAAGTTGGATAAGTTCGTTTGGACGCCGCAGGCCGATGAAGCCTTTACCCACCTGAAGAAGATGTTAGCCACTACACCAGTGTTAGCCTCACCACTATCAAAGGAGCCAATGTTGCTCTATATAGTCGCAACCAACCGAGTTGTAAGTGCAGTGATAGTGGTGGAGCGCGACGAGGAAGGTAAGTCGGTGCAAAGGCCAGTGTATTACTTGAGCGAGGTGTTTTCAGCCTCAAAGCAGGACTATCCACACTAACAAAAGGTGGCATATGGCGTGTACATGGCCGTCAAGAAACTGAAGCACTACTTTGAGGAGCATCCCATTCGGGTCATATGTGAGGCCCCCATATCCGAGATAATGAGTAACAAGGATGTGAGTGGCAGAATTGCAAAATGGGCAATTGAGCTAGCTCCTTATGCGCCGCAATATGACAGAAGAGAGGCCATCAAATCTCAAGTCGTGGCGGACTTTTTCGTGGATTGGGCCGAGGTGCAATACGAACCGCCACTCCCAGATCCGAACTATTGGCGAATGCACTTTGGCGGATCAAAAACCAAAACCGGGCTAGGTGCCAGAGTTGTACTCATGTCGCCAAAGAAGGACCAGTTGAAATATGTGCTGCAGATCCATTTCGCGGCATCAAACAATGTCGCTGAGTATGAAGCACTTATGCACGGGCTCAAGGTGGCAAAAGAGATTGGGATACGTCGGATCGTATGCTTTGGCGACTCGGATTTGGTGGTGCAGCAAGTGTCAGGAGTGTTGGACGCACTGGATCCAAACATGGCACTGTACAGATTTAATGTGCAGACGATATCTGGTTACTTTGAGGGATGCGAATTTCACCATGTACCCCGGGTGGAAAATGAGGCTGCTGACATGCTGTTGAAGCTCGGGTCAACCCGACAAGCAATTCCACCGGGTGTAGCATTAGAGTACCTCAGGAAACCATCCATCAGGCCCTCCCCAGAAACTGACTCAATCTATGTCCCGGAGGACACAGAATCCGGAGCTATGCCCATGGACATTGACATGGGAAGTGGTGCGCGAAACCCGGGGACTGCCTCGGCAAACCTGGGGGCTGCTTCACTGAACCCGGGGACTGCACAGCATGATCCGGTTGAAGTTATGCCGGTGGATCAGATGGAGATTGATGAAGATGTGTTCCCTGTGCGAGCAATACCAGCTTGGGCACTACCTCAATTTTTGAAAGATGGAATGCTACCCGCTGAGGAAGTGTTGTCCAGGCAAACACAGAGGAGGGAAAAGGCCTACACGATCATCAATTCCGAACTATACAAAAGGAGTGTGACCAATGTCCTCCAGCGATGTGTTGACCCGAAAGAAGGGCTTGAAATCATCCGAGATATACACCAGGGGGAATGCGGGCATCATGCCTCATCCCGAGCCTTGGTAGCAAAAGCTTTCCGGCACGAATTTTACTGGCCAAGTGCCTTAGAGCAAGCAGAAGATCTGGCGAGAAAATGTAATGGTTGCTAGAGGTATGCTACCAAGACACATATGCCAATGTCGGAACTCAAGACCATACCAATCACTTGGCCATTTGCCGTATGGTGCCGTATGGTGCTTGGATATGGTTGGCCCATTCAAACCAGCAAGGGGAAATATGACTCACATTCTAGTAATGGTGGACAAGTTTACCAAGTGGATTGAAGTAAAGCCTATAAGAAAATGTGATGGAGCTACGGCCGTAACGTTTCTCAAAGATATCATCTTGAGGTACAGTTATCCTCATAGTATCATAACTGATAATGGCACAAACTTTGCGGAAGGAGCATTTGCGCGTTTTTGCCGGGATAAGAAGATCCAGCTGGACGTAGCCTCGGTAGCCCACCCCGCATCGAACGGACAAGTGGAAAGATCCAACGGATTAGTATTATCCGGGATAAAACCCCGGCTCATTGAGCCGCTGCAAAGATCAGCAGGGTGCTGGATAGAAGAACTACCAGCGGTACTATGGAGTTTAAGAACAACTCCGAATCAATCAACAGGCTATACGCCATTTTTTCTGGTATATGGGGCAGAAGCTGTATTACCAGCCGACATAGAGCATGATTCGCATAGGGTCACCCAATACACAGAAGCCGAAGTGCAAGAAGCCCGGAAAAATGATGTTGATCTGCTGGAAGAAGCGAGAGAACTGGCATTGTCTAGATCCGCCATATATCAGCAAAATCTCCGACGCTATCATAGCCGGAAAGTATGCCCTCGAGTCTTTCGGGAAGGCGATCTGGTGCTCCGGTTGGTACAACGTACTGCTGGCATGCATAAGTTATCCCCCCATGGGAAGGGTCGTTCATCTTGAGCAAGGCATTGCACAATGATTCTTATTATCTTATAGATTCAAAGCCATAGGAAAAGAACAAGGCGGACAGGTCCGGAGAGGAATCCAAGCGACCATGGAATATAGCTCTACTCCGTCCTTTCTGCACTTAGCTAAGAAGTGTATGTATCCGAGTCGGTATGTATGTCGGCAATGAGCTTATCAATGAAATGTTGGCACCTCGAGCAGTATCTCGGGGACTGCCTTAATAATGTTTGTTGTTTTTGTTCGTCAGCTAGAATAAGTTATTCTACTTAACTGGGATTAGTAATGTGTGAGCACCAAGAACCCAACTCTTCGACTTGCTGCTGTCCAACAAGAATTGGCTTCATGTCAAGCAAGAGAACAAGTTTGGAATTGCGTAGCACATGAAAAACGACTAAGGAAAAGAATTTATTCGAGCCGATGTTTGTTTTTCGGACTAACCCTGTATTTATTTTCAAGTTATTATGCAGTTTTATTTTTGAGCTAAGTCTAAAAGTTTCCCAGTATTGTTAAGACAATTTTTGAAGCTCGGATTCGTAAGTCGTAAAACCGAATCAAGGTAGACACGAACCGAGCCAAGAGATTGAACGAACAAGAAAAAGAAACTCGGGGACTACGCCCAAGTTAATCCGGCATAAGAACCTAGTAGAAAAATATCACATGTGTCTGGAATACAACTCCACCCGGCATACCGGGGATCTGATAAATTTTCATGTTTTTTCGCTCAAGGAGCAGCAGGAGGAAGTTCGGCATCATCTTCGCCGCCTTCAATATCCGAGGCGTCATCTTCTCCTTCACCGTCCGAGCTATCCTCATCATTCTCAACCTCTTCGTCCGCAGTGGCTTCCAGGAAGCTCGGCCCCTCAACCCATTCATGAATGGGAGCGTATTCGATGAGGCTATGGGTGCAAGCCTGGGACCGAGCTACCCACTCCGGGTCATTGGTCCATCTGGATCCTGGGCGCAGACGTGTCAGGAGGTTGAGATCGATCTTCTCATACCACGTGAGTATGTGGTGAAGAATGGTATCAGCTGTGGCACATCCAGCGGACTCTCTCCAGAGGTCAAGCTGAGTCTCGGTTTCCATTAACTTCTCAATGAGAAGTGCGGTGGTCTCCGTGGCTTCTTCACCAGGCCAGAACGTGTTAAAGATGCGAGCTGCAGCGCCGGGGATGTCCTTGCCGTAATTTTTGATGAGCTCCATGCGAGATGACAAGCAGACTAACAGGTCCTCCAGGTCATAAGGAATCCCTTCACCATCACGAGCGGCCGTAGTACCCCTTTCTCGGCGGAAGTTGGCAACTGCTGCGCTCGCAATAGGAGTGCCGTCTGGAAATTTTCCTGGAAACGAGGCAAAGGAGGAAGGTCAAGAAAAGACATATGAAGTAACCCAAAGAAGTAGGTCGGAAAATGGAAAGGAACTTACGTGATATATGGCTGAGGATTCGGGTCAGCTCCTTGGTGCAGTCATCACGTCTCTTCCGAAGCTGCTCAAGCTTAGCGTTCGCCGACCCAAGCTGGATGCCGGCTCCTTGAGAAGATCCTGGTCCTTGGCGATCTGGAGGTTGAGGCGCTCGCGCTCTTCTATGTAATTCTGACCAGCCTTTTGAAGTTCGGATTGGTGATGGGCCATCATCTTCTCCATCTCATCCTTGAGCCTGGCAATCTCATCATCCTTGGTCCGGAGGAGGCCAATCTCGTCATCTTTCTTCTTAAGCTCGGCTTGGTGCTGCCCTGCTTGTTCGAGAAAATGCAGCATCATATCAGGCACGAGCACACTATCTTCAAGCGATGCTGATATAGTGTGTTGGCCCGGCAGAGCCGAGGTATGAATGTTTGCCGAGCCAAGGAGAAAAGGAAGTGGAAAGCACTACAAGGTCGGATAGAAATGATTTACCCTTGATCTGCTCCAGATTTTTCCGCATAATAATGTTCTTAGCCTCCACCCTAGCTGTGGAAATCGAATGATGAGATTAGTTCGGCAAAGGAAGATGAAGGAAAATGAAGAAGTGATAAGGAAGAAATTTACCCCTTTTCTCGTATTCCGTGAAAAGTACAGCCTGCTTTGCGCGTAGCATCTTGTGGGTATCCAGCAAGCGTTGGAATTCAGCAATCCGACGATTAGTGGTCACCTAAAAAGGATACAGAAACACAAGTTAGCTCGATACATATTCGAAGTGTACTAAAATCCGGGCCAAGTGGAACTTAACCCGGCTCTAGGTGTGTGCATATTCGAAGTGTACTAAAATCCGGGCCAAGTGGAACTTAACCCGGCTTTAGGTGTGTGAATATTCGAAGTATACTAAAATCCGGGCCAAGTGGAACTGAACCTGGCTCTAGGTGTGTGCATGTTCGAAGTGTACTAAAATCTGGGCCAAGTGGAACTTAACCCGGCTCTAGGTGCGTGCATATTCGAAGTGTGCTAAAATCCAGGCCAAGTGGAACTTAACCCGGCTCTAGGTGTGTGTATATTCGAAGTTCTCATGGAGCTACATTAGTTTTCTAAAGAGCATCCGGCCGAGTAACAAGTTACTCCCCTGGAGGCTCGGGGACTAATGGTTATTATCTACAGCATGTAAAGGTGAAGCGACGTACCTCCATCATCCATCCAGCGAGGTTAATTGCCTTTGCGGCTGTGTTCATTTGGGCAGAAAACTCGGCGGGGCCGAACTTCTCTGGGAGATCAGTGTCTTGAACTACCTCTGTCTTATTCCAATTCATGACAAATTCAATCAAGCTCGGAGGGTACCGTTCATCGGTAGGCATATGGGGCGCCACCAAGCCCTTCGCATGCGCTTCTTTCCTTTCAATCAAGGCATGGGCTGGGCTGGTGTGCAGAACCATCTGCTGTGCATTAGTTGGCTCGGCAGGGGCGTCCTTCGCTACTGGAGCTTTTTTGGGAAGCATTGATGCTAGGGTACGCTGCCCAGCCTCGACGAATGTCGGCTTGGCAGCGTCCGGAGCCTTCTTGCCCTTGGCTTGGTGGGAAGAGGAAGTCGTCACAGCGGATTTCCCCTTAGAAGCTGCCGGGGTAGTTCCTCGCCGAGGTTGAGAAGACTCGGACGAGGCAGAGGAGCTAGGCGCTGGTGCTCTTGTTGCTGGACTTGGTGCCGCTGCTGATGTTTTTGCAGCCGGAGTTGGTGCTGATTCTGGAGTTGGTATTGGTGATGGTCTGGTTGCTGGTGCTAGTGCTGGTGACGAGGTAGCTTCGGTAGCTGCTGGTTGCGGCGGAGCCGAAGTGGTGGACGCCGTCGCCTCGGCTGGGCCGTCCTCCCCCGCTCCAAGGTTACCCTCCTCTTGCCGAGGTGGAGCAGAACCCGGAGCGGCCGCAGAACCTTCTGGAATAGGGCTCAGCGGACGAGACTCGTCGTCATGACAGGGAGAAGGGCTAGGTCGGAGCGGTGAAGAGATGCTAGATCCACTTTGAGGGACCTCCACCGGAGCCCTGCAAAATCAAATAATGTCAGAAGAGAATTTACAATGATTTAAGCAAGAGCAAGTTACAAAAGGAAGAGTGACTTACGCATCCGAGGTTTGGGCCTCCTTGGGTTTCCGAGCCCTTCGTGTTGGGGCCTTGCCTGCTGGTTTGGAGGCAGTCTTGTCCCCGGACTTCTTTCACCTTTTAGCGGGCTGAGAAGGTCTGGAGGAAGAACTTGGAGCAGCCCCATGCTTCTTCTTTGGTGCCACCAGAACAGGTTCGCCCGTAGCGAGGGGAGGATCCTCGTGGATATGACCACCTGAGTGAGCTAATGCCGGAAAAGAAAAAGAAAGGGGGACAGCCTCAACAGGTTCAATCACCTCGACTTCCGAGTCATCTTCATCATCGGGCCAATCTCTAATAGAAGAGGATTTACCCGTGGGTCGTTTCGTGGCATCGGTCATCGGGAGGAACATCTCCTGGTCCGGCTCTTACTCATCCGGAGTCTCCCGGTCTGGCGCCCACTTAAGGGTCGGATCGGTGCCGTCCTCGAGGGTCTGATGAAGAAATTGCTGAGGAAAGGAATGAACAAAAGAGTCAAAAATACAACAATAGCTGACATGTAATTAGTCTGGGGTAAGTTTGCAACATGAAGCTTACCGCGGGAGGAAGCCTATTGCGGCAATAATGCTCAATTCCCCAAGTCCACTCGGAGGAGAAGTCCTTGTGGGTCGTGAAGAGAGCCTTAACCCGGCGATATATCTCCGTGTTGCTCATCTCGAAGGATGAGGTCCGGTTGGGGTCGTGGCCGAAGCTCATGTGGCACACCTTGTGCGTGCGCTTCTGGAGGGGGAAATTCGGTTGCGCACGAAAGTGATCATAGCATCCTCGTTGCGCAGCCTGAGCTTCTTCAGCTCCGCGAACCTTTTGTTGACCTGGTTGGCCAAGGCCGTGGGCTTCTTGGGAACGGCGTCCCATAGATCCGGGTTAGGTGGACCCGGAGTATAGGGGAGCAGCCGGATTAAGTCCGGGCCCACCCTTTGCAGGACTCTAACCCGGTGACCTGGGGGAAAACGGAAAACCTCCGGGGTGAGATGGAAGCCGCTCCGAATTGAGTGAGCTGCTTGTCCTCTGGATCGGTGTGGATGTTTGGGATGACGTTGCGATGAAGGACGAAAAACCGGATCCATAGCTCCTTCGTGGGCCAC